>CP137674.1:31807617-32485117 GCA_037976565.1 Mesocentrotus franciscanus | reverse complement strand
CTCGTACAAGTCAGTCAAATATTGAGACATTGCCAGATCTTATAATTGATGGCAAAATTTTGATAGTGAACCCCCACCTCCACTAGTTACTCATGCAAGATACTTTTTTGTGGAATCTTGATGTACATTTTTATGCGATACTCTGACTGAGTGGTGCCATGTGGTGAAGAAAACAATTTAACAAAGCAAAAGAAATTTTAACCTTTTGCCTTTTGATGGTAGCTTTGAAGCCAAAACCTTATCACCATGCAGGATAGGGGGGATCAATGAAGATACAACATGCTTCTTCTTCCGTATCATATGTCATTCTAAGTAAACAGTTACACCCAGGCTTCCTATTTCACAGAAGAAAGGATACTGTTTTCTTGATTCTTGTCTGTCTGTCTTGCAGTTCAGCCAAGTTTTCTGATGCTCCATCTTCCTATTGCTCTGTGAGCTGCAGAGAGAGCATTTGGCAATGATAATTTGAGATGTGTGGGGGGTCAAGCAGTTGGAATATAGTGTATCAATATTGCAATGTAGTCTATATTTGTGTTAATGGTTATGAATATTTGGATATAATTCCTTTATTTATTCATTGTGACAGAATTGTGTGGTTTTGTCTGTTGTTGTTGTTTGTTTTTAGTGGCACCTAGTCAACTACTACTATTAATACTAAATACTATTTTGTTGTCTCTATTTATGACAGAGCTCCATCTCAATGAATAAGGTAATTCATATGAAATAGAATTCACATTACATCCTGTTGTACATATGAGGATCATGATTATAATATGTATATCCATGGATCACAAATATTTTAAGAAAAAAATATACACACAGCATGCAAAATGTATGTACAGTTCACATTATAGTCAGGCGTGCAGATGGTTATGATTCTACAACGCACATGGGTAGAGAGTGATTAAAGCTGTCCCATACTTGTCATCTTGACAAATATATCAAGTTGGATCATAGCATGAATGTTCAATGCTGGTATGCCTTAAGCCACTAAGTGTATACCGGTGTAAACCAATCACTCTGTGGCTTCCCCTCTTCCAGAAACTTTTCACCCCCAACACTGTGGTTTTTACCCCCTTCCTGTTCTCTACCCACATGGCTAGTTTAGAACCCTGCCCCTTTGAGGTGCATCACGTTAGGGACAGACTAAATAAAGGAATGTAGGCTAATCGTTGTAAAATGACTTTTATTCCAATTTTAATAAGATTCAATTAGTATTTCTGTATCTGTAATTTACCTCATTCATTTCAATGTTTTGTTGATTTAGCTTTAGCTTATCTAGTTATGTTACATTCTCTCTCTGGATTATGTATGTGTTTGACATACCTAATAGTATCTCCTAATTGAAGACTCGCATTGATTGGGGCTAATTCTTTCTTTCCTTCCTCACTCGTCTTTAATCATATTTTTGTCATTCCTTGTCTCCTTTCTATATATATATGTTCTCCATCAATTTATCATCCGTTTTTCAACATTACTCCTTCTCTCTCCCTCTCCCTTCCTCTCTCTCTCTCTCTCTCTCTCTCTCTCGCCCTTTCTCTTTCTCTCTCCCTTTCTCTTTCTCTCTCCCTTTCTCTTTCTCTCTCCCTCTCTCTCTCTTTCCCTTTATTCTTTTTGTTCAATAAATTGTCCTCTTCTCCACATTCCTCTATCATCTATCATTCTCCCTCATTTCCTCAGATATATGCTCTGTACTCTTCATCTATTCCTGTCTCATGTCTTTCCTCATTTCCCTGTATACCCCCTGTTTTATTCTTGACCTCCTCCCCCTGCCAACCCACTCCCTATCAGGTCATCAACTCTTTCTTCCTTCCCCTTTACAAGGATGCTCTGACTCTTTAAAGGTACCATTTAATATTTCAAATCAGCTGATGTAAAATTAGCCCAGTCTATACTACATATTACTTCTATTAATCTAGCAAATTGTGAAGATAAACAACTATATAATTCTACATTTATTTTATTAAAAAACTAATTTGATAATAATAATGATAAGTTTCACTCTACGAATCCTATTTTTCTTACCAAATGGATATGGGAAATAGACATAAACCAACATAATGTCGCCTTCACCACAACAGATATTAATAATCTGCTTTAAATTCCCGACAGATATTTCTCAATAAATCTGTGCAAAACAGTCCAAATTCTGGGGCTATGTTTGGGTTGTATCACTCTGATGTGTATTCATAGTCAGGTATACCACAAAGTAACAATACTCTTTAGTCTTTATGAAATATAATCAAATTGTTGATGCACTATACTCATATTTCTTCAGGCAAATAAAATCCTATTTGATATCGATGAACCTCATAAAAAATTCTTGCAAGTAACTCGAGGACCGAAATGAGGTGAAAAGTGGAATTTCTTATTTTAACACTTTCCACATATTTATTTGTTAACCATCTAGTAAACCTACTGTGACACATTGCCTAGACTCCATAATGTTACTACCCCCTCTTGTCCCCTTATTCCTAAATTATCCCCCCTGTGCACCTGTTACTCTAATAAAAGACCATTTCATTGACATCTAAGCACTTTTCCAATCCCATTAAGGCGTAGTGTTTTGCATTTCCTGTTTACAGGGAAACACATCACCTAGTATTATTTTCAATCTGCAGCCAATACCAGTTTCAGCTCAGATATCCAAACTAGAAACATGAGCTTTATATTCCATTTGATTTTTATCCGGTTATATTTAACAGTTTGTTTGCATTTAGATACTTTGTTGCAATGTACTTCTAGAGATTACAGTCCATATTTGTTTGGAGCCAGAAGGGCATCAACTCATATACTTTAAAGAGAAAGACCAGTTCTGGTCATGCGATTGCATTGTGAAAGAAACGTTGTGGAATCGATCAGAAAAGGTTGATCATCTAGCATATAAGTATTGGTATGTACTGCAAGGTTCTGGAATCATCAAAATGATAAGAAATTTGGCCCAGTCTTGGTAAAATTACAAGCACTGTACACAAAAATGTATATGTATATGGGACTACGCGACCACGTGCGCGATATCTATTTGGTCCCAATAGATATAATAATTGACCAAATATATCAATTAGTAGGTGGTTTCCCGACTTTCCCGGCAAAATTTGTATCATCACGTATTAGTCAAAACATATTCTTTCACATGATTGGTAATGAGAGCTTCCATTTCATTTTTTTGAGAGAGGGGCGTTTCCAAAACTGGTCTTTACCTTTAAGACAGAGTTAATGCCCTTTTGGCTCTGATCAAACAATATTATTGTAGAGCAATGAGTGCCAGATTACATAATAAAGTGATTTCACTTTTAAACAGTTCAAACAAATATTTATGGGCAATTATGAGAGGCATGGACATTATAATAGGCATAATTATAATTGCCTATAAAGTGAGAATTATATGATGTTCACAGGAGTTCAATCAATTGATTTCTATTGAAATTACTTCAAACATTAACATTAATTTTTTCACAAGGAATAGAAAAACTGCAAATCTACTGCACATTTTCTTGGAGGTTCCACCTAAAATCATGATGGCAAAATATAAAATGAAAGATTCATTTATAGTTCCAGATTATACAAAAGGCTTAGAAAACCAAAGTAAGCCAAAATGATAATGTAGCAAACCTACTGCCCGTTTAAAACATTAGCGACAGTAGCACTCAGTCAGTAAACCTGACAGTTGTTAGTTGTGCGTGAGTTAATGAATGTTATAAACCATGTGTTTGTGGTTACATTCATGCCATTATATATTCATTCAATCTGTTGGGGTAACCACTTGCCTGTTCATTTAGTATGTGATGCAGAAGAATATTGAAAACAGGAGATAGGAAATGAGAATCCAATGGGTTCCGGTCTTTGCCAAGTATTTGTCACACCTGTCATGAGCCTGGTGACGGCTATACAGCTCATACAGACAGCACGTAGGTTCCTCTACTTTACCACACTGTTGAAGGTGTACCAATATCACCAACAAATATTTTGTTATGTATGTTAGGATTTCTGTGTGGCTATACTAAAAGTCTAATGCACTCTTAATACGCATTTATAAAAGTAACTTGTGTTTAGCCTACTTGATGCGCTTGTACAAGCTTGCATCGAAGATCGGACCCCCAGATAGAATCCAAATAGAACTCGAGTCCAACTTGTGTTATATAATCCACAGGGTTCTATGTTATTCTTTATTTCCTTCATACCCTTCCATTGTTAGCCTGCAGAATGTTGGTAAAGTTTTTTAAGGTTGATTTTATACATTCTAGCTGTACACAAATTATTCTTATTCTTATTATTTGTTTGGGAGGGGGGGGTGGATTGGTACACTTAAATAATTGTAATGATATGCTTGGACATCTATCCAACATCATTTGAATTGAAAACTTGGTCTGATTACCAAGTGGAGGTTTCCGAGTTTTTGAAGATTAAACTCTTTACTTACTTCTGTCATAGAATGGAACAAACACTGGCCTGCCACAGCCAACTTTTGTGACACATACGGTGTCCATGTATATTGTACTCCAAAGAATGTGGCAGTCCAGGGTTTCGATTTATGGCGAATAAAGAGTTGTACATGCTTGTTCATATTGTTTGATTGTTTGTGATTTTTAAAAGTGTGGAAATGAAATGAATTTAAACTTTAACTTAAATAAACAATAGCAAGTAAGCAACAACAAAAAGAATCACTGTAGCTGTAGTGAATCCCTTTATGCATGCCATAAAGAAGAGTGAACTTGAAAGTTAGATTTTTTTAGTCATACCTCTAAACTATTCAATCAGCATATTCATCTCATGAAATATATCTCTAGATTTTATTCTTATGGAACTTCAATCCTACTTCCTCAGGTATATAATCTATATTTCTACAATTCCATGGGTTTGATTTTCAATGAATACCGAATCCTGTGACATATTGTATCACCTGTTGAAGGGATTCTGGTGAGGTTACAAAAAGATGTGTTCATATGTGGTATTGACTGCATTTGAAATTCATTACAGCTATTAGATATGGCAATATTTATTAGGAAAGGAAGCTAGTCTTTGTATAAAAACATCAGGTGTGTATCTGATCAGCGCTTTAAGAGAGAGAAAGAAGAGAGAGAGAGAGAGAGAGAGAGAGGCTTATTAAAAGAGAAAGACAGAAAACGGAAACCTTTCTCCAAAATATGAAGCTGTTAATTAACAGTAATTTCAGATGCACAGTATAAACTTACAATGACTAATTTGTAGGATTCACATGTGTAGCTCTCTCTAGATCAAGTATGAACACAGGCTATCCAGTGGTACAGGTATACAGGTGTATACCCCTCTCTGAAGATCAAGTATGAACACACCATGACTAATCTGTAGGATACAGGTGTATACCCCTCTCTGAAGATCAAGTATGAACACACCATGACTAATCTGTAGGATACAGGTGTATACCCCTCTCTGGATCAGAGTGAAACCACTTGTCAACCTGACATTCAGTCTTGTAAGCCAGGCTGTTTGTTCAGACATTACCTACCCTATATCCCTCGTCATGCCAGCTTTATTCCAGCTTCTAGAGGAGTTTATAGAAACCGATACGAAGCAGAAATCTGTTTTTCAGGCGGAGGATATTTGGAGGATATCCCTGACAAAGTGTCTAGATTTAGAGTTGTGATTGATACCAAATATACCAGCTTGTTTGTAGACAAGAGAAATATGATAATTGTGTTTATACAATCTTGGATGGTAGACACAAAGTATTTGACTTCCCTTTTTAGTGTATTTTATGTAGTATCAAAATATAAATACAGTTGTTGGTAAAACAATTTTTGAGGAGATATATCATGTATAGCCATGTGCAAGCACGTTTACATGTGCCAATTTATTTTTTATTTTTTAAGTTAGATAGATTAAAAGAAGTGAGGAAGATAGATTAGGTGATACTGTTTGAAAAATGGTCCTAGTTGGTAAACAAAGTGGTTCTTTCTCTCCCCCCCCTTCATTACATTACTCTACAAGACACCCACTTCATCTTCCATTTGTTCCCCACTTTATAAGAACTCTTTCATATTTTCACATGAAGATATTTGAATTTTTAATTGAATTGGCATAGAGAGTAAGAAATAGAATGTGGAAGTTTAAATTTGTTTAAAGTAAAATATTAAAGTTTGTAACTGAGAGCTGTATTAATAATCCTAAATCATGTCATAACTGGAGGAGCACTTTTAAAGAAAATCTATACCAAGGTCTACCACCCATAAGAGCTCACTTATGACCATCTTTTAGGCAGACATTTTTCAACAACTGTTGCTAAAGGTTCGGTTTGGTTCGGTTTAGTTTAGCTCACTCTGTTTAAAAGTTAACTGTTACCTTATTTCTTTTATTTTGTGTGTGTGGGGGGGGGTGGCGGTGGCATCAAAACAAATGTAGGACGGGTTCAGTCAGTTCACAACATAACCCACCATCTTGTTATTACTCCATCACGCATCTCTACAAATAGGGGGCACTTGCCATGCTCCATTACCATGGAAACTGGTAGTAAATGGGCCGGAGGACATGTGCAAGTCATCATCATATTGTGGGAGATAAAATACGATTGAAACAATAGTGTGAAGCCATCACATTAGCAAGAGGGCAAGATAGATGAGAAGATGAGAAAAAAAGATGCCATCTCTCCTATTATTCTTCCCTAGTGTCAACCCCACCATGGATTGTCTAGGTTGTTGTTGATGTTGTTACTTTGTCTTTGATCATTTTTATTGCCCAATGCTTACAATTTGAGACTGTCTAGACTTGACTAGTCAACTGTTATGTTGTTCTTCTCTTGTTATTAATGTATCATTTCATGTGTGTGGGGCCATGTAAACAATATTTTCTCCGTGTAGAATTGAATCATGGTATAGACAGTGAAGAGTATGCCACAGCTGGTGTCTGGGTTCATCCTGCATGATGAGATTCTGGTAGGCCTATTCTCATTAGACTACATAGTGAAAGCTATACCACATGAATGTTAGAAGTATGTTGAATGGTTGGAGAGAGAGTGTACTGAGAACAGATGGAAGCATTTGTTTTGCACTCTAAATTCTTCTTCTTGTGGATTAGATCAAGTCAAAAGCATTTTATCCCCAGTTTTTATCCCCTATCCATATGTTTCTTTTATGATCTCTATCCAATTCTCTCCCTATAGATATTTTACTTTATAAAATGGAGGTAAACCCCTCCCGAATTGCTTTGTAGATCTGTTGCAATTTTTTAGTATTTGAAAGAAAGTTACATGTTGGTATGATAATGCTAGCTGTGTTGATAGATTTAAATCATGTAAAGTTTAGAGTGAAATACTTTGTTTATTTGATTGACTCAGCATTTTATTCAATGTTTGACAGGATTGTTTATGTTTTTAAGAGATTGAGGGGGAGAGTGAATCTTGAGATTGAAATGATATTGAAAGTTGTAGCTACATGCACTCATTGAACCCAACCTGTCACTGCATGATAACTATATTTCGATATGCCATCCCTGACCCAGGGATGGCATCTCAAAGTACTTAGTAGCTAGGGGAAAGCACTTCATAAATTGACACCATTGTTACTATTTTTTTTAATTATTTGTGCTTTGTAGTGTTATCTTTTTTGTTCTATAAGTATACAAGTATCTCAATCTTTCTCCTCTTCTGTTTGGAGTATGAACTCTGACATAGTTTGTAAACTTTGTGCAATTGAATATTTTGATCCTGTGATAAATACTCTACGTGTTTGAGGTTTAATGGGTGAAAGGCTATGAAATAATGCTGGTAACTCCTTGGTTATTTTCAGTTATATTCAGTTGAGTACCTTGGACAAGGAAACAAAGAGAAATATATATTCAGTACTTTGAGATATGATCAAGCTTTTGTTCTAGAAAGGGATATACAAATGGATAAGTTGACTTGTTACTCAACAAATAATTGAATTATTCAGAGAATGACTAGAGGAACAAGTATATAAATCAATTAATGAATTTAATGAACAAATGAATGACTGAATTAATGAGTGAATCAATCAATTAAACAGATGAATCAAATGACCGACTGACTGCAAGTAGAAATAAAATGAGATTAGTGAATGAATGGACAAGTGAGTCAATGATGTAATGGATGAACTAATGAAATAGATTATAACATAGGATGGGGATTAAAGGATTCTCTCATATCTTTCATCTCAACTGATTAAGAATGAATTCCGACTCTCATCAAGTTTATTCTCTCCTTGGTGTTTTAAATAACCTGTGTCTTCTTTCTCTTTATTCCACAGATACGATCTATGCATGAGATTCAACCAGCCTTGCGGCACAATTGGTGAGCAATTTCCCTTCAATTTAGCAGCACTGCTATGACATTCCTTACAAAGTACCACTTCAGTAACGTAGCTCTTGTTTGTCTAGTAATTTGTCATAAGATGAGTTCCATATCAGCTCCCAAAAGAAGTCAAGACTTAAACATTGACCACTAAATTCACACAAAATGAACCACTAAAGAAACAAATTTGACATTTTACTTCTATTTCTCCTATTTGAATTTTCTTGTACCAAGAATGATGTTGCTTGAACTAAGTTTGTTCCCTTAAAGTCATTTCGAAAGGAAGAATTTGTGTAGTAAATAGACTTGAAGACAAGATGAAAATAGATTGGTATCAAAACAAATTAGTTAAGTAGTTGTAAACAAGTATCTTTTGGATAATGACTGGAAACGGGGAATGCTCAGCGGTATTGGTTTTGGGAAAACAGGACTCTCCTAATTTGTTCTTTCTCGATCATCAAGCCAAGTATATCAGGTTGAACATGAAAACATAAGCTTAATTAAGTACAGCTTATTTAAAATCCTGAACTTTCTTAGTAAAGCTTCTTTGTGATTGTGTATGTATACATCTTTTATCCTACCCCAATTGTTTGCCCCTACTCCCTTGTTTCCCAACTCTATTATCTGCCTCTCATTAATTTCCCCCTCTGCACCCCACTCAGCACCCCCCCCCCCTCCTTCTCCCCTACCCAAACTTCTCCCTTCACTGTTATTGTTATTAAAACAAGAACATATAAGTGTAAGAAATTAGAGAATATGTGTAAGAAGTCCAGTATTTAAGAGGTAACATTATTTTCCCTGTATGCTTTCTTGAAATTCAATTCAAGGTTAATTTATCATTAATTCATTAATTTAATGTAACATTGTATCATGATTGCTTATGCAACATTTAAAGTATAACTTTTGAGCTGGAAGACATATAGATCTGTATTCTAATTAAGGTCTAAAATCATGTTTAACAGAAGGAAAACTTTGACTTGAGAGTAACTGCTTGACTACTGTAATACAAGATTTCTGACGAAAGCACATATATATATACCCAGAATCAGATTTTAGTAGACTTTGGGCCATAGAGAATAATGTCCAGTCCAGTCATCATAGACCAGCCTGTTGTTTACTCTGATAAATCGTGAAATCAAATCTATCCGTTGATGAATCAGTCAATCATATAATAATATGGTAGTATATATGGAGGGGTGTTATGCTCTTTAATTCCCTGATATTGGACCATTTCCTTCAATGTAAATTCCCTACATTCAAATCGCTCTCCAGTATTGGCACTCTCCTGATTTCCTGTAATCCTACCTCGCGTTCAGGCTAGCAGAATTCCGTGTATAGTTACAGGTGTACAAGAAACGAATAACTAGATACAATAAGTAATTACCCTTTTTCTAGTCTGAACATCATATAATGAAACGTCATATAGTGAATGCATGTTGAAGCACCATTTTGATCAAAAACTCATTACAGATTAAAAGAATCAGGATTCCTAATCTCGTCTGAATACTGTCTGTAACATAATTGGGCTGCGTTTATCTTGAGCACTCAATCATGATTGGCCAGCTGTCATGTTAATTAACCTCTTTAAAACTACACATGTACTTTCTTCATATGAGGTTTTTATCTAGTCTATATACTCCACTTTTACTATATATACAATGATTCTTTTTACGTTTCTTTATACAATTTTCATCTAAATTTCCTCTAATCTGAACAGGGCTATTCCATTCCTTCTGTTCTATCATCACACATTTTACGTGACCTCTACACCTAATTGATGTAATGGACCTCTAATGAGAAATAACCATTATGGGAAATATAGAGGAAACTCAAATTACATTTATTCCTGATCGTTGTTCGGCTCCTCTTACTGGGTTCCTATTAAATTACACACCCATCCTCGCCAACAACTTTTATTTCTAGTTTCATGGGATCAAGTCTGTAGAGAGCCAGAAGGGTGTTAATTCTTGTGCTAAAGTATTCAAGTTAACACCCTTCTGGCTCCATACAGATGATAATGGCTTTAGCAGGAGAATGTTACAGTGACATTCCCCTGGTGATACATCAAGCATACTGCACAAACCCTTCAGAGAACGAGCATACATGTGTAAATTGTTTGTTTTTAGATATTGTAACGTTCTACTACAAAGCCTCCCTCAAAATTATAATTTCATCATTAAAACATCTTTTAACAAGTTCATTTAAATAGACATAGATACCATATCCTAGGAATCCTACCAATCTGAACAAAATTGTATTGAAAACTATGGATAGCAAGTTCTTGTTCAAAAATTCCAACACTTGAACAGTATAGAATATGTCACTTTATCTGTTTTGCTGCCACATGATTATTAACTCATATATACTTTAAACATAAAGACCAGTTCTGGTCATGTGATTGCATTGTGAAAGAAACGTTGTGGAATCGATCACAAAAGGTTGATCATCTAGCATATAAGTATTGGTGTGTACTGCAAGGTTCTGGAATCATCAAAATGATAAGAAATTTGGCCCAGTCTTGGTAAAGTTACAAGCACTGTACACAGAAAGATGTATATGGGACTACACAACCACGTGCGCGATATCTATTTGGTCCCAATAGATATAATAATTTACCAAATCAATTAGTAGGCGGTTTCCCGACTTTCCCAGCAAAATTTGTATCATCACGTATTAGTCAAAACATATTCTTTCACATGATTGGTAATGAGAGCTTTCATTTCATTTTTTTGAGAGAGGGGCGTTTCCAAAACTGGTCTTTACCTTTGACATAAAGCTCACACATCTGTAGCTCTAAAGAGACAATGTTATGTATACCAATCAACATACATATTGTCTGTTTGGAGCTAGAAGGATGTTAACTCATATAATTTAACACAGACTCAATGTCCTTCTGGCTCTAAACAGATGATATTATACTTGTTCTAGAACTTTTTACATCTGTTACATTTGAGATCTTATTACCTTGATTATGTTATGTAATTGTCTTTCTTTTGATTTGATTCCTATTGTAGGTCTTGCTCCTGTAGGTGTGATGTGTAGACCAGACCAAAGCTGTAACATCAATGAAGATACAGGACTTGCTACAGCATTTACTATAGCACACGAAATAGGTCACAAGTGAGTACATGTAGTTGTAGCTACGTATTATATACGTATTATAGGCTAGAGCATCTATATGCTGACTATTTAGCACATATGTGATTGGCCACAAGTATTTAAAACAGTCTGGTGTTATCTGTGTTTTGAGCAAACGACACAAGAGGTATGAATGTTGATGATGTTTGTATTTGTGACAGCTTGTCAAAACCACCAGTAAGTCACCAAATGAAATTCTCTCTATGTGGTCAATGTATTTGTGTGAATGAGAGATTCCAAGCTTCTGAGTGATATATAACACTTGCTGTTAAACTTTCATGAAGAAGCAATAACAATTGTTTAAATAGATGTCACATTTTTGTCTTCATTGGCTCAATACTGTTTTGAGATTTGCAACAGTTTGTCAGTGTTTTTTTAGTAATTTTGGTCTTAATAACATGAACAAATCAACCTGTTTTCTTTCTGTGCTATAGTTTAGGTATGCAGCATGATTGTAGTGGGAACACTTGTGGATCAAGAGGAAATTGTTATAAAAGCTATTGGAACATACTTAAACGATTCTATTTAAACTTATTTTGTCTTTTCTCTGATATAGTTTTGGTATGAAGCATGATGGAGATGGGAATGCCTGTGGATCAAGGGGAGGTATCATGGCTGATCAGATCACAGAGAACAGTGATCCATACTCCTGGTCCGAATGCAGCGCTCATTACATCACATCGTACATTGAGTAAGTAGATATCATGTCATAAAAACTAGTGGAAAGGTATAATACATAAAAGGTTTTGCAGAGGGACTATTTAGATTAGTCCATAAGAGTGAGTTCTGAAAGGAATCGTTAATGTCTTGAAGAGAAATAAAAGGATCATCGTCTTTGGCAGAGTGATCTGTCCGTTGGCTCAAGTGGTTTGCCCTTAGAACCCTGATTGAACACAGTCTTGCAATATCTGATGTTAAAAGCAACCATTGAAATGGCATATCTACAGAACTACTACAATCTTTGCCTTCTAAGAAATATGAGGAAAGATTATAGTTTCAAAGCAAGGGTTATGCAGAAAAAGGTTTGATGCAAAGTAATTCTTATCTATACAACACAAGGTTCTGCTGATGTAATGAGGAGCTTTGTAAATGTCTTATGTCTTCTAAAGGAATCAAGTTATTATCATGGTAAGGTAGACACTGAATGGTGCTGTCATAGCCTGTGAAAAGTTGATTCAGCACCAATTGACCTGTGTCACTCTGAGGTCAGAGGTCATCGTTGATGAGCGATCAGGTGGTCAAGTGACCCATATTCATGCCCTCTTCTCTCTGTTTCCTGCTGGTCACACCACATGTCCACTTCGCACAATTCTCATCTATCCATATATCAATGACCCAGAATTTTGCAGACAGTACTTGGAGTAGCTGGTGCAGATAAGATCTGGTCAAATATCTCAGTATAGCTTCACAGTATCTCCTGCAAAATACCATAATTTTACTTGCTCGAGTCTTGATTTTGAACAGTTTGTATTTTCTTCAGGAGGAGAAATGACCAGAATACATGTGTACTTTCATCACTATTTCTTGTAAAACGAGTCAGATGAAAATTACGCAGGTTTGTGTGTTTGAAATAATGTGGATTGTAAGGATGTAGAAAAGGTGGTGTACATTGGCTTCATTGACAATCCTTCTGCATAAGAGGAGATAAAAGTTTTTAACAGACATTGGGTGTGGTCAACATCATATGAAGGCGCAACACTTTACTTATGCGTATTCACTGAGCATTGTGTTATATGATAATGTAACAGACTTCAGCAAAGTGATGACATAAACTTTGGTCAGAGTCATATAAATCTGGGACACTGTCTATATTTTGCAAACAATAGAAATGACATTCACATCTTGCACTCCTTTACTATACCTTTGAGAGCATTTTCTCTCAGGCTTGTGAACAAACATTCTCATCTCCTGCTTTCTTGCTCCCTGTTTCAGTTTTCATAGGCTCTTGTCTCTTTTTCTCTCTTCCTCCCTCCCTGCTCTAACAGTCATGTGCGTTTGTGTCTTTGTCTCACTTTCTCTCATTATTAATCTCTTTCTATATATCATGCCATTCTTAATGTGCATTTTGCATTGCTACCTCTATCTCTTTTTGTCTTTCTGTTTAGTTTCTTTATCTTTATGTCACTCTGTCTCCCTCTCTCTTCTTCTCTCTTTTCCTGTCTCTTTCTATCTATTTTTTGCTATTTCCTTTTCCCTCTCTCTGTCTCCCTCCCTCTCTTCCCGCTCCTCTACCCCCCTCTCTCTCCCTCTCCCTCCTTCTTCCCCTCTCTACCATCGCTCTCTCTCTCCCCCTCTTTCTATCATACCATGGAGAGCAAGTTTCCTGAGACTCTATAAAGCGGGTGTCATACAGGTTGAGATAGCAGCTGTCTAAGTATAGGGATAGATTCATCATTGCTGTCCCTGTGTAGACATAATTGCTACCAAGTCATGACAAGAATGTTTATCGCTATGTTCTGAAGAGAATCAAAATACTTTGAAAGATATAAAGATCCTAGGCCTGCATGTATTTCTCCAGCAGTAGAAATATGGCCTTTGTAGGTCAACACTTGAAATGGGTGGGGGGGGGGGTTACCTCAGAAAATGAGACATGGACAAGCTCACAACAATATGTTTTCATAGTATATGTAAAGTTTATATTTAAATGTAGTTCATCAAAAATATCTTTGTCAGATATTTAAGTTTTATCTTGGTGAAAACATACCCATAACATTACTTCTAAACTGCTGTGTATATAGTTAATTTCTCCCAACATTAAATCACAAAAATAATATAAAAATGTGGGATGACACATGCGTTAAATTGTCAGGTTGCTCTAATAAAAAGATTTAATATATTAATGATAAAAGATCCAACTTCTTAGAGACAATCAAAAAATATATTTTATTTCACGATGATTATTGTGACACTCTTCATAATGACGTGCATGACCTATACTTTTGGGTCAGTACAAGTTTGAAAGGAATTGAATTACAAAAACATATACAGAAGGGGTGAAGTGAGGGTGACCCCAAGCAAGCAAGGATATGACAACAAAAGCAATGAAAATAGGATGAAAAGATGTCAACATATCAACAAGGCTTGTATGACAGTAGAGGGAAGGTCAGATGTTACAAGATAGATGAGGTCGAGCTGATCAGGCTGTAAATAACCATCCGCTCTAGCCAGTTTTATCGGTCAGCTTCATCACTGGTCAGTCTCTATTTTCAGTCGATAAACTAGATGACTTGCCCCCAAGGAAAAAAAAAATCGACCTTCTAATAGAATATCAAATTTCAGTCAGGTTAAAAAAGAGAGACTCCAAAAAGTTACTTTTCATAAAAAACAAGCAAGCAAAAATTCTGTTTGTTTACTTTTGTTATCTATATGTGTAGAATTTTGTGTAACTTTATATTTTGTTGTGTGTCTTTGTATTTTGTACCTGGGATATATTTTAAATAGTTTTGCTGTTTGACAGTAAATATACAGGAATGCAGCCTGTACTACTCACGTTCTCTCCTTGAAATACTTTATCAGATTTTAATCTTTACTGATATATTGTCAAAACTTTAGAATAATCTTATGGATATCATTTTAACATATAGACCTATAAAGGATTGAACTTTTTAGTTTTGAGGATTCATGAAAAAGAAAAAATTGGCTTACATCCAGTCAAACTCAAATTTGTTTGTAAACTTCACTCAAATCATTTAGAAGTTCAAGAATAAATTACTTGTTGAAGCAGTAGAGTTATTTATCTTCACACTTTCTCATGACCCTGTGGCATTCCATCTTTGATTGTGTGCTAAAAGTGGGGGCTGGGATGCTATTTTGAGTAACGAGTCTTAAAAAACCTCCACCGCGATAAACCACAAGAATACTGACATGCTTGTCCTAATATAAGCATGGTTCATGTTTCTATCTAAAAATATGTATTGTGCTTGATCATTGTATGATGTTTACCAGACCTGTGAGTTTAGATATTAGAAACAGGATCATACCTGGAGCTGTGTATGTGTAACTGCAAAAGCTACAATATTGATTGTAATTAATAAACTAAATCTGTTTCTTATAGGGGTCCAGTGTCACCACTGCAATTTTCACTAGAAGTTGTTTTTGTCAGTTAATTTGGAGGGATCCATCGATATCCAAATTCTTTCTCTACTTTCCAGTTACCCATTGCCTGCTGGTACCGGAAGGTCCCTGTGTTAAGTCTATGGCAATGAGAGAAGTCAGTAGTCAAGGGGTTAAATATATTTTCTTTATATCCATTGATACCTATTCACCCTGCCCTCCCCCTTTTTTCTTCGATTGGACAATGCAGGTATAACCCTTTGTATGCATGCATGTACTGCAGTTTGTTCCTGTTCTAAGAACAGTTGGGTAATCTGCTATTCCTTGACTTTAAACCTTTATGTGTTTCTCGAAAAATAAAAGTCAGAGAGGAAATAACTTTTGTTCCATCTGAGTCGAGAGCTAGATGATAAACATTGAATTACTGTCTATTTCCAAGAGATTTGCTGCTCTTTAGGTGGTATAAACCATTTAGTTTTATGACATTTAAAGCTTTTAAAAAGGGGCCACTTTTGATTCATTTGATCAAACAGGAACAGAATCCTTCAAAGGACTTGTAGGGTCAATTTTTTGATTTATTAGTTTCCTAAGTACAAGGATGGAGGATAATTGAGAGACTTGTCCATTCACTAGCCAATCTATCATAGCTCTATTTGTTGACTCTGTGTGCATATATCAAGGTTGTATTTGTAATCTTGTTTGAAGTATGGTACAAAATATGACCAGTTTTTCAGCTTGGAGATGTACTGGTTAGTGTGAAACAGCTGACAATGTGGAGTTCTTCATAAAACAACAGACCACCCACAAAAAAGGTAGAATGCTGCCAAAAGTACAAGGAGAAAAGTGAAAATAAAAGTTTCTAGCATTCATTTTTAATCGAGGATGAACTTCTCTGAAATATGTATTGTTTTACCTGATAGTTGTGCTGAACCATTCTTTGCTATACAAATAAATATATCTAGAGCATGTAGGTATTTGGGAAATGATGGTCCTGCTAAAGTGAAACCTCTGTATATATCAGCCTGCATGTATTCAGCTGATGAGCTCTTGGTCTATCGTCTACCGAGAGCCAGAAGGGCATTAACTCATATGTTTTTACTCCGAGGCAACACGTGTACCTTCTGGCTCTAAAGAAGATTATTTGTATGACTTTCATAACATGTAGTCAAACCTGTCTATTGAGGCCACTCAAGGGAAACAGAGAAAGTTACCACTGAAGACAGGTGGCCTTTCTAGACAGGTTCTACGCTGAATTTCCTCTCTCGTGGGAGACAAAATGCATGGCCATTATAGACAGGTGGCCCTTTTAATGAGGTGCCCACTAAGGTTTGACCGTATTTGAAAAAGTGTAATATAATCTCAATGAAGTAGCACAAATATTTGTTATCATGCCTTTCTCTATAATAAACTTTGTTTTCTTTAAGAGAAAACGGTGCATGTTATTATGTATGTAATTGTAAGGGTTAAAAGGCACTTTTCCAAGCATTCCTAGGTATTACTAAGCCTGACAGATTAAGAAGCTGTCATTCAAGATGTTAGTGTGAGGAAGTTTTCTTAATAAGGCCTTAAGTGTTAGGAAATGTTTCTTGATGAGACATTAATTTGAGGAAATGTTGCTAAGACACTCACAATCACAGGTTTGTGAAATTCACTCCTGCACAAACAATGACAACAGTCTAAAGACATAAAGTGAACTCTACTTTGAACTCCACCATGAACTCTATACTATGAATTCAACTTTGACATAAACAACTTGTCAGAAATTCAGAATCTGATTAACCCTGAACTGGTAACTTTCTAAAATTCATATAAATGGTGTCACAATGAGCTTCTTTTGAAATTAGGTACATGTATGGCTCCGAGTGTTCAGTTTATGAAAAAAAGAGATTTTATTAAAAATTATGTAATCAGGATGTTCAAAAACTGTGAAAGTCCACATTTCTCAGGGATCGAGTAACAATATTTTTTACCAGGATGAACTTTTAAAGATATGCAGAAGAATTAAGCTCTCTTTGCAAGTTCCAATTAACTCTCTCGATCCCTCTCACACATTGTCTCTACCTGTTCTCTCCTGTAGGTCAGGGAAGGCGATATGTCTTGACGATGTTCCTCAGCTGGCAGACTATTGGTTACCTACAGCCATGCCTGGTGAGCTGGTGGATGGAAACCAACAGTGTCAGCTACAGTATGGCCAGGGTGCCAAGGCATGCAATACTAATGTGAGTATATATAAAGTCTGATTCATGCAGATCCCAGTACTATTAAACCAGGGGCCCCGTTAACCTAAAAGTTTGCCATCGAATGCAAATTTAAAACAACGATTCTGATTGGTTAATGGCCAGCCTATTGAAAAATATTTACATGCAGCGATGATGTTGATTGGCCATTATCATTTTGCAATTGAATGCAAATATTTGTGTTACAGGGCTCAGAACTTCCATGTGCATGATATATGTGTGCAAATTTCATGACTAATTCATTTTCATGAAAATTTCATGCCATGAGATGATTGAACCACTAATGATACAACGCTAAATATTTGCAGTACATGAAAGTTTGTTGCCCTGAAAATGGTGTCTATCATTAACTATTTGAGAAAGTTTAATGTCACAAAAGTTTTCTGGTTTTCCAGGACTGTATTCCAAGCAGCAAAGGTTTTGGAAGGCATTCGTACAATAAACTAGAATGGTTTGGGAAGGGTGTTAACTGCATACAGTCCATCACATAATAATGCTACTCGTAGGCTAACTGGTAATATTCTATTAAGTGCCAATTGAGATTTGAGCTATTTTTATCATTGGATTAGGCATAATGAAAAAGGATTTATAAATTATGTTGTTTTGAAATGTGATATTTGCATGATATGTTGGCAGAGTTTTTGGTGTCATAGATCTCATTGATAACTATGTGTATATGTGCATTGCACTGAATAAAATAGCCCCTAAACCGCTGTGTAACTACCCACTTCCTGACTTGTTTAACATATTAGTCATAACCATTCAGATATTTGAATACATTTTGATTATTTTATATGCAGGATTCTATTTTTGCTCCGTATAGTAACTATTACTGTTAGGCTCGTCTAATTTGGCTGGTATTCTGTATCACAGTTTAGATCATGTTCGTTTGTGGGTGTATTAATTGTACAAAGTTTTTCGGTATAATTAAAAACAACATTAGCTTGTTTCAAGTCTTATGACATTAACATAATATTGTAAAATCTTACAGTTTCAAAGAAAGTCATGGGATGGCCAGTCCTGTACTTCAATGGTCATTGATGATGCCAAACTTTGATAATCATTAAAAATAATCGTATCAGTCATGTCATTTTGATTTTTTTTTTTAACCCTTGCTAGAATATATGTCGGGAGCTGGCTTGTCAGAAGCCAAACACAAGGGCTTGTTGGAGAACAGGAACTCCTGCTGCAGAGGGTACTCGATGTCAAACATCACTTATATCAGAAGGAGTAAGTATGAATATAGTTCAGAGAATCCAGGGCCCTGACTGACTTATAATTGATTTGAATTGATCTGAAATCTTTCATTCAATCACAGACTTACAAATCGTATTATTTTCTTTAGTACAGAGTTTTAATTAATATCAAGTTGTGATCAATTTGAATCATTTGCGACAGTTTATTAAATGAGATCCAGGATTTATTGGATGGGAGGAGGCACAAGTATGGGCTATGTTTAAAATCTCTGAAAAGGTTAAAAAAGAAAGTTGTCACAATTCTTAAAAGACAAGCAATGATCCTCATTTATTTTTGTTTTAGTGTTGCTACATATACATGTATCTACATTTGGGAGACTATAAACTACATGCATGAGACAAGATCCCAAGCGATGAGACCTAGTCTTTATGGTCAGAGGTTCTTATGTTTCTTATATCTTGTTACAGTGGTGCTATCTAGGAGATGTATTATATGGGAATAGACCTCAAGCAGTAGGACCTGGTCTTCAGAGTATTCTTATTTTCATATGTTCCTCATTTTTTGTTACAGTGGTGCTATCTAGGAGACTGTGTAGAGTATGGGACTAGACCTCAAGCAGTAGATGGTTCCTGGGGGACCTGGTCTTCATGGTCAGAGTGTTCCAGGACCTGTGGTGGGGGCGTCTCAAACTCAGAGAGACAGTGCAATAACCCAGAGTGAGTCATATACCTTCATACCTTATCCTTATGTTTCACTTTATTTTAACCCAAGGACTACTAAATCCTCCAATTACCATAGGGCTTAATACAGGCTTTGCCAGGTTCTAGAAGCCAAAGGGTTTACCCTTTCAGTTCCATCTGCAGATCAGACAGCCCAAGTTTCAATTGTTGTGTAAATTTTTTTTTGTTTTTATAAGGTTTGTCCTCTTAAAATTAGTATTGGGTAAATTGTGAGGTTAACTGCAATACAACAAATGTTTTAATCAAGATGAACATTGGAAAAAGAAATGGTAGTAACAGACTCTCACAAAATCTTAGATGTGAGACATGTTTATAAACTTAGTGGCACTCTAATTTTTTTCTAGTAATTCTTCACTTCCAAAATACAGTACATTAGGGTGAAATATATGTTAAAATATAACAAAACATGAGGAAACATTTAGTTGAGTACTATGCATTGGTAACAGTTTCAAACAGAAATGATAAAAGTTTGGGTAATCGCTTGTTTTCCTGTTGTAATTAAGATACTATTAACATATTTTATTTTCATAAAAGGACTTACAGAATAAACAAAAAGAACATGAAATTAAGGAAGAATTGGTGCTGAAAATCACTTAAGAATGTGTTCTACTGAAGCTTCTCAATATGACAATGCTTTCTTCTTTTTCTTCTTTTTTCAGGCCCAGAAATCGAGGCCAATACTGCACAGGAGAGAGAAGTAGATACAGATCATGTAACACCAATGTAAGTCTCATTCCATGCAATCACAACTTATAAGTTTAAGGGAAATAAATAACTTGAAAGAAATAGATTGTGTGTGGATCACAGTTGTTCACTCTCAGATTACTGATGCAGAAATGAAAAATATGCTGATAAATTTGTGAGAAGTGGGGAAGTTAAACTTTTAGTGATGAGTCCTGCTTTTCTTTGTGAAGGCCATCTGAAAAGAATTAAAACATGGCTGGTTATATCCTTTTGAAAGCATTCACAAGGATGAAAAACAAGCGAGGTCCTAGTAGTGCTCCTTGTGGGATGACACTAATTAGTAACTTTTGAATATCGATAGATAGGCTGGGACAAGATATTTGCTGCGCATCATATTTTGTTACAACAGCTTTGTTCATAATTCATGTAAGATTTACCAATTTTGATGTATCATGACCTATATCTAATGTGTATATTCATTATTCTTCTTATTATTACCATAGTTCTTGTTATTTTCCTCTAGGAATGTCCCGAAAACTCGCGAGATTTTCTTACCGTCCAATGTTCGTCCTTCAATAATGAGGTTTACCATGGTCAATTCTATACCTGGGAGCCTTATGTGAGTCCTAACCCTGAGCCATGTCAGCTCTCCTGTGTGTCCTCCGGTGGAAACCATCTCAGGAGGATACCCAAGGTGGTGGATGGAACGAGATGTTACTCTGAGCGATACAAACCGGAGTCACTGGATATATGCATCAATGGAAAATGTCATGTAAGTCAGAATCATGGGTTATACATGAAATAAAATGGAAACTTTAAAGTTTTCAACTACCAAACCGGCTCAAAAGCTGCAGTTTTGCTACATTTTGCTGACCTAAATTATATTTATTGGATATGATTGTTAATGGAGTATGTAGAATCTGTATGTATCAGATAGAGATGTATTGATTAACAATATAGACATGTTTGGAATATATTCTGATATTGTTTTATCACACAGACTGTAGGATGTGACAAGATATTAGGCTCTGAAGCCAGGGAAGACAAGTGTCGTGTGTGCGGAGGAGATGGTAGTTCATGTGAGACAGTGGGAGGTACATTCAACGGGGAGCTGGTAGCTGGAGACTATCAAGAAATCCTTACCATCCCCAGAGGGTCTGTTCACATCAGTTTACAGGAGATGGCCATTTCTAGAAATTATTTAGGTTAGTACCATCTTGTGTTGGGTTATGTAGTTGGGGAGTTATTCTTGGGTCTAAATAGGATGTTATTTACAAGTTTGTCCTGGTGAGTCTTGAAAGTAATCTTGGATATTTGCAATCCACGAAAGGTGCTGTAAACCAAAGTGAGTCTAAAATTGTGTGGAATTGCAAGCAAATCAGAAGAGCAAACCCTGAATAAAATGTATCTCTCAAATTCAACTCTTTTGTTCAAAGTGAAGTTTAAAGAGTATATATAGTTCAATTGACCTTGGAAACATCTAAAAGACACAGAGCAGGCAGAAATCCTGGTATGAAGGATTTCAATGAGGCATATAGCAAAAATATATAACTATTTCACACAATACACACTACGTACAGAGGTGTCATTATAGACAACTCACATGCACTTGTTGTGTGCTTGAGCATGCTTCTAATGGACTAACTAAAATTATGTGATTTACGATCTCTCCTTCCTCTAGACTGTCACACCTCTGCCTCAATATCGTTGTTTATCTTTCTCTCCTTTTTGTCACATCTCTTCCTTTCTCTCACTCTCTCTCTCTTTCTCTCTCACTCTCTTTCTCTCCTTTCTGTCATGTCTCTCTCTTTCTCTCTCACTCTCTGTTTTTTCTCCTTCATATTATTGTATAACTGATATATGTATAGATTTGTAAGAGATATTGTTTTTGTGATTTTGCTTTGTAAACTCCATGCAATTCAACCCTTGGGCCGCCATATGTTGAAACTTTTAATAAATACCATTTCGATTCAATTCATTTTTATAAAAAAATGCACATTGTTCTAGATTCCAGTCACTTTAGGAAAACGGTTTACTGAAGAATTGTAACTCATTAGTAATGGTCAAGGTATCGTTGCCCGGGTGGCAGAAGGGCGTTTTCGAATTATTCGCATTTAAAGATTTGTTTTATATTTAAACTGCTTTCCGTCCTGAGAATTGGTTTAAAACTTAAAAGACTAATAGAAATGTTATAGTAGAACACGGCCACAAGTTTCTGTCGGAAATAAGCCAGTTTTATACAAGTTTGAGGCGATTTAGTGCTAACGCCCTTCTGCTTAGCGCATCATTTTTTATCTAAAATTCAAGCTAACGCCCTTCTGCCAGCCAGGCGACGGTATGTGTAACTATACATACATGTACATCTATGCTCTTGATTTACTGAGAATGAAATCAAAGGGAGAAGTAATCTTTCAGTCTTCACAGTATTATTCAAATAAAGCAATGATTATAATTTTTCCCCTCTTTAAAAAAAAAAATTGTAGCACTGAAGTCAGTGAATAATGATTACTACATCAATGCTGAATGGATGATAGATTGGCCTAAATCCTATGACGTCGCTGGATCTACGTTCATCTACGAGAGACCAGACGATGCCCCAGAGACTCTCAGTGCGCTTGGACCAACCAATCAAGAACTTGTTGTCATGGTAATTACCAAATAGAACATTTCAGTTCTCATTTTCTTTCAAGTGGATATTTGAAGTGGAATAAAGTAATTGAGCTTGACAATTAAACTTGAGCTCATGTTGTTATAATGTTTTTTAAATCATTAAAATTTCTTAAAATTTTCTTCTGTATTTAGGGAGGATATATGTACACTAGATTTTATGGTCATTTTCAATCATTTTATTTATATGTAGAAGTAATGTAATGTCTTATAAAGTGAACTTCTGAATAGATTTGTTATTGTATGAGTGACCCATATTGTGAAGGATTTTCTTTGTAACTGCAAAGAAAGGAAATATGAAAACTCATGTCATGAATTGGATTGGAGTAGATTGGATTAAGTACCGACTTTGACGTTAGATCCTGAGCTCTCTCTGATAACATCTACTTTTGTTTGTTTTCTAGTTGCTGGTTCAGGAGGAGAATCATGGAATCAGATATTCTTTCAACCGTCCAGTGACGAGAACAAACCAGGGTGACAGACAGATGGCCTTTACTTGGGAGAGGGGTGACTGGTCACAGTGCTCTGTTACCTGCGCAGGAGGTAAGAATATAGGGGGGAGCAAAGACAATCTAGAGATTTGTAAAAGGAAAGATAGAAAGATATACTTGTCTTTTGAGAGTCAGAAGGACTTTTACTCTGTGTTAAAATATATTAGTTTACACCCTTCTGACTCCAAATTGAGGGATGGCTGGATAGATAGATAAATAAATCCAGATATATGAATAAAAAGAAATCCATCCATCCATCTATCTATCTATCTATGGATGGATGGATGGATGGATGGGTGGATAGACAAAAGAAATGAAAAGAAAATAATGATGATCATTACTTACTACTGATGTTGCTGTGTGTGAGATGCTCTTTGTAAGAGTAGATAAGAGAAAATGTTTAGATGACTATACAAGAGTATAATGATGTTCTTTTAACTTTTCTACAGGTGTATCAATATCTGAGATGCGGTGTGTAAGGGTAGACGATGAAACTATTGTTAGTGATACATTCTGTGATCATCCGAAACCCGAAAGGAGAACCATCTCATGCAACACCCAGGCTTGTCCTCCAGAGTAAGTATTATTCTCTCTCTCTCTCTCTCTCTCTCTGTCTCTCTCTTGCTTTCCCTTCTTTCCCTTCTTTCCCTGTCTCTCCCTCTCATTATGTTTTACTAAATCTATTTCCCTATAATACATCACCACATGAAAAGATATGGTTTTTCTTTGAATTTGAATTTATTAAACATCTTTTACATACATACAAATATTATTTTTGTATGTAGCAAGGAAATAAAAGAGAAATAGAAGACATGAAGAACTGAAATATAAATTATGTAACAAATATGTATGTAACTTTGACTTACCGCTGGCAAACTACCAAATGATATAAAAAGAGGCTATGATGCTATTTTAATGATTTCTTTGTTGTTCAGATGGCAGATATCAGCATGGTCCGAGTGTACTAGGACATGTGGTAACGGTGAGAAGACAAGGACTGTTCTTTGTACTACCAAGGTAACCCAGCATGAAGATGAAGTGGTAGATGAGTCCCTGTGTGAGGAACATAAACCAGCTGAGATCATGACATGTGGGCATAGGGAATGTCCACCGGTATGGATCACCGGACCGTGGGCGCAGGTTAGTACTCTTTTTAGGATCGAAGCTCCCGAATCCAAGTACTCAAAACGGCACTTCTATTAAATTTTGCAACTCATGCGATATTATATGAAATCCCATGTACACTTTTGGTAAGACCTCCAAAGCTTTTCACAAGATTTCTTTGATTTTTAAAATTATAAATAGCCTGATACTGTACTTACTATTTCAAGTTGCTTGTGAAGTTTTACCTCATCATGTGCCCCAGGTACATGGATTTCTTTGTGTGATGGCCATATGTAAAACAAATGGAAAGTGAGAATTACCAGCCATTCATGTGAATCTCTGTGAGGTTACTGTATGGGATGCTCCTGGGCAGACAGCATGTACAATTTTGTAGCCTCATTGCATTTAGACGTTTATACTTATGCTATAGACAACAGATAATCAGTATATTTTGTATACAATATAGAAAAATATGATGACATAATTCAACAAGTTTGATTTGAATTTTTGTTTGCTACCAGAACTAGATTACCTTTGAAATGAATTTTAAAAGTAAATGGTTATCAAAATGGCATCATCTTTACCTGCTTTGTTTTAACAGTGTTATCCATCATGTGGGCCAGGCCATAAACAGCGTCATGTTCAGTGTATGAGCAGTGATCGTAGACAGACCTACGCACACATCATGTGTAACAAAGCAGACATGCCAGTCTACAGGATGCCTTGTAACCTAGGAGATTGTCCTCCACCTAGGTGGATTGCTGGAGATTGGAGTGAGGTAAGAGAACTTTTATGATGATGATGATGAGAATGAGGAAGATGATGTTGATGATCGGTGATTAATATGGTGATGGTGATGATGGTAAATTTGGTGATAAGATTTATGACAATGTTGATAATGATGATGATGATGATGATGATGATGATGACGATGACGATGATAAGGGATGATGAAGATAAAGATGGTTATGATGTTGATGATGATGGTGATGATATGAATTACGTAGATACTTATGATGACGGTCATGATGATGATAATCGTGACACTGACAGTGATGATGATAAGGCTTTTTAAAGTATGGTCAGTGCTAATAAGAATCTTACTATCTAATGGAATATATTTTCCCCATCTTTTCTCTCTCCTTGCAGTGCAATACACGATGTGGTATGGGTCAGACGAACCGCCCTGTCAGCTGTGTGGCTCAGAACGGTGTCATCCTTCGAGATCAGAACTGCCATGCTTCAGAGAGACCAAGTAGGCAAAGGCAGTGCGAGAGTCCATGTGGTACAATACCAGCTCCACCAGACAGTAAGTACTCATTACATTCAGAGGGGTACAGGAGGAGGGGGGGAGTAGATGAGGTTGAAAGATGGAGTGTGAGAGTCCCTTTGGTACTACACCAACCCAATAGACCAATACTCATTAGACTCAAATGGGTAGCTAGATGGGATGAAGGGTAGAACATAAGAGTACATGTGATACTATACCAGCTCCACCTGACAGTAAGTACTTATTACATTCAGATGGGTAATGTAACCACTCATAGGGTTAGAGGTGGGGGGTAAGGATGAAAGGTGGAGTATGGTACTATGTGGTACTGTACCATCTCCACCAGACACTTGAGAGGGGTAAATTGGTGCAAGATGGGGTGAGGGGGGATGGATTCATGTAAAAAAAATGTTGTAAACAACTGGAGACTATTACATGTACATGTTGTCAACCAGAAAAGGGAGAAATTCTGAGCCTGGTACCCCCTCCCCATTATTAATTCATGGAATCAAATCTATTTACACTAAATATTTCCCAAGTCTGATGGTCTTTTGTTATATATCATATAGTTGCATTTACATTCGATACTGTAGAGTAACACCTAGGTGAGTTACATAACAAACTTATTTATTTTTCATTACTCCAGGTTGCCAAGATGCAAGCTCAGTCACGTACTGCCCTCTTGTCAAGAAATTCAGATTCTGCAACAACGAATACTTCCGGAAAATGTGCTGCAGAACGTGTTCCAGCTGATAGGGTGGGTGTCATGTCAGGTGGTGAGGTCATGTGACTGATCAGGTGACATGTAGAAGGATGCAGCAAGAACTCTCATGAATTATGCAAATTTCTTCCATCCAACACTATGCAGCATTCTTTGTCTATGTATTTTGTAAGAGGAGAGGTATGTAACCAATTAGGCTTTCATTCTATTATATGTCATGTGACTATATCATCATGGTCACCTGATTTATTGTTGGTCATGTGATGAACATGGGACAAGAATATTTTACTTCTTGTTTTCTGTGCAGTGTAATATGCAACATGTATGTTTGAGTGAGGGAAAACAGACTGTTAAGATGATCAACCTCATCTGTATTTTCTATATTTTTCTATTGATGTTTTGGTATTTTGAAAACATTGCAAATACAGAAAAAACATCTGCCAGATATATGAATGATAATCAGCAGGTATATACTTTGCAGGTGCCTTTCAAAATGCACACTTCTCCTATCTCCTTATAACAAAAATAGCTTGAAAGAAAGAGAATATTGTTATGGCTTTCTATTGAGAATTTGTCAATATATATGGATTTTATCCATCCCATCAAGGTGCTTATAATGTTTATTTTTTACTGATTGTTTTGCTGCACACTGGAGAAGCTATGAAGAATATTTTCATGTATATTTTTTGAAAATGTTTCTCTTATTGTGCAGATGTATTGAAATGAATTACATGTGTACAGCAACTAAACCATTTAAGTAATATTTTAATTGTAACAAAGATAATCTTCTTTTGTAAAATGAATTACTTTACTTCTTTATTTGTATATTGAATTTAGACAGGAGTAAACTATTTAAAAAGTACTTAATGTGAAAGTTTGTGCTGTGTGTGATCTAGAATAGTGAAAAGATTTTGTTAGAAAATAAGTCATTATTTGGGCAGATATTTCTTCTGAATAGGAATGGTTGTGAATTACAGAAGAAATGAACAGTTCTTTGTTTTTTATCAGTTACAATCCATCTGTTATGAGTTAGAAAAGCCTTTTAATATCAGTCCAACATTTTAAGGTTTCTGATAGAAGGTAATATAACACAAATATGAGAATACCAGAGATTCAGTAACAGAGATTACCAGAGATTCAGAGATTGGGGTACCACAGGGTTCAACATTAGGTCCACTGCTGTTTGTTGTTTACATTAATAGCTTACTCTCTGCTTTCACTGGTCAGTCCATGCATGTTGAGAACCATAGGGCTGTTAACTCATATCACTTTCAATAGAGTGTAACTCCCTCAGTGTTCTCAGTAGATAGATACATGGAATCATTCAGTGATATGAATCTGATGTTATAGATATTCTCTTCTTACCAAGGTAGTACACTATGCCTTTTTACAACTACGTGTAACTGAAGAGTCATGAGTAATAAATATATACACATGAACTTATGACATACCGGGGGCCTCTAATGACATCACAATTATTAATTTAACGATAGAGATATGATGCTTCTAATTATGTTTACTTGTTTGAATACGTGTAGGTGTGTGTGAGGGGGTTGAGGAAATTGTTCGATTTGTCAGTATTTTATACAATTTGGTGCTCAAGAAATGATTGTTTTGGGGTTTGTCTTTTAATGAAGACACTGCATTATGATATCATTGGGGTGATATACAAGATGTTGTTTTGCTATCATTTTCCTTAGCAATGGATTAAGAGGATCTATAAGAATACTGTATACTGGTTTCGAAGATGAGTAAGGAAAGGACATCTCACAAAATTCTTACTATCAGCATCTTATATTGATCAAATATTTAAAAATATTGCATGTTCATTAGTGCGAAAGTCACACAGTTTTAAATGTATTGACAACATGCAAAACATACATGTCTATGATGATGAATTTGAGTACTATTTGCTATTGTTTAATTGTATTTTCACACCAGCATTGCATATTTCTAAATCGATTTTGTGTATCATTTGAATTTATAATTTCTTATATTTACAGTTATTTAATACAACCCTAAAGCAACATTTGTTCAGCATATTCTCTGTATAAATATTGTCTTAGAACTTAATAATTACAATTATAAATGATTATTGCTCAACTATAATTTGAAAGAAGAGAATGTAGATGTTTAATATAGGGGATTAGCTGCTGAAAAAATTAAAATCACTTTTGGGGGGATCAATAATCTTTATCCTGAATGACGGAATGTGATTGGCCATTTAATGAAAATGAGAATATGTGATACAAAAAGCATCTATTAACCTAAGCTGTACATAAAATATGTATATAATATTTGTATAAAACAGCATTTTGCATCAATGTGTACACACCTCCAAATAAAAATATATGAATATATAAATATATAACAAAATTATCTATATATAATATGTGATATAGCTATAGGGTGTATGAAGGGTGACACTACCATGCATACAAGGAAGTTAACATTTGGGAAAAGAGAAGTCACTGTTTTTTTACATGTTATTTATTGATATGCAAAACATGAGAAGAATTTGCTTTTCATGATTATGTTATTTGTGCTATAATGGCTGCTGTATTGTAAAGCTAAATGTTTTCAGCTGTCTTACGTGCTGTTTAGCTACTAACAAGTAAGACATAGGTATCAGAGGTATTATAATAAGAAGATGATTTGCATTTTATAAAAATTCATGAAGTCCAGTCCACATTATCTTGATATGGAACGTGGCATGTTCTGACCAAACATGAAACAACTTTGTCCAGATTAAAAAGGTAGCATTCTACATTTTAAGTGCACATTCTGACTACTAGGTCATGTCAACTTTAAACAAAGTTTGTAATAATAACCAATATTCATTTCGATTGTGCAAGAACCTCAAAGACCATGATATAAGTGTCTTATGATGAGTCAAAACATATGAGATATCATCCGTTGAGAACCAGAAGGGTGTTGCCACTGTGTAAAGTATATGAGTCAATGCTATTTGGGCACTAAGCAGCCAATATCATCAAGTGGCTTCCTGACAGTCATAATAAACAAGCAGGATTTGAAGTTTTGGGGTTAGATCTGAATACCCACACAGCTACTCTACTCAATATACAGGGAAACTTATTTCATAAATGCCCTCTATTTGTGACAAACTATATGATTTATTCATCTCTGGATTACACTGTTTTGAAGAAAATTGGTGATAAAACAAACAAATTTTCTTTGTAATTTTGTTTAAACAATGCATAATTCCATCTCATCTTCGTTAAAGTATTTCTGTTGAAAGCAGTGTAAAATGTATTCATTGTTGGAGGGTTATTTCTGAAGTTTAAATTTGTCATGAACATGGTTGAGTAATGTAGAGATAATTATTTTTTGTTACATCTTTTTTGTTTAATCATCACAACAGCCTTTATTAAAATGCTGCAGAGAATTTCTATTCTACTCGTTTTTTTGTTACAATACTAAACAGTATTCTTGTCGTGTATCAATTTGATAAACGAAAACCAAAATCCGGCCTTGTATTCTATTATCATGCTACATGTATATTCATGTATAGGACTTGCATTGTGTTGATTAATCAGCTATGTAGTCAGTTGGTTTTGTAGTCAACTTGTTTTTGTTCCATTTTCACGAGAATTACAGCTGAAAACCCTTTTAGTATTCTAAAAGCTTCATTTTCAATCACTTATGTGATAGAGCAAGTTTTGGAGTCTGCCACAGTTGCAGTAACTTGAGTCTTATGGGTGGTGTATGATATGGAAAGTAACTATGTAGATTCACCAAGTCAATGATTATAGTGTTTGTAGTAAATTATACTTTGTCTTTTCCTTTGTTCATCTTGTGCTGCGTTCTGTTTCTCATATTGTGGCCTTTTTAGGGGATGAAAGGATTTATTCATGGTGTGTGTTTGATCACATTATGTTCAAGTTTTTCTATGCAACTTTTCACCCTGCAATGTTTTATAATATTTCTCATTTTTCCTTCATGTAGACATTTTCTACTTTCTTGTTTTTGCATCAAAATTAAATGTCACTTATATAGTATGTACAACCATCAAAACATACTTTGACTGTATTTATAATATTATTTGGTGATCTAGTAATGATTTTGATGGTGATGATGATGATGATGATGATGATGATGGAGATGATTATGATGACGATGGCATCATCACGAGGTTGAGAAGTAGTCTGTTATTTAAGGTAATCGTACTGTACCCTTCTCATAACATATATATTTACATATATTACATATATTTATGTATTTATTCATATACACTGGAAAAATGGGAGGGGGCAGTAAATCAGCAGCAGCAGCATTTCATGTCTCAAACCATGGACCCGCCATGCTGAAAATTACAGTAGCAATGGAGATGAAGAAGAATGTCGCCCTCTTGTGTCGGATTCCCTTTAGTGGTGGTCCGATTAGTAAGCTATGCTGGATCGAGAGAGTATTGAGAGGGAAATAAGTTACAGAGATACGAAGCAAGAGAGACTGAAATGAGAGTGAGGAGGGCGAGAGAGAGAGAGAGAGAGATGATAGAAAGAATAGATGGGCAAAGAATGAAAGATGAAAGAAACGCTAAACCCGTGCTTCACAAAACAAAGTAAGGATATATTTGCCTTTCTCCTTCCGTCGCTATCTAGAAAAAGGTAAATCAAATATTTACAGTTAAACACTGGAATCTTTGAGAGCAATATAGGCACAGTCCATGGGCGGCAAGTGTAAATAGTGATAAGGTGATAGAATCGCCCACTTAAATACCAAATACGGGTAAGATCTTGATTTAGAATATTAGGATTAGTATGGTTGACAATTTTAAGTATAAAAATGATGATACTTTCAAGGATTTCAATTAATCAATTAAGCCTACAGGCGGCTATGTATACTCGGTCACCCCCATCGACTTAAATGACACCCTTTCTTGATATAACCTATTGTAATTACATTTTAAAGTTACATTATATCTGTAAAATAAGAAATATTAGGCCTACTCCACTGGACTTATTCAAAAACATCTAAATCTCTACAATTTTGTTGTTGTTATTGTTGATAGACTCAGAAACAATGTCTTGTATCCGGCTCAGGAAAAGGCGTTATATATAAACCCAACAATTATTGTTATAATTATTATAATTATTATTATTTTCATTATTATAATATATAATATTCTTTTACAGTGAAATCACAGACTATAAATAAAATTTAAAAATTGCTGATTTCTCTGTTGCTTCCAACCCGGCTTTTCTCGTCGCCTTCTATTTTTATTAATGATTTGTATTAATTAGATTGCAGCCACTGAATGAATTATGATTTTTTTTTTTTTTAATCCAGTTTACACAAATCAATAACATTAGATGATCATCATCATTCTTCAGTAATTTTGTTGTATTACATTTTTTCAGGTTTCTAATTAAAAGTGGGACACCTTAAGATAGTATACCCCATCCAAACAAAAAGACATTTGAGCATCGTTAGTTTTGTTTTAATAAAGATATGCTTCCACTTATCAAAGACGATCATAATAATAATAATTACAGTGCTTATATAGCGCCTAACACTTACTTTATCAGAAGTCTCTAAGCGCTCTACAATAATGCAGCATAATTACCCTGGCTTTAGCAGTGCAGCTGTTACGCGCGCTGCGTTTCAAGGAATAAATTCCTACCAGGTACCCATTTACTTCACCTGGGTGGAGTGTGGCAAATGTAGATCAATGTCTTGCCAAAGGACATTAGTGCAGCGGCGGGACTCGAACCGCGGACCTTGTGATCGACAGTCCGGCGACGTATCCACTCGACCACAACACCCATTTCATTTGCTACTTCTATTAGTTTTACCCCTTCGCTTCCCGGTACCAATATCTATCATACCTTTACATTAAATAGTTAACCCCTCCAATGCTACTCAATATACTAAGGGTTGACAGTATAGTACTATGGGGGTGTATTGCTAGATGTGTGTGTGGGTGGGGGGGGAGGGGGAGGTAAAAATGAACGCTTGTTGATATGAAATCATACAAAGTTCGAATCATGTTATGTAACCAAAGCTCTAATTAAAGCTTTCGAAATAAAACGCTAACTTACACTATTAAACATGAAAAAAACGAGTGGAAGTTTAGAGAAAGAAAACAAACCAAATCAAAAGAGGAGGAGAAGGAGAAGAAGAAGAAGAAGAAGAAGAAGAAGAAGAAGAAGAAGAAGAAGAAGAAGAAGAAGAAGAAGAAGAAGAAGAAGAAGAAGAAGAAGAAGAAGAAGAAGAAGAAGAAGAAGAAGAAGAAGAAGAAGAAGAAAATATAGCAAGATACCTCCCTGGATGATTCGCACTTGTAGGAATGCTGAGATCGACAGATCGTGATGATAATGATATCACTATTTGCTCACACGAGACTCAAAGTGCACAAAATCATGTGTTACTGGTTCAAAGACTGATATCTATAATTTTGTTTTATGAATGGACACATCCCCCTTTGTTTAAATGTTGATTCACCAGGTATATCTTTATCTGTTCTATTTGCTGATGTGGGACTTAAAACGTACTCACTTTTTTAAATTGTGCCTATAGTGTTTAGGGTCAGAATACGAGGAGAGAATGATGACGTCGGTATATAATTTGAGCTTCGGGTCATGGCTCAACCGACTACGTTTTGAGTTATCTAGCGCCATCTTACGATAGGATTTATCCATGCATTGACGTCAATGGCTGTTCAGTCATTCATAGATGCAAACACTTGACTCGTGTACACAGACACAGCCAGGTAGATGTAGTATTAAAAACGCCTAAATATAGCTTGGTTCGTAATCAATGACTAGCACTTTCCATGCATACATTAAGTTGGCTTTGCCGGTAGTTAGGTAATCATACACTTCCTTAATGTTATGAAAGTGTTTTTTTTCCTGCAAAGAAATGCAGTAAACTTGAACATGACGCATTTACATGTATATCACTATTACTACATATTTCTCTCTCTCTCTCTCCATGAACCTATATCACATACGTTACTTCTTTTTCTGATAATTGATTACTTATTTCAATTCCGTTCACATAATGCATAGTACAATGTGTTGTATTTTGGTTTCGTTTTCATCTGTGATATAACAAAAAACTTAAAATGATTTGCGCAGCTCGCATGGTGTGGTCTACATGCATACCAGGGCAGAGGCGGTAGGGCGAGAAACCACAAAAATTCGGCGGGAATTCTTTGTGCGCAATTTCGATGGCACCGTGCCAGACGACGCTGTTCTAGTCGATAGCTCCGAATATTGATTGGATGAAATTCGGAAGTTCTTTCTCGTACGAGGAAAGTATGCGGTACTAAAGATGTACACCGGCGCATTCCAAGGCGAGACATTATGAACAAAAGGGGGTGACCGTTATATTCATGAGATGGGGAGATGAGGGTCTTTTGTTCTTGTCGTATATATGGTATGTCTATAGACAGGGGACATTCCACGCTATAGACAATACGAGAAAGGCCTGCCTCGTTCCTTTATCTTCCTGCGAAGCTTTAAAACAGTGACCAATGGGCCTGCATCAATTACATAATTTCAAAATATACGGTTAGGATTCTCCCCCTCCCCACCCGCACCCCGTGGGAATCTAATTTAAGAGGGGGTAGAAATGAATCAATAATAATGATAATAACAATTATAATAATGATAATGATAATAATAATAATGACGATAATAACAAGCTTGCAAAGTGTATCAAATACATGCTTCCATCTTTTTAATATTTATGAAGACATGTTTTTCTGGTACTATTTATATTGTTCCTTAGCTTTTATGGCCAAGAAGTTGTAGAAATTTCCAATACATCTACATTTCAAAAAACCCATAATCTATATTATATAGGCACAAAGAGATTTTATGATGGGCTTTTGTCTAGGGAAGTGAATTTTTGACAAGACAAATTGTTGCCTCATTTTATCTTTCTTCAATATCAAATCTAAGTAGTTTAAGATAGCCATACAAATGATACAATCACTCGCCAATTTCATTTCATTTCATATTATTTATTACAACCCGGTGACACTTACTTCAGCAAATTGCTATTCTGTGCATGAATAAAAGCACATACATCATAATAATTATGTAAATCAGAAAAATAAAATACATATTAAATAACAAATTTACACACAGAAAATCATATATATTTATCTACAGAAGAAGACAAAATTATAATAAATAAAAATAAAAACAAGCATATGATATATTTGTATGCATTATAATACTCAAATTATATAAAATCAGCTCGAAATGTTAAAAGAACCAAAATCAGACCACCACTAATTAGCGACTGCTGCAGTCACTAATTTGGCTCAATTCCAGTTTTTGTAAACTGATGTATTACAAAACGGTTACTCCTCCAATCGATATGAAATCCAGTGTCACTGACCGATGGTAAAACATATGAATCTCAATAGAACAAAACAAAGAAAAGATAAAAACGGAAATAAAGGTTACTATGTACATCGAGACGAGGTTATGTAACATTCTTCTTCAGTGACTTACACGGTGTAAATCTTAAAAACAAACATGGTCATCATTGATTACTGATGCCACAGGATATCATGGTATGATTTCTTTGTACTGTGGCTATTATGGTTACACCTTCTCTGATAACTCATAAACCTTCCGGTTCCTCTCATGTTGGCTGTGATGTTTTATTTGTACGATTCGGAGAGAATGAATTTGAATGCAACGGATGGGTATTTACTTTAGATCCCTTATTATTTTAGTTACTCTTGTCAACGTCACACAATGTCTTAACCCCACTGCCCCCCCCCCCTTTCCTCTTCTCTCTCTCTCTCTCTCTCTCTCTCCCTCCCTCTCTCTCTCTCTCTCTCTCTCCCCCTTCTCTCTCTCTCTCTTTCCTATCTATTCATCTTTATTATGTTCCAATCCGTTATACATTTCTGCTGACAGAGATGGGCACACTGAGAGAATGATATAAAACAGTATCCAATATTAATGTTCTTTTCACGTTTTCCTTACGATGTGTTCCTGTGCAATCGCGTTCCTAACTTCCAATCATGTTCGATGATTGTTTCCCATGAATGCTAAGAATGCTTGAAGTAAGCAACCAGGGGACCGACGGCTTTAAATCCTCTCCGAGGGACGTGTTAATGAGGATAAATGGCTTACCAAAAGGGTGCGAGCGCATTGGCTGAGCCATCACACCTCATCCAACAACTGACATCACTTCCGACATCTAGCTCACTGGGAGAGTGGGAATAAGAATGATCCGATGAGAGTTGAACTTAAGCACACTAATTAAAACATCAGGCCATCTCGCTGATGACTAACAACCTTGAATACTAATATGGTATTCTCCGATACTTTAGTCAGAGTCTATCAGATAGAGAGGAATTATAGCTATTAGTAATCGTACTATGCATACGATTACTCACACGCATTTAGTAGATTGCATGCATACCTTTCAACTCATCTACATAAAAGCAACATAGTTATTCATCTCATGGATGGAAACAATTCCAATCGCATCTCTTTTATATGAAGAGGTGGTCACATTGACCATTTAGTTTGTTTTACTCAAGCAGAGATATTTCTACTAAGAATTATTATTATTATTGATGTAATGTAGTAAAGAAGTAATAATGATATTCTGCTCCGAGTCGGAAGGGTTTTAACTTTGTGTAAAAAAAGAAACGAAATGAGTTAATACTCGTCTGGCCCCAAAGAGACTTGTGAACATGTCTATTTTTCTAACAATAACCACAATAACAATAACAATAACAATAACAATAACAATAATAATAACCCCTGTTTGTTTCACTCGAACAAAGATATTTCTTGGTCTCCTACTATGAATTAAAAACATAAATATTGACATTGATAATGTTGATAAATAAATATGGAATGTCTGTTTTGCAGGTTCATCACTATCCGGTTTGTAACTGAGCATTATCATATTGTCAGATAGACAAAACAAAGAAATGTGTAACAAAAATCGACATGCATTCCGCATCGCGGGGGCGGTTGCAATTTCTGATGCCCCTCCCTCCCATACACATTTACAATAACAAAACATTCGATGTAGAAATATACATGTATCATGTAATCCCACTGGTTATTATGTTTCTGTGTATCTGGAGCGTGACTTACATGGCACGCTATCAGACATCATACCATAACCCGACCCCCCTCCCATTACAGAACTAAAATCGAACGATGCAAAGGCTGTTGTGTCTATCCTGATGTATTGATTTTATACAGTTTTCAAACAGCCGTGTGCATGTAGTACGGATATCGGATCGATAAGAATTGTTTGTTTACGGGAGGGAAAGCTCATAAAGAAGGGGCAGATGTCCGAATGTCAGGGATTTTCCAAGCTATGTACCGCGGTCAAAGGTCAATCATACTACCAACATGCATACCAACTATAACGTGTTTCAAACCGTTATTCTGGGCCGAAGAGATGGTATTAGATTAATATTTATTTATGGAGTAGCATGGTTAGGTTACGTTTTACTCGTTTCTCACTCGCAATATTTTGCTCAGTCCACTTCGTATCACATTCGATTTTACCAGCGAGTGTGAAAAGCATGCATTGTATAAAAGCATGCACATACATTATGTAATAATTTATACGCCCATTAAAATAATGTAACATAGTGGTCCTAAATTTGTTTTGATCTAATTTTCCCGATCATAAAAGCATAATCGTATATATGCCTGCATACCATCACATTATTATCTGCATACCAAGGCATGCATGTATTTCCTCTTTAATTGTTCAAGTGCGTCAATTGACTGAAAATGAACTGGAGACATTTTTTTGTGAATGCCATCTACTATTTTATTTGCTTAATAACCGGAGATAACCAATCATGCATGATGCATAGCACCATATGTTCAGAATTGGGGGAAATGGGAAGGAAAAACAGTGTTGTTAACTAAAAAATGGGAATGCGTAAACATACACACCTTACCGTTTAAATTGCATATTTTTGGTTAGTTTATTATCATTTCAAGCTTATAAACAATAAGGATTAAATTTTCATCCCATATTCTGAAAGACACCATAGATTGAGTCTGATGACTTGTGTACGTGTAAACCCTAAAGTCACATATCCCTGGTCTAAGCGTGTACCTACCCGAAGACTGTCTGCCTTTGGGTTTGGTTGGTGTGTAATGTTTTCAGTTAACAATGATATCTTCATGACAATATGGTCACTTTTTTATATCAGAAGTATCCAACTATTTCAAGGTTATTATCAATCTGTTATATATTGTCTGTATCCTGGATATTTATAATTCAACTAAATGAAATGTCAGAAGCATATTTACATTTGGAGGTTAAATTGTATTTCTCTTTTATTTCAATTTCTTCATTCTATATCCATTGCAATTATACATTTGTATATATTGTAACTCTTACTTGTTAATCTTTAAAGCTATCACAATATAACCATCGGCTGTGATGATGTGTTTTAATTAATCTTGACCATTGAACCCAATGGGAAGGTTGACGGGTTTTTGATATTGCGAGCATGGCAATAAACTTGTCTAGATTTAGTCAAAAATTGAGGCTTTTCAAAAGGTGGTCTGTCAACGGTTCTGTATAGTTCAAGGCTTCAAGCTGCATCTCCATGTGATATGTAGGCCTACATGCTTGTATCAAGTATAAACATTGTATAAGGGCATTCTCAGAGGCGGACTTGGACCGAATTTTGGGTTGGGGAATTACGATAAGACCGACCCACACTACCGGCCCTCAGACCATAAATCGACCGGTCCCCAAGCCAAAATATCGAGCGGCCCGTGGAGAAAAATCCCCAAATGGACAGTAATTACTAGAGATACTGTCGTGGTCATTTTATAATTGATCTCATTCACAGAAATAGGATGAGTGAATACTACCTCGATCTATTTAGAAGCACAAGGCCATCAGGGTTGTTATAAATATCCTCCCCTTTTCAGCTAAAAATAGGAATTAGAATGATGAATTATTTTTTTGCCATGGCCTTGGTATATATAGACGAGGGCATTCACAGAAGCAAAATCGAGAAAAAGGGAGTAAAATTTAGATTATTCAAGAATTAGACCTTCCCAATATTGATGAATTTGAAAAAGCATTCGTTTGATTATTGTCTAGGTACAGCTTTTATTTTTTCACAAACCTTTTCTACATGGTGGGAAAAAGATATTATATTTACATTTTTTCACGTACAGTTGGGAAGTAGCGTAGACTTCTATTGTTGGAGCAAACAATGGACATTGAATTGTATGAATACCATTGCAGGAAATAAAATGTTAGAAAAATACTGCTGGATCATCAACTATCAATACTGCATTATGGGATGCCATCAAGGTTGGCTGATATAATCAAATTTGATTCCGATTTGACTCGCAAAATGAGCTCAATAATATATAAGAGTATAAAAGGTTATATGGGTGATTCTTAGGTAGTAGTGGTGGTGGTGGTGGTGGTGGTGGTGGTGGTGGTGGTGGTAGTAGTAGTAGTAGTAGTAGTAGTAGTAGTAGTAGTAGTAGTAGTAGTAGTAGTAGACTAGTAGTAGTAATAGTAGTACTAGTAGTACGGTAGTAGTAGTAGTAGTAGTAGTAGTAGTAGCAGTAGTAGTAGTAGTAGTAGTAGTAATAGTAGTACTAGTAGTACGGTAGTAGTAGTAGTAGTAGTAATAGTAGTAGTAGACTAGTAGTAGTAATAGTAGTACTAGTAGTACGATAGTAGTAGTAGTAATAGTAGTACTAGTAGTACGGTAGTAGTAGTAGTAATAGTAGTACTAGTAGTACGGTAGTAGTAGTAGTAGTAGTAGTAGTAGTAGTAGTAGTAGTAGTAGTAGTAGTAGTAGCAGCAGATGTTTTTGTTGTTGTTGATGATGATTATGATGTTAATGATGTTGTGAAGCGGGTTATTCGTAGGAATGCCAATATAAAAACATGACAAATAAATAATAATACTAATAATATTCAGCTTTTATATAGCGCTTAATACATCTCGGACGTCTCTTACATTTATTTGAACGTGCAAGGACAGGCAAAGTTTTTAACGTGCAAATATCATTCACTCTTCTAAGTAAACCATTGCCCAGCATAACGACAGGTTCCAATGTATTTTACAAATATCGGAATATATCACCTAAAACTGTTGTCCAATAAAAATTACTTTGCTCATCATTGAGGACACTTTGTACCTGTTATTATATCCAAACTTGTCCACAATTTCCAAGAGCAACACTTGATAATAATTGCTATCACAACAATTTACATAAATCATCATTACAAACAAAAATAGATCAACGTAATAAAAGTACTTCAAGGGTGGATACGAGGTTATTAAAAAAAAATCAAATTCAAAGACCCTTTTTATGTGACGTAGTGGAGACGGTTTTGGAATCACTGCATTTCATTCAATTATTGTTGGTTGTTTACTTATGGTGTTGACCTGTCGAGACTCACTGCAGTCAAATCATTACTAGCGACATACCGAACTGGTACTAAAAGTAAAATGACATAAATCAAGGAATAAACGATTGGACAAACTTTTAAAGAAGAGAGAGAGAGAGAGAGAGAGAAAGAGAGACTGGAGCAGATCCAATGTCGGTACTACTAGGGCGCCCCCCCCCCAGAAATCGTTCTTAATTTTTTGGTTTCCTTGCCTTCCCTCATCACGACGTCCCTGCTGGGTACAACCACTGATCGGTTTGTACAAAGTGATGAGCTTTTGCATTGAATTCGTACAATAACCCGCTTTTCGTTATTTATTAGTAGCCATCACCTTTTATTGCTGTTTTAGAGAATGAAGAATCATTGACGAAAATCTTCTAAATTAACAGAGAAAGGTTGGGTGGAAAAAAATGAAAGTAAAGTTCTCTGGGTCAGCGAAAGAATAAAGGATTTAGAAGATTACCTCCATTGTCATGCAGATCTTTTTGTAAAGATGGGGAAGCCAAACAAGAGTACTTTACATAACACATGCTAAATATATACTTCTACTGACGTCATACCAGAGGCACATCGAAGGTTATATCCTCATAACCCTCCACCCTGGTTCCAAGGGGGATGTAAGATGGGTACCTATTATGTAATCAGCACTCGGCAAGATTTTACTATAAGAAACCTTTTTGCATGTCTATTTGAAGGTCTGAGATAATGTTTGTAAATGTGATAAATTCTTGTCGAATGACGCATTTGGGGGTTTTCTTTTACGCAACGTTGTTAAAACAGGGACATGCTTTAGAAGTTGGGAATGAGAAGTAGATGGTGAATAATATGATACGCCCCCCACATTTCTTCTTTTCACACTACCCTCATATTAAAAAAAAAAAGTCTCGCAGTAATTAAGGTTCTGCGAGCCTATATAACATTAAGCATTATTATGTGGGGTGGTAGAGCATGATCATCCCTAAAAGTACACTGTCTTCAGACGAGATATTCATTCACCACCCGCCATAATAATCTCTCCTGTATCCACGCACTTCCCTTTATTTCGAGCTCCCATTGATCCATCGAAATGATAGTTTTATCTTCCTCGTGAAAGTATGGGTCTAACAAGAGAGCTACAGGTTAACCCTCTCCTTCTCTCCCCCTCTTTCCATTCCCATCTCCCTCCTCCCCCACCCCTCTCCAACCCCTACAACCTTTTTTTAAACCCCCATTGATCCATTGAATTGAATTGAAGTGAATCATCCTCGTGAAAGATTTATCCCCCATGTTCACCCTCCTGGCTCCTTCCATCCTCATCTACGCCCTCCACCACCCCTCTACAATTCCTACATTCTCCCCATGATGCATTGAACTCTAAAACGTATTATATATCATAAAGTATGATGACCCCCCTGTCATCCCCTTCCCCCTTCCCCCTCCTCCTATCCTTACACCAATCATCTCCTGATTGAACCTCGTTGTACCAAGGAGCTTATACAGACCTCCATTCCAACTCCATCATTGAACTATAAGGGTATAGTATTCCTGGTGAAAGGACACCAATGAAAGCCCCATAATGACCTCCAAGTTTGAGTTTCACATGGAAAGGTCATGACCGATACCAGACATATCACATGTAACATCTACTGGGACGTTACTGACTCAATTTTTTTTTTTTGGGGGGGGAGTTAGTAATTACACGTTATACAGCATGAATAAACTATGAACAAGATCAACATGTTGTATGGATAATCAAATGGCTATAATGTCATTGTTTTATGTGACGTGTTTCTAATTTCATGGACCACTCTTTATCAGCCGATAGCTTTTAAAGGTCGTGGCTTGAAGCGAGTCTATAGGCAAGTAGGTCATCCGTTTGACACGCCGAGAAGTTCAATTACATCCGACATCCGACATCACCCGTTACTTTCCTTGCAAAACGCGGGAAAGAAAATATCGTCTGCACAGCCTCGCCGGGTGTAGGAATGAAAATTGAAAGGTGGGATGAACGGGGATAATCCCAAGGAGCTTTAAGATAATTCTCTGACCTCATTTTGCTGCACCTCGATTAGGCGTTTGCCATTGTTTTAGATTAATCATTCTGTAAAATTAACACTAGTGGAAGTATGCATGTGAGAGGTAAGGCAATTAGCAAGATGGTACCTGGGACATGTGTTGCACAAAAGCAGAAGTTATAGTTTCAGTAGCAGTCATTTATGATCATGCTATTTGCCTCAGAGAAATAACAATTTACCTTTGGAACGATTAGAATAATGACGAACAATCACTTAATTGACCCAGGCGAAAGGTTATGACATCGTACCACCTCGTAGTTTACTAAGGACGAATAAAATATCATAATGGGTAACGCGTGATCGACGCTTGGATAATATTACTTTTTTTATATCGTTTTATTTCATATGCTGATAGAGTGAGTAGTCTGGGGAAGGTTAGAGAAGCCAGGAAGCAAAGGAAGACTGGTACCTGCTTTTCTATTTCCTTGATCATGATGGTAGTTGACAGACAGACATAGAGAGAGAAAGAGAGAGAGAGAGAGAGAGAGAGGGGGGGGGGTGGAGAGAGAGAAAAAAAAGAGGGGTTAGAAAGGGGAGGTGGTGCATGGATGAGAACTTTGAATTTTGAATGAATATGTAAAGATTAATTATTATTATTATTATTATTAATATTATATAATTGTTATTAGGAAATTGTTATTAGAATTATGTATCATAAGTATAATGTTGTTGTAAGTTAAAATTACTTTGTATTTTAGAAACCTTGTATTAAGCGCTTTATAAATGTAATATGTTCTTCTTCTTCTTCTTCTTATTATTATTATTATTATTATTATTATTATTATTATTATTATTATATGAAATATGAAATAGAATATTCTCCCAGTCCATCTTGACCCCGCTGTATCCTTATGTGAACGCTAGCTGACCTCGATCGTCAACCAACCCAAATGTTGGTCTCTTTCTACCTCCCCCTCCCCCTTCTCCCCCTTCTATCCCCTCCCTCTCTCTCTCTCTCTCTCTCTCTCTCTCTCTCTCTCTCTCTCTCTCCCTCTCTCTCTCTCTCTCTCATTCGGTCTTGCTCCCCCATTTCTTCCCCTCTCTTTTCTTGAGTAACATGAGAGAAAACTTGGGATATTATGACTTTTATGTTTATGCCCCTGACAATATTATAAAGAGAAAAGGGAAGGAATTAATTGAGGAGTTTCAAATCACGATCCAAGAATAGATTTATGTTCGCATAATTGTTCCTGTTTTAACATTAACGGTGAGAAATGCGGGTTAAAAAAAGAAAGCAGTTAAATTATTTTAGGAAGAGCAGTCAGGCTTTAACCTTGCGTGGTTTATATTTACAGGAAGTCTTATAATAATGCGGGTTGACAAGTGCATTCTTTTGCACTTTTTATTGAGAATCAAACAGATATTGTCTGGAGATCTACAATCTTGCCGAAAAACACATAAAACGCAAGTCAGATTCGAACCCTATAGTCTTCTGCTAGGCAGATTTACTGACCACTGGACCAACTCACCCTAATCTGATCCTAGGTTCCTATTTTTTTTCTTTCTTGTTGTTATTGTTGTTGTTTTCTTCTCAATGAAGTGATTGAATTCTTCGACTGAATGGGATGAAATCATAAGGAAATGTAATTAATATATGGGTAAAATGCATATTCCCTAAAAGTATAAATATTTAAGTTCTTATGTTATGGAAGAATGCCGAAAATGTGTGTATACATACATAAGGGCATATATATACACGACGGGTTTGATATAATCAATGCGATCATCAAACATAATTTTGTTGTTCATCATCATGAAGGGTCATAAAAAATTTCCTTTTAAAATTGTCATATTTGTATTGCAATTACTATTAATTATTATTAGTATCATTTCCATTATTACATTCCTAATTTCCTATCTCATTCGTCAACAGCATAGCTGATAATTATTGTGCAATGTATCTATTCCCATAAAAGACCGTGTAGTTATGTAGTGGTTACCATTGTAACAGAACTATCGTGTCTCTTTGAAAATTGAAATGAATTAAAAATGAACAGAAGTACAGAACCAAATAATCCAGAGATTTAGCATTATGCAGATAGTGGAGTGAATTTCAAGGGGATTTGTGTGTAAAGTGCACAAATCAATTTATTGTTATCAATGGTTACTGCAGAGAGTATTGGAGGAAGAGAAAAATGGGGAGGAGTGGCCAAGAGGAGAGGGGTGGGGATCATAATAGGGTCTGTGACGTAATTTCATGGGTCAGAGCGGATAAATTAGAGCAAATATTTCATGCCCATGGGCAAAGTAATTAGACGATTAAACTCTAATGTGTACAATATTATTGTGATATAGTATTCAAGTGTGACAATTGTGATGAGTGGACAAATTCTTCCTCGAAATGGGACAAGCACAGTATTGACATAGATTCCCCATGTTTGCGATTTTGGGGGAGAAAGAATTTTAATTTATTGCTGGGTTTAGGCTCTAAATTGTGTGTTGTTAACATATCTGTAGGCCTACTACTTGGTTTGAGACATAATTCAGTTGCATGAGTAAAATGAAAGTGAAATATTAGTATGAAATGTGTTTTACATTAAAATTTCGATGTTATATTGTATAGGGTGAGTCGTTTCAAGTTACAATCACATTCACTGTAAGCGAATATATCTTTTCCTCCACTTTCTCATTGTGATAAAAAAATACAGTGGAACGATGATCACCCCATACTGTAACGGACAAGGTCGGGGTCGCAAATTCTATTGTCATCAGCTATCGGCGTGGACATGAAAAACCTGCTTTGGTTTTTATTCCCCACTACACGTTACGACTTCATCGGTTCACCGTTACAAATTGGTATTTGTCCCGCAGCGAGTTTCAGCGGGAATCTAATGAGAGTGTAGGCCAACGGGGCAGGCAGTTTCACGATCTACTTCTCCTTTTAAACTCTCTTATCCTATTTCGATTGTTCACCTTGGGCGTTCTACCAGGGGTGACGAAAAGGTCGAGTTATAAAATAGACGATTTCAGGAACTGTTACAATGTTATCCACAGTCAGCAAGTTGTATACAGTTGTACCAGAAACTTATCTCTGCTGTCGCTGAAATATGGAGAAAGGAAAATTTGAAAGAATCACAAAATATTAGAGTGAGCCAAATTTTTAGAAAGTGATGAAATGAATACAATCGTAACACTCACACACTCAAAAATTATGTAAATAAAAGTTATAAGTTGGTACGTCAAATTGCCCATAATTTAAATCATAATATAGTTATACTCAGACAGCTATACCAGCAAACTTTACTCCTAGAGAAAAGAAGTAACTGTATAGTACTAGGCTAGTACTATACAGTTACTTTACATACTGAGAAACCGACAAGTGACACCACCCCATACCCACTCAATCTTACCCCGCCCCCTCCCTTTGGACAATTTCGTTCAGTTGGACATACTATGGCAGATATACATTATTTTGGTTTTATGGTTGCCCGACAAAGCAACATGTGCCATATTGTTTTCTACCCGACAAAGTGGGTTTTACCGAACTCAGCTCTGGTCAACACAGTGCAACAACGCCCCCAGTTTTCACCTCTTCGAGTTATGCTCTGTCTCTCTCTGTCTCTCTGTCTCTCTCTCTCTCTCTGTCTGTCTGTCTCTCTCTCTCTCTCTCTATAAATATATATACACATATTATCTCCCCCTCTCTCTCTCTCCCTCTCTCTCCCTTTCTCTCTGCTCTGGTGAAGAGCCAGTCATGCCGTTCAAATTCGTCTAGATCGGACCACTTTTTTATGACTACTTGTGACTGATATTTATTACAACTTAGCAGTAATACGAGCTACCCGAAACCTCTCATTATATGTGTCGGACGTGACATGATACACATATCGAGTATAATAATAGCATGGATCTATACTCGTGGTGGTGTCACCAGACCTTTTGAACATATTAAAACCAGGATCTAATTATCATTTTTAATAATTATAATAATAACAATAAACCTACATAAATTTGAAGAGAAGAGACTGATGAAATTGTTCTATTTAATTAGACATGTCATCATGAGTGTCTGATATGAATGAGCAAAAACAAAATGCGTTTGTGCTATGGCATTTAACAATTGACCTTGAAACATTCAAACCAGTAGCCTTGTCTTCCAAACTACTTTCACGCCATTATAAATTTCCATTCATCCTGTTTTTTTTCATAGCTCTTATTCAGTATGATTCAAGGAGACACAATGGCTCAGTGGTAGAGCAGTGGTAGAGCAACTCGAGAGGACTTTAAGCTGTCGGTCCTCTGCTTGCTTACTTACAAGCAATACACATGCTTCATGTCATGTAAAACAAAGTCCAACCAAACCAAACCATAATATATTTAAGGGCCGAAAAGTCGAAGTTTGTTGCTTTGTATTATGTAGGGCCAAAATGGTGAATGTACAGTGATGAAAACAATCTCGTCATGCAAAATCAGAATTATCATAATATTGTACATCTGAAACACTTCAAAAAAACATCGGACGTACGGTATTTTCAAATCACCCCTTATGACAAGTTAAAATAAGGGGAAAAGGTAATTGACTTCGCGTGTCTAGGCTTTGTTACCATGGCAACCCAGTAATTATGAGGCTGAAAAAGAATCCTTCGATGCATAAAATAATTCCCTGACTTTTTTGTAATCAGCAATAACATCTTCCTATGGTGGCCCTGAAGGGACATTGCAAATAGACGCAATCGCCAATTATTCCAGACGAAATTGACGATATCGTGAATTTCGTCTCCAATTTCGTCGCGAATAATTGGCGATTTCGTCTATTTGCGATGTCCCTTCAGGGCCACCATATCTTCCCAATCATTAGCACCACGGGTAAGGTAACTTCGAGTGAAAAGAAATGGGGGAAAACAGTTGTTTTAAAATAGATTCATCTTCAGATGTAACCAGGATCAAACAAAACAATTACTAAAAATAACCAAGAATAGGTCAGTTTGGAGCCCGGGGGTCTCAGTCAAATATAAATATTGTAAGCATGTGTGACCAAGAAAACGCGTATAAAGGGGTGTTTTTAAGATTGGACGCGGTCCGCGCGGTGCTGCATTAAGGGGTTCAAAAACGTCCATTTCGGGCCATTTTCGAGAAAAAGGGTACTTTTCAAAATGGGTCAAAATTCCTGCTGCACGCGCCGGTATACGCGTTTAGGGGTACTTTTCTAGCCCTCAGGGCCAGACCGGGGGGGGGGGGTAATAATTGCCCATTGGCGAGACTATAACGGCCGCCGCCTGCGCCCACCGCCTAACTATAGTTATAGCAAAGATGATAGACGTGCGGCGCTCTGTCATCTTTAGTGAGGACGACGGCCGAGAGATGTAGCTTATCTAGCGCGAGTCGGTAGCATGGCATGGTATGCATATCGCATGCACCCAGAGAGCCTTATTATATTATTATGTAATGTAATTCTTTTTTTCAAAGAAAGGACTTATGAGTAATTATGATGGCTGTGCATTAATTAAACCAATTTGGAAGTGTACAGGTTGATGGTATTGCTTCTCAATAGGAATAAAAATATTTACATTGTGAATTTTACATCAGAAGCACAATTTGAAAGTTACGCTGTCTACAATTTAAATGGTAATCCCTACCGCACTTCAAAATGCCCAAGGGTTACAATTTTACAATACTTGTATAGGAGTACACTTTTTTGAAATACCCGTTTAGGGTGTGAATTCGGGAAAAAACACGCGAAATCCTCATTCAGGGTGTATTTTGGCTTCAGAAGAAAACCTCGTTAAGGGGTGTCTGGAAAACCTGTGGTCACGCATGCTTACAGTATTTCTACGAAGTCGGTTTGTCGGTGTGACTGAGGAAATGTGTAACGTATAAATCATACCTCAGTCACACTGCTAAACCGAATAACCAGCTCTTAAATGAGAATGCGGTCCCTTCTTGGCCATTCGTGGTAGCTTGGTAGCTTGGTAGCTTGGTAGTTTTTTATTCGGTCTTTGTCGGTCTAGTGTCGGTCTCCTTCGTGTAACTTGGGTATGGATCTTTGATACTTTAGTCGCAAAGCCAATGCGATTCCAAACCGATCTACTCTTGGCCAAATGGCGTTATGATGTAATTTATTGTTCGGTCTGGTGTCGGTCTGTTGTCGGTCTGTTGTCGGTCTGTTGTCGGCCTGGTGGCGGTCTGGTATCGGTCCGGTGTCGGTCTCATCGGTGTGACTGGGGTATGAATCTTCGAGACTTGTTCCTAATTCTTTTGACTCCCGATTCGCCAGACAGCTTAAAGAGAAGGTTGAGTTCTGGTCATGCGATTGCATTGTGAAAGAAACGGTGTGGAATCGATCAGAAAAGGTAGATCATCTAACATACAAGTATTGGTGTGTACTGCCAGGTTCTGGAATCATCAAAATGATAAGAAATTTGGTCCAGTCTTGGTGAAGTTACAAGCACTATACACAGAAAGATGTATATGGGACTACAAAAACATGTGGCATAAAAATCCGTCCCGATTTTTATGCTGTTACATGCCATATTTAGAATTAAGGCATTTGAAGAGCCATGCTTTTCAGGGAACATTTTTTATCTGATGTTTTCCACACTTGCATAATAACAATGATAACGCTCACAAATTATTTTTCACCTCTTCCCAGAACTCAACCTTCTCTTTAAGCTTCTCATGATCACCTAAGCGTACGATTCGGTTTGAAAGGTGATGATTTAATCTCATGGGTGATATACAAGATAAGACTTATCAAAAAGAAAAATACAATAGCAAGCTTTGATGCATTTCAGAGAATCAGTGGGTAGACAGCGGCGGCTGTTGTTACAGTTCGTTTAGACTTTGGGAAGGATTCATCACAAGTTTCTGATTATGGAACTATGGTTCTATATATAGTTTAGCATACAGTTGGTTGTGAGACCGAAAACACGTGAACGAGTGATGACAAACAACAACAACAACAACAACAACATAATATATTAGACCTACGTTTAGAAAACTTCATACATTATAGTATACTCTTCTTCTTCTTCTTCTTCCAGGAAAAGTACAGTCCACCGTCTGGTGTAGCACGTACTATTAGGTAGGTCTGGTGTTGTGAATGTACAGTGCAAATTTAAAACTTTCTACAATATTCTATGTGCAGCTAAAAATCCTTCATCTTCTTCTAACGAAGATAGACGTTTAGTACCTCTTGCTTAAAAGCTTTAGCAGAGGTACAGTTGACATATATTAGACCTACGTTTAGAAAATGTCACACGTTATACTCTTCTTCTTCCAGAAAAATTACAGTCCACCGTTTGGTGTATCACGCACTCATTCATTTTTTCCATATTATATTTCTTGTTACACATTTGTACCTCCCTATGTGAATTCCAATATTAATTTTCTGTTGTACGTTTTGAATACCTTCCGAGGGTATATATTTTTTCTGTTTTGTAAAATATTATGATATACCTATTGGTTTGTTCATATAAATTATCATGATTCTTGACAGTATGTTTGTGAACAGTATAGTCTTGTCTACTTTAACGATAGCTGTCTGGGTGACATCTGTCCATGCACCATGTGGTGTGCAAGCGACCGGAAGAGCGGAAATCTAGTCCAAATATTGACAAAAAATATGCTTTGAAAACGTGCTTTTCTTAGAATCATTTTGATGAACGTTGATCGCCCTATGGACACGTTAAGGGTTGTGATGTGAGGTAAACCGGAAAGAATCAGTCAATTTTAATACATTTATTTCAATTTGATGCATTCAAGAAAAATAGGTACACGTCACCGGCATTCCATATAATAAATTCTTATTAGAAAACATTTGATGTTAATGATTATACTAATCTTCTCTGAAATAGAGATTATTGTACATTTTCTCTTCTTTTCCAAACCTCCCAGTGTGCCAGAATGTAGTAGTCCATGTTTGTAGATTTGGCGTAAAAGTAGAGAGAAAGCGAGCAAAACCTCAGAGCATAGCAGATGCCCCTCCCCCCTAAAAAAATAGAGAGAGAGAAAGAGAGAGAGAGAGAAGGGGGTGTGGTCGCTCGTTCTGGAACCGCCACTGGTTAATAACAGATATATTTTATTCATTTATTTACCACTTTGGGGATGGAATATCTGAATGCACCATACAACACCTGGTGAAAGTTTTGGTGTTAAGTTATGGATTAACCAAGGGAGTGTCTGTGTCAACGGTGGGCTATTTTTTGTGAATGAAATTCTTTTCTCACGGTATTTGTCTGACTAACATCCTTGAACTGAGATCAAGTTTATTGTCTCCATCATTCGCCCGTACAGCGAAGAACCGTGATAGAGCTTGTATATAGACGTGAAAATAGGAACGAAATTTGATCATAATGGAAATCATTCTGTAAGTGGAATTGTTTAGGTAAGGGTTGATCAGAAAATAAGAAAATCACAAAAAAGTAATTATTGAGGGATAATTGTTTACATTTGACAGCACCATCCTATGGCTCCTTATATACACTCATTCAGTCGTAGCAATGATAGTTAATGACTCTAAATCAGAATATAATTATTCTTATATTCTGTCTCGGATTGTGACGCACTCGTATAAGTGGAAATGATATTATGCAATTTTCTCTGACATAGAGAGCATTACGTGAAGTATAAAGGTCGAGTAAACATGATTTTATTTTATTTACATTACAGAGGTGAAATATTTATATATATATAGAGAGAGAGAGAGAGAGACACACACACACACACAGACAGAGAAAGAAAGAGAGAGAGAGAGAGAGAGAGAGAGAGAAAGAAAATGAGAGGGAGAGAAGGGAAGTTTTAGAAAATGTTTGACGTCACTACATGAAATATATCAGTACTTGATTTGTATCAAAATGTATCTCATATCCCAAAAGTCAAGACGAAAGGTATAAAGTACATAATTAACAAGAATTTTGGCGGCTTTCAATCACAATTATAAAATTGTTGTTATGTTTCTTCATATGCTACCAGCTGATAATTTTAAAATGCTTTCGATGAGACGCCATAATGAAATTGATAGTAATTATGCAAAGGTGTGGTATACACTAACTGACGTCATAATCAAAATATGACATTCTATAGTGCCAGCTGTAATGCTTCCAATGGACTATTCAAGAGAGAAATAGATGGAGAGAGAGAGAGAGAGAGACATACAGAGGACGAGTAAACATGAACTAGATATCGAACTTTCCCGCCTAATATTGACTTTATCTAATCGGCGGAAGTGAGGGGACGAATTCACATTTAAAGAGGTGATATAAAGGGAGAGGGAGAGACAGAGAGAGAGAGAGAGAGAGACAGAGAGAGAGAGAGACAGACAGAGAGAGGGGGTGGGGGCACCGTCTGCATATCTTATTTTCCATTCCACCTATATATCCCACACCCCATTCTATCCACCTGTGAGCCTGACAAACACTCCAGAAGAATTTAACAGTCTGACATACAGTGCGTCTTCTTCTTCCCTTTTCGTGTCCCTCTCTCTCCCCCTCTCTCTCTCTCTCTCTCTCTCTCTCTCTTTCCAGTCCTCATGCACCTTGTGTTTCTGTTCACGCTCTATCCCTATCTCTCTCCCTCTGAATTCTTGCACCCCCTTTCCCATCTCTCTCTCTCTCTCTCTCTCTCATTCTACCACCCACTGTTCTAATGTATCATCAATCCCTGTCATCCCCAAGGCTCATACATCATACTGTCTAAAGGAATGTAGCTATCAACCATGTTAAAGCGTCTACAACTCTAGCCGGGTGCAATAATGTGATTATTGCGTCACAAAGGCACTGACTACGTAGGTGTATGCTATGTCTACATCTACCCCCGATCATGTTAAACCCGTGGTGTGTTGGCATCTTGCCAGTTATCTACATGTACTTCATCGCCAAGAAAAGATTAAGGAGGGAGCGGAGGCGAAGAAAAAAACGTGTCAAGTCTGTCTACAGCTCCACATCAAAATATTCTCCGAGCATGATTAGATTCGCCAGCTCAATCAAGCATCAAACTTCCGCTGGTAATTGTAATCTTGGCAGAAGTTATTGAGTAATCTATGTATTGGTTCTTGTAATACGCTTTATAGATAAATAAAATATTATATAAATTACGTATACCTTTTTTGATGCCTTTATGACGTAAGCCGAAAATTACTGCTATAGGGTTTAATGAAAATATCCTCATTTTATCCAGACTTAGAGTAAAGGAATTAAAATATTTAGGTGTCTAAATAATTTGGATAAATCCGATTAATAAAGGAAAATCGTCAATTTTGTCAATACTATTTTTTCGGAATTTTGTTAATGCAGTTTGGTGAATTAAGCCTTTCCCTTGTTGCTTCTGGTGTTGTTGTTGTTTTGTGTTTTGTGTTTTTCTTTGATATGATTTGCACTGCAGCAATAAAAAGTAAAATTCTAAAGTTTGATAATGGTTCGTGCTGATCCAACCAATGACGTCACATGGTACTCTGAACTGAATGTACTTTATTAAACTAAAATGACACATGTATTCACATTTAGATTTCTATGAACTGCATATCCAATTCAATCTGCACATTACTATCTATCCGAAAGAAAATAGTGGCACGTGACTTCCGAAAAAACAAAATCAAAACATTGAATGACGTCATATTTCCAATGACGTCATCCGTCTCTCCTATCTCTCAATCTCAAGCATCTTGGTGATGTGTATAGCGTTTGCGGGGTCACCATGTACGGTGGTCCAGCATACATACACACGGGGCCCTGAGAGGCCAGTGGCGTACACCACTTGTATACGTTGCATGATTGTGAATGCGAGGAATGTTACAGCAGTGATAATTATCAACCCGCCCCGTGTATAAATTATAATCACTCATTCAAGATTTGTGATAAACAGTATCGATTATTAGACCCCCTTACTTGTCCTGGTGATGTACTCAATCTTCCGCTTTAAACTCATGCCCTAGAATTTATTTCTTCTTTATTATTAATAGGTTAGAGGCAATTAATAGATGTCAAAGTTGAATTCATGCTAATTGCAGTTCCCTTCCCACGTGTTTTTTTTTCTTCTGATATCAGCTGCTTATGATCGTACCATTTATTAAAATAATAGTTTATTGTAGTTTCATATTTAATCAAAAGACATCCTAATTAATTACAGTGATATAGTATTTTAAACCATTGTCAAGTAGCATTCCTTTGTGTAATCGCTGTCATAATAAAATATTCCCCCTTCTCATTCAACAAAATGAATAAAATATTGAGATTCATAGATCGTCATACAAGTAATTAAAATGAAGTTAATATTACTTTCAAATCGTACTTTCGTTTATATTGGAACACAAGAGAGGAAGATCGGTGGTGGTGGGGGGGGGGAGGGGGTGGAAGAGAGTGGTATGGAGTTATTTTTAAATTGAAACATAATTATATCTCTAGGTAAATAGAGAGATGTTGACAGAAAGGGACTATAGAAGAAGAAACATAGAAGAGGATTTTAAAACGTGAATTGAAAAACGACCCACAATGCAATGATGTCGTGGTTGCTTATACTGTAATGAAAACATTGTGATCACATGACCGGCGCAACTAGGCTTTAAAAAAAAAGAGGTTGGAATGTTTACATTACCAATCTTGCTATCTCGAATCGGCTAACCATTGACTGGTAAAGTTCTGACGTCATTCCTCACACATCGCAGTCTTTTCTTTTTAAACATCTCGTAGGCGCTAAATATAGAATGGTCGATAACTTCAGTCATCTATTAGATCTTGATTTGCCCCGTATTAAATGAATTATCAAGCACTGAAACAAGACCGTGTAAACACAGGATAAGAACAGATGGCTGAAAGGATGTAATGGTATTGTGGACTGGTAAACAATGTGATGTTTGAGAACTGAAACTGTGTTAAATATACAGAAATACAACCTATTTTTATATCGCGTAATATTGATAAATATACAGCACATACAATTAGGTCTAAAAAAATCCCCTAATTCAACCCTATCAGCAAACGAAACACTAATCACGCGAGATTATATATATATATATATTATTATTTTTTTTTTTTTTTTTTGGGGGGTTGTGTCCTTCATCTTTTTTTCCCTATCGTATATTATTTTTAGAACATGCAATATCTATAAACACTTGAATGAAACAAGATAGTGTGCTTGTCTCTATCAGTGAAATATGAAAGGAACATGGAAAAGTAAACTCGAAATAAAGAATGAAATAATCGTTATGAAAAAAAATGTCAGAAAAATAAGTGCATGCAGAATATTGGTTGCTCTCATGCTATTGTGTTTGCCATGTATAAAAGGGCTATAAGTGTTATCCACACTTCCTAAGCATGCTAAATGCACTATCAATAGGAAGTGTTTGATGTTCTAATCATTTCTTTAATGATAAAGAGATAATAATAGAGTGTGAGCAAATATACAATTCTAGATTACTTGCAAATAAACGTTTATCTGTTCAATGATGACGCAATTTGGAATTGAAATACAGGTGTTTATTTACACTGTCCTCAATTATCTGTTGATAGAACCCTGTACGAAAACGTTACTATTCATCAAATCCCTATAGTATCAACGTTGTAACTGCTAAATTTTGTTGGCGTTTATTTCATGACTATTCATGAATTACATGTGTATTCTTTAGATCCTTTAATTGGTGTAATCTCGATAAAGTGGATGAGTAAACTTCTTGATGTTTGAAGTAGATTATCATATGTTTGATAAAAGTGAATGGGGCCTATATAATCGTAATTCTGAGGTGGATGTATGTGTTTGATTTATGTATGAATTGATTGGGTAATATAATATGTTTGGACTGAATGTATTTTAAAACTAGATGTAGAATTATGGCAAGTACGTTCTGAGAATAACAAGATCATGACATGTTAAAGTAAAGATTATACGATTTGTAGTTATGACTTGTATAATCTTATTACGGTTAACGTCGATAATAATTGATAATATGAAAAGCTATAATGTATAATCTTTAGTTTTTAAAGTACTACTAGACAAATAACCATGTTTGTAGTGAGTTAACCTATAGATTTGAAGTGAATGAATATTGATTGTTTAAAACAGCGATGTTTTATGGTTTAAAGACAATCCAAGGCCTGTATTATGGTTGACACGCATTGTCGAAGTGAATATAAATGTTGGAAAATTGAATGCATAGATATTTTTTCTTTTCTTCTTCTTTGGCTTGATTACATGTAAACTATTGATTTATTTGTAATGAATGTATAATGTCAGTAATGGAAGAAGTTAAGTCGACACTTTACATTTTCTATCTCTCAGGAGTATAAATCACTGTCATCTACTGAAGTCCATGGCGGAAGCGTATATCCAATTATATCTGCTCCATCGAACATCAGAGCTCGAGATTATTAACAAGGGATTAGTGTAACGCGGGACGAGGCTGCAATAAAAATTATTAAAGATGATAGGGTGAAGACATGCATGTTGAGCATGTGTAGAATTATGGATAGGAGAGAGAGAGAGAGAGAGAGAGAGAGAGAAAGAGAGAAAGAGAGAGAGAGAGAGAGAGAGAAAGAGAAAGAGAGAAAGAGAGAGAGAGAGAGAGAGAGAGAGAGAGAGAGAGAGAGAGAGAGAGAAAGAGTGTGTGTAAGGAGAAAAGGGAGTGGAATTTTTTTTCAACATGATTCAAATTACCAATTATCTTTTTATATATACGTGCATGAGGTTTTTAATGTGTAGATATTATTATCATCATTGTTAAATTTTATCATGGGCATGCCTGGTGTAAGGACAAAGATATTAAGTCAAGTTATGCATCTATAAAGTAGCTCCAGGTAAAAAAAATCATATATTTATCTGTAGGAGTCAGAAGGGTGTTATATAACTCATAACTTTTACATGGAATAATGCCTTTCTTGCTCTCAACCGATGTTTTGATATGAACTACTGCAATAGGAACGTCATTGGCGCCATTATTCACATAATCATTATCATCGCCTCCAAAACGACCTAGTATCACAATGAACACTAGGTGACCAGTATCATAGACAAGCTGCATGCCACTACCACTAACAACTACAATAATAACAACACCAACAACAATAAACAAGCAATCAAACAAACACATAAAGGTATAGGGTCAGTGCTTTGATACACACATCATTAAGGTATAGCATATTACAAACCATGCAAGCGGCCAGCACTATCCATTTACATGTGGGTATGACATTCTTAATTGACATTGGCATAGACCTCATTCTATTAATAACCAATTTAAGACCACCCCTTGAGACCACTGGACTATGCCGCATGACGTTCGTCCAAGGAAGATGACCGGGACCTCGTGACTACCCGCTGTGCCGTGGGCGCCAAAACGAACGCCTGGCATTCCATACAAGACATCGTGATACTACAATATATTAATATCAGTTGCGTAACATGACTCCGGCCATGGGGGAAGGGGGGCTGGTGCTGTACTCATAGCGTTGCTTAGTACTGTATAATCATGAAATGCGAATTTTAAAGGCCACTTATCATATATAGGGGGTTGCGGGAGGGGTCTCATCGTATTCTTTTCTCTTCCTTTTCAATTTCTCCCATTCTTTTTCTTTCTTTCTCTCCTTTTTTTTGGGGGGGGGGGGAGGGCATTCGAAAGGGGCACGTACCCCTTTACGTACGTCCCTGATTAGGCCCGATACCATTATGAAAGTGATAGGTGTGTACCTTCAATTGGTTTTCGATATAAGCTGTATGAGATTTATGATTTATTTTCATTCGTAAATAATTTTGTATGAGAAAATGAATAGGTCTATTCGATTCCAGCATGTGAGTTTGAAGATGGCATGAAACTTTAGAAAAGGTATTAAAAGAGAATTAATAGTTAACTGACATGCCTTAGACAATGCTAAATAGGAAGGATACACAATGGTCATCAGAAATTAAAAACTCATAAAACATAAAATAGGTTTGTGAATTTGCTTTTATTTAGTAAAATAGTATGTCTCTTTATATATTATGCAAAAACAGAAGGTAGTGGGCGGGGTTTAAGATTATTATGATACACATTACATCTTACAAATGACAGACTTTAACTCGCTGATGTATTTTGATTGCGCTTCAAAATAAAGTGTTCTCTTGAGTTAATGCCAATAAAAATGGAATGTTGAATGAAGATTTCGTTGCAATGCACGTTGTTTTCTCTGTCGAAACGGACGTTTCAAGATGGATGTGATGAACTAGGACAGTGCGTCCAATCTATGAACCATCCATCAATCTATTCTTGGTTTGATGGTCTCTGGCACACATGCAAGGTCACGTTTACTATCTAAATCTGGCGATTCCATTACGGCAACTATGTCCAATTACATGGCCCTCAGCCAGCATACATATCAATTGATGTGTTCTAACTGGCGTAAAAAATCTTCACTCGCGTTAATACTGCACAGATGGGTCTATGCTGGAAAAGGAGGGCGTCGCGAGGCGTCGTCAGTGGAAACACAATATTGGCGGTGAATTGAAGGTGGTAGCTCCGTTGGCGGCGGTACTAGGCATGGGAGTGCATGGACGCATCAAAATATTATGGTCACGTGATCATATGATGACATCAGCAGTGCTGACGTGCATTGGTTTCACAGGGAGAGAGAGATAGAGAGAGAGAGAGACCCGCTTCCGGAATCATCGCAGTCTGGAACATTCCTTCATGGAGTGACGTGGGACTAAGTATGTATTCAAGCCGAATATGTAATCATTCGTTCATACGTCAGTTTTAAACCGTTAATTTGTTTAAATTTTAAATGAAAGGATATAATGAATAGGGCAATATATTGGCTTCAATCCAGGATGCATCAGCAGAACCCAAAACATCATTAGTTAGATGCTCATGGGTGTATCTCCCAGCTCTCTCAACATAAATATCAGCCGCAGTGGTTTAAACTGCTCCCCATTATACTTCCAGAGGGAGTGGACTCCAAATTGGAACAGCCCATTACGTCACAATCGGCAGACAATCAGCGTCTACTACTACTACGACGACGACGATGTTTGATCTTGAGCCAGATAGCGTTGTTATGACTGGAGTATGGTACGAAGCAATGGGAAACAAACCAATGAGCTCTGTGTAATGTGATAGGAAACATGAATATTGCTCTTGTTATTATTATGTCTATCTGGAAGATAGACCTAGAAGATAGGTAGGGTCACCTTTGTAAGCGATAGAACCTAAATCTGATAGAATCTGACATTCGTAGGATGATGAGGAAGGATTGATCTACCGTAGATGTTGACATACTATTTCTGGTATCTATTTTATAGTCCAATTTATTCTCATTTTCTTTTGCACTGAGAATAGGGAAGAAAGCAAGAGAGAGGATGGAGAGAGTGAGAGAGAGAGAGAGAGAGAAGAAGGGAAAATCAAATAACATCATTTAAAGCGAATTACTAACACAACTGAGAGTAGGGAAGAAAACAAGAGAGAGTATGGAGAGGGAGAGAGAGAGAGAGAGAGAGATGGAGAGAGAAGAAGGACAAAATCAAATAACGAATAATTACTAACACAACAATGAAAGTACATCTTTGAAGCACATTACCTTGCCATTCTTCCCACGTTCATTTAAAATCACGGAATTCTTAATCTCACACCATATTGTGATACAAAGTCGATGTTGTAAAGCTCACCTACAAAATAACAATATCATGTTCACATTGTAGATTAGATAAACCTTGTAGGCCTACGTGATTTATAAAACGGAGTTAGGTGATTTTAAAATAGAATGGGTTTTCAGCTGATTCTCTTTGGCATTTTCATATTTCTGGCATTTATATGTTATTAATTTAAAAAATATGAATCTCAGCAAGGAGCTTTAACGTCCACTCCATTTGGTTCTTCCTTTACACGAATTATTTCGTAATGTACATACCAATAATATTAGAACTGCAAACATATATGTAATAAAATATATTATAAAATGGGTTCAAGAATGTAGCCAATGAGAAGCGTCGAAATGGATCATGACTGTGCGCGTGCATTAATTTTTACGCCAGATGCACGGGGAGTGCATTTTGGTGATAGCAACCGTCAATTTCTCGACTTTATATCTCATATTGTAGACCCATCTTATAAAACAAATAATACATGTTTATAGCTCGTGCATTAGTGATATGCACTGCACTTGGTTAAGTCACAATGATTAAGTCACACTGCGTACAGTGCATATTCACTAATGCACTCGCAAACATGTATTATTTGTATAATGATAATAATTCGGAGCATTGAAATATAGCACAGTCCCTAACCCTCTGAGGCGCAGAACACCCCTCTGTCGAGAGTAAACTTTCTATTTTAAGAAGCTTCCCCCCCCCTTTTTTATTGTTGCCTGGTAACCATGAGTTACAGCACACTCCATGTCAATGATCATGGCTTTCTCACGTCTCCTTCACAATGTTCATCTAGTTTCATTATAAAAACCAATATACTAATGTACTTGTTTATAATTATACCTTGTTTAGTTTGTCATATTTAATGCCATCAACACGATAACGGCCATAATATAATGATGAGTCACGGTAAATGATGAGGGAAATACAGCATCATCATTTACATCCTGTAGATGTATATACAAAAATCAAACAATCACACAAAATAAAATATAATCACAAACAAAACCCCCTCGTCTCCCCTAAGAAAATGATAAAATGATTAATTTATCAGGCAAAAATAGAGTATGTATGAAGCAAAATACGAAGACGCTTATTGCGCCCACTTTTGGAAAAATACATGTATGGTAGGCTGAGAAGAAAATTTTCAAGATTAGGCCTTTGAGGTGGGGATGCTCAGGCATGTTGTGTGACAAGTGATGAGCCGACCCGACCTGATTGTTTGACACCGGTCAGTCGATCCATGGCGGATGTTATAATGGGGCCGTGAGGGAGAGAGAGAGAGGGGGAGGAGAATGAGAGGGGAAGAGGAAGAGACAATGATTTTGTAGCTATTTTTAGACATTCTTCGATTTGTCATTCATGAGTTATGATTATAACTGCCTGGCCATTCATACCGGTAAGGACACGTCACAATACTCTAATGGACTAGATCACTAGACGGTGACATGACTGTGTTTCGTAACAGTATGATGCTTGAGAAGAAAATTTTCAAGATTAGGCCTTTGAGGTGGGGATGCTCATGCAGGCATGTTGTGTGACAATTAGTGATGAGCCGACCCGACCTGATTGTTTGACACCGGGCAGTCGATCCATGGCGAATGTGATAGGGCCGTGTGAGAGAGAGAGAGAGGGGGGTAACAGAGAGAGAGAGAGAGAGAGAGTGGGGAGGGAGAGAGAGAGAGAGGAAGACACCATAATTAATGTAGCTGTGTTTAGACATTCTTCGATTTGTCATTTATATGAGTTTCGATTATAACGGACCGCCAGTCATATTACTGAATAGACATGTCATAATAAGTACTAGACGATGACATGTGTTACGTAACAGTATGATGCCTCAGACTTAAAAGTGCAAGTTTGGTGTACTCCGGTGGCAAGCATTCGTTGACATGTATTAATTAACACTGTAGGCCTAAACTCATCATGTGACAGAAACAAAGGCGAATTACAGTAATATCTAAATCTAATCAGTGCAGTTAGTTGTATAGAATTAGATGAAGAGAAATAGTTATAGTTATAGTTGTAACTTGTAGTAGTCGAAGAAATAGAAGTACAGTCGTAGTAGTAGAAGCAGTAGTAGAAGCAGTCGTGGTAGTAGTAGTAGGCCTAGTAATAGTTGTAGTAGTAGTAGTAGTAGTAGTAGTAGTAGTAGTAGTAGTAGTAGTAGTAGTAGTAGTAGTAGTATAGTAGTAGTAGTAGTAGTAGTAGTAATAGTAGTAGTAGTAGTAGTAGTAGTAGTAGTAGTAGTAGTAGTAGTAGTAGTAGTAGTAGTAGTAGTAGTACTAGTAGTAGTAGTAGTAGTAGTAGTAGTAGTAGTAGTAGTAGTAGTAGTAGTAGTAGTAGTAGTGGTGGTGGTGGTGGTAGTAGTATAAGTAGTACTAATAAAAGTGTTAGAAGTATATAGTAACAGCAACAGTGTATTGATTTTATTGTTGTTGTTTTTTTCATGAAGAAGAAGAAGAATGCGTATTAGAAGAAAGAGAGGAAAATGGGGGTGGTGATTCGACTCGGCAACAGCAGAAAGGTTTTGTTTGCAAGGCTATGTTAACGACTACAATTTGTTTAAATGCAATGTTATTAATTTCCTACATTGTCTAATTCGGTTTGATGAGTTATCAAGCATGTATGATTACGTAATAACCTAGGTCAGGCAGCCATACTGTCTGTGTGCAGTGATTCTCATCAGTGGAGATAATCTAGAAATTTTAAAAGATACGACAATGACTCCCTCAAGTCTAACCACAAATCTACAGAGAGGTGCATCGTATCAAATAGCTTACATGATTGTTAGGATTATGTAATCGGCTTTATAATCCATGTAGTCGGATTGAAGAGGAAGAAACATAGAATGAAGAAGTAAGAGGAGAAAGAAAAAGAAGGAGGAGAAAAGGAGGACAAGAAGAAGAAGAAGAAGTAGAAGAAGAAGAAGAAGAAGAAGAAGAAGAAGAAGAAGAAGAAGAAGAAGAAGAAGAAGAAGAAGAAGAAGAAGAAGAAGAAGAAGAAGAAGAAGAAGAAGAAGAAGAAAAAGGAGAAGGAGAAGACTGACTTCAACAAATATAGAGTATTTCCTATTCATCTTTGTCAATCACATGCCCCGCCATTTCCATCGAGTTAGTATTCAGAACAGCGTTTCACGAAACCGTCAAAAGTACAAGTTCGCCGACAACCTATCGAAACGCGTGTATAGAATATAATTGTTTCAATGTGATGTCGGTGAACTTGTAGTTATGAAGGTATCGTGAAACGATGCCCAGCGTGCTAAGTTCTTTAATTTAAGTGTTTGCCTCCACTTATTGATGAAAAGGCATCCTTCTGTAATTTTATTAATTAAGGGAAGTAGAATTTTGTATGCTATTCCATGTAATAGACTACATGTATTATCGGCCTAGACTTTTGTGTTTTTACGTATCCCAAATTTTATTTACAAAAAGATAAGGATCTACTCCGCCAAAATGCCGAGTTCCTTGCCAAGTTCTGGTGCGACTGATGATGAACCGAAGTGAATGTTTGAACTTTGTGAGTGTATTTTAGGGTATTTTGAGTCCTGAGGGATTCTGGGTGTACATCCTTCACCAGAAAGCTCCCAGGAACCCCTGCGATGAATCACCGACAACTCAGAAATACAGTCAAGGCTTTAGGAGGCTCTAACTTGTCTAAGGGTGTGTGTTGTAAACTATGTAAGACATCGATGGCAAAATGGACCATACTGTATAGTGTTTGATAGGCATATTGGTAGTCCATTATAGAACAGGCCTACATTTTAACACTGTGATATGAGAAAGAAATGCATAATCTTTTCTCTTGGTATAGATTAGAAAGTACACGTATGCAAAATTATGGTATGTTTATTGCATTATTCCACCTTTGTCCTTGTGTACTTATTATTTATGAACGTACGAAGAAAAGAGGCTCTAAAGTATTACAGGACCTCAAAAACTTTCGAAAAATCAACCTCAGGCAACTTCAATAGCCTTATGCGTCACCTAATATTAACGAAATATGCGAACATATGACAATCACGTATTACGTAATCTGAACACGATTTCTATATACATGATATAGGCAATAAAATATCGCCCTTAAGTTTAGTTCTCGGAAGTCGTTACAATCGTGTTATTTTGGGGTTCATTTTCTTTGAGAAATATTTCATGGGGTGTTGTTTTCATTGTTTCCTTATCATTCTTTACACTTTGAGTTGATTTAACGTCTCAGACTCAATACATTGAGCATAACTTATAGAACCAGGTAAAAGTGTTGATTGCGAGTGAACTTACTGGAATCTCAAGATAAATATGTTGATTCGTAACTCCTCAACAGATAGGGTTATTATTAGTACTATCATTTGTGCCTTGATTTGTAAAGGGGACGTTTAGTTTGACGACTTGACGCATCTAAAGTGTGATCATTTTGATAAAAATATATTATTCTGCGATGAATTTTTCCCAAGTACCTATGACTTTATTGTCAGAAATGAACAGAAAATGTATTTATAAGTATGACAGTGAGTCACGTGTTTTCATGGCCTAATTAAGTAATACAGTACTACTTCACTAAGATCAGAACTTGGCATTGGAAACAATTTGTATGGACTTCCCTATTGTGACGTAGGAGGGAAATACCCTTTAATTCAAGGACGGACCTTCCCCCTGTCCACGAGGCCAGGATACTGGTGCTTTAGATCAGTCATATAATATGATGATCGGAAACAGGTCCTTGAGTCATGTAACCGTGAACTTATATTACGTGTGGGGCTAAGCTCAAATATGAAGGTTGTATGGTCAAATCTAAAGGGTCAGACCATAATATAGGCCTACTTCTTCAATATTTTATAATAACATTGCCATGGACACGAACGTCTATTTTTCTGAATTAAACATTCCATAACTGTGTGGTTATCTAAATACAATTCATTGAAAATTTAGAAAACTGTAATGTAAGAATCCCCATCTGCAGGTGTTTTATTACAGTTGACTTTAAAGAAGAACAATTAAACTTATTGGCTGGCATGAGCATTAGCTGTTATAAAAATCAATGTGGCCACATAACTGTATGATAATACGTCATCAGTCTCTTGTCGTAAATGTTTGTTTATTTTTTATTTTTTTACGTAGGCACAAAAAGGGAATTAATTTCAACAAATAGATCGTAATTTCATGTTGATGCTGTTGATTAAAGTTTCGTCAGAATGTATATCACGGAGAGTTTAGAAACAGGATGAGAGAAGCAGGAAGTAGAATACGTCGTTTACTTCAATCATCGAGTATCATTTTCATCCCAGAGCAGAGGCGTAGCGGGGTTCGATCGTCAAGGAGGTGAAGGGGGGGTTCTAGATACAGGTAGATGAAGAGCAAACGTTCTTCACCCTTCCATTCTCTCTCTCTCTCTCTCTCTCTCTCTTTCTTTCCCTCTCTTTTTATTTATCTTTCTCTCCATCTCTCTACTATGATCATGATTCTTACAATGGCTATACATAGCCTACTCTGTCTGTCTCTCTATCTATTTTAATCTTGTAGAGATGGCTGTACATGTATATAATCTACAGAGGTCGTGTCACTTTAGTAACTTTAGCTGTCTCTTCTTCTTTTTTCAATATTTCATTGTATTCATAATGTTGTAGATAATACATGATCGGAATGATCAAAAGCACTTGAATCCCTGAACTTCAGTCCATTTATTATTGCACATTATGTCGTTCATCGATGAGAACATTCCAGATTTTTTTAAAATCAATAACATGTTTAAATAGGTAACAGTAACACGTATTGGAATTAATAACCGCAATTTCTTTATCTTTTCTTAAATCAATTTTGTCATTTTCTTTTCGCACAATGATCATTCAGTGTACATTAGATTTCGAAATAAGAATGGAGGGATGTATATAATTATAAATCTTGCCAATTTGATGGGCAAAGCTGATTCTTTCGTAAATTTGGAAAGGTCTGTGCCCCATTTTCTAGGTCGCTACAGCTATAGAAGAATAAACGATGACGCACAGTGTTTCATAGGTGATGAGTCGAGAAATGAATGTCAGGATCAGGAATTAACTTTAACAAGTGATCAAAAGTTATCAAGGTCACGTAGCTGATATGTATCACACACCTGCCTACACTACATGGACGTGCATGCATGGGACTGTGTCACCCGTTTGAGATGACATTATGTATATCACTTCAAAGCAAATGCTGAAGATGAAATGCATTTGCTGAAAACTACATATTTTCAAATTTCAGGCTCATTAAACCAATTCGCATGAAAAATGTGTTACCTTGCCAGAAAATACATGATGATTTATTGATTGTCTGAATTGAAAAAAGCAAAATGTATCAATTGAGAAGAGGGATAATTGAATGTGCATGTAGGCCTACACACAAATTGCATAGCTAGGAGTATCGCTATTTGCACAATGTACATGAATTAATTTGCAGGCGATGTAGATTGATTTTCATTAAACAAAATGATGTATTTAATACATCGCACTTGTATTGTTTGTAATGCTAAATCTATCAAGATAGCTCATATAGTATAAGAAAACAGACACATGATTTCACTACAAATCAATTAAGTCTACATTCAAGTTGTATTTCGGTTTGCATAATCACTTTTCAGTATCACTTGGAATATCTGATAAGAAGCAATAAATGAAAAATTCATTGTAAAAACAGAACAAGAAATGTATATAACGAACACAACCCGTCTGGAAATATATTCATTTTAGGAAGGAAAGACGAACAGGAAAGAAGCTGGAGTAACAATTACTCATCTTCTAAGACATGGTGGGGCGAGAGGGCAAGGAGCAGGAAAGAGAGGGGTTGGAGAGAGAGAGAGAGAGAGAGAGAGAGAAAGAGAGCGAAATAGAGAGAGTGAGAGATAAATTAAAGAGAGAAAATTGGGAGAGAGGATGGGGGAGATAGAAAGAGAGAGAGAGAGAGGGGAGAGAAAGTCTAGGTAACCCCATTCCCTGAGCAGTGTTCATCGATTGCGTTCGTGGGTAAACGATCTCGCTAAATCTAATTGGGAAGTCACGTTCGAACACGGAAGTTCGAGGTCATTGAATAGGAACACACCATCGTCATGATCATAATATCCAATATTTCAATCAATAGGCCTGATACAGCCTTGCATTGGCTGTCCAGGTAACTAGGACTCTGACTAGATTTACATCGGTGGATTGATTATGATTAAAATTCAAGTCAATGTGCTAGTGACCTATGGTAAACCTAATCCTCAATACCCAAGTCCCTCGGATAGGACTAAAGCCGCACGTCCTCAGGTCGTTTGTCTCCAAGCACATATAGGATAATGTTTTATTGTATATGCATGGCCCCATTGTAATGGTCCACCTGCACATCCCCAATCAGTTATACCGGGAGGAGTGACGCCAAATACTTAATAATAATAATAATAATAATAATAATAATAATAATAATAATAATAATAATAATAATAATAATAATAATAATAATAATAATAATAATAATAAAACAGCCAAACAGCTGAACTGGGCTTTTACCGTGAATAAATAAATGAATCAAATCAAATCAAATCAATCATCAATACTCTAAACAATCATCACAGTCACTACATCACGTACCTATTTCATTCGATTATTCGGGAATTAGAACACTCTACTTTATACCATTCTCTCCTAATAGGTACATGTAGGTCCATGCTTCTCTGGACCGCTTAATAATAATAATAATAATAATAATAGTACAGTTCTTATAAAGCGCATAATACATTTTGTTAACATCTCTACGCGCTGTAGGAAAATGAAAAAGAGAATGTCTTGATCATTGTCGACAGGAAGAAGGGGGCATACAAATTTCTTTGTAATTTCCCCTTTGATGACCCCTTATATTCACAAATGTTCCTAATTTTTTCAAGGCTATTCCGTAGCCTTCCGATATATTCATCATTATTGAATAATCACCATCTCTCTACAGGTACATAATGAATATATTTCGGTCAAGGTTGTTTATTTGTTTACCTATTTTTGCGTTATATCGCCCCGTATATCGCCTTCCTCTCTATTTCGTTTTCTGACACTACTGTAACAATCTTATAATTGGTTAGATGTTAAAAATGGGGGTCATTTCAATTAGCTGATGGTCGACAAACGCTGGTCATCAGTGGTCATCAGTGGTCATCAGGAGAGATAAAGCACGGAAAGGGAAGAGAAAGAGGTCTGTAGAGGAGAGCGAGAGAGAGAGAGAGAGAGAGAAATTAAAGGGAGAGGGGTGACACAATGATGGGAAAGCATATTAGACAGAGAAATAAAAGAGCAGAGACAGAGACAGAGAGAGAAAGAAAGATAAAAGGTGTCCAAATGAATAGAGACATAAAAAGGGAAGTAGACATAAAAAGGGAAGTATCCAAAAAGAAAAACCTAGAAGAACTGTGCAGGTTTATTAAAACTCACTCTATAGTTCCTGCGTTCAGTGCTATTCTACTTTTTGGAGGGGGAAGCTATGAAAAATAGATCATTCCAAAGTGATTAGGATAGAATCAAGATAATCAATCATAACAAACGGCTGGTTAACTTTTTTTATAATGTTAGGGAATTTTAGCACAATTCTCTTCATGCCATTGTGCGTGAAAACGAAACACTCTCAGAAGACAACGAAATATACGTATACTACAATAACATAGTTGTGTTTCTCTTTAGAATTGCTAACATTATTGTTTGAAACGTTCCAATATCATATTTTAACCAGTTTAAATATAATCCATAATGCAACTGTCATTTCACTTTGTCCTCAAAACTGGTATTTTTTATGTACAAAGACAACGTTTTATTAGGAAACTTTCGAAAGTGATAACTTCCTTTTCCTGGAGTTGTATGGCCATTCGGCAGACTGGATCAAGGCCAGTAAAATTGTGAATGAAACCAGGAAGATGATCGAATTAAAGGGAAACCCCCCAAAATAATGATGAAGGAGGAAATAAACGGTTTTATTATTTTAGATCGTGAGAACATTTTGTGACATGTTATTACTATTAGAAGGAACTGCATGCGTGGTGGGAGGATACGGTAAGTTGGAAAAAAATACATCCTTCAGAGAATTATTCATATTAATAAACTTCAGGATCAATAGACAACCACATTCCTTCCTCCTCCTACATTATTCCCCTGTGATTTTTTGCAGCAGCAACTATCAATATCAATGTCCTTTGCTCTCTTATAATAAATTTATTTACATTTGTTATTTATTTATTTACCACTTATGGGATGGAACATCCTGACAAATGCAGTAGGCCTACGAATGTTGTTTTCCCAAGGAGTTATAAAATATGTTTAACTCCTAGGGTTTTTCATAGGGGTCCAATCACATCAAAATGAAACAATACAATCGCAGATAAACGAAATATACATAAATAAAGAACATAATAATTATTATAAGAACCAAATTCAGAAAGTCAAAGAAAAATGAAAAACATAGGAATCTCATATAATTATACACAAATAACCCTATACCAAGGAGATACCAGCACCAGTGGCGTGAGTCGTCGAGAGATGAGGGGGTGGGAGTGAAACAAAAAGACAGAGATCATTTAGGCCTGCTAGTTGTTTTGCCAGATGATTATTGTATACGAATAAAATTAATGAATAAAAAATCAGCTGGGATGTAATTACCCCCAACAGTAAACAGTTAGGGTACGATTTCAGGTCAGTGTAGGCGATTGTTAAAATATAGTCCCTTTAATCACTCTTCGTGTCTGGCCTTTGGGAGTGAGTGGTTTTGAAAACTGTTTCTTCTCAGAAAAAGAAGCATGGTTTTAAAAAGAATTTGTAATCCAGGTCAAGATGAGGAAGTATAGGCCTATATATGGTTAGAGGAGTCTCAAGTAGATTCGGTTTTTGTTCGTGCCTTGGTGAGTATGTAATGCGCGGTTTAAAAAATCAATTCTCAAACATTATGAACGTTATCATATTTAATTTCTCTAGTCTTGAATAATTCCATTGCTCCATTGATATGACAAGGATACATATAGGCAATGCATATCCTCCACATGTTTCGAGGACTTCAATATTATCTAAAATACATCCCCGCCATTGCACAGACCTATCCGCACAGTTTTACAGAAGACATACTTTCTATATTAGTTTACTCTACAATATTACATCACGTTGAAGATCTTTATCGTAATTTTACTGATTATTTAAATTTTTAAAATCCCAAATTCCGGCTGTTGTAGCTTTCATGAACTGATTTATTGAAATCATTTCACCCAAAAGTTCAACAAAGAAGCCGGCAGTGACACATCAAAAGGTAGAAATAAATCAGGCTCCAACTTATAATAATAATAATATTATGGCTATTTATATAGCGCCGGTATCCGCCAGGTTCTGACGCTCATGGCGCTTTACACATTATTACCCTGCATGGTCATAGCCGAGCTGCCAAAGTAACTAGCGCTCAAGCATATCAGGTACCCATTTACACCTAATTATCTTGTTAGTCGTTATAATAAAAGTGCATGTGACTTGCATCTCTTTTGAGTTACGTACATTTTAAATCACATGAGTTGCTTCCTCAAATATCGTCATCGACTAAAAAAAAACTATAGTCAAACATCCCCTTTTATGAATAGAAATCTGCGGTTTCTTTGCTTTTCCATTCAACGATTTCATTCATATAGTAATAGTCGTTTCCACTTAACTGCGTCAATAGAATTCATATTTATTCAAATATCTCAGTGTGTATATTTCGTAGTATACCGGGTATATAATTATTTGTCTACTGGTTAGTCAGGTTGTGCTTGACTAGGCCTAGACAATAACAAAGAACAGCCCGCAAGCAAACTAAATTCTAGGTCAATCACAATCGGCATAGTTCTCTTCATCATTATCAATTCAATTTAATTCAATTCAAATTTATTAATCATGCACAAAATAACATGGCATAAAAATCACTTTCCGGCTTTTTCTGCAAATATATATATAACGTCAATTAACATACTATCAATTTATACAAAATCAGGAATAAATACAACACACAATTGAACATGAGTACAAAATGGTATAGGCCTAACATAAACATAGTTACATGTGCATGACTAGGAGAAGAAAAACTTACAACAACAGTAGTACCGGAGAGATAGAGGAAGAGAAAAACCAGATATTGGGTGAAAACTGAAGGAAGGAACATAAGCAGAGAAAGGAGATGGAGACATGACTGTATATTATGGAATGTATGGTCATTCAGAAATAAAATAAAGCAAAGCCCAAGTGACCGTTTGCACGTCTTTGCTAATATCTTTCATTTTGATTTGATTTGATTTGAACTGATTTACTGATTTTAAAAAGAACATGCATTCGAAATAGCAGCCATTAAAACAAATTGAATTTACAAAAGATGAAAAGTTACATTAGGAATAACATTGCACAAAGAAATCAACTTATGTAGGGATCGTGTGTATTTGGCAAGAAATAAAATTATACGGTCCATTTTAATGATCATCATTGCGTCAGCAGTCATGTGAGTAACATGGTACTTGTTTTAGAGCAGCATAGAAACATTGCATCACTTTACTTGCATAATCACTACGTCATTATAATAATAATAACCGAACGCAAATTTTTATGAAATAATACTAAATTTAAAGCTAAAGTTGAGAAATGGTCATGGGATTATGAAGTGAAAGAAACGATCTGGAAGCAATGAAGAAAGGTGGATTCTGTCTACATGTATGTCCCATAGCTTAGAGGCCGGTTGCATGGGCGACAGTGAAAATGGACCTTGACACACAAGTTCTCCATAACTTTCTGTCTTCAACTGTTCTAGTTATAGCTGCTCTAGTACACAAGTAGTACACACGAATTGATTTACTCTGTCAGGACTGTGGGGTTAGGTAATGATCAAAATGAAAATAAATCGACACAATCGGGCTGAAGATCATTATGCACTCACACATAAATGGGTATATGGGACTACACACAAATGTTTGGTCCAAACTATTCATCTATCTCATGCCATACTTCGAATATGAAGGCATAGTAAGAGTAGTTTATGTATTAGACATTTCTACTATGATAATTCTTCCTAACTGATATACAGATAATAGGAAAGCTCACAACTACCAAAACTCAATCTATTTAAATAAAGCGAAACTAAAAGTGAATATTCAAGACCTGGGATTAAAGACTACAGATTTTTACCAACCAATAGAAAAATAAGAAAATTTTGCTGGCATAGCTCTAACCGCATTCATAATTATACACGCTGTCTCACGTGATATATTGTGAGTTTCGCTTTCCCACGGAATATGATATCAATCAAATTTTTGCTGGTCACAATCTCCTTCATGATATTATGTTTAGAATTAATCAAGGCTAGGTTAATTTTAAATTCAATGTTACTATAAAAACCTCAAGGTTAGCTATATCCATACAGGCTACAGCGCACGAACTGAGGAATACGTATACTACTGCGGAATAAATCTTCTGTTCAGACTCAGAGCCAGAAGGGCATTTAATGCATGCCCTTCTTGCTCCAAACAAATGAAATACTGAACAGATATCATCTCTTTCTTGTCGATGAAGTCGCTACTATTTCAGCAAGTCACTCCCCCTTCTCCATACACATTCACAACAAAATACAAGGCATGAACACATTTTTACTAATTTTTGCATTTCCATAATAATTATGTAAAATGTTGTTTATTGACAGTATCCGTCTGATATTTATAGTATTTGCCATGTCATGCTACCGTGAAGTATTTTGCTAATACGTGCACTAACTCTGAACTGAACGAGTGTTTCCAGATAGATGTATCATTAAAAATCAAAGTTTGTCCTCATTTTGATGGTTAGATACTTTTGAAATAGTTGCAGTATAAAAGGTTTGAAGTGTGACACAATTCTGATCGCGTATCGGGGTCATTTCCCAGAATATTTGCTCCAGATTCCCCAGGAGAGAGCTTCCTCTCACCATGCAGGCCATTATCATACCATGGACATTTGTAAGTCCATGATCATAATACCAAAGAACACTTCGGTCAAACCACATACCCTTGGTATAGACCCCTGTTTCTTCTTCTTCTTCTTCTTCTTCTTCTTCTTCTTCTTCTTCTTCTCTCTCTCTCTCTCTCTCTCTCTCTCTCTCTCTCTTTCCTCGGGGTCATTGCTCGGAGACACACCTCAAGTTTGGGGTCAAGTCACTTGCAGTCTGTGAAAAGGAGGAGGAGGAGAAAGAAAAAAGAAAACCAATCTGTTTCCCTGGCATTCTTGCACGATTAACCTACCCCATCCCGATGTTTCAAGGCTATCAGTTAGTAGGAAACTCTATTAGTCTGCATGCACAGACTCTAATTGACACTTAAACACAGTTCCATAAAGCCTTGAGCTGAGCCTAAATCTGCCAGTCTCTGGCTGTGTCAAATCAGGCTTAGTAGAGCAGCTAGCCTACATAAAGAGCTTATGGGGTGCAGTCTGCATAGTCTCAATGTTTAGACACCCTGTTACGCACTACGACAGACTCGGATTTGTGCCTGCAAGTGCAATATGTAAACTAGAGTCTTTTTGCTGACGCAGTCAGACTGAATGTATACAAATGATAAGTGTCTGGGTAAAAATGTAAACAATGACATATTTCTATATTTTGAGATTTGAGTATGACTATTATTTGCTCATAAATTACATTTCCTTTTCATAATGTCACGGGTTATAGATGTGTTTATTGAACATGTTGAATTGAATTGAACTTCTCACGAGGTCTTCTCATTACAATGATCCTGTACAGGGTATTTGTTTGGCAAGGTTAAATTAGTAAGCAGTAGGCCCTAGCCGCCCTTCTCACATCTGAGTATAAGGAATTCATACCCAAAATTTGTATAGATACGAAAATCGGAACAGGATTCTTTGACGGGGACGGCAGAGGGGGTGGCGGAAGGCAATGTCGAAAGCATATATGACAAGCAAACGGCAAAACAAAATAAAAAGTTAGAGAATTTCCCAAGGGTACACGTCCGACAAGTGTATGTCAAAGTATGAAAGCAAGGGAGTTGCCCCCTCTCTCATCTCTCTCTCTCTCTCTCTCTCTCTCTCTCATTTTCTCTCTCTCTCTCTCTCTCTCTCTCTCTCTCTCTCTCTCTCTCTTAAGGAGGGGGCGCTTATCCCCTGTACCCCGGCCCCAAATCCACCACTGTAAATTGAAAAGTCTTTGGATTCCACACACTTCCCCTGTAAAACTCGGCCGAGTGAAGTCGTCCTCAGCATAAACATTCACCGTCTATCTTCTGTAGATATTAGCATGTTAGGCTGAATTACAAATGGTCACTCTGGGTCACGAAAACTCTTGACCGCTGATCATATCATGCTATGATCACGTTACTCTCACAGGTCATGTCCAGTGCTATCCAGCTACGACCGGAGCTTCACACGCTGGGGACATTCACAAGAAATGGGTCACTGCTTCAATCGCAAGGTCACGTGATATTATTGAGTTATGATACAAAAACTGATATGATTATGAGGAGTCATAGCAGAAAAAATGGACGTATCATCAGTCTGTAGATCCATTTTTTTTACCGATAATCGGAACAAAAGAAAAAGTACAATAAATTAAATACCTACTCTGTCGAATTACAAATGAAACTAAGTGAAATTCTGAAACATATCCAGGCTCATGAGAGGCGCTGAGAGAGAGAGACACACACACACACGCACAGACAGACAGACAGACAGACATACAGATGGCTATTGACAGAGACAAACAAGAGAGGATGAGGTTTCAAAACTTCCTAGTTGAAACCACAGTTTAAAGGTACTATGTCCCATTTGCAGGCCAAATAAATGAAAAGTTTAAATTCCAACGGCATTTGAAAGACAATACTAATTTAGAACTTCCTTAAAAAAGGGGGCTTGAAAATGTCTTTAAGTGTCTTTAAGTCGAATCGACTTAGGAGCTATAGAGCCAGTAAGTAATAGTCTGATTTTTCAGACCATTGTACCGAATGGTCGTGCGTTTTATGCTGCGCAAAGATTCAATCAGTTTAATTTTGACCATTACAAGAAGTGGGTTATTGATGTAGACAAATGCTCATGTACCCTTTACAGCTCATTTTATGTATGTCATTACCAAAGATGAAAAAAACTAGTCAGTCACTCAATAGTGTCTGACAGTGAAGTCTAGCAAGTAAACGGGTTTCCTTGCATAATTTGAATATTAGGACACTGCTAACGTTTAAATTTCACAGATAGGACATACATGACATATTCATAATTCCTGTAAAGTTCTACAGAACTTGATGTTGACTGCAAAAGGGACATAGTATCTTTAAAAAGTAATACTTGTTTGGGGAGACGACTACCTGTATTTCTGTGTTGTTGTTGCTGTTGTTGTTGTTGTTGTTGTTGATGTTGTTTTAGGCAATGTCTACTCTCTTTGGCTGAAACGTGAATACCATGAACCCCAGATGTCCGCCCATTCGATCATCAGGATGGGGCCACCCCCACCCCCACAACAAAAATAGACGCCGCCACAGAAGAGGAATCGTGAGACATGTTTTTTTTCTTTTCTTTTCTTTTTTTCCTCCAAACATCAAACATTTACGGGAAATGAGAGCCTATAATTATATACAAGCTGTTTCAACTCCTAGATTGTTAGGTAAATGACCTAGAAAGATACAGAGGTGATGATTTATGGAAGCCAGGGGTCATAGGTCAAGTCCATTTGAATCATAGAATCACATGGAAGGTAGGAGGTAAGTGTTCAGAAGATGCTGAATCATAACAAATCAACGGTGAAAACTTGAACTTAGCCGTAAAGGGGGGCACAGTGAGTGGTTCACATCACCATGATCACGTGAAATCGTCGCAGCGTGTTAAAGACAAAGTGAAAGAGAGAAAGAAAGTAAGAGAGGGAGAGAGAGAGAGAGAGATAGATAAAAAGAAAGAGAGAAAGAATTAATGAAAGAAAAGAAAGAAGAAAAAATAGGAAAAAAAGGAAAGGGAGAGGTGGGAGGGCGTGAGGGAAAATGAGATGGTGGAGAGGGGGAAGAGTGACCTGCACAGTCATCTGAAGATCCAGACAATACAGTATATACACAATCTTGTGATATTCATGCATACAATAGTGAGAAAACTTGTCCTGTCTGGTGTGCAGTAAATCTACCCTACACCTCCCCGAGACGTGGACTTTGAACCTCAGGCTTCAAGACTGGTATGCTTGCTTAGAAGCAATTACAGTTACAATTTTCCTTTTATCAGCAGGGGCGTAGTGTGTGTTCAGCCATTGAGAGGGGCACACTAGTTTTGCTAGGTATATGAAAGGCGACCGAACAAGGCGACCGAAGTCATGAAAGGTTGTGGGAGGGTTCTTATCATCTTTTCAAGGTGCCCCCCTCAGTGAGTTCGTGCCCTTGTACACCACTGGCACTCAACACACATTATGCAAAAGCCCCCACCCCTACCCCGACACACACAAACCCAACTTAAATTAAATTTCAATATAAAGACATTTATTTTTCATATAAATATACCAAGTAATAAATGAACAGACGATGTAGTATATTCTTTGACTAAAATGTTCAAAGAATACATTCATAAAAATACAACATAATTGTAGGACACACCTCTAAAAGCAAAACTTTGGACGGGGCCCTAAAACATTGAAGACATCATAAATAAATATAAAAGACAGCAAAAAGCAACAAAATTCTAAAACAGTCGTAATTTGCTGAGCTGGAGTTGAAGAATAAAAAAGGCAGACCCCCCCCCTTTAGTGGTGGAGGATGTGGTATGAGGAAGATGATTATCATAAAATATTCACATTCCATCGTGGGAAAAAAGACGCCGGTTTTGATTGTACAGACCCGCCCCGCAAAGTTCAATGCTGTGTATATATAGGCATACCACAACCAGTATAGATTGCAGCCCCGTCTGATATGGTTTCTCACAGCTATAGTCTCACTGTATAGTCAAACTAAAACTTAAAATGGGATTATTTATTGTGATATGAGTAAAATATTGCATATGCCATCGAACACTATTCCTAGTTGGCACGAATACAATGCGTCTTTAAGCGTCCATTGTACGATTCATAAAAATTAAAATCTTAATTGCGGGATAAATTTAAAAATACACGTGGTTATTCTACATGAATTCAAACGTGATTTTTTTTTTTTTTTTTGGCCATTCCCGTGAAATCTTCATGCACATTTTTATTTTCCTGTATATTACATATTGTAATGGCAGAAAACAGTAACAAAACAGATGCAATTATCAAATATCATTAAAATCTAAGCAATTCTTACCTGAAACTAAATGGATTTAAAATTCAAGGCAGTTGCAATTTGATTTAACGAACGCGTACTAGTGATTTTGATGAAGAGGGGGTATACTTTCTGTATACGTATGTCTGTATTTTGAGAGTTTATCGGTTCATCTAAAAAAAATAAAAGAACATGCCCCTCCCATCCGATCCCCATCCAACATAAATTTTCCATAATAATGTGTTTTGGTCTGTAAACACAGACTTCGAAGTTCTCCTCGACATTGACCTGAATTCGATATGGCTCTGTTTCATCTCTCACTCTCTCTCTCTCTCTCACTCTCTCTTAACTCCCCTCTCTTTCTTTTTCTCCCTCATCTCTCTCCCTCATCTCTTTCTCTCTCTCTATCTGTCTGGATATTTCTTCATTCCCCTTTGACAATTTAGTTGGTCCAAGATGTAAAATTTTCGTTTATAAAATACGAAGTTATGAATCGAGTATCATTATAGTCTCGAATCGAAGGTGCATGTACTAGGCTTTTGTGTGAATTTAGATCCTGTCAATGCAGAAAGCTTAAATAGTGGCAGACTAAATAAGAATGCACCCGCCTCTCCCCCAGTCCAAGGGTTCTCATACATTATTTCTATGATTGATTTGCATTTAACATTTGTAATTCCTAATAACAAATGTTAACATATATTTATTGCAAAATATCAGTCCATTTCATGTAAATATATTGTCTATAAGATTTGAATGAAAATTGGGTTTCATATCAACGTGATCAACATCAATTTTCTATCCATGAGTCTGTACTCTTTTAAGAAGCATGGAAAGTCTGAGATCTAATCAGTTCCGAAGCAACAACAAAAATAGATTTCAGAAAGTAATAAACTTCTTCGCACTCTACCTCATGGGAATGTTATCGCAACTTGCACGCACGTGACTATATTATGACCGACCGGCCTCAGCGCTTCCTCCAATCAGCGTTCAAACTCGGGACAACGCCTTCTTCTTACCCCCGCCTTGCCCCTTTCTTTTTGGCTGATCAACCCAAACAAACACACCGTTAAAGGAGAATCTGGAGTATTATTATGACTTTAAAATTTAGTTGATTGCTATAGCACTTGTTTACTATAGGAATGCATTTAGGACCATTCATATTAAATAGGCTTGTAAAAAGGCTAAGTAACTCAAACGGTGCATGATTGTAATGGACAAAAACGATGTACGTATTTTTTTAGTTCGTTTGGATCGTAAGTTCATACTGGGCAATAATAATTATATTCAAATAGATAGATCTTACAAAATGAATGTACTATTCCATGTCCTTTCTTCTATTCGACGGTTGTCTAAAACAGGTGAAATTAGATTGTAAAATCTAAAACTCGTTGCATCTCCGACATGGCAAAATTTCACTCGACGCCAGCTCTTATACTAGAAACTCGGACACGGTCTATTGTAGTGGCATTGTCTACTTCGATGAATTGTATATTTCCTTGTTTATTGTGTTTTTGCTGTATTTCGAAATTCAGAATGCGCAGAATGTATCAGTTTTGTGAAGTAATATTAAGAGTACAGTCACTCTTCAGTGATCAAATAGTGTAGTATTGTTTGGCATACAGATCTGCTATAGCCTTTTACTATAATGTTAGAAGTACTCAGTCATCAGTGACAGCCATTCGATATTGCATAATATCAGCTAATCAACATGAAGTCTGTTGTCATACCATAAAAGGGCATCGAGTCTCTAAGCATAATGAGGCCCCTGCGATGGTTCGAGGCTAATTTTAGTTTTATATGTCTGTCTGTCTCTCGTATGAGTCAAGGAAGTTGTGATGACTCGTTCTTTCCATATCCGCCAATCAGCGATGTTTTACCGGCCAGCTCCCACGGCGAGCCCCTGACAAGCCTTGAACGAGCCCCCAAACATACCCACAACATTGTATGAGTCATCGATATGTTTAAGGGGCATTTTAAGTTCATTTCCAATTTATTTTCCAACGTGCAATCATAGGAGCTGGCTTAATAAAAACACGTATATTTACATGTGACATCAGATTTATGATGTATTTACACTCTTCGGTACAAAAAATACAATGTATCGCAAATAGGCGGGGTTTTCCCCCTTTGCACATGACTTATCACTGACCTGCATTCTTATTTACAAACATATTCCATTACTTTGTAAATGAACAGAAAATGAATTGACAAACTAGTAACATATTTGAAAATCTTTCACAATGCAATATAATTGTAAATTTTCTTCCAGTTGAAAATTTTGTTTGTTACTCCTATAACCATAAGTGTGGACGTTTATACTCTTAATAAAAAGATCCACATTTATATTGCCTATTGGGAGGAAGAGATTGGCGCTAGCTATAGACATTGTTATTATGCCAATCATCATATTTATTATAACCTTGACATTTTATTATGAATATTGTTAGTGTCAAGTTAGCCTCTGAGAAAAGGAAAAACACTGAGGCTGGAAAAGAGGGGAAACAATTAAGATGGAAGCCAACAAGAGTGAGGTACGAAGAACAGGCTGGAGGTTCATGAAAGGACGATCTAGGCAAACGGGAACAAGGGGGTTATCTTTCCCAAAATAAAGGTATTTATACAAAGCATCCCTGTATGACGGAGATTTAAAAAGTACACTGAGGCTGCAATGGAAAAGGCGAAAACAGATGAAAGCCCCAAGATTTTTAAGGGTGAAATAAGAACGGGCACAATGAATATGAAAGTAGGAATACTCAGACAAACAAGAAAAGGGATATTTATTGCCAAAAAAATAAAAGTACTTTTATAAGAACATATTAAATTCACTGATGTTGAAATTTCCAGTGGAAAAGAGGGGGAGGGGTGAAGGTCAAAAGACTTTAGGGAGCGAAGAATATGCTCCAGATCTCATAGATTAATGGAAGGGAGACAACAAAAATATTTGCCGAGAGAAGGAGGTATTTGCACATCCCTGGATAGTGGAGAGAGCGGGAGAGAAAGAGAGATAGAGAGAGAGGGGGAGGGAGGGAGGGAAGGAGGGAGGGAGAGGGGGAGAAAGAAAGAAAGAAAAAAGGAGAGAAAGAGAAAACGGAGAAAGAAAGAAAGAGAGAGAGAAAAAAGGAGGAGAGAGGGGAGTGACGGATGGAAGGAGGAGAGAGAGAGAGAGAGAGAGAAAGGGGGAAGAGGGAGAGAGAGAGAGAGAGAGAGAGAGGGAGAGAAGTAAACAAAGTCGCCCTTGAATGAGTCGTACGATGTTGTATTCTTGAATTTCCCGTTGACTCATTTCCTCCAATCATAATCCAGCTTCGAGACAGCGCCTCCACCGGGCCCCTCACTTACCCTTGAAAGCTAGGCTAGGTCAGCTAAAGGTCGATGATCACAAAATGTAAACAAAGGCAAATTCGTGGGGGGGGGGGTCGATAATTACACATACGTTGGTTTGTTTTTGTTGTTGTTGTATATTACCTCTTCCCATCGTGTATTACTGTTTCCGTCACCGAATTATTGTAAACATCCTATTTTAGTTTAATTACAAATTAAAAGTTTAGTATTGTTTTGTAGTTCATGCTCATAGTCATGATTACTTACGAATATTATTAACTAGACGAAGTTCAGTAGCGATTTGAGTAGAGATTAATTTATGATACGGCTTGCATGGAGCTAGAGTGGAAATTTCCGTATAACGTTGGCCCAGGAGGTTGGGTTACCCTTCTCTTGACATTGACTTTTACTTCTTGACAGAATAATAGGCTTGGTGCCAATACTACACATACCCTGATAGAAACAAAGGCGGTATGTTTACCTTGAGTTAGCTGCCCAAACCTGCTTCATAAAAGACCTATTCTGTTTTCAAATGAATGTATTCTCACGCTCTCAACCAATCAGGCGCTCCCTTCTGCCTTGCCCCCTACCAAGCCCCTCTCTCATTAATATTCATCAGGCTGGGGGTCCCTTTGTGTATTTTTGGCGGGATACCAAACACTATCGTCGTTATACAGTGTGTGCGTGTGTTGTGTGTATCACCTTGGACACTGTGTTGGTTGAAATGCTAAACACAAGTCACGGCTGATACGATCGATACGACTGTCTGGGGCCAATGTTTGTTTTGGTTGTAAAAAAAAAACTATTCATAACATGTAAACATTGGACATGACTTCGGATAGAAAGGAGATGACGTAGACAAAACTATGTCATGATAACATAAGGATATAGATAGATAATGTAGATAGATAGATCCCTGGTTAGATAGATACATACATAGATAGATAAAAACAAATGAACCATGGTGAAGATTAAAGTCTGCATGTATAAAATTTGCAAACATAAAGGCAATACCATTAATGATATTTCATGTTAATAATAAAATAAATATTCATGATGTAAATATAATCATAGTACTAATCATAAGAGTAATAGTAAAGAGAAGATGAATTGTAACATTATAGAGAACGAATGGAGAATACAATTACTATTAACTTGTATGATGTTGACCTGTGAAAATAAAATGTAATAGTATTTAGTTTGCTTTCTATTGTATTTTTTTCATAACTTGATACAAATATATTAATGAAGCATTAAATTGAAATTATCTCATTTCAATACCAACCAGGCCTGATAATTTGCCGATTTAAATCGGTTTCCCGATTTTTTTTCTACCCCAAATTCTTTTATTTTCTTCCCGATTTTATGTTGATTTTGTTTTAATCATGATTTTTTTTCCCCACCAAAAATGGGTTGTCCCTGAGATCGATGTAAATCCGGTTTAAAATTAGGGGGTGAGGTGCTGTTTTTTAATGATTTGCTGCATGGAACGCCTCGCGCAAGCTATTTAAAACCTTCTTTTTTATGTTTTTTATTCTCACTATCACCGTAGTTCTAGTAGTAGCGGTAGTAGTAGTAGTAGTAGTAGTAGTTGTAGTTGTAGTAGTAGTGATAGTAGTGGTAGTATAGTAGTAATAGTAGTAGTAGTAGTAGTAGTAGTAGTAGTAGTAGTAGTAGTAGTAGCAGCAGCAGCGGCGGCGGCAGCGGCGGTGGTGGTGGTAGTGGTGGTAGTAGTGGTAGTGGTGGTAGTGGTAGCAGTAGTAGTAGTAGTAGTAGTAATAGCGGTGGTATATTAGAGCAGCAGCAGCAGTAGTAGCAGCAGCAGCAGCAGCAGCAGCAGCAGCAGTAGTAGTAGCAGTAGTAGTAGTAGCAGTAGTAGTAGCAGTAGTAGTAGTAGTAGTAGTAGTAGTAGTAGTAGTAGTAGTAGTAGTAATAGTAGTAGTAGAAGTAGTAGCTGTAGTGGGGCCAAATATAAGTCTTGGCCAATGTTTTGGTGCCGCCATTACTAACATGTGACTTCATGTAGTCATGTGATCTTTGTTTACATGATCAGGCTACAACCATAATCTGGATACGAGTCCGCTACTCTCTTGCTTGCACATTGATTTATTCTCATTAATGCTGCCCAATGATATCGATTATACACCCTGGTCACGTGTCTGTTAAATGTAAGTCATTCGCATGACTGATATCGCATATCGAATAACATACCAAGCGTTTAAATAATCGAATCAAGGCCTTACATTATAACTTACAAAATCCTTCGGTCAATTCGATCGATGGTGAATTTTTTTAAAACCATATCGCTCTATAGATTTAGGTTATCAAATAATATTTTGCTTTATTTATAAAATGCCTTTGATAACTTTTAAAGTAATTTTATGTATTGGATCTAAAAGTTGCCCGGCACTTCGTCAGTGTGACACTGTCGATTCAGCCAGAAGGGTATATTGATAACAGTACATTTAAATTCATAACTTTATTATTTTTAGTCCGATTTCGTTCAAATTTTCGACTAGACTGCTTGTCTGATTGTTATGCTTTCTTTAAGAGTTTACTATCAAGATTGGAGCTCCCTTCAATGAAGCTTTATCTTTCCAATGATTAAATGATTCAGATGATGCTTGTGCACACTCAGTTTGTCGATGCATTAACAAAAAGATTATATCATTGGAATTATTGCAAAATACAAGTTAAGTAGGGCAACGTGTAAGAGGTGAGAAAGAACAAAGCGTAAGGCCTACGTGCGGTTTTTCCCCTTCCCGGCTGGTCTAACGTCATGGCCATGGCCGTGTATTGTGTTCCTATGTACAATCTAGTATGTCTATGACCCCTCGCGGTGGCCTATCCATTCATAATCGTGATCTACTGATCAATGATTGATTCTGTGTTATCATTACGAGTATTTGCCACTATTATACAATAGAAATGGTGTTCGCAAATTGGCGCCGTTCCATTTTCCATGAAATTCGTGTGACGGGTAGCCTAGGACCTCTCCTGGAAAAAAACCCCGATTGATTTTTAAGGAAAGAAGAAAGGGAACAACCACATCACTGCCATGTTCAACGAATCAATATAGGCTGCAGCGAAACTGATCTGCATAGATAAGGATAATACGACACAGTTATGGAAAATGTCCAAAATAAAATTACAAGAAATATTTTTTTTCTACAGAATAGTACACGGCTCCTCGTCACACATTTAAGATGTACTTAAATGTGCCCCCGCTTTCTTTAGGGGGTGCTGATTCGAACACGAATCTCCCTGTTGCCATATTTTTAAGTGACATCTTTAGCTGTTGTCATGGTAATGAATTGTTTTTTTAACATAACATGATTTCTAATCAAACAACCAAAAATATAATGTAAGTGACTGAATATATCTATTTCTAGCTTCCCATTTGATCTTAATACAAGTCTCAGTCTTGCTTAGGTCTTGGTTACGGTCAACTATGGCGGTGCCATGGTAACGCCTGTAATTTTAGAAAACAACTCGTTTCTGAGAAAAATATGGAAACATTTAATTTCGAATAATATCCACTTAATGCTAAAAGTTTGATTACCATCAAAGTCGTGACCATTCAAGGTCATATTTGAGCCAAAACATTGCGTTGCTATGGCAACAACATGGTGGAACTTGGCATTTTGAGGAAAAGAATTGTACTTCTGTTCCTAAAATAATGCATAGACAGAATTTCTAGATACAAATGATTGTTTTCAATCTGGATGATTGAGTGTTTTGAAGGTAACGGTCATGCCTGATAGTACGGGTATGCTACACAGAATATAAACTAGGTATGCTTATACTCGTTAAAAGTCTAGGGTCTAATACATGTATATCGAAAATGTGAACCCCTGTTCAATTTTATTGTTAATTCAATATGTTTTATTATTATGGAGAAATCCAGCTATCCTAATATGGCTCTTGATCCCATTAACTAGTTTTGGGTGAAAATGGCAGGGATGTTGCCATGGTAACGGATCAATAAATATTGACTTTTTTGGAAAAAAGAGAAAGAAATATACTTGTAATTTAGCGAACATGTCAGCATGATGTAACTTATATAATTGTCTTATTTCAAGCTACACGTTTCATTGCAATCAAAAATCTGAGGTATTTAAGGGTATAGTTACGTTAAAAAGTGGCTGTTGTCATGGTAACACCTGACTTCATTTTCAACGTAACTTGTAATGAAACAACGTAAAAACACAATAGAAGTGTCTAAGTATATCCATTTCATGTTAAAGGTTTGGCTCATCAATGTCTTGGTAATTCAAAGTCATATTTATGCCAGAACATGGTCATTGCTATGGCAACGACTTGGTAGAAACTGAGATTTGGGACAAAGTAAAGTATGTCTGTAACTAAACCGTGTACTAGAAGGCATGTAATGTGTATACAAATTGTTCAACTCTAATTGTTTCGATGACAAAATTCGTTCGGGGACATCCCAGCATACCGACAATCCATGAGGCCTGTCGGTCTTTTGACCAACAACCCATTAGCCTCGTTGGTCTTCATAAAAGAAGAAAAGTTGTCAGAAAACCCGCGAGGCCGATATGTCGGTCTTATAGACTGTCGGTCTCCTGATATCTTGCTATGACTTTTATCCATCAGCCCATTAATATTAGGTCACCAGACACCACTGTTTCAATCAAATGTCAATATTCTCGGATTTAATTTTTTTTTTAATATTAGAAATGACGCATGTATTTGGGGTCTCATCTGTATATTCCGTGTGTCTTGGATTTTTTTTTTCGTCTTTGGCTACAATCAACTAGTCCGACTTGGGCATCTTTTTCATCAACTTTTCTGAGGGTTCATTTCACAATTGTAGGTCCCTGGTCGTAGTTCTCGTAAGGCTCTTCTTTTTTTCTTTTCTTTTTTTCTTTTTTTTTTTTTTTTGGGGGTCCTTTTCACACCCTTTTGTCTTAATCATCTTTTAGTGTGGATGTTTCACATTACCTTTAATGCAAGCCTCGTTTGTCAATCTAACTCAATAGACATAAAGTCTGACAACACAGTCACTTTGGCGATGAGGTCGAATGTATCATCAACCTCAAGTCCCACACATCGTGATTCATGTCAAGTTACTATAAACGCCTTAAACGGGTACCCTTACTTTATAATACCAAACCCTTAAACTGTTCTGGAAAGACAAACAAATGCGATATCATGCGGTCTTCTGAACTATCTCAAGTTTGGCAGAAGGGAGATGAGACAATGATTATTTATATACTTTACATGTAAGAGTTGCATTATTATTATTTCATATTTCATTTGCATTTATTTTATTTGCATCACAGCCATGACCCTGAGGGAAATTCCTCGTTCATACCTTATTATAGAAACAGGCGCGTAGCCAGGGCCCCAAAAAAAAAAAAAAACGCCGGCCCCCCAAAAAAAAGAGAAGAGAAGAAAGAAAAAGGACGTAGGAACAAAAAGGAGCAGACAAAGAACATTTTTGAAATTCAGACAAGGATTAAGAGTGGTACAACGAATCGTCTTCTTTCTCTAATAATTTAATGAAACGCCAAAGGGGAAACTCCCCCCTCCCTGCACCCACCCCCCTAGGGAGCGCGCGAAAGCTTCGCGTGCTCACTACCGCCCCCCCCCCTAAAATTAAATCCTAGCCACGCGCTTGTATAGAAACCTGCATATCCTGCATGGGTGGATACAGTGTTTTGTAGAAGAGGGTGCAATATTCATTTTAAAGGATTGAACAAGTATAAAAGAAATAATAATGATAAAAAAGGGGAGGGAATAAAATAACATAACAACGAAAAATAAAACAAAATAAAAAAGCAAGAGAAAGTTCATCAGGGTTTTCAGTCCCTTTAAATCTCTGATAAGCACAATAGGTCATTACAAAGGTGGGGGAATACGGATACACCACTTGGGTTTCAAAATGGGGGGGGGGTGTGTATACAAATTTTGTTTAGGTATTTGTGAACTAAATGTAGGGCCTATGTGTTGTTGCTGTTGTGGTTTTACCCCCTCGCTCAAAGTACAAGAATAAACATATCAGAAGACACAGAGAATATCAATACTTAAAAACATTTTGAAAATAAAATAAAAGCACGATAACATCATAATCATGATCATTATCTTACGATCATCGTCTTCGTGGTCGTCGCCGTCGTGAGACAATCTGTTGTCTTTTGAGGTCGTTGACGTCACATTTCTTCATTCATTATCGCATTTATTCCTCGACAAAAACAATGATAGTCTGATCTATGGACACGTCATCATTGTAATAATCAGTAGTTTTTATTGCATCAGTGATCAGCCTATTACCATTCGGTCGAACTGTGATCGCACGTTGTGTAGTTCATGGGTTGAAAGCATGAACAGATCTTTTCTAGCCAATCAGCACACTTCATCACATACACGCCCACAACACTCCCATTGCCACGTGGTAGATATAAATTGCCTGCATAATTTTACCCCCAAAAAGATAAGATTAAGAAAAGGTAAATATTTGGAAGGTCCGTTTAATAGAGTTTACATATATCTATCTCTTGGATGGTGCAGGAAAGAAATACCGGTAATCGAACATGCATATAGGAACATATCATCATTTGGCCTTTCATTCACAATACTATTTAAAAAATAAAATTATGATGTTTAGATAATAAAATGAAAATCATGTTAATTCAAATCTTCCCACAATGAAATGCCCCTGGCTGTACTATATGTAAAGCTGTTAAGGAAACTAATCGTAAATGCTGAAGAAAAAAAAATGCTTGATCATTTTATTTTACTCTGACCATGTTCGTTATCTTCATAAACAAACGCAGAGCTTTATCTTCTTTACAAAAGAAAAAAAAAAACATGTGTGTGGAGAATATTGCATCAATTATCGCTTAGATTAGTTTTAAATGTTATAATATTATACAATGAATAAAGAAAAGGGGATTTCTAAATTTTCCTTTATGTGTAATATGAAACATTATAGAAGGAAGTAACGTTAGATGTCAATGAATTGCTGCTCAGATTAGTTTGAAAATGTTACAATAGGCTAAGAGAAGTAAGAAATGAGATAGGTTTATTATTTCCCAAAGCGTCATATTTGCCAAAGCACAGTCACTATTAAACACAGATGTTATACTCGGAAACGTAAACATCGAAACATTACACAACCAAGAAATGGGATATATATTATTTCCTCTTTGTAACATTAAAGGTTATGTACAATTTTGGTAAGCCCTCAAGATTGGTTCATCAAATTAATTTGATTTAAATAATGGATAGGAAGAGAGTAATGCTAAGCTGCTGTGATTTTTGTTTTCGTCCTCAAGTGAGGTAGTAAACAAATGAGAGGTAGAAAATAATTTAGATACCATCCTGGGATGTAAATTCGAACAACGGCTACCAGCTGTACTGCACACGTGTTGTGTAAAACATTATGTATGTGCTACAGTCTAAACACATGCTGTCTCTATTTAAAGCGTATAATTAAGCGCTGGAATCTGGCGTTCTTTGCTGATATTCACACTACAGTTCACCTGAAATCATGAATCGAATACCGAATGATCTCGTACATTTATCGTTTGTTTAAAAAAAAATGAGAAGAACGTAGGACTATTTAATTAACATGTTTCTTTCCTATTTCCTTGTTGCTACCAAAGCCGTACATGGGCTTTAAACAAGGTGGAACTGATCCTTGTTTGTTGTATCTTTCGATCTATCTGACCAACCATGGGCCTTCCTGAGGAGCGGGCATCCTAACCACAAACATGGAGAAATTATCATCAAGATTGGTTTAAATTTGAAGAAGAAAAGAAAGACCGAGAGGAAATAAGTGAGTGATATAACACCATATCATTGACGGGAAACAGATTATCTCCAAGTTATAGCGGACATTCAACTTCCTCATACAGAAGGAAAAAAATACCTCGCAGGGTCACCCCCCCCCCCTTTCCCCATTTCAAACTGGTAAATGTACACAGGCGTAGTATTATATTATAATCCATACAATTTACAACTGACAAAAAATCATGATAAATAATCACAGCACGTTGTGATGCGTCATGCCTCTGTATGTCATAATGATTCAGTCAATTTTTTTGTTTTAACGAATTCATTGGGGTCTCTCTTGCAAAACGTCGACCTACCCGGACAACTATCATAGGACAACTACCTTCAGATGAACACCCCAGACAACTTACCGGACATAACTACCCAAGGATAATTACCCTGCATGCAGGTACCTACATGAGATTGATCCCTATACAACTACACTTGAGACACCTAAACACGGGCATGACAACTACCCCAGAAGAATACCTTCGGACAATTATCCCCAGGAAATTTACAAATGTACAAATAACATGAGAATGAGCATTGCACTGCTTGCATAGAATGACGCAATTATAGTGTAAATATTAATCTTCCCAGTCCCTACCCTCTCATGTTTAAATAATGACTTTTAATCGTTTGCACTAGAACTTCCCAGGCCTATCCAGGATTCTTGTCGTGGAGGGGGCGGCACAGCCAAATTTGGCTTAAAGATAAAGTTGAGTTCTGGTCATGCGATTGCGTTGTGAAAGAAACGGTGTGGAATCAATCAGAAAAGGTTGATCATCTAGCATAAAAGTTATTGTGTGTACTGCAAGGTTCTGGAATCATCAAAATGTTAGAAATTTGGCCCAGTCTAGGTAAAGTTACAAGCACTGTACACAGAAAGATGTATATGGGACTACACAAACATGTGGCATAAAAATCCGTCCCGATTTTTATGCTGTTACATGCCATATTTATAATATTAAGGCATTTTGAAGAGCCATGCTTTTCAGGGAACACTTTTTATCTGATTTTCGTCCACACTTGCATAATAACAATGATGACGCTCACTAATTATTTTTCGCCTCTTCCCAGAACTCAACCTTCTCTTTAAAGGCTTAGTGTCGCGTGGGGGATTGACTCCTCTAGCCCGAAGATCTTAACTTGCACTTTTCTAGATTTTGTGAGCAAGGGAAGTGAGCAAGCAAAGATGTCTACACTCTCCTGTGGTAAAAATGTTATTTCTTCTTAGAATAATCCAGACCGAGTGTAAAATTGGACGAAAAATAACGGTTGACAAACTGGAGTCTAACGATTGCATCCCTACGGTATAATACTACAGTAATTCAAATATATGCATGAAATACAGAAATGTAAAATAAATCACTCGAAATAAAATAATGTAGAACAAAGCGCTTGTATGTCAAAGTTCACTGGGCCTGCTTATGAAACGAAGTATCTTTGAATCAAGACTTGAATCATCTTGAAACACTAATATAATATACAAAAGTATCTAAACCCTTGTCTAGTTGTATAAACTTTATTGCGTGTTAAGTGACAACATTATGTCACATGATAAGCATGCCGTGTTTACTTAAAGAAACATGAGATGTAAACTAATGGTATAATTGTAACATTAGAGATGTAAACTATAGGGATATTTCAGAAGAGTATTCTGTGAAATGAGAATCGGAATGAGACCACAAGATCCGGGAACAGTTCCTGGTTTTGTATGTCAATTAGGATTAAATAAGGAGTATAGTCAGAATCAGGAGAATAATAACAGGATACACTTGATTTGATTGTGTTCGTAGTAGTAGTGTTTTGTTGTTTTTTTATCACGGGGACACATGAAATTATCAACATTCTAATCTTGTAAGCCGTAAGTACGGATAGAGAAGGAGAATTGCTAACCACTTTCATCACCATCGAATACGACAATATACCTGTTAAATAATGCATTTTTATTTGTTTTTGTGTCTCTTCCCAACCCTGGTTACCAGCCATTTCAATCACCTTCTATGGATAAGGGCATCTCTATAATTATGGATGGATGGATGGTATCCACTTTGCATACATTATTTGTAGCTTTGTCGGGCAAACCTCTGGAAAGTGTTTAAGTTGTCAAGAGAAGCTTTTGTTCAAAAATAAATAAAAAGTAAATAAAATAATTAAACAGGTCTATAAAAGGCCTCCTGCTCTCGATAGGAAATGACCAAAACCATCCTGTAAGATGATGAAAGGAATTGCATAGCTTGGAATCTATTTTCCATTGTCACCTAAGACGTGGAACATGTGTTACCTAGTCGCTTCCGCTGGAGCTAATACATAATGCATTGATTTATTAATTGGCTTTCAGGCTGTATGTGTTTATGATATCAGTATACAATGATTTTGTAAATTATAACATTAGTTTGCATGCCATTGACATCTTAATCGATTGTTCAGAGCATATAAAATATTTCAAATATATAATGTATGATATTTTATTATACCAACTTTTTTTTTTGGGGGGGGGGAATTATATTAATTCGACCTACTATACTGTTACGTTTTTGCTGGAATTTGGAGAAAATGATAAAATACCAAAAATAATAATTATTATCCGTGTGAAGCCATTATGTATGGAAATATTTTCTTTCATTATTTGTATATAATGTATAGATATACTGTATATGATGGAATTTGTTTTGAAATAAAGAACCCTGTGGAAGGGGAAGAAAAAAATTAAATGGCTCTCAAAGCCCCCAAAAAAAAAAAAAATCCTCTCTCTCTCTCTCTCTCTTTCTCTCTCTTTCTCTCTCTTAATTCCCCCTCTTCCTCCCCCTCTCTCTCTCTCTCTCCTTTTCTCTTTCTCTCTGTCTCTCTCTCTCTCTCTCACCCCTCTTTTCTTTCTTCAACGGTACCTATTTCCTCAAGGGCTCTGCTGTCTTGTGGGGTATAATTTCCCCATTATTGAGGAACAATGAAACCGAATTAAAACACCGGAGAATTCCAACAATTTCTTGTGAAATGACCACTATAGGTGTGACGTCATTCATGGAAAGGACAAGTGGTACAGTATATTACACATACCAATGAAAGGAAGAGAAACAGAGGTTTTTTTTTCTTCAAAATACATTTGCGATGCTTCCCTGTTTAATCCGCGTAGCCATGGTAACTAGGTGCGTAATATCATCTCAATTTATTGGTGGCACATAAAATAAGCATCTCAGTGCTTCAGTTGAATGGTATTGGGGCGTTTTCTTGGGTGTAGGCCCTCCAACGCAGGGAACAAATTAATACCAAATTTAATTGGGTCCCAGGGCAACCTAGATTCAAAAATCCCACCTCCCTCCTCTACATATTTAACGCCTGCCCCTTTTGGTATTCCTGGATATTATGCCTCACTCCAGTCCGACATCTTCGCTTATTGCGAGAGTACTACCCAAAGTTCAAGGTTTAGATTTAATGATGAGCTGTAACTGAGGGGGTAGGAACACTTACTTTCCTGCTATGGTTTTTCTTTCAAAATTTAATTTTTTGAAGTCAGTCCCGACATCTTACTTTCTTAGGAAAAATTACCCCCCTGAAGCCATTGTCTATTCTTTCTATTTCTTCTTCTTCTCCTCCTTCTTCTTTTTTAATCAACGTGTAATTCTGGCTACTTTGTCAGGCGCGGTTTTAGAAGAACATGGGTGGGGGTGGGAGGCCCTTTATGCATGCATTTGTATGTACCCCCCATCCAGAACCGCTATATTGTGTGACGTGACGTTATAACGTCTTGCTTCTCGAATGATATGAACATGCTTTTATTTATGACATAATTCCAAACATTGGGTACCTCATGCTACAGGTATATAATACGAGTAGAATGAGTGGAATGCAAATTGACATAGGGCCGTGTTGTAATACAGTCATCCAGGCACATTACACATCGTACCATATCACACCACCACTCGTTCATAGTCTGTTATCAAGGCTCATGCTTTAAATGTATTAGTTGGCAACAGTATGAGTAGATTGGTTAAATATAGCGATGGTTGTTCTAAGGACACCCGAAAAGAAATAATAGATTTTAATAGGTTTTACTCTCTATAAAGTGAGTGAATTTTCACCTCCCCGGGGAGTCAAGTCAGCGATCACTCAATTTGTTTTATTTTTGTGTACAGAGTATAATTACTAATATGCGTTTTTCTTTCGAGTTGTATTCATTTCAGTCTTCAATTATTGTATTACTCTGAAATCTGAATGTTTAAACCTATATGTTTTGAAGTAAGATAAAACAAAATTATTGGCATATAATCATCAATTATTGTGTATCAAGGCAAAGCAGATCTATGACTATTCTAATGTCCAGGAGTAGCCGTCCGATGGTGTAATCAGAAAGTAGTTGTCAAAACTCGTGTTAGTACTGTTGTGTGATTCAAAATTTAAGTTATTATTTTCATGTTTTGTAAACATATTTGTAACATCGTCCGTTTAAAGGGGCGAGGAGATAATGAGGAGCATTTGTGATGAGATATTCAAAACAATTTCAAAAGTATTGATTGCACAATAATAATAATCTGAATTTAAATGTCGTTAAAAAAATAATAAAAATGTCTTCAATAATAATTGAAATAATGCCTATAATCACTTTACCTTGTAGGCTTTGAATACGCTGAGAAGTTATATGGGAAAATACGTCGGAAATCTGATTGATAACCCAGAGAAAATTGATAGATTTTACCATGTTTCTGTTTATGGTATAAACTGCTGTGGTGTTATAATTATTTTGACATGTATGTATAGGCCTTAGTTATAAGAAAAGCAACGAAATTCATATATGATAATATGGAGGCAGTAGTGGTTTTAAAGGGGGACCCGGGGGCTCAAGGCTCCCCAATAAAAGTGTTGATTCTAAATGAATTTAAGCGAGGCATCTACTATATGCAAGAACCCCGACCTCTCCGAGCCCCGAGACCGGTCCAAGAAGTGAGTGAGAATGGGGTCAAATGCAATGCGATATCCGATTGTCCCATTAAATCCCAAGTGTGTTGGTCTTTTGTGTGCGAATGTTCGTAAGAGATCTGTTCTCTGTTCCCAATCTCCCCTTCTAAATTCTGTGATTCGAAAAAGCCTTTAATAATTAATGCATTTTCTCTACCATAACTCAAGATTCTGACTTGCATGTCTATCTATAAGATAATACTGAATAATCTTCATCTTCTAGTGTTTATATTTTTTATCACATTCATTCTTTTTTACATTAAAAAACTGAAATAGCATATATTATAGCAGTTCATTTCGTAAGTTCCGCCCATCGCAACTACCCCCCCCCCCACACCGACACCGCTCGATGTCAAGTAACGCCTGGCTGGAATGAGTGGAGATTGTGCACACAGTGTGTGTGGGCAAGCACTGAATCCAATGACCGGGGTAATAGTATATTTGTAAAGCGCTTAGAGACATTATTTTGTATTAAGCGCTATAGAAAAGCTGAATGTTATTAGTATTATTATTCATGCAGTGTAGCTTAAAGATACTATGTCTCTTTTGCAGCCAACATCAAATTCTGTAGAATTTTGCAGGAATTATGAATATGGCATGTATGTCATATCTGTGAAATTTAAACGTTAGCAGTGTCCTAATATTCAAATTATGCAAGGAAATCCGTTTACTTGCTAGACTTCACTGTCAGACACTATTGAGTGACTGACTGGCTTTTTCATCTTTGGTAATAACATACATAAAATGAGCTGTAAAGGGTACATGAGAATTTGTCTACATCAATAACCCACTTCTTGTAATGGCCAAAATTAAACTGATTGAATCTTTGCGCAGCATAGAACGTACGACCATTCGGTACAATGGTCTGAACATCAGACTATTACTTACTGGCTCTATAGCTCCTAAGTCGATTCGACAACTAATAGTCGTTATTTTCACACTTTAAGACATTTTCAAGCCTCCCTTTTTTTAGGGAAGTTCTAAATTAGTATTGTCGTTCAAATGCCGTTGGAATTTAACCTTTTCATTTTTTTGGCCTGCAAAGGGGACATATAGTACCTTTGAAGTATACCTCGATTGTAGTTGTATATCCCATGAATGGCATGATAATATTAGTCACAAGCGCTGGTATGAAATTGGGGCTCATCTATATATTAATACGCAAAATCGCCGCGGGGGGTGCGTAACGGTCTGCCAATGTGAATTTCTTGACATCAAACCCGTCTTTCCTCGACCCTGCCCGCCTCTGCCGTGGCGCGGGAACGGCGACACAATTCCAAATGGATGGGATCGGGCATGTCGCGTGCCACGTCGACCCCGTGGTCGCCGTCCATGTCGTTAAAAGGTGGTTTCGGGGTCCCGGGAGGACGGGCGGACGAGAGCACGGCCGGCGTCGTCCGTGCAAGGAGGCGACGAACCCGCGAGTGAGTCGGCGAGGCGTGCACCCGCCCTCTGCACGTCTAATCAAAGAGATCACACTATCAAGAGACAGTCCAGTCCATGATGTGTTGTAGCAAATATGCACGTCGCAAAGGGTCGGGCCTATCCCGTGTTAGGCATCTTGCTATATGCAGTCTAATCAAAGAGATACACTATCAAGAGACACGCCACTCACGTCATGTAGCGTAGCACATGCATGATGCGATGGGTTGGGCCTATCCCGTGTGAGGCATCTTGCTATATATACGCATCAGCCAAACTGACGTCAACGTAATACGTGGTTCTACGCTCACACACGTACACACACAGTCGAGATAATTCGTGCGACGGTTACAATATATTGGCACAAACAGTCCGATTTTTCGCGTAAAATCTTTACTTTGAATATATTTGTACAAATTCTGTGGACCATGCCAACATAATCATAGTCCAAGCTTCTGCTTTATTGGTCTTTTATGAAAACTACATTGAAATCACAACAATAATAACGCAAATAGATTGTAAATGTCGAGACCATATAACTGAAGAGAAGAAAAATTCAGCGAGCTTAGGTAATATCACATGCCTCCGCACGGGCAACTCCGCGGTGTCAGGCCAGTCACGGCGCTCACACAATGCAATTTAACCTATGCAGTAACTGCAGCACTCTAGCTATACTGCATGTAGTACCTGTATATAGCGTGTATTTAGATCATTCAATGTTTCATGTTTGAGCCGTGCAATTGTTGTTTTCTTTTATTTCTTTTTTGAATGTGATGTGAATGTGAGTACGGTACGTACATGCTATTACAGAAGTGTGCAAGGAATGATAGGCCTACAGGTGGAAGGAGGCGCGGATCCATGGGGGCAGGGGGCCTTGGTCCCCTCCCCCCCTCCCAGCAAAGAAAAAAAAAGAGAGAGAAAGAAGGATCAACAAAATAAGAGAGAAGGAAGGAAAGGGAAAGAAAAAAGGAAAAGAGGAGATAAAGAGAAAGAAAAAAAGAGGAAGAAAGGAAAAGAAGGGGGATATCAGTTGCAATTTTCTCGCCAACAAGTTGTGAATCGAGGGCCAAAAAACCTTGCCTCTCCCCGCCCCCGCCCCCGCCAACAAAGAGAGCTAAAATGGAACAAAAAAGAGTAAGAAGAAAAGAAAAGGGTGAAAAGAAGGGAGATCAGTTGCGATTAATCCCGCCAAAAACGTGTGAATCGGCCCTTGCCTCCCTTCCCCAGCACTCCTAAAGAGAGAGAAAGAAGGGAAGGGAAAGAAAAAAAAAGAGAAAGAAGAAAGGTAGGGGAGATCAGTTGCGATTTTTCCCGCCAACAAGGTGTAGATCGGGGGGGGCGCTTGCGTACTGACGGGGGCTTGGGTGCTTGGGGCCTGCCCCAAATGAAATTTAAACGTGGTTTATTTCTAATTCGATACCGGTGATTTACAAATGTTGCTGAAATGACATAATTTTCCGAGATTTTTAGTACATTATACTTTTGTATGCGTTTGTTGGAAAATGACAAATTCCCAAATTTACAGTCGGGCAAAAAATATACTTATTTAGAGGCCTACATGTCAGGGTCCGCGGAACGGCAGGGCTCGGGGGGCTCGAGCTCCACCCCCTCCCCACTTTTTGTGGAAAAAGTATATTAAAGAGAAATAGAAAGAAAGAGAAAGAAAGAAAAAATAGTGACCTGCCAGTGTCACAAAATAATGAGGTATCAAAATATGCTCATCTGACCGTGATTAAATGCCTAAAACCCTGAGCTTCTGGGGCTCCGCCCCCTGGACCCCACGCCAATGAGTGACCTGCCAGTGCCACAAATAAGGTATCAAATTATACTCATCTGACCGTAATTAAATGCCTAAAAACCCTGAACTTCCGGTGGCTCTGCCCCCTGGACCCACTCAATGGCCCTAAGGCGGACCCCTGGATGCTTATCTGACGGTAATTTAATGCCTAAAACCCCTGAGCTTCTGGGGGCTCCGCCCCCCGAATCACTATGAAAAACGTTGAGCGGGGGTGCATGTAAGAGTGGGGTGATGCGGATGTTTTGTCTGCCCCGGCCTCCCCCCAAAAAAAAAAACCGTTTTTGCTCATTACGTACCAATATTTGGCTCGCATAACTTCAAATTTGGGCCCCCTAAGGAATCCTGGATCCGCGCCTGGGTGGAAGGGATATAAAACAAATATACAATGACTCATTCTCGGAACAAGCTAAAACTATTCGCACTCAGGAACATCAATAGTACTGTTCTCCCTCGGGCCGCGATGGCCCTCGGGAGAATATAATACGATTTGATGTTCCTTCGATGCGAATAGTTTTAGCTAGATCCTCGAGTGTCATTTATATTTGTATATTTGTATATTATTTTCAGTGCATGCATGACAACAATATTCGTATAGATAACGAGTGAGGATCCGGAAAGGGATAGTGAAAAAGTAGGAACGAATTTAAGTGACGACAATAATCGTAATTAACGAAAGTAAAAAGAAAGTATTAGTCTAAAATATATGCATCAATTTTAATTACAACTTATTGATTTCACTGTTTTCTTCCAATTTTCAAGTTTTATTACATGATACATATTTATAAAAAAATTCAAAATGATACATGGGACAGCAAACAAAAGGTTGATATTCTAACGAGTACAATATTAATGAAAAGAAGAAGAAAAATTATAAAATGATAAAAAGAAATTATCTTTAAAAATATTATTAAAAAAAAAATAAAAAAAAAAATAATAATATTGATAATAATAATCGTTAGCACATATCTATTTTCAACCCCCACCCTCCTAGAATCCCGTGGATTTTCCACGGGTCCTGCTAGTCTATATATTAATACGCAAAATCGTCGCGGGGTAAAAACGGTTCATGAAAAACGTCTTTCCTCGACCGCGCCCCCCTTCGCCGTGGCGCGGGAACGGCGACACAATTATACGAGGCATGTCTCCCGTATCCCGCGTGCCACGTCGACCCCGCGGTCGCCGTCGATGTCGTTAAAGGTGGTTTCGGGGTCCCGGGAGGACGAGCGGACGAGCACGGCCGTCGTTGTCCGTGCAAGAAGGCGACGAACCCGCGAGTGAGGCAGCAAGGCGTGCACCCGCCCTCTGTCTAATCAAGGAGATACACTTTTAAGAGACGATCCACTCTATAATGTGTTGTAGCAGATACACGCTGCAACAGAGCGGGCCTACCCGTGTTAGGCATCTTGCTTATGATATGCTTTGTAGGCACTTTACGGGCATGCCAGAGAAATACACAGCATACGACAATCCACTCAAGTCATGTGGCGTAGCAAGTACAAGGCGCAACGGGTTGGGCCTGTCCGGTGTTAGGCATCTTGCTATATATAGGCCTTTGCAGCAGCCAAACTGACGATCGAGAACGTATTATGTTGGTTCTACGCCCAGGCCACACACACACACAGTTGAGTTAATTCGTGCGACAGCTGCGATATATTGGCACAAACCGTCCGATTTTTCGCGTAAAATCTTTACTTTGAAAATATTTATACATATTCTGTGAACCATGTCAACATAATCATAGTCCAAGCTTCTGCTTTATTGGTCTTTTCATGAAAACTACATTAAAATCACAACAACAATAACGCAAATAGATTGTAATTATCGAGACCATATAACTGACGAGAAGGTAAATTCAGCGAGCTCACGTAATATCAAATGCCTCCGCACGGGCAACTCCGCGGTGCCAGTCACGGCGCTCACGCCATGCAATTTACTGTACCCTGTGCGGTAACTGCAGCACTCTACTGCTGTACCTGTAATACTGGCTGTATAGCGTGTCTTTAGATTCTTCAATGTTTCGTGTTTGAGCCGTGCAATGAATTGTTGTTTTCTTTTATTTCTTTATTGAATGTGATGTGAATGTGAGTACGGTACATGCTATTACAGAAGTGTCCAAGGAATGATAGGCCTACAGGTGGAAGGGATATAAAACAATTATACAATGACTCATTCTCGGAACAAGCTAAAACTATTCGCACTCGGGAACAGTACTGTTCTCTCTGGGGCCGCGATCGATGGCCCTCGGGATAATATAATACGATTTGATGTTCCTTCGATGCGAATAGTTTTAGCTAGATCCTCGAGTCACTTCGAGTGTCATTGTATATTTGTATATTTGTATATTATTTTCATTGTAGGACTAAATTAACTTAGTAATGTGTGAAAATAACCAAAATGATAATGGGAGTGAAGTGCATGAGAACAATATTCGTAGGCCTATCAGGGCGTCAATCCATTATCCTTCGAGTGTCATTGTATATTTGTATATTATTTTCATTGTAGGACTAAATTAACTTAGCAATGTGTGAAAAAACCAAAATGATAATGGGAGTGAAGTGCATGCTGAGAACAATATTCGTAGGCCTATCAGGGGCGTCAATCCATTATCCTGGGGGCACGGGGGGACACGTCCCCCACAATTTTCAGGTGGTGAAATGTCCCCCACGATTTGGGGTTAAAATCTTTCCTTTTTCTTTCTTTCTCTCTTTCTCTCTCTGTTGACTTCGCGCGGGGGAACTTTATTCAAACAGTCGAGAACGGTACAACGAATCGTCTTCTTTCTCTAATAATTATGAAACGTCAAAACTTACGCGCGGGAGGTGGGAAACTGAATTCAGACAAAGATTAAGAGTCGAGAACCGTACAACCAATCGTCTTCTTTCTCTAAAAATGTAATGAAACGTCAAAGATGAAAAAGACAATAAATGAACCGGTCACCAATGAAAGTACATGCCGTGAAACAGCGTAACTAGAGAGAGTGACATGTAATTGTGTCCCCCATGCTCAAACTCGGATTGCAATGACGCCCTTGATTCGTATAGATAACGAGTGAGGATCCGGGAAAGGGATAGTGAGAATAATAGGAACGAAGTGACGACAATAATCGTAAATAACGAAAGTGAAAACGAAGGTAAAGTCTAAAATATCTGCATCAATTTTGATTACAAATTATTGATTTCACTGTTTTCTTCCAGTTTTCAAGTTTTATTACATAATTCAGATAAAAATTAAAAATTCAAAACGATACATGATGGGACAGCAAACAAAAGGTTGGTATTCTAACGAGTAAAATATTAATGAAAAGAAGAAGAAAAATTATAAAATGATAAAAAGTAGGCATATACAATGAAAAAAATAATATCATCTAGCACAGAAATATCTTTTTTTAATATAATAAAAATTATAATTAAAAATTATTATTAAAAAAATCAAAAAAAAAACGATAGCACATATCTATTTTAAAGTATTTACAACCCCTCCCACCCTCCCTAGAATCCCGTGGATTTTCCACGGGCCCTGCTAGTCTATATATTAATACGCAAAATCGTCGCGGGGGTAAAACGGTTCATGAAAAACGTCTTTCCTCGACCGCGCCCCCTTCGCCGTGGCGCGGGAACGGCGACACAATTATACGAGGCATGTCTCCCGTACCCGCGTGCCACGTCGACCCCGCGGTCGCCGTCGATGTCGTTAAAGGTGGTTTCGGGGTCCCGGGAGGACGAGCGGACGAGAGCACGGCCGTCGTTGTCCGTGCAAGAAGGCGACGAACCCGCGAGAGTGAGGCAGCAAGGCGTGCACCCGCCCTCTGTCTAATCAAGGAGATACACTTTTAAGAGACGATCCACTCTATAATGTGTTGTAGCAGATACACGCTGCAACAGAGCGGGCCTACCCGTGTTAGGCATCTTGCTTATGATATGCTTTGTAGGCACTTTACGGGCATGCCAGAGAAATACACAGCATACGACAATCCACTCAAGTCATGTGGCGTAGCAAGTACAAGGCGCAACGGGTTGGGCCTGTCCGGTGTTAGGCATCTTGCTATATATAGGCCTTTGCAGCAGCCAAACTGACGAGAACGTATTATGTTGGTTCTACGCCCAGGCCACACACACACACAGTTGAGACAATTCGTGCGACAGCTGCGATATATTGGCACAAACCGTCCGATTTTTCGCGTAAAATCTTTACTTTGAAAATATTTATACATATTCTGTGAACCATGTCAACATAATCATAGTCCAAGCTTCTGCTTTATTGGTCTTTTCATGAAAACTACATTAAAATCACAACAACAATAACGCAAATAGATTGTAATTATCGAGACCATATAACTGACGAGAAGGTAAATTCAGCGAGCTCACGTAATATCAAATGCCTCCGCACGGGCAACTCCGCGGTGCCAGTCACGGCGCTCACGCCATGCAATTTACTGTACCCTGTGCGGTAACTGCAGCACTCTACTGCTGTACCTGTAATACTGGCTGTATAGCGTGTCTTTAGATTCTTCAATGTTTCGTGTTTGAGCCGTGCAATGAATTGTTGTTTTCTTTTATTTCTTTATTGAATGTGATGTGAATGTGAGTACGGTACATGCTATTACAGAAGTGTCCAAGGAATGATAGGCCTACAGGTGGAAGGGATATAAAACAATTATACAATGACTCATTCTCGGAACAAGCTAAAACTATTCGCACTCGGGAACAGTACTGTTCTCTCTGGGGCCGCGATGGCCCTCGGGATAATATAATACGATTTGATGTTCCTTCGATGCGAATAGTTTTAGCTAGATCCTCGAGTCACTTCGAGTGTCATTGTATATTTGTATATTTGTATATTATTTTCATTGTAGGACTAAATTAACTTAGTAATGTGTGAAAATAACCAAAATGATAATGGGAGTGAAGTGCATGAGAACAATATTCGTAGGCCTATCAGGGGCGTCAATCCATTATCCTTCGAGTGTCATTGTATATTTGTATATTATTTTCATTGTAGGACTAAATTAACTTAGCAATGTGTGAAAAAACCAAAATGATAATGGGAGTGAAGTGCATGCTGAGAACAATATTCGTAGGCCTATCAGGGGCGTCAATCCATTATCCTGGGGGACGGGGACACGTCCCCCCACAATTTTCAGGTGGTGAAATGTCCCCCCACGATTTGGGGTTAAAATCTTTCCTTTTTCTTTCTTTCTCTCTTTCTCTCTCTGTTGACTTCGCGCGGGAGGGGGAACTTTATTCAAACAGTCGAGAACGGTACTGAAACGTCTTCTTTCTCTAAAAATTTAATGAAACAGGGATTAAGAGTCGAGAACGGTACAACGAATCGTCTTCGTTCTCTAATATTTTAATGAAACGTCAAGCTTCCGCGCTACGCGCGAGAGGGTGGAAACTGAATTCAGGCAAGGATTAAGAGTCGATCGAGAATGGTACAATTACGAATCGTCTTCTTACTCTAATAATTGAATGAAACGTCACAGCTTCCGCGCTACGCGCGAGAGGGTGGAAACTGAATTCAGACAAGGATTAAGAGTCCAGAACGGTAAAACGAATCGTCTTCTTTCTCTAAAAATGTAATGAAACGTCAAAGATAAAAAAGACAATAAATGAACCGGTCACTAATGAAAGTACATGCCGTGAAACAGCGTTACTAGAGAGAGAGCGACATGTAATTGTGTCCCCCATGCTCAAACTCGGATTGCAATGACGCCCTTGATTCGTATAGATAACGAGTGAGGATCCGGGAAAGGGATAGTGAGAATAATAGGAACGAAGTGACGACAATAATAATCGTAAATAACGAAAGTGAAAACGAAGGTAAAGTCTAAAATATCTGCATCAATTTTGATTACAAATTATTGATTTCACTGTTTTCTTCCAGTTTTCAAGTTTTATTACATAATTCTGATAAAAATTAAAAATTCAAAACGATACATGATGGGACAGCAAACAAAAGGTTGGTATTCTAACGAGTAAAATATTAATGAAAAGAAGAAGAAAAATTATAAAATGATAAAAAGTAGGCATATACAATGAAGAAAAATAATATCATCTAGCACAGAAATATCTTTTTTTTAATATAATAAAAATTATAATTAAAAATTATTATAAAAAAAAAAATCAAAAAAAAAAAAAAAAATCGATAGCACATATCTATTTTAAAGTATTTACAACCCCCTCCCACCCTCCCTAGAATCCCGTGGATTTTCCACGGGCCCTGCTAGTCTATATCATATTACACACCCATCTGTATAGTTCTGAATGCAAATTACTTCTCTAGTCTATCGCATAGGAATATTATATTCATTTTCACAACTCAAGTCACGACTATAAAATAATTACATATGAGATCGTGACTGTTGATTAGAAAATGTCGGTTATAGATGAAACCTATTTTTATTGCTCTTGCTCATGAATTGAATTTTCTTCCAAAAAAATAAATATCTATAGTTGTACCAAGGAGATACCATGGTTGTACCTGCTTTATTTCGGTTGTAACAGATCATCACCGAGCCTGGAGACAAGGCTATGAGACATCCGTAACACAAGATTAAGGTGATGGGTGTAATATCAGGTTGTCTGCATGTGGGGTTTAAGATAGGGGTACGGAGAAGCCAAGTGTGATTAGTAAAAGTCATTGTATTTGCAGGCATCATGATTAATGCTGCATGCGACACCCCTCCATTAAACCGTACATTGATTTCTAATGACAATCAATCGTAGGTGCATTAAGTGTTAGGACTATCCATCAATCAATCAATAATATTGGTCAATCATTTGATTGGTCAATCAATCAATCAAAGTGAAATCCTTATATCTGGCTTTGTCACTATCTTTCCATTCAATTAATAGTAATATCAATATATCAGTCTTGGTCTATCCATCTATCTTCTTTTCTGTATAATATATATCTCATTGTCTTCATACAGTTATGATTACACTCCATCTATCTTTAGATCTATCTATCCTCATCATCAATGGTATAGAAAAAAGCGAATGTATGAGAGCTCAATATCAAGATAATGGATATTAGATCAATCGATGAACTTTATCAATATGAAACAATGCAAAACAATATGATTCAATCATAAGAGCGTCTGGAACGAAGGGAGCTTTGATGATGATCGACCGTAATCGAATTTTTCTAAAATGGGAGATATCCCCTCTCAAAATCTTCATCGTGTCTGCATCAAGACAGACTATCCCCATGTTGAACTTTGCGTTGAACTTCTGACCCTGTCCCACTTCATAAGAGGCCCCCTTCCCCGACACGCCGGTAATCCATGATCCCTCGTCTTTGAACATGACCTAAGCTTACGACTCATTGCTGAGTTTCCTGTCGGCATCCAGAGACTAGTCTTTGTATCCATCCCACTTCTCCCCTTTGTGTATGCCATCTCATCTCCATGTTCACCACCTCCCCCCTCCTTGCATGTACCCCCCTCTCTCACTATCTCTCTCTCTCTCTCTCTCTCTCTTTCTGTCTTCTCTCTATGCGTTTCTTTCCTCGTTTTTCTATTCCACATTTACTCTCTTCTTCTTCTTCTTCATCGGCCACTCTCTCCATATTTCCTTCCACCACCCCCCCTGTCTCTCTCTCCCTCTTTCTATGCCTTTCCACTTTGCTATTCCATACTCTCTCTCTTCTTCATCGACCACTCTCTGTCTGAATATTTTCTTTCCATCTTTCTCACTCCCCCCCCCCACCCTTTCATCTTTATCTCTATCAAAGAATACTTATAGGGGGGGGGGGCACAACAAATAAATAGCAAACGAACTAAAAGAAAACGACTTCTATTTCAATACTTTCATTCCGACATCATATTGTTTATTATTGCCTTTACATCACTTAAAGTATAATTCTAAGATGTGCCTTGCGCAATAAATTGTCTGCTATTCGTATATTAATGAAGAAAGAAAAATGGGGATGTCATCATTATTATTATTCTATTATGGGGGCATTTGAAGAGAAATCTTTATTCAGAGGACATTTTTTTCTAAGACATTCTTCCCAACTGACATAAAAGAATAAGAAAGCTCACAAATTGTTTTCCAATTTCACCAGAAACGCAACCTGCTCTTTTAAAGCATGGCCGCCAGAAAAGGACGGGAAGAGAAATTTGTGATGAACAAAATCAGCTCGAATCAAAATAATGCAGGTAGCGGGCGCCAAATCCTAGTCGTTGGATTTTGAAACTCGAGAATCGGCTTTAATGGTTTTTAGCAAAATTCTTCTGTCTGCATAGTTGAGGGATCTGTTATGTTGAAGTTGTTTTGAAGTGCCTCATTTGGAGAGAAATATAGACCGGGCGACTTGTTTTGACTAAAGTAAAAAGCTGTACTTATAGAAAGAGGATGGGTTTAATTAAACTGCGGTCATGGCTGTGTTTTTTTACTTGTCCAATTCCATCAAATATGTATATGTAGTGCTGAGGTCATGGAGGTGCGAAGAGTTTTTATGGCTCACAACATAATCTTACTGTCTGAAACTTTAAGAAAAGAAAAGGATATAAAGTTTGACAGACAGCGTCAGCTCTTTGGATGCAGCACTGATATTAGCCATCAATGATTATATACATAAATATAGTAGAATAATGATGAAATCATCGTACCTAGAGCTCCTTAACTTGATAACGTATTGTTTGCACTGTTTTATTTTCTTTCTTGTTTATCATAATTTGTATTATTATTGTTATTATTACTATCATTATTATCATTATTATTAGCAGTATAAGTATTGTTGTTGTTGTTGTTGTTGTGTTATTGGTATTGCTGTTGCTGTTGTTATCATCATCATCATCATCATTACTTCATCAAATCAAATCATTTATTTTCCACTTTAAAAAAACACTTATAAATCAATCACAAATTATTTTTGTAAGTAAAAGTTGCGGGATCATTATTAGCACAATAAGGCTTGTTAGAAATGAATCCTTAACAGATATACAACATGTAATCAAAACGAAAAAATGTTAAGACTTATTACTAAAGGTCATCTATTTTGCAGACGAAAATATGCAGAGTGCCTGAATATAAATCTGACATGACTAGGTTGATATTTACATAATATGCTGCAAATAATGTTTGTTCATAATGCAGTCACTATATACAAGTCTGACTAGTAGGTTGATATTTACATAATACTGCAAATAATGTTTGTTCATGATGCAGTCACTTTATAAGTAAGTAAATCATCATTCATAGACTCGGTATCTCGATGTAATCATGGGCGTTTACATACAATATGGACACTGATGGGGCTGTCGTATATTAATTTTTAATCCGAATGTTAACTTTCAAGTTTCTGCACCGAATTATTGGTTATTACTATATAAATTATTGCTTTATCCCTATACCCTCTCAACCATCATTTTTTTTAAAGCAAGCGAGATAGCAATACTAATGAGACTTACGATTTAACGTGCAGTTATGAATTTTTGTATTTTTTTGTTTTAATTGATTTGTTTTTAAGGTTGTCATGGTTAAATGTCTGTCATCAGGACCATGATGTAAAACAGCTTTGCTGTTCACGTTTTTATCCTGAATAAATGATTATGTTTCAATAAATAACTAAATACTAAATAAGGCACAGGAGGATGCATTTTGTAACTATTTGTATTATATCTAATGTAAATATATAATTAAATTTCATTAAGCAATTCTTCAAACCAAGGTACTAAAACCGTGACTATGTTGGGAGCTTTATACATGGCGAGGCATGATGGGGACTGCAGCCCCAGTTCCCCCTCCCCACCCTCGCCTGTTACTCCAATGGTTTTGATTGCTATAAGAGGTTGGTTTTATCTAGGGGAAAGGTTGTATCTCGAGTTATCAAATATAGACGGATGTTTATTGTTTAATCATGTTTATGATGGTTCGTTTTTCACGGGGTGAATTCACAAGCAAAAAGTTCATGTTTAACTACGTGCGATACCATGTTATGTCTATATACCCAACGGCGAAACCAGAAAGATGTATATATAAGGGCCCAAATGCCCCCCTGTCCCATCACACACGCACCGCCATCACAAAGATTTGTGAAAACTGGTAGAATATGAAACATTTTCCGTTTTTGATCGCGAATTTTTTTTTCTTCCCCAATACTAATAGCTTTTTTTTTAAGGGGCCCATTGTCCCTTTCTGGATTTGGAAATGTCTTCTACGAGAAAATATTTCCATGTCTTCCTAGTATCATGTTGTTATTATGTCTGCAAATGTTGAATGTTTTGACGCACATGAAACAAAACAAAAAAGATAAAACGAATGTTTACTTCCGTGATCATATTACATGTACACTGTACTTCTAATTGTGTTCTTCTGAATTTCTAATTCATTTATAGTGGTATCCAATATAACTATTGTCTCATTGGCAGTTTTCCAATGGGAATACTATAATAATTCTAAGAACTAATCATTTTTTCACATTATCATGCGCTCGTGTTTACATCTATTTTCAAGTGTTAACCCCACTTGATATGCATTTTAAAGTGTATTACCTATAATTAATTGCTCTCCCATTAATTCTTCTTTATATCGTTTTTATTTTTATCATTATCAATATTATGGAAGATGATAGGTTTTGACTGGACCATGATGTTAGATCTAACAACACACCTGAATTTTGTATGTAACACCTTTTCGTGTCTAATCACAACACAGAGGCATTCAGATCGTGTTTTTTTATATTTAAAGGATGAATTAGATTTGAACAGGGGAAGAATGTTAGAAAATTGCACGACGATATATCTGAGGTGCAAAAACAAAACAAAACAAAACAAAACAAAACAACGCCTCTGGAAATGTTTGTAGCAACGGGGGCGCTGGGTCCGCCAAAAGTGCAGAATTCTTGATAATATTATGCTCAACACTGAGTACTGTACATAAAGCCTGTCTACAATATAGTATGTCAGATCATTCACCAGACGAACAATATTGTATGCCTTCTATTTACACTTGGCCGTCGATGTCTGGTGCATAAATGCTAAACATTTGCATGTCGCCTGCGTAATGAGATGCTGGCTTCCCGCCAAAACGCGTGGGTGTGTATGAGGTGTGTCGTAGGCTCGTCTCCCCCACAGTGCACTGCATGAATGCTGTCTCCACTCATGCAGACCCCCAAAGGCGAATATTATTCATCTAGAGAGATGAATGCAGCTCGTTGACGTACATTCTTACACGATTTTTTATAAATGAATTTGCTACATAAGCATTGCACAAAATGGTCTAGACTACAAGAAAACATGAACTGCTTTTATAAAAAAATATCATTATTGCATTTTTGGCATGTTGGCTTAAATGTGGAGACCTCAAGCCTCAAAAGCGATAAATCAAATTGTGATTTGTACTCACAATGCTGTGTGGTAACAGTGAATGCTAAAACGAAAGTTATTTCACACAAAGCCTTCCAAGAGATCCCAATCACATGTATAGTTATCAGGGGTGGCGATATCTTTTCATGACCGGGGGACGAAATGCGAGGGACGAGGGAGCAGTGGCGTAATGAGCCAAAACGTTTGGGGGCAGAAAACAAAATCGGCATCACCACCACTCTTACATGTTACATGCAGGCCCCGCGGAACGCTTTTCAAAGTGGGGGAGGGGCTAAAGGAATTACGATCAGGTAGAGCAAAGCGAGCGAAGCAAGTGGAGCGTAAAATAGCGTGGGGTCCAGGGGCAAAGCCCGGCGGGGGTCAAGGGGCGGAGCCCCATGAAGCTCAGGGGTTTAGGCATTTAATTAAGGTCAGATGAGCATATTTTGATACCTTATTTGTGACACTGGCATGCAGGTCACTAATTGGAGTGGGGTCCAGGGGCGGAGCCCCCAGAAGCTCAGGGGTTTTAGGCATTAAATTACGATCAGATGAGCATCCAGGGGCCGCTTTAGGGCCCTTGGCGGGGTCCAGGGGGCAGAGCCCCCGGAAGCTCAGGGGTTGTAGGAATTTAATTACAGTCAGATGAGCAACCAGGGGCTCGCCTTAGGGCCCTTGGTGGGGGTCCAGGGGGCAGAGCCCCCGTAAGCTCAGGGGAAAATCATGCCATTTCAGCAACATTTGTAAATTACTGGTATCGAATTAGAAATAAACCACGTTTGAATTTTATTCGGGGGGGGGGTAACTGCCCCAAGCCCCTCCCCATCAGTACGCCAGTGCGAGGGAGCATAGGGAACGAGAGGGGTGAAGGTGACGGAAGTAACTACTCCCTCACAGGCTTTTGAAGTTTTGTTGTATTAAAAAATTACATTCATTAGCAAAACTATAGTATAAAAACAAGCAATATACTTTTTTCACACTTCACTTTTCTACAATATTTACTTGTACATTTTGAAGGATATGCGAGGGAGCTAGCTCCCGAGCGAGAAGATTTTCGCATTTTTATTTGTCTAAACGCTGCACTCTTGGGCCCTCCAGAGCCTTAAAATGTGTTGCAGTCTTTAGTCAGTATTGGCTATACATTTTTTTGTGTGCACTTTTTCAAATTTTCCGGGGGGGGGGACGATTCCCCCGCCCCCCGGAATCGCCGCCCCTGATAGTTATACAAATTCAACAATTATTTGTTATAAAGGCCTTGGTCATGATTAGCAAGACCCCGAGGCACCGCAAATTCGCATCAAAACGCCATTGCCAATACAGCATAAATCATCTCAAGAAATTACACTTCTTGCCGCAAGAGATAATGAGAACTGATAAATAATTGTATGAGCAGAAGTAGAAATTGTAATATTGGTCTGGCACTTCGCCAACATACCTACATTTATCTTTATCTGAAAGGGCAGGAAGCTTTCCTGGGGACTCTAATTCCTTTCAGAAATTGATTGGGGGCACAGGGGCACTCCCCCTTGACAGATAAACATAATTTTTGATAGAGCAGTTGTATTTCGATGAAGAGCTTTCGAATATCATTTTTCAAGAAAATTTATATGAAAACAATGATTATTTCAAGCTGACGAGGACAGAGAAAATATACAAACAAAATAAATAATCAATAAATGAATAAATAAATAAATAGAAAATATTTGAATAAACTAATCAATCAATTAACAGGTAAATATTTTAAAATGAATATATAAATGAATTGATTAATTATAGATAGATACATTAAAAAATAAATGACTAAATGATAAGATAAACAAATTAGTAAATAAATGAATAGGTAGCAGTAATTTTGTACAAGACAGTGTGCCTTTGACGTATGGATTATTGGCAACCCAATATTACCACTTTAAAAATAATGCTGATGCAGTGAAAAACTAGATAAATACATGTTTACAGATCGGTCTATACAAAACACATCCCATGTTACTGTTTGGATGTTATGAGCATGATGAAAATGCTTTTAAAATTCCACAAAAATATGTTGGTATTGTGTTTTTTGTTAATATATTTGCACTTGCATTCATGCAATAACTAAAAACTAAAAACTGACAACGGGGGAATTCCCAATCTCATGCTAGTGAAATGTTCTCACGATAGATGTGTGTTTGATTTTATTATGAAACGATAACAATAATATACAGCAGCCCCAAAGAACAGCACAATAACCCATAGTATGCTGCTGACACGCCTCTCCGTGCAGTGTACAACTTAGTCCTGCTTCTACTACTAGTACTAGTAAAATAATATATTTTATTCCATTCAAAATCTATAGGACAGATTACGAAATATATCACGAAAAGGTATTACCGTCGTCCTCATACTACTACTCTTTTACTAGTACTTATCCATGACTGTACTACTACTGCTACTACTACTACTACTACTACATTAGTAGTAGCAGTAACTGCTACTAGTAATCATACTACTACTACTACATTAGTAGTAGCAGTAACTGCTACTAGTAATCATACTACTACTACTACTACTACTACTACTACTACTACTACTACTACTACTACTACTACTACTACTACTACTACTACTACTACACCACTACCACCACCACTACCACTACTACCACTACTACTACTACTACTACTACTACCACTACTCACCACCACCACCACCACCACCACTACCAATACCACTACCACACCAATACTACTACTACTACTACCACTACCACTACCACTACTACTACCACTACCAATACCAATACCATACCACTAATACCACTACGACTACTACCACCACCACTACCACCACCACTACCACCACCACTACACCACTACCTACCACCACAACCACCACACTACTACTAATACTACTACTACTATTATTTCTTCTACCACTACTACTATACTACTACTACTACTTCTAATTCTACTTCTACTATTACTTCTTCTACTATAACTATACTAATACCACTACCACTACTACTTCTACTTCTACTACTACTATACTCTTGCTGCTGCTGCTGCTTCTACTACTACTACTACTACTATACTACCACTAATGCTATCTTATACTACTATACTACTACTGCTACTATACTATACTGCTACTATTATTATTACTACTACTTCTACTACTACTACTACTATACTATTACTATTACTACTACTGCTACTACTACTACTACCATCACCACCACCACCACTACCACTACTATTACTACAACAGAAGTTTATTACTGCTGCTAGTTCTATAAATTTGTCACGATCGTTAATTTTGTTATCATTGTTATAATTGTTATAATCATTATTTTGAATACTCATTATTTTTTTCTTCCATTTACATTCTGAATAATGCTTTTCGGTTTTGGTTAAGTAAAATATTTTACGGGTTTCTCAATTTGAAATGCACCTCTTGTTGCCTTCTCGAATATCGATTATATATAACAGTGATTATTCTAAAATATGAAGTAGCTTCCTATCTTATGGATGGAAAGTCGTGCTGAACATGGATAGGAAACGCTATTTCCACACTTCTGATGTCTGCTAAAATTACGTTCCATCTTTAATCATTATTAAAGAGCAGGCTCCATTTGAATCAACAACACCCGCTATCTAGCTATATATTTTTTTAATGTAACACATTAAGGCCTATCATACGGTGGCGTAGCGTGCATGAATCTACCCATCGAGGGGCGCTGGCACGATTGAGGAGGGGGGGGGGCTGTCTTCCTTAGAAAATGCAATGTTATAGTTAAGTGCTCCAGGGGTCTTCTTTTCTCGTCCTTCCATGCACTTCTCCCTATATATCCTTTCTCTCTATTTTCCCTTTTTACTATTTTTTTAGTGTTTTTTCACCATTTGATTAAACAATTCCTATTGTGTATCCCATCACGTTCACATTAGCCTGTTTCTCTCATTTTTCTACCTTCATTTGAAGCAACGCTTCAGGACAAAATGTAAATTGATATAGAACATTATATAGATACCTTTTAGTGGCTATTCATTCGATCATTATTATGTTTGTAATACATGAAGCCCTAAATCGCATGGCATGTGTACTTTTATTTTATCAGCGGTAATGGATTGACTTTGATAAAATAAATCCTTGAACTCTCTCGGTAGGGTTCATCAGGTGATAAGCATTATCATCGCGTGATTCTATACCAGTACATTATTATCTAGCAGCGAATACCATTGCCTGAGGCATGCCAGCAGAAGTAGCTTCATACCTAAAAATAAGAACGGAACCATAATATTAGATGACATTGATGGTAATTTTATAATGGTAATCTTTTTTTGTTGTCGGTTTCTTCGAATTTTCATGAGTGCATTGAAAAGTTATTGCATAATAAATCACCCCGCACTTTGTTTCTGATGCATGAAGAAAAAAGCAATGGCAACAACAACAATAACAACAAATACAAAAACGACGATGCCGACAACAGTATATATTATTATACGAGGCATTGAGGTGTGTGTTGGAGGGGGTCTCAAACTTAGGAGGAAAAAAACAAATTGTACACTGTACAGGGTGCAATATTATTGTTTGGCGCCTTAAACGTTTTATTTGGTTGGTTGTAGTAGTTATTTTACCTGACTGCTATATATAAGAAAGCATAAAATGCTTGTTATAGTAAGCTCGACCTACCGCGGCTTATTATTATTATACCTATATAATATAGGCCCTCTTATACGCGAGCAGTTTCATATAAATCAAACCGAGTTTGTGAAAGATGTATACTTAAATCATTATGAGCATGATGGGTGTGCTGTAATTAATTATGTTTGGTTAGTGTGCTAGTTTGAATACATTCCCTTTGACAACAACCAAGCAAGTCGAATGTAACGCAAGCCACGTACTTCAAAGATAGTCAGGTAATCCCCATAGCCTTGTCAATATAGAAGGAATCGTTAGGATGACGAAAGCTTATCTTAAGCCGAGCTTTAGCTGTCGATAAGTGAATTAAGCCTAAGTGGGTATTGAACTTCGGTAATTAGGTGGTTCGTTAAACCAACAATGGATGAAAAGCGTTTCAAGTTTACGAACAGAATCTTAAAGGGTCCATAATACCGGTGTTTGAAAATTAACGGTAGGATATGCAGGAATCGAGTATACCGTAAAAGATCTTTTTTCGCCAATCATGCGTTTCGCTGAAGTAACAACTACATTGCTATATACGTATCTTAGAAAGATAAAGAAATAGAGCCTCTACAAAACAGGCCAATATTAAACATCAAGTGATAAGCACTGGCTGCATAGCAGCAATCCATTCCAACTCCCGGATTGATCCGTGTCACTGTTTATGTATTCTGCACCCATGTAAGCCTATGTATACCTTCGTTATTAGGTTTGTAAATAATGCTGAAAATTGAGAAATTACAAAAAATAATAAACAGGATGCTCTAAAATGTACTGAACTTTTCAGTACCAAAATTATTTTGTTGCGTATTATGACACCCCCAATTTGCAAATTTGTCAGATAAAATCGAACTTCACATTCTATTGTATTTATCATGAACTGTGAGGATTTTGGGAGGTATGGGTTATCAGGGCGCAGACCTCCCATCAACATGACCTTTTTCAGAAACCTTTTTCAGAAACCTTTTTCAGAAACCTTTTTCAGAAACTTTTTAAATCGAAAGAGAGACAAGAGAAAAACCACAGGTATGTTACACCATGGAATAGGTCCATGGTTACACAAAGATCTTTTATTATATCGACGAGCATTCTTTTACTGTATGGCTGCTGACCGGGTTCATTCCCCCCAACGGCGTTGGTACGAGAATATGGTACGAGATGATGGGAAATAAAAGATTGATTACGTAATACGCATGGGTTAGTAGAGCTTCTTTTATACATCCATTATTTGACGATGAGCCGATTAACTATACACAGCTCGTAAAACATGAACCGTTGCAATCATGCTGGAATGTGGAGAAGGCATGATGAACTTCTGTACATAAATTAATTTTATTAAAAACAACCCTGTCTCGAACTTTCACAACAACCGTCACAGAATATTAGGCCTATATACTGTACATGCGTAGCATGCATGTTCCGTCATATTATTTACATTTTCGCTTTAAAATAAAGTGTTCATGATTGATTACTCATGATTGTTCAGAAGTGTTATTATTATTATTATTAACTTGTTGTTGTTGTTAATAATATGTTACCGTTACAGCATATCATTCGCAGTCTATATCGTGTTATATTGACTTTAAAAAAATAACAAGTTGCTCACAAATTGTTTTAACGCAATAATTTTGAACACCATGCACCATCGTCATTTTCATGATTCCCATTACCATCATCATCTTAATCATCATCATCATCATCACCAGTCTTTATCATCATCTTCGTCGTTATCATCTTCATCATCATCATCATCATCATCATCATCATCATCATCATCTTTATCATCATCATAATCACCATCGTCATCATTGTTATCATCGTCGTCTTTCAATACCACTGGAATTTTAGCAGTATGTTTTTCATGTTTTTTCATCAAGATTGAAAAAAAAAAAATGAAGGAAAAAAATTTGAAAAAAAGGGTAGGCGGCCCCCAAAAAGGAAAATATTTTTTGTAATGGCCTCATATATAGTCATGAAACACTTAAGTTTTTTTTGTCATGCTATTTCGCAGTCAAATTGAAAATCCACGCCCTCCTTCCTTATTCTAGTTTGTATCTGCCTGCATCTATTTTCCCCCCAGTATGTTCTATAAAAGAACATGATTCATTGGAATGCTGAAGGAATACACCCACTCAAAATATCGCACGATCACGGGTTATTAGTCTGTTCCGAGCCCGCTTTGTTTGTAAACAAACCAACGTAAACAACTCAGCGCCGCATATCCAGGGTTATGCTTATTTATTTCCTTCAAAATAATTATAGAGCATACATTTTTTCTTCTTCATTTCTACTGCAATTCGATTTAAGAACAGTAATTTATAACGCACAATATGTAACACATTAATTTTGTTCTTTGATCTTTTTTCTCTCTTTCTCTCTTTCCTTTTTTTGTCCGATAGCGTACTTCAGTTATATTTAGGGGGTGTCTACATTTCGCTTATCGCCATTGCCGTTTCGTCACAGGAAATAAGCTTGGAAATATTAATTTCAAATTCAAGATGAAACGTATGCATGTAATTATGCGATAGCGCCTGATTAAATTCAGCGATATAATGTATGCCGTGTGTACAATGCATATAATGGGTGGCCATTGACGGCTGTTTCGTCTGCATACTTTCCCCCTCTGTAAAGTGAATTGGCTTGGAGTCGGCACTACTCTTGACAGTGCCCATTTTTGTTCGTGATCTAGATGTCTTGTATTTTGATGACCAGTTCGGAAAGGAAAGTGACGCGATCACTAGGCCGGTGGACTGAGCTAGCTAGATGGGGAATGCAATCTCGTAATGTATCCACCCACCACCAGACCGTACCGTACATACCGGCAGCGAGGACATGCAAACGATCGAGGCACTCGAACGATTATCGCCACATCACAGCGACTGGTGAACCGGGGGCGCTCCACCCTATCAATCAAGAAGTACATTCCAAAATAATTGATGTAATGTTCCACGGCCACCTACGCATTTTAGTGTTGATAAATATCGTAGTGTATTCTACTATTATTAACGTATTTGTATTCAAAATTACTAAAATTCTCGTTTTAATAGGCCTATAACTTATAAGAGTGCCATTTCATTTGCTCATAGTTTACATTTGAATTCTACTACAGGCATTTTAATAAGCGTGAAATATGATTACGAACTGATTATATAATTGCGAATACATTTTAGTATACAGCATACATTTACAGTTTCAATGGGGGCGGCTCCCAGATCGACCCGGTACCGTGCCCCTTTTAGTTGCCCCTGCTTTCAAACTAGTAGCCCCCCAACCAAAAAAGAAAAAAGAAAGAAAAGAGAATTGATATCAGAGGGTTTGTTGCTTTTCATGTCATTTGTCGGATGTTTTCGTTTCGGTGTTGTTTTTGTTGCCTGTTGAATGGCAATCTAACCCTCAGTGTTCATTTGTACATTTGAACGAAAACACAAAAACGGAGAAATCAGAGAAACTGACGAAAGTTTGAAATAGCTCGGATCAGTTCGATAAGAACGGTTATGAATGATTATTTATGATATCACTGTACAGCCGTGCGAATCTCAAATTGGCAATTTTGTCAGTGGATTGCATTGTGACGTAAAGACGGATATAATGTTATAACTCTCCCGTTTGTCAAGTACACAAAAATCACTAATTTCTTTTTGCTCCCAAGTGCCTTCACCCGGCTTGGCCTTAGGGCACTATACTCATATATAATTATTATGGAGAGTATTATTACAGGTCCTCTTTGTAAAAAATAGACCAATTCGAGTCACACATTTTTGAATATTTGGAATTTTAGTCATTTGTGTGTTGGAACAACTGCAGGAAAGTTGTCCACGGCGTCCGCCACTACATCACAGAGGCATTACCGATTTAGCCAATTTGAAGAGCCCATATACCATAGTCATTGCAACTTTCAAAAATGTATAACTTCATCATTTTTTTGTCCGATTTGATTCAAAATTTCACCAGTATGCTTCTCTAACTTTTCTCCATTCTTCTACTGAGTAGAGCCTGTTATCAAGGTTGAATTTCCCGTTGTTGTTTTAATATTTGTGGATGGTCATGTGTTTGGATATTATCATATAAAGCTTTCCTGTTCGATAACCTCCGTGAAAAAAGGAGGAAAAAACAGATGGTCATATAAGTTTTAAAAAACTATATATAATGTTTTGAAGCCCATTTGAAAGAAGTACAAAACAAAACATACGCATAGTGGAAGTTTTGTTCTGAAGTGATCCCAGCAGATTTATTCAATTTTGGCACCCCCGGAATTGGCACGTTTCCAGCATATGCATACCGTACCCGCGTATATTATTCATTCACTTTGGATGACGTCATGTTCGTAGTAGCGCACACACACATACACACAACGTATATACAACTGTTCTGTGTAGGTGTGTATATATTATGTGTGTGTGTGTCAAAAAAAATTGAGGAAAAAAATACCGGCGTATCCCGCACGCGGCCATATCAGTGAATTCAACCGGCAGATTCAGCAAATAACTTCAAAGCAAGCGGACGACTTTTCTATACTCTCGTGCATCGTGATCGAGATAAGCAAGATTTTTAGCATCTTCTTTCTACTGTATTACACATTTGGAGCTATATTATAAGAGCATCAACAGTCAAGAGAAAATAAGTGGATATAATGGGAACGTACACGCTAAGTTTGATCCTGTTGGGATTATTAGCCTGTATATTTTCGGCCGTGAACGGTGAGTTAAATAAACATCACAATTTTCTTAGCAACTTGGTCTCGACTTGGCCCGGTCTCGATCTGTTTAGATGTAGATCTACATAGACTAATCAGTTAATTTTCATAACATTTTGTCAAATCGAGTATCTGTAATGTTCTAGAACTCATGTTAGTAATCTTAACAATTTAATGAATTAAATGGCGGTAAATTTCGGGTAGAAAATCATGCCTAAATAGGATTAGGATGTTCACAATTCACTCTCACATTCAGTGCACAGGCCACAGGCGCGGAATACGCAGGCCGTATCTAGTAGTATGCAGATGGATGAAGTCTATCAATCGGTAACGCTAGATCTAATATTCAAGTTAATTAAAAGTATTGATTTTAGTTTGAATATTTCATTTGTTATATTTGTGTATGACTTTCTAATTTGTTTCTAAATTCTATGTAGGAAATCTGTGTGGAGAAAATCAGTTCCGATGCGACAACAACAAGTGCATCCCCAGTGTATGGAAGTGCGACAACGAGGACGACTGTGGAGATAATTCTGACGAGACAGTTTGTGGTAAGTTTGAGGAAAACTTAATTTATTATTAACTTTACCTGTCAATAAAGCATTGTATTGGACATGTTGAAAAGGCGATATCTAGACCAGCCGTGTTGGAGTTGTCCATGTCTTCATACTACAAACGCACATGTTTGTGAATGTAAACATTGCATTGGCCGACAGAAAGTCTGACTAGCCGCTTCTTTTTTCCATCTTTTCTTTAATCTAACCCAATTTACTTAATATAGAGATGAATATCGCTTTCTACAGTGTCTTATGAATGAATTAGTACCATAATTGATAGGATTTTGATAAAACATATTGATGTATTTATACGTAGTAAGTGGTGTGTAAAATTGCTAACTGTACAAGATTTTACCGGCATTTTTTCTCGAGAGAGAGAACGCGTGGTACATGTTATGTGTGTGTGTTGTGGGTAGTGTCCGTAAATGATGGGCGTTGTGCCCAGCTGAGCCCTCTGATTGGTTGTCTAGAGGTCTGACGTGTGCTGATTTGCATGTCGTTATTCCTTTTATGAATACCGCATGCAGCTCATTATGCAGTGGGTTGTGATTGGTTAGCGGCAATCTGGTGATCGACTGACCCCGAGTTGATGACGAATCAAAACAAGCGAACAGAAGGTGTGTCATGTGTGTAGTAAGAGCGTGTTTCTCCCATGTTCCCATAATATATGCCTGCGTGCTATGCTATAAAAACCGGCCACTGAATACGTTCTGGTTAAAAAATATTCAGTATTTATCATATGTAAATATTGGAATGGAGACTAATAATATCTCCACGATTCCCGAGACTTTCTGCTAATATGGATTCATCTTTCGAATCCCCAAAATATTTCCACAATTTAATCTATATTCACAGGCTAGAATTCTATTTGAATGTTTTAATAAATCCAGACCGGCGTATTTTGATTCAGTTTATTCGCCAAAATATATATTTTTGTTTTAAAATCTTGATAAATTATATGAAATGAAAATGTTTTCATAAATTTAATCAATCATTGCAGCTTAGAATTGTAAGAATCACAGTAAACTATTTTTGCAATATCTACTTTCTCCCCTGAACCATTTTTTTTAGATAGCTTGTGCCTTTTTCACCTGTTCGACTTCATTATGCCTTATTATGGATGTAGAATTATCATAAATTGTCATATTTTGGATGTAGATCTTCAGCCGTATTGCTGTCTACAGCATTTCACGGAAACTCCAATTCTCATTCTTTCTCTTGGCAATCAATTCTGAACTATTATTCTAGTTTCCCAGATGGTACGATTTATGAAGATTCCATTTTTGTTATTGCCTTTTCTAGTACAGTAGTCTAGAAAAAGTTTATAGTTGACATGCTCAAGTTTATTTTAACCTCTAGTTAAACATGAGTTCCGTATATAACTAAGACTAAGAGAGGAATGCATTTGCGGTATCCATCATACTTATTGTTATATTGATATTTTATATGGATATCGTACTATTACTAGGTTTACATGAACATAATATGATATAGATCTCTAGTCTAGAGAATAGATCTAGAGATCTATTTCAAGTAAAAGACGGTGATCTTTATTCTAGCGAGACATGGTATTCTGTATGATTTGATTTCAGGTTTTGTCAAGATATTTTTACGTGTAATACTAGTTTGATCAACAAAGACCCAGAAGAATAATGTATCCTATATACATGTAAAGTCTTAAAAAGGGCTCGCTAGTACTAGTAGTAGTAGCACTAGTCACTACTACTAGTATCCCATGCAAAACTAAGACGTAGCAAGATCAGCTAGACACGAGAGTTGTTCCCAATTATAGATGGGAGTCGTCTGTAGATGTAGTTCAGAAGTTCAATGTAGACCCCTTCATGTGATGTTATAACTCCTTGGCTTGGTTGTATCATGGACCGGTTGTATAATAGTAATGCAAATGAAGTGTATTGAAACAGCCATGTGTGGGATGGAGAGTTGAGCGCCAGATATTGTTGTATGATCTCTACCAACAGAGAGCGCTCGAACAGTTTTATCAACACGCTGGCTCAAGTGTTATGCAGAATTGCGGGTCGACCAAACAAATGCTTTCAGATAAATTTGTGATAGTGATCTGACTTGTATTAGTAATAGTTGTAAGTCTTTTACCAAAACGGAATTCTAATTTATGTGCCAAAATATGACCTGATAAGGAGCACCGCTGCCAGACAATATATCTAGTTTTATCAAATGTATTCATCGCCCTTTGAATTTGATGATACAATCTTCAGGCCACAGTATTTACGTACCTGAAATGAATACAATGTTATAAAATAGTATGATTAATTGATACTCCGGGGAAGATTTATCGTGGTGGGCTTTGCTCAGTTCACCGCGTGACGAAGCAAAAATTAGATGGAATGTAAATCTTGTTCAGAAATTTAAAAAAAATAATATTATTTTTATTTTTTTATAACGGGTTTGTCCATCTGAATTTTGTATAAAACATTACTCTGATGTCCCTGTGAATATTAAATTTATTTAATTCGTTTCAAATGGGCCTTACATCCCTGTCTACATTCATTTCGTTTCATTATATGAAACAAATGAAAAAATTGTCAGTAAAAAGAAATATCTTCTGGTTTCGGTTCTATCATTTCCCTGGTCCAAATGAGGAAAAAATAGGTTTCAAAGAATCCACCTTAAGCTTATGCGGAAGTATTATGCTGTGTTGCCACTTGCCACAAAAGAAGAAGAAAAAAAGGGAAATGGTTTGGCCGGTTCATACTAAGGTCACATATTTGTACTAAAAGGAACTAGCTAGATTGGGAAAATTGTCTTTTTTCGTTGTATAAACTATAAACCTATTCAGTGTTGTTTTGGTTTAAGTGCGAGGGAACTTCTTTGTAAACTAGGATTTTAAAAAAAGTGAATAGAAACTCGATATTGCATGTTAATAATAATAATATATTTAATAACTGTTTGTATTTATAACCAAAAAATGTGGTAATCAAGATTGGCTTGTAGACTAACCATAATTCAATGCTTTAAAACTCGATATGTCTCCTGTTATTTCCGTTCAGTTAATTGTTTTTTCCCTACTACAAGCTAGTCATAATAACTTGTCGTTTTCTACTACATGTACTACCAATATTATTGTTTATTTTCGTTAGGGGGTGTGGCAACACTGTTTGTGTGCTCGTTGCATTGATAAGGATATGATAGTTGATACGGGAGGAATGGACTAAATTCATTTTAATACGGGCTTTCTTGCATAGCCAAAGGTCAGATAACTTCAACGTTTCAGCTCAGGTGATCATATTTTATGTACATTTGCCCTCAAAATAATGATGATCTTGGATATTATGCCTGCATACCATCAACGATGGGGAAAATAATAAAGAGTTTTAACGGGGAGAAAAGTAGAGCAGAGGTTATTCATACGGCCACAGTCAATGTACCTGCAAGATGCTATAAGCTAGCCGATAGTGTGGTCCCATCCTCTTAGCCAATCACAGGCTTCTACCATCAACTATGACCCCTCTCGCATACCAACGTACAATAGGGCCTTTACAGTGAGTGTGTGTTGTGTGTGTATGTTTATGCCGTGTGTGTATCGCAACCAACCGTCAACGCCTCGTATTATCCAAATGCACACATATGCACTATATACTTAGTTAAGTTGTGAATCGTGAATCTGGAGTACGCGTCGCCGGTTGTGCTTTTTGCGTTTCTCACACAAAATTGGGTGTAACTACACTGCTCAGCTTGAAGAAAATTCTCTGAAAGTGGATGATTTACTGAAGAATTTGAGAATATATCTCATAGGAAGTCTTGTTTTACTATTGCTGCTTCATATACCGATTTATGTTGACTGATAAAACTCCGGAAAAAACATGAATCGCCTTCTGATTGCAATAGTCTTTTTGGTTCCCGCCCTTGCAAATGCCTCCCTGTCGGGGCGTAGATCTCCGTGGCGAGGACCCGGTAAGTGAAAATGAATAAGAGGGTGAATGGGTGTGACATGATGTATTTCACTATTTGAATCAGAGACATCACATGCCATATTTACAGGTTCCTGATTTAGATGAAATATATATCTTGGTGAATTTGGAGTGAGAGATTGAATTGCATTGTAATATAATAATAGTGGAGGAATGATGGAGTGAACTTGTCTCTAGACTCTTTCAATAGAGTCAATCACAATGTCTGGATGGTGCTCTGAAAATGAAACAAAACAATGGAGGAAATGATTGGTATTGGACTATTGGTCGAGACAATGGATGAGGATATAGTGAATGAAGGAAGGGAAATGTTAAGTTAAACATTGATTGATAGATGTTCTGATGACGTTCTGTCAAGGAAATGAGGTATTGATGTCTGGATTTAATATTCCTTTTTGCTGTTGACCATTTTCGTAATGTGCTATTAATATTATCGAATTCAATGCATAAATCTTTGTTGAGTGACATGTTACAGATTATTTCATTCACCTATTACAAATGTATTTCAATAATAAAAATGTGAATTTCATAGATCAATTGTTGCAAGCGAAGGTAGGACAAGCCACAATGTTTTCATATCAAACTCTTGAGTCTTTGTTTCATAATAAAATAGTCTTCCTATTTGTGGGCATGATGCCAGTAGTAAGCAGTTATCTGTAGCAATGTTTAATCTTGGTCACCAATTTTGCTCAGGTTTGATATCTTGATCTTCAAGATCTTGATTACTCGTGAAGTGGTTCCACTAAAATCCTCTTTTTGTCAATATATTATATTGTTTAGTTTGTCATTTGAGTCTTTGCCAAAGATGTTGCGTACAGCCGTACACCGAAATATACATGCAGGGTCACCTTCTGAAATGTGTTCATTTTGGAAGTGAGAATATAAAGTTTATGTTTGAAGAAGGATGATAATATTAATAACAAATGGTGGAGCCTGAAAGGTAAATAATTATTAATTTCAAGATATATATCTCTGACTATCTTATTCTGTAAAGAAGATGACAAATAGTGGTTTTAAATTTAATTTTCATTTGTTTCCTTCTTTGATTTTACTGTAGGCCAACTGACATGTAGCTCTGCAGAGTTTGAATGCATTGGTTCAGGAGCAGGTAACGGAGGCTCAACATGTATTCCAGCAAGATGGCGCTGTGACGGTGATGCTGACTGCCCAGACGGATCAGATGAACTTTCCTGTCGTAAGTTAACCATTTCTCTGAAACAACAATATGAAAGTGGTAACAAATAATGAGTTGGCACACAATTCCATTTCAAGAAGTCCATGCATGTCAGAAATGTTTGGCATTTATTAGTAAATACCACACCAGCATATTTGAATTCTTAGTAATCCCTTTTTCATAGAAAAAAATGGTGGACTCATTTTGAAACTGAAGCTATACCAGAGGTGAAGATAGAATGAGGTATAAAGATTCTCAAAGGAGTTTCTTGAACCTGTACATCAGCATCTCTTGGGTGATGGCCATAAATATCCTCATAAATCTCTGATTGTGTATATGAACCAGACATGGATGATTTGCATAGAATACACTGTGACCCTACATGCCCCCAGCTTTTTAAACTCTATACCTGCTGCTGTATACCCTTCTTCTTTGAAGAATTTAAGAGCTGATTAACGTACATGTTACCGGCTTAAATGTGTATTTTGTGTCTAGTAACAAGATGGGATTGTCATACTGTACATTACTACATTATAATTAATAATGTTAAAACTTAAAAGCAGTTCAACTCTTACAAGGTTCAAATGTATATTTCTTTATTTGTACAAGGCCCCTCCTCATAAGCATCGCTTTGTTTAATATGGGTCCTTCCAATTTATTTTTTTGTATGAATTCATTATGTTTTTAAATGGAAAAGATAAATTGAGATTGCAACGTTGCATCATCTCTGAAATTCGCTAATAATCTGGAATAGTTTCCTCCTCCTTGGCTCACACACACAAAAGATTACAAACATAACCTTTGAAACGTAAACAGAGACCTCACATTCTCTTTAATAGTCTTATCGTACAAGAAGAGGAAAGAAATATTTGCACATCATGCATTTACTTGAAACCAAGCAAACATGCTGTCTATACGGTCTTTCTTAATGCAATATGGGAGTGCAGGTATTGTGCATGCATGATTGCACCAAAAAATTGCAGTTTGGGCTTTCCTCTTTAACTCGCACAAAAGACCAATGGGGCCTCTTGGATCAATAGGACTACACCTAACAATAGAGGACAAGCAGAATAAAGGAGGGTTTGGTATTGTCATAGAAATCTGGTAGGAAATAGTTGTGTTCAACATGACTGCCTCTCTTATGCATGTACCACACAGTGCCCATTCAATGAACAGATTTCACTGTAGGGTGCAGTTTCTTGCATGAACAATTTCCATGAACAATTTCCATTAATTTTGTGAATACCTGTCTGAATATGTGTGTAAATGCGCTGTCTGGTACTTACTGTCTGGTGTGTAGGCAGAAAGCTGTGAGTGGATACGCTGGCCTTTATGTGAAAGTAAAGTTTTGGCAATTCTTTGTTAACGTCTACATTTCAGTCCACAAGTTTGAACATTAAAAAAAACTCCAAAGCCAACTTTAAGTTTTGAACTATGAACAAATAAATAATAAAAATGAAATACGATGTACGTGTTTTCCTCTGCTTTTCCCTCACAAAGTCTAACAAAGATGAATATCTGAGCATACATGTAGTCAACTAGTCATGTATATTCATTGTAGCATGCATACTTGTAAATAATTTTGTGGTCTTCTAAAGATGGTTACTGCTCATGCACATGCAGTTAATCCACCTTTTGTTCTACATAGTCCCCTACATGTAAGGTCTGCTTAGTCCTTCCACACCACTTTTGATGAAAAGTCTTCATTATTAAATTTACTTTGGCTCATTGAGCAATCTAAGAGCAGCTCTTAATACCCTTTGTTCTCTTGTAAGGTTAATCTTCAAACTCCATTAGTACAGCCAATGTGGTTTTACATCTTGTGAAAGATAAGTTGCCAGCTTTAGAAAACACGAGAATAGTATGGTTACTCATCATGGTGGTCTAGTTCCAAGAAAAGGGTCTTTACGCTGGTCTTTATTCTTTATTAACATTGTATGGGGGGAAGCCACATTGATCACAGATAATCAGATCCAGGAGACAGACTCTGTAGAAACCTTTCAGTCAAATTAACTTTTGTCAGTATGCTGAATTGTATAATTTTTAACAAAAACTGCATATAAAAGAGAAATGACTACATGTAATTGTTTACACTTGTTCTAAGGCCGTGGGAAGATCAATAGCCATGTGTCGTTAATGCTGTGAGGCTTTAGCTGATTTGAGAAGTGGGCTATATCCCCCCTCTCTCTCTCTCTCTCTCTCTTTAATTCTTTTCTTACACAGTGACTTTGAACTTGTTCATAGACATGTGGTATTACTGTTTTTGTGTGGTTTGTTCCTTAACCATAGCATTTTTTCTTCTTCACTGAACAGAGACCCTGACCTGCTCTCCTAGCCAGTTCAGCTGTGGTCCTGGTAAGAACTGTATTCCCCTGACATGGAGATGTGATCGTGATGTAGATTGCCCATCTGGAGCTGATGAGCACAACTGCGGTAGGTCTCTATCTCATAACTTTTTTGTTATAGAAATGAATCCTGTCTTTTTTTGCTTTTTGTATTTTGTTATTGTTGTAGCTTGCTCAAATAATCATATTTAATTTGCCTTTGAAAATGGTTTGTTAAATGGAAGAAAATAAATGTGGTTTAAACTAGCCTAGTTTAAACAGTTCAGATAATGACAAACTGTACATCAGGTTTGGGAAAAACTGCAGATTCTTTATATCAATTTCTCAATGAAAGATGTTCTTGTTTACCATTTCCCCCCTTCTGTTTATCTTAATAGATGCACTTACCTGTGCGTCTAACCAGTTCACCTGCAACAACAAGAAATGCGTTACAACTCGTTGGGTCTGCGATGGAGACAACGATTGTGGGGATGGTTCAGATGAGATCAACTGCCCCAGTCTAACATGCGCCCCAGACGAGTTTGAGTGTACAGGCACCAACGAAACCACCTGCATCCCCAACAGATGGAAGTGTGATGGGGACATTGATTGCCGCGATGGATCTGACGAGTCGAGCACCCACTGCTCAGGTCCTACTGTGCCATGTTCTGCAGGACATTTCCAATGTACCAGTGGCGAGTGTGTCCATAATTCATGGAAGTGTGATGGAGAGAGGGACTGTTTTGATGGATCAGATGAAGATTCTTGTTGTAAGTTGACCCTCTCTTGTATCTTTCTATTTAAAAAAAAAAAAAAATTCTCTCTTGCATCTTTCTATTTTTAAAAAAAAATTGAAATTTTAATGTCCACATTTTTAGGATCTCTTAATCAAATCGTATGACTGTAGAACAGTGTTAGTCCAGAAGACCAGAACAAATCAAAAATGAAACAATTTGCATATGATGAAAGATGAAAGTCTTCCTCATGAGATTTGAAATTAACCAAGTAATTTTTTTCCCCCCTAACAGCACTTGTTACACCAAGCCCTTGTGCTGCCAGTGAATACCGATGTGACGACGGTGTTTGTATTCCAGGAGATGTGGAATGTGATGGTACCCAGCAGTGTGCTGACGGTAGTGATGAAGCAAACTGTAATGGTGAGTAACGGCATGCCAGCTTATACATTATTCGTGGTTATCAAAAATCGTTGTTATAGAATTGGTCATATCTTGCACTGTCTATTCAATGCAGATTGATGGTTAGATTAGATTAGGATCGACCGCTACTGAGGTGGATATAAATGAAAAATGCAAAATGGGAGAAAATGAAAATGGCTGAATGGTCAATACAGTATATGTCTCGTTTTGTTAATATCATTAATTACAATCATGGTAATACAGGACCGAAGCAGAATCTTTTGTTTTCCATGAAGTTAAATACCGTTTTTATCTTCCTACACAGCCCCTGCGGAGTGTAATCCAACCACTCACTTCAGGTGTTCCAACTCTACCTGTCTGCCAATGGTACGTGTGTGTAACGGCATCTCTGAATGCCCAAACAACGAGGATGAACCAGGACAAGAAATCTGTGGTAAGTAATTCAATCTAATGAATTACAAATTAGGAGGTCTCTATTGGACATTGTAACTATACTTCATCATACACTACTTCACACTATTAATTCACCATATTCAATAATTCCCCAGTTGAAATTTTAAAAATTAAAAGAAAATTTTTAAAAATTGTGCGGAGGTAGACTATTACCAATTTAATTTTAAATCAAAGCTTACCTGTTTTCTAAATTTTTTTCTTTGTAGGGAGGAATGAATGCCTGACAAACAATGGTGGCTGCAGTCATACGTGTATGGACCTTGCCATCGGTCATGTGTGCACCTGCAATGCAGGCTACGCTCTTGTAAATGAGACACAGTGTGTGGACATCAACGAATGCAAGACCACACTAGGTATCTGCAGTCAACGGTGCTACAACCTCCCAGGATCCTACAAGTGCGACTGTGATGAGAACTATACCCTGGAGCACGTCAACGACCGTGGGCACTGCAAGGCCAACCCGGAGTTTGGTACCCCAAAGCTTCTCATTGCCAACCGACACGACATCCGCATCTTTGACCTTCGTACATCTTCTGAAGATTACATCAGGAGGTCCCTCCACAGCGCTGTGGCTGTTGAATTTGATTCAGCATCAAATACTGTCTTCTGGACGGATGTCGGACTGGAAGTAGTGGCCAAGTAAGTAGTAAAGGATAATTGCGTTTTCCATAAATTCTCATACAATACATGTGTTTAATATGAAGGTCATAAAGGATTTTTTTCTTTTAAGGATCAGCAAAAACTATAGATAATAGCAAGAAGCAGATGAGGTTGAATTTTAGCAAACGAGATATTACTTCATATGAGGCAACGATTAATATTAGATGCAATATGTAATGAATAAACTTAAATTGGTAATGTAAAAAGCTTGTGATGCCCTTATTGAGAAAGTCGTTATCAATAACATTATTAAATTGCATTTGAAATGACTTGATGTGGTTCGATGACGCAGTGATTTAATACTCGATATTTTATCTCATTACAGAACCCAGCTGCAAGCAGAGAATGCAGTAGAACCTGTGATTGTGACTGACAAGGTGAAGACTCCTGATGGCATTGCTGTGGACTGGATCAACAAGCTCCTATACTGGACCGACACTGGCGTCGACCACATTGTTGTGTCCAACTTTGAAGGCACCCGGCAGACCGTTCTGATCTCCAGCAACCTTGACGAGCCCCGAGCCATCGCTGTGGACCCAGAGTCTGGTCTCATGTTCTGGAGCGACTGGGGATTAGGGGTGATCGAGCGTGCTGGCATGAACGGACAGGGACGCACCGCCATTGTGACCGATGGCGTGTCTTGGCCCAACGGATTGACCCTGGACTACACTCTTGATATGCTCTACTGGATTGACGCCAAGGAAAGCAGCATCAGTTGTGTGGATTTCATGGGTGGAAACCGGCGAGTGGTAGTGGCTGGACAGGGTCGTATCTCCCATCCATTCAGCATTGCTGTCTTTGAAGATTACATCTACTGGACGGACTGGACCAAGGAGAGCATCGAACGGGCTGACAAGTTCACTGGCTCTAACCAGACAACTATCCTCTCTGGAGTATCAGATGCCATGGATGTCATCGTTGTTAATCCTCTCAGACAGGCTCCTCGTAAGTATTATTTCCTCTTTCATGAGTTCATATTTTACTTGCAGCTGTTAAATATTGCCAGTGCAAACTTTTTTTTTTAATCACCGACTTTTTATCTGTCGACACACACACACATTTAGATCGATGTGTAATTTACATGGCACTTTGTTCTTTGTTAACCAACAGCTGCAGGGGAAGTGCCATGTGCCACAGACAACGGAAGGTGTTCCTACCTGTGCGTGGCTTCTCCTCAGGTTGATGGTCCTGCTGACTACTCCTGTCTCTGCCCTGTTGGTGTATCGCTCACCGCTGACGGACACACCTGTGAAGGAGATGAGCCAAACCCAAGTGTCCCTCAACCTTCCGTGCCTTCCACAACATTTGCACCCACCACCACCCTACCTCCTGTCAAACCCACTAAGCCTACCAGGGCTACTACACCAAAGATAGTCGAGACAACAACGACGATTGTCGCGCCATTCACCACAGGTGGAGGAAGTGTGGTTACATCTAGCCCATTGGCCAACACCCACATGATAGTAGCTGTTGTCATCGGTGTCGTCCTAATACTACTTCTCTTCGTCTTCCTTATCTTCTTTGTACTGTACAAGTGAGTTGAGCTTCATTTTACCAGCCATCAATACCATTCTTATTTCAAAGTGTAGTGATGATCCTGTAGTACATATCGATATGGTCAACAACTTGAATAGGATTACTCCATGAATCTATATCCCAAGATGTATGTGAATGCATAAGTAAAATGTGAATTGCAGCTAATGAACTGAAGAAATTTTTGAATGGTAACATCTCTGGTATGATTACTCAATGAATCAGATACATGTATAAAAGGAAAATTAAAATATAGCTATTTTGTATCCTGTTCATAAATTGTCTTAATAGTCACGTAAGATTTTTTTTCTACATTGTTTAACAATGTGTTTTCTTTTGTGATTTCAGGAGGCACTCCAACCGCAAGAAGAGGACAATGAACTTTGACAACCCGGTATACAGAAAGACAACTGAAGAAACCTTCTCATTAGACCCCGAGACAAAATATGATCACAATGTTGGCAAGCCTGGCAAGAACGGAAATGCCTATGTTAGGGTGAGTTTCCAAACTTTATTTCCTGTCATTCACAATTCAAGAAACTATAGTCATTGCCAAATATATTCTACTAATTTCTAGCATAATACATTTGTTAAAGACATACTTTTTTTAATGGAGGATCAAAATAGATACATATAGTTGTGATGCCAAAATTATCATTCAACAATTTCCCTATTTTCTTTTTAACAGTTGGACATATGGGATTTAAAATATAATTTGTTATAACTGTTTTCTCTTTTTTCTTTCCTATCCTACAGATCAATGAAGAAATGGCGTAATGTCAACATTCAACTAGGACCAAAGCTTAGTTAGGTACTAGCTCGCATCAGTTTTCCACCAACTGCTCAGCCCAGCGGGTCAAAAGATTATCTCTTGAAATCAGACTGTCTGCATGCAGAAAGACCCAAAGGAAAGCATGAGTAGCATAACTGAAATTGTTGGGCTTCGAGCAGACAATCTGCAAAGAAACTGGACCGTATGCGTGGGTCGTGGCTGTATTCCCTTGCCAATGTTTAAAGAAGAAAGAAAGTCCAACGGACAATGAATGCCTGGAGAGCTGGAGGAGAAGATGCTATAGAGAATATGATTTATTAATGGTGCTATATTTTTGTATGGAAAAGAAGAGAGGTGAATTGGTGATCCTGCTCTATGTCATGTCAATGATGCTTATCCCCCGACCATCCCTCACCAAAAGAATGTCAGTTTGATGAAGCTGGAATAGAGTTTACCAAATCAAGTGTGCCTTCTTATTTATCGGCCAAATTTTAAATTGAATCAACCACAAAAAAGTGCTATTTTGCCAAGTGTAGTTGGAGTCATGTTGAGATGCATCTCCTAGCCATCTTCACAGGGGCCGGGGTTATCCTTTTATGACACCGTAAAGCCCCAAAATATTACTTTGTAGTTTTGATGGGTTCTACCTCAAACAAATGATATTAATGCTCAAGTTGCATTCATGCGGTGAAATTTGAAGTGAGTCATTGCAAACATTTAAAAGGCTTCATTTTTCTTAACTATTAGCTCAGTGCCAATTCTTCAGACAAGGAGTTGGTTTTCGAATTTCGATGCACTTCTTTTGGATTTCTTCCCTTTGAAATTGATATAGTAAATAATAAATCCCACATCATTCCATGAGAGTTTTTCTCTCTTTCTATCTCTCGTATCACTTTCCCTTTGGTCAGGGGAAATATAAAGAATATTATAGACATTTATGCAAAGACATTTCTTGTACAGTGTGAATAAGAAACTTAACATGTACATAAGGAGAGATCGTGTAAATAAGAGCCTGTAATTATGTAACTATTATGTGTATGTCATATGTATGTAAATATAGAGATTATTTGACAGATAAACCATGCTGTACAAGACATACAGTAAATGTAAATGATAGATGATATTTATTTTGTAAATAGATGCAAGAGATATAGTACGCTTTCTTGTATTACTAGTGAGAAGTCGTCACTGTAGCATTCATTAGTCCAGCGCTTTGCATGCAAAGAAGATGAAAAATAGAACATGAAAACCAAGATAAGCTAAAGTTCTGAAGATGGGGTTTCTCCAAAAATGAGGGGGAAAATGCCAATTGCCAAAGAGAACCTGTAAGAGAGACAAAAGTGGTAAAAAATCATGAAGAAAAAAACCTAAACAAAAAAAAAACAAAAAAAATATATAAAAAAATATAAAAATATATAAATAAATATAAAAATATATAAATAAATAAAAAGGAGAGAGGTTAGGAGTGCAGATGTTTGGCAAGAAATAGAAAAAAGGGGATGGCCATCATCATTTGTGTATGTTTATAGTAGACATACCTGTGTTTGTGTTCATATGCAAGGCGTTTGGGCAGCAATAATCATTGCCTTTTTTTCTGAAATGTGTGAACTGGTTTGCAGGCATTCTGCCTCTATGAGGTCAGATACCTGTCCCGATTCTAGTTTAATGTGCAGTTGTGCACTTAGTTATTTATCTGTAAATGTATTAGTTAGTAAACATGTATCTGGGTTTCATGAAAGTACTTGTGTATGAAGAGCAAGATGGGGGAAAGAGAGAGATGAGGCGTTTCTCATTGGAGGACTGTTTAGAGAGAAGATAGGTTGCCATATGACGGTACACCTTGGTGGGAGGAAACATGTTTTTTACTGAAATGAGCCATGAAGCCCGATACAGCAAACTTATAAGAAAAGAGACAAATCTCTGCCTGCATGCTCAGAAACTTGTGCTAAGAGAACCAAGGGCCCACACAATCAACTTATATCACAAGTAGTGTTAGAATTAGAATGTATGCTTGATATTCACAAGAAAAAGTTGTTGATTTGTGTGATTACTCCACACATATTGTTACAATTGTGTATGCTAGAGGTCTGTCCCTTTACCTACTGCCAATATGTTATCACATTGAGAAACACATCAATTTATAATATGATATAACTGATTTGCTAGTTAGTTGGTCATATATATATATTATATATACATGTGTGTGTGTACTTGGTAGAGAAGTTAGGTCTATATCAGTACATCATATCACCTTTAACTTCCTATAAATGTAAATCATATAAACTGAATGTCAAATGTGTGTGATTATCTTATTGATATTGATATATTCATTAGGAGATATCTTTGATACAGATGATTATTCCATAGCGTTCATGCCAATCACTTTCTATATATGATAACTAAGAGATGAAATGGCGGATAAATATCCATTTCCATTTGGTTCTGGTCAAACATATAAACATTTTATGTGTTCAGTTGATTGGAGAAAACAGGAAATTTCATTTAGTTTTGTGTTACTTTTTTTAAATGCCAATATAGACAACTCTGATTACCTGTTAAATGCATTTTCTTTAGCTGTGTGCTTTTCTTTCGAGGCTCATCTTTTCTTACTTCTGAAATCTTTCCATTCTTTCTTCTGAAATCTTTTCATTCTAGTTTCCCTCATGTACAATGATATTAAGTAACTTATTTATTACAGTCCTTGCTTGTTCAAACAACATTGGTTCATGGACAGTTCATACCATTTATATCGATTAATGTATTCGCTAATATTATGTCTTATTTCTCTGTACAATTGTATAAGAAAAACATAAGAAAAATAATGTAAAACTTTGACGGTCTGCCATTTTCGAGAAGAGATGCAAACCCGATGATTTGACTTGGAACTCAAGTTGTGTAAATATGTTTGTAAAGAAATGATCGCTAAATAGTATTATAAATAAAGCGGTTATGATGTATAATTTAAGAATTACCTGAAAATCCGTTCCGTTGAATTCGATTCGAATGAAGATAAATTATAAATAAAACGAAACACGTTTCAAACGTTAATTTTGTTAGCAAGTTTTTTTTTTTATGTGGTTAAAAAAAGACCTCGTCCATGTTTAAAGTGGTACAAATCGTTATGGGATGCGAGCAGATGACTAAAGCGATGAGATTTGAAAAGTGAAGATATACAAAGAGGGAAATGGGAAGAGATATGGAGAGCAGAGCGTAGAAAAATAAAAATTGAAAGTGAAGAAGTATGAAAAATGAAGAAACATTGATATTGAAAATGTATAATAGATGGAAGAGATAGAAAAAGTGACTGTATAGAAAATATGAAGAAAGAGGTGAAATAGAAGTAGAAAGAGTGAAGAGAGATAAAATGTGAGGAGTGGAGATAAGATATGAAGAGTAAAGATGTGAAAGTGGAGATATAATGAAGAGTAAAGATCTAATTGCAGAGAGTGAAAAGATGTGAAGAAATATGAAGAGATGGCATGTACATGTAGTTACGAGGAGTAAATGTAATTTGGAAGAGTGGAGAGATACGAACAAATACTAGTAGTTGATTCGAAATGTGAAAATATGAATAGTGGAGAGATATGGAGAATGAAGAATTAAAAAAAAACAAATAAGAAGACAGCGTAGATATCAGGAAAAGAAACGATAGAAGAGCGAAGAAATGCGTTTCTAGGAAAATGAAGAAGAAAGGAAAGTTAACATTAAAGAAAAGAGTTATTTTACGATATTTCTTACAGTCGCCGATACACGTCTTGCTTCTCATCAGCTATAATACATGTAACGTGGTGCAGAGCGTGGTGACGCTTTCAGACAATTAATCAGCATTATTTACTACTCGTGTACTCGATGTCATGGCCAACACAAGCTGGCGTCCTTGTAGTATTTTTGATGGGGACATTTATTTCGCACTGGGAGATCAGAGATCGGCTTTGCAAGTTATGCCAGTAACAAATGCTTTTTAACTATGGTCACAAGAAAAGAAAAAAAAAAGGGGGGGGAGATGTAATCCACTTCATAGAGTGCATTCTCTACTTTATTTCACCTGGAGACAGAGGCTGACTGCCCATGGTGAGTTTGCGAAGTTTTCCCTCAGGCCGCTACATATTTTGGCTGGCCGGGTCCGGTTGATTTGAGGTCTAAGAGCTGGTTGAATAGATTGAGTGGGTCTGTCGCGTCGATACTCCCCAGCCGAATCTTCAGTCCTAGTCCCCGCCCCTCACCCCAAAATAATGTCGTTCACAACACATCAATTGCTGTATCCTCTAGTCTGTTCCTTGACAATATAGGGCCAACTGTATTCACCAGAACAGTATATCCAGACGTTGTGTGTCCGGACAGGTTGTGTATCCGGACAGTTGGACGTTTAAAACTGTTATTTGAAGACATTTACTCGCAATATTTCATAAATATTTTAAAACTTATGTTAGACAATATTATAAAGGACAGATATTTATAATGGCTAGTGCTATTTGATGCATACATTTCGTTAAATCCAAAGGCAAAAGTGGTGGCTTTATTTGTGTAAGGCGTCTGGTATGCAATTTAACTGATGCTGAACGCGGTTCTAGGACACCTACCCCCTGGACAACCACCCTCCGGATAACCACCCCTAGGATAACCACCCTCTAGGACAACTACCACAGGACAACTACCCCAGAGGGGGAAACACCCTATAGGACGACTACCCCGGGACAATTACCCTCTAGGATGATTACCCCTCAGCTAACTACTCTTAGGACAACCACCCTCTAGGACAACACTACCCCCGGACAACTAACCCCCAGACAACTACCCCCTACGACAACTATCCTAGGGGTAGTTGTCTGGGGGTAGTTTTCATGGGGGTAGTTTTCATGGGGGTAGTTGTCCTAGAGGGTGGTTGTCCTAGGGAGTAGTTGTATGGGGGTTGTTGTCCTGGAGGGTAGTTGTCCTAGGGGTGGTTGTCAGGGGGTAGTTGCCCTAGGGGGTAGTTGTCCTAGAGAGTGGTTATCCTAGGGGTGGTTATCCGAGGGGTGGTTGTCCAGGGTACGGCTGAACGCGCATTAAATTGAGACATTCAACGGTTTTCTTTTTGAAAAAATAAAAATAATTTGTAAATAACTATTGATGCTTTAGTTATTGAAGGTCCGCATTTTCACATTTTTGCGTTATGGTGGGTGCATCTTATATTTATTTCTTCTTTAAAGAACTGTTTTTCTTTTGATAATTATAATATACCCAGACGTCGTATGTCCGGATATGGTTAATTAAAACAGTAATTTGAAGAAGTTCACATGCAATATTTCACAAATATTTCAAGAGTTATGTCAGAAAATATTAAAAAGGACAAATATTCATGAAGATTAGTGCTAGTTGATGAATACTTTCCGTTAAATCTGAAGGCAAAAGAGAAGACTTTATGTTTTTAAGTGTCACCCAAACCCCCATCATTGTTGAGTCAATATATATATATATATATATATATATATATATATATTTTTTTTTTTTTTTTTTTTTTAGTGCTCACTAACCCCACGCCCCCCCCCCCACCCCCACTGATGATGATCTCACGAATTTGTACTAATACAATTATGAAGGATATGTAAAAATAGCTAGATAGGGAAAATTGTCTTTTAAATATAAATATAAACCTATTCAGTGTTGATTAACTTTAGGCATGGAATCCTAGTACCATGGTTTAAGTGCGTGCATTGGAACTTTGTAAAGTAGGATAAAAGTGAATAGAAACTCGATATTGCATGTTAATATATTTATTCATTAACTGTTTGTATTTATAACCCAAAAATGTGGTAATCAAGAGTAGCTTGTAGACTGTAACCATCATTCAATGCCTTAAAACTCGATATGTCTCCTGTTATTTTAATTCAGTTGAATGTATCTTCCCTACTACAAGCTATTCATAATAACTTGTAGTTTTCTACTACATGTTTTTTATCAATATTATTGTTTATTTTCGTCAGGGGGTGTGGCAGACTTTTTGCCGTGTGTTCGTTGCATTGATAAGGATATGATACTTGATACGGGACGAATTGACTAAATTCTTTTTTTACGGGCTTCCTTGCTTATGCCTTCTACTTCTATGCCGATACTCGTCGAAAGTCTTTTCAGAAACTAGGCTTTTCAGAAACCAAACGAGGAAAGATTGTGGCGTGGTGTCTCTCGTGGTAGTCACAATAATAGTGACAAGTGCAGCGTGCGTATACAAGTTGTGCGGCGAGTAGAAACATCTCCTCCTATGATTTAGGCACTGATGGCTCGATCCCTTGAACTGCTCCACAGATGGCAGTTCAATGAAGTTGGCGGGTAGGGAGCTCATCCCAGTCCCGGAGTGTTCTTGGGAAGAAACGGAGTCTTGCTTGGATGTAGTCTGGAATTGTTACTGCGACTTGTTGATTGACGGCTTTGTAAAACATGGTTACTCGGGCTTGCCTGCGTACGTCTCTCCTTAGGGGTGGGAGTGCTAGCTGGTCTTCTCTCATTTTTATGACGCTGGCATCTCGCTGGTAGTTTCCGCATAATTATGAAGCGTAAGCCTACTGCCCTTCTTTGGATTTTTTCGAGCTGGTCAAACCGCCAATCTGGTTTTGTCTCTATGGATACCAGACGATGAAGGCATATTCCAGTTGCGATCGTACCAAGGAGATGTAAGCCTGTTGTTTGATGTGCGATGAGTATTTGCTGATGTTTCCTACTTGGGAATCCCAAAGTTCTTCCTGCTTTCGCAGCGACGGCATTGATATGAGGCTTCCAGCTGAGTTGCTCATGAATTTCCATTCTAAGATAGGTTTGACTAGGTACGGCTTGCAAGATATCCCCTCCTAAGTTGTACCACTGCGGATGATTGGTTCTCGCTTCCTGTGTAGTCTCATAGTGTGGAAATCCATTTGCCAGTCTCCTGTAAATGTGTTCAAGGTGTCAATTAGATCTTTCTGTAGTTTGGTTGTACCTACTGTTGTCTTTATTTCTCTAAATAGAAGGCAGTCGTCCGCGAATAATGTTATGGATGAATGTATGTTGTACTCGATGTTAATTGTTAAAGTACTGCAGAAACATCAACGGTCCCAACAGTGTACTTTACGGTACCCCGGAGTCGACTTGAACTGTATAGAAGACGCTTCTCCATCAATAATACTCTCTGCATGTGTTCTTGTAGTAAGCCATGTCCGGATCCATTCATTGGTTTGATCTCTTAATTATTCCATAGTGTGCAATCTTCTTCAGTAAACTTTCATGTGGCACCTTGCCAAATGCCTCGAAAAGGTCGAATATGAGGACATCTGTCTGAATCTTCTTGTCTAAGGATCTTGTGATTTTCTCTGCTATTACAAGATGGCAAGATGCAACTTTCCCGCGAGCCAGTATAGAAACAGCCAGTCCTCGAATATTAAAGCAGTCGATATCTCTTTTATATACCGAATTGACACAAAAATCTACCGAGAATTCTTACCTTATCCTTTTCTTGAGTAAAGATTAGTTAAAACATCACAACAAAACTGAGACACTGTCTGTTAATCTTCGCCGGAAAAATGACTGAAAGTTACAATCATTTGGGAATCGCAGACAAAAAACACTGTATGGTGTCTGCGCTCGCACAAAGACAATTTTAACACGTAAACCAATGGGGATCGCAGTATGAGGGCACTTTTCAGAAGACTATTGACTGCCCAAGACGAAAATCCAATTGAAACCAATTGAACACCAATTGAATTTTTAATTGGTTTCAATTGGTTCCCATTGGTTTTAATTGGTCTCAATGGGACTTTAATAGGACTTCAGTTGGTTTCAATTGGTCCAATTGGCCCTATTTTGGACTTCAATTGGTCCAATTGAAACCAATTGAAATCCTTTTTAAAGTCTAATGGGACCAATTGGTCCAATTGAAATCCCATTAAAGTCTAATGGGGCCAATTGAAACCAATTGAAATCTTTTTTTAAAGTCTAATGGGGCCAATTGGACCAATTGAAACCAATTGAAATCCCATTAAAGTCTAATGGGGCCAATTGAAACCAATTGAAATCCTTTTTTAAAGTCTAATGGGGCCAATTGGTCCAATTGAAACCAATTGAAAATTCAATTGGTGTTCAATTGGTTTCAACCAATAGGACCTATAGAAACCAATAGGACCAATGCTCGATAGAAACCAATTGGACCAATAGAAACCTATAGGACCAATAGAAACCAATTAGATCAATATAAACCAATAGGACCGATATGATCAATAAGACCAATAGAACCCAATGGGACCAATAGAAACCAATAGGACCAATATAAACCAATAGGACCAATAGAAACGGTCCAATAGAAACCAATAGAAACCAACAGATCTTTGTATCTCATGAATATTCATTAGTATCCTCTACACGTGTCACAGAAAAATACATTTATCATGATTTGTTAAGCAAATTATGACAATGTACATCAATTTTGTGATTTGTATTTTCCTTCGGCAATTATTGACCAATAGATTATTTTGTCTGATCATGTTACAATTACATGCACGTTTAAGCATTAGATATATTGATTATATGATTACTAACCAAGAAAAAACATGTATGTTTATTATATATGTTTGTACGAGCCTCAATTTTTTCAAATGTCAATCTTAAATTCACTTCAAATGATCTTTGTGATGGAGTAAATGCATTTGAGATTAGAATATACCTATTGATGGACAGTTGCCAAAATTGATTATGAAGTGTCGATTTATAAATAGTTCTCGATTTACCAATTGCCAGTTGGTTTCAATGGGGACCAGTTGCCTTTCGGTTTCAATGCCCCAGAAGGAAAAACCAGTTACCACCAGTTGAAATTTTCAACTGGTTCCAATTAACTTCAACTGGAACCAGTTAAATTCAACTGGTTCCAGTTGATTCTAACTGGTCCATGATGCACATATTTCCATATTTCCAGTTGCACCAGTTGAAAACTGGTCCGTGGGCATATTTCCAGTTGAACCAGTTGATAACTGGTCTGTGGGCATATTTCCAGTACTTGCACCAGTTGGTAACTGGTCTGTGGGCATATTTCCAGTTGCACCAGTTGATAACTGGTCTGTGGGCATATTTCCAGTTGCACCAGTTGAAAACTGGTCCGTGGGCATATTTCCAGTTGAACCAGTTGACACCAGTTAATTTGCATAATGAATATGGGGTGCGTGCAATTCTATGTATTTATACAATTTATCTGAATTTACAGCATATTTCTTAATTACTGATGATTTAGTTATATGCAATGCATTTCGAAAATACTACAAAATATAAATTGCCAATTATTAGGAGATTTCACTACTTCGTATAAATTACATTTAATTAAACATGAATTAGGGAAAACATTAACTATGAACTAAAATAGATTCGATAAAATACAAGACACATATACCCTATCACTGACCGACCTTGCAAAGATTGCCGTCCAAATTCGCAGTTTTCAAGAAAATTGCGAAATAAATGTTAGTATTTTAGTATTGTTGCATTACCTCAACATGACGTCAAAGGTAACAAAAAAATCCTGCTACTGGGTTCCCGCACAAATTATTATAATAAGTTTTGGCTATGACGTCATTTTTTCAGAACGCCATTCGCCCCCTTTTCGTTCTTTCATTTCCTTGAAATTTTGCAAGCATATTCTGGGTGGCCAAACGCAGGGCATCTCGAAGCCGGATTTTTTTAATCTGTCAAGGCGGGCATTTTTAAAGCAATTTTATATCCTGCATGATTATATTAGTATGGAAGGCCATTTGGGCCACAGCACGAGTCAAGACAATACATACCAAATCCGATTCGTTTTGCACGCAGTGATTGTGAACCCTGTCCCTTCCGCTATCCCGATTCCTTACCAAATTCGAGGGCATAATCTATAGCATCCAATCAATGTCACTGAACTCTTCGTTTTCCGAAATCACTCATGCGTGACCTTCCAGGCGCCATTTTGTCTTTTCAGGCCGTAATTAATGAAGCCTTTCTTTCGGCCCAATTATCTCCACTATCCTAGATGCTACATCCGTCTAACAAATTCCTCTGGATAATTCAAGAGAGGCTCTTTCATCTGTCACGTAAAAAAAAAAACGGGCGTCAATGCATGCATATCGTTCTAATACGATTGCAGTTCTAGTTTTGTATTGCTCTTGTGTGTTTGTGTGTGATTGTGGTTAAGTGCATATACATGGGTGATACCTGCTGATAGTTAATGGTCGGTCCTTTTTTTTTCTTTCTTCTTCTTAACGTACGTATATATAACGAGTAAGTTTTTATTTATTTCGCTATTTAAGTTAATATTGAGTTTTCCTTGATAGGGGCCTCATGTACAAGCACAAGTTGCTTCTTAGAGGTCCTGGCCTATCATTAATTCTGTATTTATGATTAATGTTTTTTATGATGCCAAATAAACTGAATTATCATAACATTTAATTTAGAGGAATAAGTCCAATAATAATTTGTTCTGACTACGTAGACTTTGTCAGAGGCAATATTTCCATACTCTTTGTCTCTCTTTCTCTCTCTGACCCTCTCTCATTATCCCTCTATCTCTCACTTTCTTTCTCTTCCCTCCTCCCACTTTTTCTCCCCCTCCCTCTCTCAATCTCTCTCTCTCTCTCTATCTTTATATATATACCCTTTTCTCTGGGACTTTTGTATATAGACTCTGTTGATCCCTAGATCATCTGAGGTGACCTCTACACTTAGAAACGGAAAGAAAGATCATGAGAGTTCAAAATAACAGGAAATAACAACCACCTCGTATCCGGCCTAGGCCTACTTTGTAAAAAAATGGAAAAAGTTCGCAACCATGATCTTGCAAACAAAGTGTACTATGTTTGCAGCAGGCCTACTTGTACTAGGCAGATGTCCTGATAGTTTGGAGACACAAAGCCTTGCCAGTCGCTGTGCGTATAGTGTCTGCACAGTGAGGCTAGCTAGGCTGAGGGCTCTACTTAGCTTATTTGATGCAGCCAGAGCTAGACTTCAGTGGCGTAATGAGCAAAAACTTTTTTTGTGGTGCAGAAAAAAAATCCGCATCATAAAAAAGTATAATTTACAAAAAAATGAGAAAAAACATCGGAAAATCATGTCACTTCGGCAACATTTGTAAATCACTGGTATCGAATTAGAAATAAACCACTTTTTAATTTTATTGAGGGGGGACAACTGCCCGCCCCCAAGCCCCCCATCAGTCCGCCAGTGCTGCTCAATGCTTTAGGATTTGTGGTAAAGTGTCAAAGCGGAGTCTGTGCATGCAGACTGATTTCCTTGAGTGGATTCCTTGACCATGACGAGAGTTAGAAGGGCATTAATACTCCGTTTAAGTAGGCCTATGATACAAGTCAAAATCCATCTGGTTCACGTCTTATTTTAATATCCATATCGTTAGGAATAACGATAGATTCATGTGTAATTTAAGCAATTTACCTTCGTTTGTTTCATTTCTTTTTTCTTGTGCCACAAGACTGGCTCGCAGTCGTGTAGTGACCAAGATAAGAGCTGGGGTCTCACAGAGTCCTACCTTACCCCTTCTTCTCGTAGGCATTCGAGCCGGAGGTGAAGGTTTTTTTTCTCAAGGTGCTACACAAACACCCCCCTCCTGCCCCCGAGATCGAGGTGATATTTCATTGATTGTGGGTTTGATTTTTGTGTTCTCATTTGTTTTAATTTTCACATTTTGTTTGGTTAATCTTTGTTTTTGTTTGTTCTTTTTTCGCTTGATCTGAAGTTTTCGGATGTCAGTTGTGCTCCTCAGGTCATTACCTTATACCATCAGCTCCCTAGTGACCCCACAACAAGTCATTTGCACAGGCCCCTGCCCCTCCTCCTCCTGTCACTGGTAAGATAATATTCACCAGGGAATATGGACAATTTTAACCCTTCTATTTCACGTGATGATGTACGTACTTGTTCCGTGAAACATTTTGTTTTATTACTTCCTTGTTGCCTTAGAAGAAAATCATCAGGAGGTTTGTGGAGCCAGGATGTCACATGTGTTTCTTTTTAACCCAAGACGAAAATCCAATTGAATCCCCATTGAATGTCCCCACTGAATCCCAATTGAATACCAATTGGCAATTTGGAGTACATGGAAAGTGAAACAATGGGTACCTATTGAAACCAATTGGCAATTGGTCCCCATTGAAACCGAAAGGCAATTGGTTCCCATTGAAACCGAAAGGCAATTGGTCCCCATTGAATGTCCCCATTGAATCCAAATTGAATACCAATTGGCAATTTGGAGTACATGGAAAGTGAAACAATGGGTACCTATTGAAACCAAAAGGCAATTGGTCCCCATTGAAACCAACTGGCAATTGGTAAATCGAGAACTATTGATAAATCGATACTTCACAATCAATTTTGGCAACTGTCCATCAATTAATAGGTATATTCTAATCTCAAATGCATTAACTCCATCACAAAGATCATTTGAAGTGAATTTAAGATTAACTTTAGTTAAATTTGAGGCTCGTACAAACATATATAATAAACATACATGTTATTTCTTGGTTTGTAATCATATAATCAATATATCTATTGCTAAAACGTGCATGTAATTGTAACATGATCAGACAAATAATCTATTGGTCAATAATTGCTGAAGGAAAATACAAATCACAAAATTGATGTGCATTGTCATAATTTGCTTAACAAATCATGATAAATGTATTTTTCTGTGACACGTGTAGAGTATACTAATGAATATTCATGAGATACAAAGATCTGTTGGTTTCTATTGGTTTCTATTGGACTGTTTCTATTGGTTTCTATTGGTCCTATTGGTTTCTATTGGTCCCATTGGGTTCTAGTGATCTTATTGATCATATCGGTCCTATTGGTTTCTATTGGTCTATTTGATTTCTATTGATCCTATTGGTTTCTATTGGTCCAATTGGTTTCTATTGAGCATTGGTCCTATTGGTTGAAACTAATTGAACACCAATTGAATTTAATTGGTTTCAATTGGACCAATTGGCCCCATTAGACTTTAATGGGATTTCAATTGGTTTCAATTGGTCCAATTGGCCCCATTAGACTTTAAAAAAAGATTTAAATTGGCCCCATTAGACTTTCATGGGATTTCAATTAGACCAATTGGCCCCATTAGACTTTAAAAAGGATTTCAATTGGTTTCAATTGTAGCGGCCATATTACGGTGATGTCATGACTAGTCTTAGTAACAAGCGCTTGCAATTTTAAAAACATTGATTAAACACTCACGTCACGTTTTGGTAGACGTGATCATTCGTGTTTTACCGGCGTGGAAAACAACGAATGGTAGGCCCTACACTTCGTTAATTAGAGTCACCTATTTTACGAAACAGCGCAAAACGTGAACGTGACACGTGATACGTGATACGTGACTGTTCGTTGCAAGCCGATGAATCCTTCTATGCCACGAATGATTTTTTTTTAATGGCCGTTTCAATTGATTAGAGTTGAAAAAGAGAAAATTAAAGTAAATAATAAAGAAAGAGAGAAATTAAACTAGAACTTCGCTTTTTTCAACTATCTCATAAGTGCCCATTTTAAGTAGGGAAAATGTTTCATTTTCTTCCTAATAAGCACCTCTTCCCTTTGTCCCCAATGTTCCTTTTCACCTCTGATAAGTGTCCCTATCCCTCTGATAGGTGCCCTTGTACTTTGACGAGTTTCCCTTTTCCTTTGTAGTAAGTGATTTATTTCCCTTTTAAGAGGTCATCTCTGAAAATAGTCCATTTTGGGGTATGTAAGTGCCCATTTTCCATTCAATTAAGTGGCTTTTGTCCCTCTGATTAGTGCCCCTTTTTTCTTTCTAATAATTGCCCCTTTACCTTCCTAAAAAAAACCTATCACCCCTGATAAATGCCCCATTTTAAATATGATAAGTTCCGTTTGTTACTTTGATTAATGTCTCTTTCCTTATTAATAATTGCCCTTTGAAAAGTGCACCTTTTTTACCGACATTTTCCACTGTTCCTTACAAAGTGTGCCCTTTTTCGGTCACCTAAAGAGCCACATCTAGTTTCAAAGAATCGGAGCAACTTTGTGTAGTACTTGTTCGCTATTATTTTCTACCACAACAATGAAAGGCAGGGTTGAAGAAAATGAAGGGTTAGACAAAATAGCGGAGTTTTCTAACCCAAAGGTTACTGCATTTACATTACTAAATTTCATTCATATTAATGTTAAAAAGAAATATGATCACCATACGTGCTATGGCAAGATGTTTTTTAAATTACCCTTCATATCCCATAAACTATATCCTATTTCTCATTGCCTCCCTTACATGTGTCCTGTATTTAAAGCGACCGAGAGCAATAATTTTTCTCAAATTTCCCGCATTTATGATTCATCTCATTAAAGTTCTTATTCATTCTTTCATCATGAGATTGTGCTTAAGACCCCATCATGATTGGTAAATTCATCTGATAATAAGATCACGTTTAACAAAAGGAACAAAAGCATAAACCAATCGTCGGTTTCAAATGTTCAAATGTTCGGGGAAAACGGGCCATAGTGTGCTTGGGGGTGCGTTCAATCGACACTTTTTCACCCTAGAATCACGGTTTTCAAAGACGTTTAGTTTAAAACACGGTTGCGTTCAAGCGATTTTTCGTTGGTCGTAAAAATAAACGTGTTTAAAAACACAAACATGAAACGCTGAAAAAGATGCGTTTTGTATCATGATTCTGCAGAATCACGGTCGCTAAAATTCGCTTGAACGAACGGAGATCTCAATCATGATTCTATGACGTCATTATCTATTATATATATTATCGCTACCTATTTCTATTCTTCCTGGGTGGGCTTGAAATGAGCGAGAATCATCGTTGATGGAAAATCGCTTGAACGATCTCCCACAGTAACCGTGTTTTGTATCGGCGTTTTGAATTGTGATTCATGTTTGTGATTCTAGCTTCAAAAAAAATCGCTTGAACGCACCCTTAGATGTTCGCAAAAAGTCTTGGGGACGTAAAACCTTAAAGGAGAAGTCCCACCCTGATATAAATTTGTTTGTTTGTTTGTTTTGTTTGTTTAGTTTTATTTCCACTTTTTCAGATCAATACAAAGAAACATCATACAAATAAATATAATGAGTAACATGTAAGTTTGACAAAATATGTTTCTAGTTAAAATACAATCCAAAAAAAAAAAACACAACAAATATATTGATTTGTGCCAAACCATCGTGAAAACATAATCTGCATAAAAATAAGAAATAAGGGGGAGAATGGATATCTTCGTTTTGGAAGTTTCTTACAAAGGAAAAAAGCAGGAGACCACATGTCGTAAGCGAAAATGCTTGAGGATGACCGTGTGCCATCCACGCCAAGAGGGTTACCATCATGCCTGGTTATAATAGAAGCAGAAAAATGAGAGGAACAGGTCAATGAAAGTTTGAGCAAATTTCGATTAAAATTAAAAAGTCTATATCTTAATTATATATTTACGCGTGTATAATATATAAATATATATAGATATGTATATATATATATATATATGATATAAAAATCTGACCGCGAAAACCCATTTATACACTTTTGAAGAAGAAAAAAAGTTTAAAGTAAAAAGAAAAATTAGTTTTTTTAAAGATTGAGATAATTATGTTTTACAAAACATGTTTTGGGTGTCAAGCTTTTAACACAGGCGCTGATTCAGGCGGGGGCACAGCCGGGCCCGTGCCCGCCCCCCTGGCGGCTTTAAAAAAAAATAATAAAAAAAGAGAGAAAAAAAAGAAAGAGAAAAGGGGGAAATAAAATTGGAAATAAAAATCCTGGGTATGGGTAAGAGTGTTCGTACTGCGCTGTAGGCACCCTACCTTTTAACCGGGGCAAGCCACGGACTTCCCGGTGTTCATTTTCTTCACGATTCTTCCTATTTCCTTCTCAATTAAAAAACAAGCACTGTTAAGTGACCCAAACATTTTGATATGATTTCTCTACAGTTGAGAAGAAAACTTGTGAAACTTCTGTGGTGCATACTAGCATTACAATAAAGTTCAAATACATTTTATCTTGAAATGCGATGACTTTGCGTTGGGTTGCGGCAGAAAATAGTCGATATATCGGCAAGCAAAAACAGTGTACCGCGCATGTACCGTTGCGTTTCGAGTATAAATTCAGCTTAAATGGAAGTCCACCCTATTAATATTGAATTGGTTTTAATAGAAGCGGAAAATAGAGAAACAGCTCGGTGAAAAGACGTATTTACCAGAGATGAACAGATTGGAAAAGGACAGTTCTTAAAAATATAAGCATAATGGGCAAAATTGAGAGAAAAAAAAAACGAAAAATCATGTCATTTCAGCAACATTACTCTCTCTGTCTCTTTCTGTCTGTCTGTCTCCTTTTCTCGCACTCCCTCCCTCTTTTTGTAAATCACTGGTATCGAATTAGAAATAAACCATGTTTAAATTTTATTTGTATTTGGGGGTTCAACTGCCCCCCCCCCCATCAGTACGCCATTGAATACGCACGTACACCGAACCTGATGCGATGATTTATCATAAAATGAGATTTCATACAAAAATTACACGTGCAAAGCTATGTTTACTTAAAATAAATGACATGCGAGAAACTCGGGAGGCTTATATACCTTTAACGAATGACTACCCATGCAGGTCGAAACTTGTTCATAATCATTGCGACATGCTACGGTACTTAGTTGTGAATCGTAACTGTGGATGCTAGTACTCAAGTTATGCTTTTTGCGTTTCTCTCACAAAATTGGGTGTAAATACACTGCTCAGCTTGAAGAAAATTCTCTGAAAGTGGAAGTTTTACTGAACAATTAATAGAGAAGGAAAACAAAGGTGAAAAACAGACGGGCATATCGGGCACGCGGCCATCAGTGAATTCAACCGGCAGATTCAGCAAATAACTTAACAGTTCAAAGCGAGCGGACGACTTTTCTATGCTCTCGTGAACGACATATCTATCTATCTAAGTATCTTCTCCCGGTTCGGAGGTTGATTGCAACATCTCTCCATTTCACTCTATCTTCTGCCATTCTGGTGCACTCTCGCAGTTTTAGTCCACTCCAGTTCTTGACATTCTCTTCCCAGTTGATTCTGGGTCTCCCTCTAGGTCTACTTCCTTCCACTCTTCCTTCCAATACATCCTTTAAGAGGCTTTGGTGCCTTTTAACATGACCAAAGTATTTGACTTTTCTCTCCTTAACTAATCCTACTAGTGCAATTTGTTTACACCCTGCCATGTGCAATATCTCTTTGTTGGTTTTCATTCGTTTCCAGGATATCTTCATCATTCTTCTGTAGATCCACATTTCAAAAGATGTTATTCTTTTCGACATAAGCAAGATTTTTATCATCTTATATCTGTATAGTGTATTACACCATTGGAGCTATATTACAAGACCATCAACAATCAAGAGAAAATACGTGGATATAATGGGAACGTACACACTAAGTCTGATCCTGATGGGATTGTTAGCCTGTATATCTTCGGCCGTGAATGGTAAGTTTCATAATTAAATCACAATTTGTAATTGCAACTTGGTCTAGAGTTTTGTCTGGATCTGTTAAGATGTACATAATGAGTTAATTTTCATAAAAATTTTGTCAAATCGAGTATCTGTAATGTTCTAGAACCCATGTAAGTAATCTTAACAATTTAATGAATTAAATGGCGGTAAATTTAGGGTAGAAAATCATGTCTGAATAGGATGTTCTCAATTCACTCTCACATTCAGTCTGACGGAGTATCCGCATGATCCCACTGCACAGGCCACAGGCGCAGCTCAGGCCGCAGTCAAAGTATGCAGATGGATGAAGTAGCCTATATCAATCGGTAACGTTAGATCTAATATTCAAGTTAATTAAAAGTCTTAATTTTAGTTTGAATATTTCATTTGTTATATTTGTGTAGATTCTATGACTTTCTAAATTCTATGTAGAAAATCTGTGTGGAGAAAATCTGTTCCGATGCGACAACAACAAGTGCATCCCTAGTTTATGGAAGTGCGACAACGAGGACGACTGTGGAGATAATTCTGACGAGACAGTTTGTGGTAAGTTTGAGGAAAACTTAATTTATTTATTAATTTTACCTGTCAATAAAACGTTGTATTGGACATGTTGAAAAGGCGATCTCTAGACCTTGTCGGAGTTGTCCATGTCCTCATAGTCATACAAACGCACATGTTTTGTGAATGTAAACATTGACCGACAGAAAGTCTGACTAGCCGCTTCTTTTTTCCATCTTTTCTTTAATCTAACCAGATTTACTTAATACAGAGATGAATATCGCTTTCTATAGTGTCTTATGAATGAATTAGTACCATAATTGATAGGATTTTGATAAAACATATTGATGTATTTATCCGTAGTAAGTGGTGTGTAAAATTGCTAACTGTACAAGATTATCAGTATATCAATCGGTAACGCTAGATCTAATATTCAAGTTAATTAAAAGTCTTAATTTTAGTTTGAATATTTCATTTGTTATATTTGTGTATGACTTTCTAATTTGTTTCTAAATTCGAAACCCTAAACTAAGTAATTTTCCATGCGTTTCAGACCTGGCGGGGGCTGTTTCATCAACTAGAATTGATTTCGATTTTTAAAATCTATTTTAAAGTTTAAAGGTACTATGTTCCATTTGCATGTCAAGAAAATGAAAAGCTTAAATTCCGACAGCATTTGAAAGACAATACTTATTAGAACTTCCCTTAAAACGAAAGGGTTTGAAAATGGATTTTTGTGAAAAAAAAACAACCATTGTCGAATCGACATAAGGGATTTGTATCACCTAAGTAATAGTCTGATTTTCAGACCCTTGTGCCGAATGGTCGTACGTTTTGTGCTGCACAAAGATTCAATCAGTTTAATTTTGGCCATTGCAAGTAGTGGTTTATTGATGTAGACAAATGCTCATGTACCTGTTACAGCTCTTTTTATGTATGTTATTACCAAAGTCACGCAGTAGTGTCTGACAGGGTAGTCTAAAAAGTAAACGGGTTTCCTTGCATAATTTGAATAATAGGACACTGCTAACGTTAAAATTTCACAGATAGAACATACATGACATATTCATAATTCCTGCAAAGTTCTACAGAATTTGATGTTGGCTGCAAAAAGGACATAGTATCTTAAAGGCCGAATCAGTTTTAGCCTAAAACTGATACTTGTGAACTGTTTCATCAAATTGATTTTAAAGGGATAGTTGAGTTTTGTTGCAGAGGGCGCTACACAAAATAATTTTTTTGTGAGTTTGATCTGCCATAATCTTTTGTATGGGAAGACATCCTCTATTTTAAGTTTAAAAAGATAAGAGATAACAGGGTTAAACAGTTTAATTTTAAACTCTTTCATAGAATACTGCCCTCTCGAGACAATCTTTTTAAATGGAAGCTCGTAAATCCAAATCAATGTGAAACATGTAACGAAATTGAGACGATTGATCATTTTTGTACTATTGTAAAAGTATTCAGATTTACTGAAAAGTTATTTCTAGGATGATCTACTTTATGTTTGAAGAAGAAATAGTAATAAATATGGAAATGTTGTTAATTGGGTATAAAATTTATAAAAAAAACGAAGTTTGAATTGATCAATTTTATGATATGTTGTAATTTCCAGTAAATATAGTAAAAAATAAATAAATCCTCATGAAGGAGGCGAAGAGAAAAAATATATATCTTTGTGGTGGCCAACAAAATTAACAATCGATAATTTGAACCAGCCGTTGAAAAAACGAGATAGCGCCTTATACGTTTTATTCCAGCGAATCCCGATGTCGGTTTTTTTCTTTGCTTTTCGTGTTGGTTATAATACGCACAACCAGTCGGCCCGTATATTGTTATTATTAATTAACTAGCAGGGCCCGTGGAAAATCCACGGGATTCTAGGGAGGGTGGGAGGGGGTTGTAAATACTTTAAAATAGATATGTGCTATCGATTTTTTTTTTGATTTTTTTTTTTTTTGATTTTTTTTTAATAATAATTTTTTAATTATAATTTTATTATATTAAAAAAGATATTTCTGTGCTAGATGATATTTTTTTCTTCATTGTATATGCCTACTTTTTATCATTTTATAATTTTTCTTCTTCTTTTCATTAATATTTTACTCGTTAGAATACCAACCTTTTGTTTGCTGTCCCATCATGTATCGTTTTGAATTTTTAATTTTTATCTGAATTATGTAATAAAACTTGAAAACTGGAAGATACAGTGAAATCAATAATTTGTAATCAAAATTGATGCAGATATTTTAGACTTTACCTTCGTTTTCACTTTCGTTATTTACGATTATTGTCGTCACTTCGTTCCTATTATTCTCACTATCCCTTTTTCCGGATCCTCACTCTTTATCTATACGAATCAAGGGCGTCATTGCAATCCGAGTTTGAGCATGGGGGACACAATTACATGTCACTCTCTCTCTAGTTACGCTGTTTCACGGCATGTACTTTCATTGGTGACCGGTTCATTTATTGTCTTTTTTATCTTTGACGTTTCATTACATTTTTAGAGAAAGAAGACGATTGTTTAATTGTACGGTTCTCGACTCTTAATCTTTGTCTGAATTCAGTTTCCACCCTCTCGCGCGTATAGCTCGGAAGCTTTGACGTTTCATTAAATTATTAGAGAAAGAAGACGATTCGTTCTACCGTTCTCGACTCTTAATTCTTGTCTGAATTCAGTTTCCACCCTCTCGCGCGTAGCGCGGAAGCTTTGACGTTTCATTAAATTATTAGAGAAAGAAGACGATTCGTTCTACCGTTCTGGACTCTTAATCCTTGTCGGAATTCAGTTTCACCTCTCGCGCGTAGCGCGGAAGCTGTGACGTTTCATTCAATTATTAGAGTAAGAAGACGATTCGTAATTGTACCGTTCTCGATCGACTCTTAATCCTTGCCTGAATTCAGTTTCCACCTCTCGCGCGTAGCGCGAAGCTTGACGTTTCATTAAAATATTAGAGAACGAAGACGATTCGTTGTACCGTTCTCGACTCTTAATCCCTGTTTCATTAAATTTTTAGAGAAAGAAGACGTTTCATAGTACCGTTCTCGACTGTTTGAATAAAGTTCCCCCTCCCGCGCGAAGTCAACAGAGAGAGAAAGAGAGAAAGAAAGAAAAAGGAAAGATTTTAACCCCAAATCGTGGGGGACATTTCACCACCTGAAAATTTGGGGGGACGTGTCCCCCGTCCCCCAGGATAATGGATTGACGCCCTGATAGGCCTACGAATATTGTTCTCAGCATGCACTTCACTCCCATTATCATTTTGGTTTTTTCACACATTGCTAAGTTAATTTAGTCCTACAATGAAAATAATATACAAATATACAATGACACTCGAAGGATAATGGATTGACGCCCTGATAGGCCTACAAATATTGTTCTCATGCACTTCACTCCCATTATCATTTTGGTTATTTTCACACATTACTAAGTTAATTTAGTCCTACAATGAAAATAATATACAAATATACAAATATACAATGACACTCGAAGTGACTCGAGGATCTAGCTAAAACTATTCGCATCGAAGGAACATCAAATCGTATTATATTATCCCGAGGGCCATCGATCGCGGCCCCAGAGAGAACAGTACTGTTCCCGAGTGCGAATAGTTTTAGCTTGTTCCGAGAATGAGTCATTGTATAATTGTTTTATATCCCTTCCACCTGTAGGCCTATCATTCCTTGGACACTTCTGTAATAGCATGTACCGTACTCACATTCACATCACATTCAATAAAGAAATAAAAGAAAACAACAATTCATTGCACGGCTCAAACACGAAACATTGAAGAATCTAAAGACACGCTATACAGCCAGTATTACAGGTACAGCAGTAGAGTGCTGCAGTTACCGCACAGGGTACAGTAAATTGCATGGCGTGAGCGCCGTGACTGGCACCGCGGGAGTTGCCCGTGCGGAGGCATTTGATATTACGTGAGCTCGCTGAATTTACCTTCTCGTCAGTTATATGGTCTCGATAATTACAATCTATTTGCGTTATTGTTGTTGTGATTTTAATGTAGTTTTCATGAAAAGACCAATAAAGCAGAAGCTTGGACTATGATTATGTTGACATGGTTCACAGAATATGTATAAATATTTTCAAAGTAAAGATTTTACGCGAAAAATCGGACGGTTTGTGCCAATATATCGCAGCTGTCGCACGAACTACTGTGTGTGTGTGTGTGTGTGGCCTGGGCGTAGAACCAACATAATACGTTCTCGTCAGTTTGGCTGCTGCAAAGGCCTATATATAGCAAGATGCCTAACACCGGACAGGCCCAACCCGTTGCGCCTTGTACTTGCTACGCCACATGACTTGAGTGGATTGTCGTATGCTGTGTATTTCTCTGGCATGCCCGTAAAGTGCCTACAAAGCATATCATAAGCAAGATGCCTAACACGGGGTAGGCCCGCTCTGTTGCAGCGTGTATCTGCTACAACACATTATGGAGTGGATCGTCTCTTAAAAGTGTTTCTCCTTGATTAGACAGAGGGCGGGTGCACGCCATGCTGCCTCACTCTCGCGGGTTCGTCGCCTCCTTGCACGGACAACGCCGGCCGTGCTCTCGTCCGCTCGTCCTCCCGGGACCCCGGAACCACCTTTAACGACATCGACGGCGACCGCGGGGTCGACGTGGCACGCGGGATACGGGAGACATGCCTCGTGGAATTGTGTCGCCGTTCCCGCGCCACGGCAAAGGGGGGCGCGGTCGAGGAAAGACGTTTTTCATGAACCGTTTTTACCCCCCTCGACGCTTTTGCGTATTAATATATAGATTAATTAATAAACGGTTACCGTATCTTTTTTAAAGTAGAGCTGAATTGGTATGATCATATTGGCTAAATTATTAATTAATTAATAAACGGTCACCGTATCTTTTTAAAAGTGGAGCTGAATTGGTATGATCGTATTGGCTGAATTTCACACATTTTGGGGTTATAAAATTACCTTCATAGCAATTTTAGGTCCTAAAAGAGCACTAGAAATGTCATAAATAATAATAAGAGCAATAGCGATGCACTTTGAAGGCATTTGCGGTGTGAAACAAGAACTTAAATATCCCTTTAAGCTAAAATAGATTTTTATTAATTTTTCATAAATGTGAAGGGCTCTGTAATCAAGGCTTGTCAGTTTGGGGTAAATCAACCACAAAATGGCCTCGGTAAACAACTGCAAGAGACGTCATGCTGTGACGTCATGCTGTAGCGGTGCACTGTACTGTATCTGAGTCAGGGGCGGATCCAGCCGGCGGCAAGGGAGGGGGGCAGAAAGGGGCCCAATTCGTGAGAAAATATGTAGCGGCGAATCAGCCAGCCGATGAATAAGAGGGGAGTAAGGAGCACTATTTTTCCCTAATTCGTGAGAAAATATTTAGCGCCGAATCAGCCAGCCGGTGAATAAGCGGGGGTAGGGGGGGGGGGCAAGGAGCACTATTTTTATTTTATTTTTGCTCAACGGGATAGTGACCATTTTTAGCACACAAAAAAATTATTATTATTATTTCTTGTGTGTGCCAGGGGAGGGGGCCCGTCTTCTTCCTTTTTTATAAAGGTGTTATTACCTGTTGTTTTTTTTTTTTAACAGGGAGGGGCCGGGCCCCGGCCCTGGATTCGCCACTGATCTGAGTGGCCTAGATCATACGGGTGATTGAGAAGCTCGCTCAACGTACGCAGCAGGGGGTTGGCCGGGATGGTACATTCCCCGCAGTGGACAAGCGAATTAAAGCACAGGCGCACAGATTTCTCAACGACAAATGATTTGACGGACATAGTATAGATATATTGTATGCTATGAAGGGCATATTTCTTTAGGCTCAAGGGCGGCTCCCGCCGCGGAGCGCCTCGGGGTCATGGCAGGATGTAACGTCCCCGAGAGCCAGTATAGAAACAGCTATGCCTCGAGTATTAGAGCAGTCCATAATGTCTTTTATATACCGAATTCACAAAAAAAATCTACAAAGAATTCTTGCCTTATCCTTTTCTTGAGTAAAGATTGGTTAAAACATCACGGAAAATCTGAGACACTGTTAATCTGTGCTTGAAAGTTGCCTGAATGTTACGATCATTCGGGAATCGCACACACTAAGTAGGGAGGTGAAAGAAAGGAGGCGAAACTCTTGTAATTTATTCAAACGCATTCGTGAGTTCTAAAGCGTAACAATGGGATGTGTAACATTCCACTTGGCTTTGAAGTTCCATGCTCCGAACCGCGCTTCCACTGCGGGAATTTCGGAAGCCAGGCACCAGTTTTACATTTATTACAAAATATTAAATTACCGGCAAAATTTCAGTGTAAATCAAAAACTTTATATGGGGATTGTATTGGGAATAGTGCATCAAACAAATTTTCAAACTTAGTACTCCGTCCTTCCTATAATTTGTGTGCCAGAGTTGGTAAAAGAAAAATTACATCCTGACAAAAACTCAATATTTTAGGATAATGCGCTAATTCGTTCATGTTTTAATGTCCCGTTATTTAATCCATGATTTACAATCTTCAATAACACTAAGTTTGCTAATGCGTGTTTTCGCGTGTTTTTTATATTTTTGAAGTTAAAAAAGGATGAAATTACACAAGTTTGTGTTCGCTTGTTCTACTCTTTACACATTCAACAATGCAGGCCCAGCGGAGCACCCCAATTAGCATATCATTAACGGCCCGTTCTATTTGAATAACCAACGGACATCTACGTGAATCCGAACATGTGTTTGCTAGAATGTAAAATCTTAAAATTCGCGTTGCGCCTTTATTACTGCCAATATCGCTATGAAACTTTCCATACTAACTACAATTATTATGAACTTGATATCAGTGAAATAAATATGAAATTCCATGGAATAAAACTCGAGATATGAGCTTCACCCTCGATAAACACGCCGTCTATTTTTTTCTGACTCTCCCCTATCCAGCAATGCAGGAAGTAGAGACTTAGTATGAATGTTCATGAGGGTTGAATCCATACATGGGCGAAATTTTCGCTTGGCCGATGGAGTATTTTTATAGTTATAAGTTCTGTTTCATGGGGCTTTAGGGACTTTTAGATTTGCACGATGAGAACGTGGACTGCTGCGTGGACATCCTTTAAGGCAATGTGACGTCCTTTTAAGGCACTGTCGAGCACTGGCAGTCTGCCCGGCAGTGCCTTAAAAGGACGTAACATTGCCTTAAAAGGATGTCCACGCAGCAGGTGCACGTTCTCGTCGTGCAAATCTAAGAGTCCCTATTCTCTGCGCATGCGTCTTCGGGCTCAGTGCATTCGGCCGGCACACATGTATAACCCAGGCACACGCGAGGTTTCCCTGACATAACATACATTTGAATGAATAGGACTGGTCATAACATATTGCGCACACGAAGGCTTGTTTTTGTTCGATGAGATTCGGACGTTGGGGTATGTTTTCTCTGACTCTACCCTATCCAGCAACTATAAAAAGAGATATTTCAGAAGGATTGAGATTATTAAATTTCTGTTCTGTTCATATGAGGCAATTCTTGGCCGGTCTCGAAAAAATGGTGAATTTTACGGTGATTTCGTATCTCATTTTTTCGTTTTTTCGTCAAAATTATCCCTTAAATTTCACATTTTCGGTGCATCAATAACTTTTGTTATACACATGAGTTTCTTGCACATTTTTTAAATAATCGATTTAGTAGCTTTGATTGCTGATATTCATCAAATTAATGAAGAATTTGCCTTCGAAATTTGTATACTTTTTTTCGCATCAATCGGTACACAATTGTTTATTTTATGCAAATGATGTTTACTGGACGAGAGTCGATCGCTCGGTAATTGGGGTGCTCCGCTGCGCCTGAATGGATGAGAAATCATTGAAAGGGACAGCGAACAGTTGCTGTGATACCATTTTCTGATGTAGGAATACTAAATCCTGAAATTTCATGCGCTCTTTTATCTCACCACCTGGTCAACAGTTGCAGATTAGCTTATAACTTTTCGGCGGCGTGGAGCATGGGGTCAAAGGAGAGCGGCTTGATTCCAGTCCTTCTCTATCACGTCCCTGCACTAAGCGGCCAAATCGCACACACACTGTCTGGTGTCCGCGCTCGCACAAAGAGACTTTTTACACGTAAACAAATGGGGATCTCAGCAAATTTTAACTACTCGTCCCGTTACCCGGGGCAACGGGCATCTTTCTCATGAACTATTGACCGTTACCAGGGGCAACTGGCATTGTTCGTTTCTTTGTGGGCATGGCCAAAATCACTTCTCCAATTTCGTGGATGTAATCCATAAGGTCCTAATTGTGACTTATTGGGGTGAAAACAAAGAACAACAACATGACAAGAGGCTAAACGCATTAGTATGAGAAAGTTAGGGAGTCTGGGCTGAAGCTGAACAAGGGCAAGTCGGTGGTGGGAACACACCGCATTAAGTACGTAGGTCACGTGATATCTAGCGCGGGAAAAGTGCTCAGCCCAGACCGGTTCAAGTCAGTCACTGACATGCCAAACCCCACCTGCCGCAAAGAAGTTGAAACATTCCTTTGAATGATAATACGTACATGGGGAAATTCATCCCCAACCTCTCGCAAATCACAGCCCCTTTGAGGCAACTAACTGAGAAAGATGGTGCTTGGCATTGGGACGAATTACATACTCAAGCCATGGAGAAATTGAAACGGCTCATCACAGCGGCCCCGTGCTATAGGCTTATATGACCCTCGTAAGGATGTTGTCTTGGCAACAGATGCTTCGAACCAAGGCTTTGGAGCCGTCCTCACGCAGAATAATGAACAGCCGATAGCATATGCATCGCGTCGCGTAACAAGAGCAGAACAAAACTACGCCTCGATCGAAAAAGAGCTATGCGCTATCCTGTATGCATGCCGCAAGTTCCACGATTATAATAGGCCAGAAGACCGTAGCCTATACCGATCACAATAGCCCGTCATTGGTATATTCGTGAAGCCTCTGTAGAATCCAGGGGCCCGTTTCTCGAAACCGTCACAAGTCTAACTTCTTGACTAAATCAGCGTTAGTAAGCTACTTGTCCGTTAGGTGTTTCATGAAGCCCTCTTTGCCAAGATCAAAGACAACATCCTGACTAAGTAGTTATGACGCTTCCGACCCCGTCATATCTCTGTCATAACTTTTTAGTCGATGGGCAGCGCCATCACATGTCATTAATTGGGTAGACTATGGCTGGCAAAAAGGACAAGAAATCCTCCAGCTATGATCTTTCTACATATTCACTTAAACAGGGAGTTGTCCTTTTTTATATTTGAAAATCATATGAAAATATGCCATGTTTATATCTAAGGTTTTTTACACTTATCTAAACTGATTATACTCGTTTATTTCCACATTGTAAAACCCTCGGAAGGGATGGGTTATCTGCAACGGCAGGCAAACATAGTCAGAAGTGTCATCTCTAGTTTTCAGACCCATATTAATTTCGAGATAAATTCTATCTTCAAATGTGTTAACTGAATAGTTTAAAACATCTGTTTTAACGTTTGGAATGTTGAAGTTTTGTCATTTCAATATTGTGCTGACGCCTAAAACATTGGCAAAATTTTTCATAACATCGTATTTTTAACTTAGAATAATATAAGGGTGTATTTTTATAAACTATCAAATGAAAATATCCGGGGTACCCATCTAAAAAAAAAATGATTCACCGGTCATAAAATGAACGGTGTAAATCTATGGTATAATCTACTCAAATTTTGAAGTAAATTGCATCTCTTATTCCTTGGTACCATTTTCAATCTTTTTTAGTCCTAATTCATTTAAATAATTGCAGTTTTCCTAAAATTACTTTTTTTTAATCCGGTGGAATTGCGACTAAGGCTATGTCTTGGCTCCTCTTCTCGCCGATAGTATCGATTTCACGAGATGCCTAGCTAGTAAGCTCTTCATGAAACGGTTTAGGAAGATCAGAGACATCTCCGTAGTTGGTGGATAAAGTTATGACTGTCTTGTCGTTGGTTTCGAGAAACGGGCCCCAGGTAGCAGCTAACTAGCTGTTTTGTGGCGCGGCTAGCTGTGTCTCGCATGTGACGTCACAAATCTTGACGCTCTACGGAGGACCGTAACGCTGAAGGCAGAAAATCTGAATCTCAAAATTAACATTTTTGAGAGATGATTACTGCGGGCCCCAAACATATTTTGAAGAGGGAAGTTGTTATATTTCATCAGTAAGGCTTCCCCTTCGCAACGATATGAATTTTGCATCAATTCAAAACACTTTTGATTCTTCGGGTGTCTACTATCAAATTCAATGCATAAATCTTTGTTGAGTGACATGTTAATAACATGTTATAGATTATTTAATTCACCTTTTACAATGTATTTCAATAATCAGAATGCGAATTTCATAGATTAATTGTTGCGCGAGGTATGACAAGCCAAAATGTTTTCATATCAAACTCTTTGTTTCATAATAAAATAGTCTTCCTATTTGTGGGCATTATGCCAGCAGTGAGCAGTTATCTATAGCAAAGTTTGATCTTGGTCACCAATTTTGCTCAGGTTTTGGTATCATGATCTTCAAGATCTTCGTTATACTCTTAAGGGGGTTCCACTAAAATCCTCTTTTATCAATACATTGTTTAGTTTGTCATTGTATGTTGCGTACACCAGAATATACATGCAGTTTACCTTCTAATATGTGTTCTTTTCGGAAGTGAGAGTATTAAGTTTGATGTTTGAAGATAGTTAAACATTACACATGGAGGAGCCTGAAAGGTAAGAAATTATTATTTATCAATTTCAAAATATGTATCTCCGAATATCTCGTTCTGCAAAAAGAATGACAAATAGGGGTTTTAAATTTCATTTTCGTTTGTTTTCTTCTTTGATTTCACTGTAGGCCAACTGACATGTAGTTCTGCAGAGTTTGAGTGCATTGGTTCAGGAACAGGTTACGGAAACTTAACATGTATTCCAGCAAGATGGCGCTGTGACGGTGACAGTGACTGCCCAAACGGATTAGATGAAGATGGCTGTCGTAAGTAAACCTATCTCTGAAACAATGTGAAATTCGTAACAAATGATGAGTTTGCGCACAATTCCATTTCAAAAAGTTCATGCATGCTTATAAATGTTTGGCATTTATTAGTAAATACTGTTGTATCTCTGAAACACTATTATTAACATGAATGCTTTACCTGAGAGTTAAGGGGGTGTCCTTTCTACTTGGCTGCTGGTAGTGAAGTGGCTTGGAAGCTCACAGCAGTGACATTCCTTCTGTAGTGGTAATGGTATGCTATTCAGGTATCCATCTATTGTCCTATTGTCACTGGCTGGTATTGTTTATCACCAACTTGAACATATCTTACTGGTCCCAAAGTTTGCATAATGATTCCATAGTCCCACTTGTTTTTCCCTCATAATGCACGTACCTTAACACGCTGACCAGGTGAAAACTGACGAATGCTGGTATACGCCCTCTGTCATGACGTTCTCTTGACAGCAGCCTGCTTCTTTCCACTGTTTCAGCCAAGGAAGGTTTAATGAGTCTCATGCGGGTACGTGGTTGTCTCTTCAACAGTAATTCAGCTGGTGTGCGTCCAGTTAGGGAATGTGGAGCATTGCGATAAGTGAAGAGAAAATTGGCAATTTGATGTTGAGTAGTCAAACCACTCTCCTTGTATGCCTTCAGATTCTGCTTCAAGGTTTGAACGCAACGTTCAACAGCTCCATTAGAAGAAAGATGATAAGGTGGAACTCGAATGTGATTCACCCCATTCTTCTTGAAGAACTCAGTGAGCTGTGCAGAAATGAATTGTGGTCCATTATCTGATACAAAGTGTTCAGGAAGTCCATGGGTGGCAAATATGTGCCGTAGTACATCAATCATAGCACTAGTTGTTGTAGAGCTCATTGGAAAGACTTCCATCTGTAACCAGGTGACTGGTTTTAAAGACTAGTCATATACCTTACCCCATTGCCACATAAAATGCTGGACTACATGACTCACTTTTTGCAAATATATTTAACACATGACCCCACAACATATTCTATGTTCCTTTGTCTATAATATCTTGAACTCGTGAACCCGCTCGACTCCTCGCAGTCCGTGTCACGAGTTTAACCAACACACATCTCCTCTTTGCCTCCTGTTATACAGGTAAATTATTATATTTTGTATTATACTTATTTTTAAGTAAATCATATTATCCTGTTATATAACTTTGTGCGGTTGTACTGACGTATGCATGAATTTGTTCTGATTTGTAAATATCGTTATTTTAAGGAAAGAAACTTGAGTTGAGAAAATGGAACTTTCTCACAACTAAGTGAAGCGTTATATTGTACGGGTCAATGGTACCCACGGATATGTATTCTCATCTGTCATTTACAACTTGATGGAAGAATCACTATTATATTTCACATTGTCCATAACTATTAGCTTTCTTGCTTAAAGATATTAGCTAATCAATATTTTCTCGTTTATGAACCACTATGTTGATTCTAGTTAGCATTTTATATATTCTAGTTTGGGAAATATCATTACGATTTTCCATATTCGATTTGATAACGTTTTGAGAGACTCCATCTCAGAAGGAGATGACCTTCGAACGTACAATGAACCGGGCAGACACTGCTAGTCTATGAGTCCGTACTTTCGTATGATACGTATCGAATTATTATGTCATTTATTTTGTTAGGATCTAACAATACCACGTCAAGATAATAATCATGTTAATATATGTTCCGATATACCAGGGATGGGTGTGAAATTGGCTTACAACTTTATAATCATTTATCTATGATACAATAGTGTCTGCGTAATTAGACTATGTACGTTCGCATGGGGCGTAGGGAGTGACCGCATCGTTGAGTACAGAGAAAGGATTGTATATTACAACTTTTAACTACATGTATTACCTTGAAAGGGGGGAATGGGCTTTTTAAATGTTTATTTGTCTCAACTATGTAAAGAGACGGTATTAGTAGCTGAAGCAAATATGCTATGGCCATCGCTATTATATGTGTATTAGTGGGTTTTATTATGGTCCAAAACGCTTATGGTTCTACTCCGCCCTTTAAATTAGGAATCAATCTAAAGGACAACAATACTATTCATTTGCATTATATATGTCCAGTTTACGCAGGCATAATAATTATATATATATATTATTAGTCAGACATGTATAATCCTCTATAGTCTATTCGTGTAATGTTAGTTATAGTTTCTTCGTTATAATTATTTAGTACATATTTCCGATCGTCTTGTTTACTTTATTGAGTTTAGTCGAGTTAAAAGAGATGTTGGTTATCTTCGCAATTCAGCAGTTATACGTTTCATGTAATTGTTATTATGTTTATAGTTACTATAATTATCTATTCTAGTGAATGATAAGTCTGAGTTTGATTAGATATTGGAACGGACATGTTGTTGATATTTACTTTGCTATTTCATCTAATGGCTAAGTTTGGATGTAAACATATATATTAGTAGGATAGAAACAATAGTAGTGTGTTTGTGTTTATATTATTTGACATTGTTTGTTTGTATACGAATATTCAGCTATGTTTTATATTATTACATTTTATTAAAAGGCAGTCCGTGTCACGAGTTTAACCAACACACATCTCCTCTTTGCCTCCTGTTATACAGACTCATCTTATTTCATCTCTATTTTGGTACCCTACTATTACAAAAGTAACGAGGGCTACACATCCATTTAGAGTAAACATCAACTAGTAATTAAGAAGACATGCTGGCCATCTAGCTCTGCAAAATCTGCATGAACTCGCTCCCAAACTCTTGAAGGCCATTTCCATGAATGAACTGGCACTTCAGTGGGTTGACTCCTCATATTAAAACAAGTGTGACATTTCCTTGCCAGTGATTCAATGTTTTTGTCCAAATTAGGCCACCAGAAGAAAAGTCTAGCCAAGCTCTTCATACGACTCATACCAATGTGCCCATCATGTAGTTCTGTCAGCATCTTGGTCTGCAGACAATCTTGTATGATGACTATTAGTCCCCATATTAAAACATCTTGCTCCACTGAAAGTTCATGTCGGCGATGAAAATATGGTTTAAGACTATCATCATCCACTGAGTTGGGCCATCCTCTCTGTGTATACTGCAACACTTGTGATAGTACTGGGTCCTTAGCTGTAGCAGTAGCAATCTCTTGTGATGTCAGTGGCAACTCATTTAGGTGAGTGTAATGAAAAGTTTTCTCTGCTTCATCCTTAGGATGATTCACTTGCATAGAAAGTCGAGACAGGCCATCTGCATTCATAATATGCTGTGTACCGCTCTTGTACTTGATATCATAGCTGTATGCAGACGAGATTAAGGCCCAGCGCTGCATCCTAGCTGCTGCTATCGTCGAAACTCAAGTTCAAGTTCAAGTTCAAGTTCAAGTTTTATTTATCTTTTTTTCATAACACACATTACAAATATGACATGAATATAACAAGTTAACAGAATATGGCGTTACAATAGAAAGATGAGGTGACCTTGGTTGAAAGCAAGGCTTGTGGAATTAAGGTCCCTCATGAGTAGCTTACGAGTATGTCCTAAATGAACAAACTCGTCAGATAAGAAAAATGCATACATTTAAATGCTTACAAACTAAACTAACTAAACAACTGGGAAAATTAAAAACATAAATAAGTTTGATAAAATCTACTGACTACTAAATAATGGCTATAAACAAGAAAAGCAGGAAAATACTACGAGCAACAGGACAAAAAACACGGTAGAGGGAGAGAGAGAGGCAAAACAACAAGACTGAAACACAGACAAAAACCAAACAGGACAGACAGATGAATAGAAGTGAGAAACGGGAGTAGAAATATGCTGACCTATATAGCAAATAATTTTCTTAAATATTGATCACAACTATAAATCTAGACGATATCGACTCAAATAAAGTAACTTCAGTTTGCGCTTAAATACAGAAATACTGACAGATTGCGCTATTCTTGGTTCAAGGGAATTCCAAAACCTAGGTCCAGTGGACCCCAATGTAGTCAAGGCAAATTGCGTTCTAACAAGAGGTAAGTGATATGCTTGCGCATGTCGTGTGGAATAACTATGAACTTGGTTATTTTTCTTAAATATTCTAGCCAAGGCTACTGGCAGTAGACCTGCATTCAATTCATACATTAGAGCTCCTAGTTGTAAATGATATATATCTTCAACTTTCAAAACACTACTATTATAAAAAGAACATCTGTATGCGCAAGGTAGTGAGTATTACAAACAATTCGTATTACTCTTTTCTGTACCAGTAGTAATTTGTCCATATGAGATGTGAACGAGTTGCCCCAAGCTAGTACACCATAGTGCAAATATGGCCAAATTAAAGTTGCGTACAGCATACGTAAATATTCAGTGGGAACACAGATTTCAATTTATAAATTACACCGGTATTTCTGGACAATAATTTACAAAGTTTAATTATATGGTACTTCCAATTTAAATGTTCATCAATATGCAAGCCAAGAAATTTAAATGTAGATACCCTTTCAATCTCAACACCATTGAACATTACATTTCCAGGCAAAATACTTAGGGAATTACTAAAGAGCATATAATTAGTTTTTTTAAAGATTTAATTTAAAAACAACTTGTTTGCATGAATCCACAAAGTCACATTAGTCAACTCAGAGTTTACAGTCTGCAAAAGAGTTTGTGGATTTCTGTGAGAGAAAAATACACTCGAGTCATCTGCAAATAAAATGAATGATAACATCTTTGCGGAAAGTTGAAAATCGTTAATATACACAATAAACAAAAGCGGGCCTAGAAGGGATCCCTGTGGGACTCCACAAGTGACGTCCCGCAAACCTGAATCAATTTCATTTAAAGTAACAAACTGTTTCCTATTTGTTAAGTAGCTTCTAAACCAATCTAATGCTATTCTCCTTACCCCATAATGGCACAGTTTATCTATTAAAATATAATGATTTACAGTATCAAACGCTTTAGAGTAGTCTAAGAAGACACCAACTGTATGCATGCGTGCATCTAAGGCACTGGATATCTTATCCACCAAATGTAGAATAGCATGAGTGGTAGTGTGTTTTTCACGGAAACCAAACTGAAAATTAGACAAAATGTTAGCATTCATCAGAAATTTTATCGTCCGAGTATACATTAGCTTCTCAAGAATTTTAGAAAAGGAATTCAGCAAAGAAATAGTACGATAATTATTCAAGATAAGGGCATCACCCTTTTTAAAAATGGGCACAACCTTTGCAATTTTCATTTTCATGGGTACAACACCAGTAGTCATTGATAGATTAAATATATGTACAAGGGGTTGTACAATACCATCAATTACATTTTTTATCAACTCATTTGTTATATAGTCACAACCTGGACTTTTCTTGTTCTTTAAAGAATGTACAATATCAGATAATTCTTCTACAGTCGTTGGCAATAAAAATAAACTATTATGATTAGGGTTTTCTAAAAAAGATTGAAATGTTTTTTGAGACTCTGGAATGACACGCGACAAATTCTGGCCAATATTACAAAAATATTCATTGAATTTATCTACAATAACTTCTGGATCATCAACTACATTCCCATCAATGTTTAATTTACTTACATCAGACGCTTTCTGCTTTGGCTTAAAACATTCCTAATCACTTTCCATGTCCCTTTTATATCATTTTGTGTCGCCTGAAATTGAGCAAAGTAATACTGCTTCTTAGCAGCACGTAGGATTGAAGTAAGAGCATTCCGATAAATAGTATATTTCCTATGAGAAGACTGAGATTTACTAATCTTATACTTATAGTACAACTTATTTTTCCTATTTATTGACCTCAATATAGAATTAGTAATCCATGGCAATCGAGGGGTTGTTCTACGATTTCTACTATTACATTTTCATAAAGGTAAATTTTTATCATACAGCAAAACAATGTATTTAAGAATTTATCACATGAGCTATCAACATCATAATCACGTAATAATTCTCTCCAATCAGTTGCTAACAACTCATCTCTCAATTTAGCAATACTGGTAGGATTCCTTTTTCGAACATATCTATTACTAAAAATATTACGGATATTCCTACCAAAAGACATCCTCGCATATACTGGAAAGTGGTCAGACAAATCTGAAATTATAATACCCGCATCTGGTAAAGGTCGTACATTACTAAAAATGTTATCAATGAGAGTAGAAGAAGTGTCTGTAACTCTGGTAGGTTTAGTAATTAAGGGCAATAAAGAGAAAGATATAAACATGTTCAAAAAGTCACAAACGTATGCATTCTCATCGTGCTGAAGAAGATTAAAATTATAATCACCCATGACAAAGACTGTTTTATTTAAAAATATTGAATTTGACAACACAGTTTGCATTTCATTTATAAACAAATTCACATTACCTTGTGGCGGTCTATAAACGACCCCAATAATAACATTCCGTCTGCCAGGAAAAAACAATTCTACAAAGACACTTTCCATTAAATCATTCATTATATTAACTTCATTTAAAACTCGGTAATTCAACTGCGTGGGGACATACAACGCGACACCTCCTCCCCTCCTGTCTTGTCGATTATTCATAATTAAATAACTTTCTGGAAGAGAAAATACATTTCCTTCAGTTTCACTCGATAACCAAGTTTCAGAGATTCCCATAATCATAGAACTGTAGCACAAGTTCCGCAAAAATACATTTAATTTATCAAAGTTTGCTTGCATACTACGAACATTAAAATGAAGAAAAGAAAGTTCGTTATCACCAGAATTACCAATCTTTTGAGAGAATTGGCTTTCTGTACAATAATTACAATGACTCGTGACAGCGTCATTGCCTTCACCAAGATCATACTCTAACGAGTCTGCGCTAGATTCAAGATAGTTACGTATATCATCATCATTTGTATTCATAATTTAAAGATTCATACATGGATGGAGTGCAATATGATTGATAATGATTGACATAAAAAGGCAGCCTACAACGTGCAAAAGAAAAGGACATATATATATACAACAAAAACGGTTGAGTATACTAACAAATATGCATTATAGGCATAGGAAGAACAGAATAAAACACGGAAAAGGTGAGAGAAAAATTGGCAAGAGAAAGAAAAAAAGCTGAAGAGGGATAGAGAGTTGAAAAGATAAACGAAAATGAAACAAGCAGTAGAACACTGGAACATGTTTACTGCCAGCCAGAATTTGCCATGAGAAATGTTGTATAATCTCGGATCGGATGGATAGAAAAGAGAAGTGTGTAAAAAAACAGAGCAATAGGAAACACGAGTGCAGAACAGGATGTACAGATCACAGTTTGGTAACAATTATTGGCTTGTGATCAGTCATCAGTGTAAACTGATGTCCATAGATGTAAGGGTGAAACTTTTTCACTCCAAAGATCAGGGCCAAGGCTTCCTTTTCTAGCTGTGCATAATTTCCCTCACTGCTGGTTAGTGTGCGTAAAGCAAACGCAATCGGTCGCTCTTCTCCATTAGGCATGATGTGTGAAAGAACGGCCCCGATGCCATATGGTGAAGAATCGCAAGCAAGGCCCAGGGGAAAATTTACATCATAATGCATGTGCAAGCACTTGGGAAGAAACCAACTCAACTTTAGAAGCTTCAAATGCCTTCTCACATTCACGAGTCCATCTCCATTGTGTTTTGCTTGATAGCAATTTATTGAGTGGATGGATCACTGATGACAAGTTCAGCAGGAATCTTGCATATAATACTGCAGCATGCCAAAGTACGAACGTAGCTCTTACACATTTTTTGGTCTTGGTGCATCTTTCACAGCTTGAACCTTCTCTAGGGTAGGATGCAAGCCATCTGAATCCACCACATAACCTAGGTACTCTACCATTGTTTTCATGAACTCACATTTGGGCAGCTTTAGTCGAAGTCCATTCTGTTCAAGGCGCTGAAGTACAGCATTCAATCTTGCGAGATGTTCCGACTCTGTCTTCCCTGAAATGAGCATGTCATCCAGAAAGCATACTACTCCCTCAAGACCTTGTAGAACTTGTTCCATGGCAGCTTGGAAAATAGCAGGTGCACTTGCCACTCACAAAGGAAGTCGAGTATACTGAAAAAGCCCTCGATGAGTGTTGATCGTCAGATACTTGCGAGAATCTTCCTCCAGAGTCATCTGCTGGTATGCCTGCGATAAGTCAAGCTTGGTGAAATAATATCCACCTGCCAGGGTTGAGAACAAATCCTGGGGGTTGGGTATATAAGGGGTATTTGTCAACATCCAAAACGGGATTGATAGTAGTTTTATAATCTCCACAGATTCGAATCGACGTGTCAGCCTTCGGTACTACAACTATCGGAGCAGCCCAATTACTGTGTGATACTGGAATGAGAACTCCTTGTTCAACAAGTTTGTCAAGCTCATCTTCTACCTTATTTTTCAAGGCATAAGGTACAGGTCTTGCTTTATTGAAGCGGGGCTGTGCATCAGATTTGACTTTAATCTTAGCCTAGTGATTTGTCATGCTTCCAAGACCTGGCTCGAACACTGCCGCTGTTTTCGTTGAATTTCAGACAGGCCATGTTGGGTACTTCCTTTAAAGGACTCATCCTTAATTGGTGCAACTTTGAACACCGATATCCAATTCGGCTGGATGCTTTCGAGCCAATTCCTACCAAGAATTGCTGGCCGGTCCTTAATATCTGCTACAATCAAGACCTTAGACATGGTTTTGTTACCATGCTGCACTTTGACTTGGGCTTGACCCAACAAAGGCAATGTTCCTGTTTAGGACTTGAATCTGTAAGTAGGGTTAACCAGTCTTATGTGCTGCAATTTCTCATGATACAAGTCTGCTGGAATGACACTCATTGACGCACCAGTATCAACTTCCATGATTACTGGTCTATTATTAATTTCAAAAGTCACTCTGAGTGTATCATCCCTTGACTTCTCAGACACAGTGAACAACCCCTGACGGTATGCATTTCACAATCATCTTCCTCTCGTAATTCAGAAACAACAAATTTGGTTGACTTACTCCTACATACTGCTGCTAAGTGTCCAACCTTTCCACAGTTGTTGCATTTGTACGACTTGTAATTACAAGTTGATGGAGGGTGTTGCCCCTGTCCACATCGATACCAAACTTCTTTCACACATTAGAACTGGTGTTGTGCACTGGTTGTCTCTTTGCTCGAGAGCTGTATCTGATGCTGCCAGAACTGACTTTTTTCACTTCACCTTCTCCAACAGCTTCTCTCTTCATTTCACGTGTATTCTTGTCAGCCAGCTCCATGGCCAATGCACATTTCATTGCTTTGTCAAAGGTGAGATCAAACTCACTCAATAACTTCTTCTGAATTAAACGGTTTTGAAGTCCACACACAAATCTGTCCCTTAAAGGGAAATTCAACCTTGATAGCAAACTTGTCTAGAATAAAGCAGAAAAATCGGAGAAGCATACTGATGAAAGTTTGAATGAAATCGGTCAAAAAATTTGAAAGTTACAAATTTTTGAAGTCGCAATTAATATAGGCATGGGCTCTTCAAATTGGCTGAATTGATAATGTCTATGTGATGTAGTGGCGTACAACTTTCCCATTTGCTCCAATACACAAAAGGACTAAAATTTCAAATTTTGATAAATGTATGACTCGGGATGGTCTGTTCTTTTTAGAGGACCTGTAATAATTATGTACTCTCCATAATATATATTTTTAGTAGTGCCCCCAGGGTGAAGGCACTTGGAAGAAAAAACATAAATAAGTGATATTTTTGTACGCGACAAACGGGAGAGTAATCCGTCACTACGTCACAATCCATTGAAAAAAATTGCCGATTTGAGATTCGCACATGCAGCTGTAGTGATCTCATATTTCAAACACTCATAATTTTCTTAATATTGGTCCGATTTATTTCAAACTTTCGCCATTCTGTTTTTCTGATTTTTATGCTTTCATTCAAATGAACTTATTAGAAGGGTAGGATTGCCCTTTAAGGCTTCGAGAAGAAAGGTACCTAACATGTGTTAGACAAGCGCGACAATTCAGCAGTATAACCAGAAATCGATTCTTGTGGAAGGGTTACGCCGATGAAATTTGAATCTTTCAGCAATTATCAAAGGCTTTATGACTCAGTCACACCTTTGCGTATTTGGCTTGCGTATTGCTGCGTAAGCCGTTTTAACATTTATTCCTATTTCTTGATATCAAGAATTCACCTTTGCGTATTTGGCTTGCGTATTGCTGCGTATTTATGGCAAGCCGTTTTAACATTTATTCCTATTTCTTGATATAAATGTTAAAACGGCTTGCCATGAATACGCAGTAATACGCAAGCCAAATACACAAATGTGTGACTGAGGCATTAGAGACAGATGAGCAGTGAGGGTAGAAACCAACTGTGAATAGGGACTTTTAGATTTACACGACGAGAACGTGGACCGCCACGACGTGTGACATCCTTTTAAGGCACTGCCGGGCACGGCACAGTGCCTTAAACACACGCGGCAGTCCACACTCTCGTCGTGTAAATCTAAAAGTCCCTAATAAGTCTTCCGTGAAGGCTGCTCAGGGCTAACAAGGCTCTTCAACAGTGTTTAAGACTTTGCACCTATCACACTAAAAAATACTGCCACTCTTTTGCCTTCTTGCACATCATTTGTTTCAAGAAAATGTTCAAAACTCTCAATGTAGGATGAAAAATCCCCTGCTTCGAGGTGATACACTCCAATACGGCCAAAATACATGGTGGAGTCCAATAACCCTCGTCGCCACTGCTTTATCTCTGATACACTATGAGATGAATGCTTTACCTGAGGGATAGTTGAGTTCTGTTGCAGAGGGCGCTACACAAAATATTTTTTGTGAGATAATGAAAAACTGAGTGTCAAATTTGAAAGAACATACAATTTAAATGACAAAATAATCTTTGTTTGATTAAATTATGTTCAGAGACGGCTGAAATATCCATAAATATAACCATGTCTAATATTTGTGTCCCACCAACAATATTAGATAACTAGCAGGGCCCGTGGAAAATCCACGGGATTCTAGGGAGGGTGGGAGGGGGGTTGTAAATAGATATGTGCTATCGATTTATTTTATTTTTTTTTAATAATTTTTTTATTATAACTATTATTATATTTTTTTTAAAAATAATTTCTGTGCTGGATGATATTATTTCTCTTCATTGTATAGGCCTACTTTTTATCATTTTATAATTGTTCTTCTTCTTTTCATTAATATTTTACTCGTAGAATACCAATAGTTTTAGCTTGTTCCGAGAATGAGTCATTGTATATTTGTTTTATATCCCTTCCACCCAGGCGCGGATCCAGGATTCCTTGGGGGGGCCCAAATTTGAAGTTATGCGAGTCAAATATTGGTACGTAATGTGGCGTAATGAGCAAAAACGGTTTTTTTTTTTGGGGGAGGCCGGGGCAGACAAAAATCCGGATCACCCCCCTCTTACATGCAAGCCCCGCTCAACGTTTTCAAAGTGATTCGGGGTGTCAAGGGGCGGAGCCCCAGAAGCTCAGGGGTTTTAGGCATTAAATTACCGTCAGATAAGCATCCAGGGGTCCGCCTTAGGGCCATTGAGTGGGTCCAGGGGGCAGAGCCACCAGAAGTTCAGGTTTTTAGGCATTTAATTACGGTCAGATGAGTATACTTTGATACCTTATTTGTGACACTGGCAGGTCACTCATTGGCGTGGGGTCCAGGGGGCGGAGCCCCAGAAGCTCAGGGTTGTAGGCATTTAATCACGGTCAGATGAGCATATTTTGATACCTCATTATTTTGTGACACTGGCAGGTCACTATTCTTTCTTTCTCTCTTTCTATTTCTCTTAAATAAATTATACTTTTTCACAAAAAGTGGGGAGGGGGATGGAGCTCGAGCCCCCGAGCCCTGCCGTTCCGCGGACCCTGACATGTAGGCCTCTAAATAAGTATATTTCTTGCCTGACTGTAAATTTGGGAATTTGTCATTTTCCAACAAACGCATACAAAAGTATAATGTACTAAAAATCTCGGAAAATTATGTCATTTCAGCAACATTTGTAAATCACCGGTATCGAATTAGAAATAAACCACGTTTGAAATTTATTTGGGGGCAGGCCCCCAAGCACCCAAGCCCCGTCAGTACGCAAGCGCCCCCGATCTACACCTTGTTGGCGGGAAAAATCGCAACTGATCTCCCTACCTTTCTTCTTTCTCTTTTTTTTCTTTCCTTCCCTTCTTTCTCTCTCTTTTAGGTGTGCTGGGGGAAGGGAGGCAAGGGCCGATCCACACGTTTTTGGCGGGATTAATCGCAACTGATCTCCCCTTCTTTTCACCCTTTTCTTTTCTTCTTACTCTTTTTTTGTTCCCTTTAAGCTCTCTTTTGTTGGCGGGGGTGGGGGGGGGGAAAGGCAAGGGTTTTTGGCCCTCGATTCACAACTTGTTGGCGAGAAAATTGCAACTGATATCCCCTTCTTTTCCTTTCTTCCTCTTTTTTCTTTCTCTTTATCTCCTCTTTTCCTTTGTTCTTTCCCTTTCCTTCCTTCTCTCTTATTTTTTAATGGGGAGGCAACAGCCGGGAGGCAAGGCCCCTCCACATCTCCTTCTTTTTTACCCCTTTTCTTTTCTTCTTCCTCTTCTTTCTTTCCCTTTCTTTTCTCTTTCCCTTCTTTTCCTTCTCTCTCTCTCTTTTTTTTTTCTTTGCTGGGGCCAAGGCCCCTGTCCCCTGGATCCGCGCCTGCTTCCACCTGTAGGCCTATCATTCCTTGCACACTTATGTAATAGCATGTACGTACCGTACTCACATTCACATCACATTCAAAAAAGAAATAAAAGAAAACAACAATTGCACGGCTCAAACATGAAACATTTAATGATCTAAATACACGCTATATACAGGTACTGCAGTAGCTAGAGTGCTGCAGTTACCGCACAGGTTAAATTGCATTGTGTGAGCGCCGTGACTGCCCTGACACCGCTGGAGTTGCCCGTGCGGAGGCATTTGAAATTACGTAAGCTCGCTGAATTTACCTTCTCGTTAGTTATATGATCTCGATAATTACAATCTATTTGCGGTATTATTGTTGTGATTTCAATGTAGTTTTCATGAAAAGACCAATAAAGCAGAAGCTTGGATTATGATTATGTTGGCATGGATCATAGAATTTGTATACAAATTTTCAAAGTAAAAATTTTACGCGAAAAATCGGACGGTTTGTGCCAATAAATTGTGGCAGTCGCACGAATTAACTCGACTGTGTGTGTGTGTGTGTGTGTGTGAGCTTTGCACCAACAGTACTATACATACGTTCTCGATCTCGTCAGTTTGGCTGCTCACACGGGATAGGCCCATCCCATCGCATCATGTATTTGCTACGCTATATGACCTGAGTGGATTGTCACCTGCTGTGTATTTCTCTAAAATGCCCGTGAAGTGCCTACAAAGCATATCATACAGCAAGATGCCTAACACGGAGTAGGCCCGATCCATTGCACTGAGCATATGCTACAACACATTATGGAGTGGATCGTCTCTTAATAGTGTAATCTCTTTGAATAATTAGACAGAGGGCGGGTGCACGCCTCCCCGCCTCACTCTCGCGGGTTCGTCGCCTCCTTGCAGGGACAACGCCGGCCGTGCTCTCGTTCGCCCGTCCTCCCCTGGACCCCGAAACCACCTTTATATAACGACATCGAGTCAATAGTCAGAATGCAAACTGCATATATTAAGTGTTGCTAGGTAGGTCCAGTGGCGGATCCAGGGGGGGGCCCGGGCCTCCCCTAGAAAAAAACCAGGTAAAAACACCCTTTTTTGAAAAAAAAGAAGTTGGGCCCTCCTGGCGCCCAAGGGGTGGCGGTGGGAAAAAAAATAACCCTTCCCGTAGGGAAAAAAAATTTCCGGTGCCAAAAAAAAAAAATTGTGCTCACTACCCCTAGCGCCCAAGGGGGGGGGGATGGCGGTGGAAAAAAATTACCCTTCCTGGAGGGAAAACAAATTTTCGGGTGCCCAAATTTTTTTTTTGTTGCTCACTACCCCCACTGAGCGAAAAATCGACCGGCACGATTTTCAAATTTTCGCACGAAGTGGGCCCCTTTTTAGGCCCCCTCCCTTGCCGCCGGCTGGATCCGCCCCTGGGTAGGTCAAGCCATAATGTTTGTCCAACCTGGCAACAACTAATGTATGCAGTTCAGATTCTTTCTATTGAAATACTATTATTCTTATCAGGTGAATGAAATAATTTGTATTGAGGCACTTCACAAAGACTTATGCATTAAATTTGGTTACATTACGAAAATGGCCTATTGGAGTGCAAAGGATAATATCAAGTGAATGAATGAACACCAAAAACACCCGGTAAGGAAGCGTCCATAAATTTGAATACATTTAGTTGATAAACAACTCCTCATAGTACGTCATGCAATCAAGAAAATGGCGAGGTCCATGTCGTGCTGAGAAACTGTACTTTATTCTTGCTTTTAATGAGCCTTTCTCATACACTTTGGTGGGAAATCTTGTAGATTGATGGGCAAGAATGCAATAAATCTCTTAGAACAAATTAAGTTATTCTTTGGGGTTAGTTCTCCTTGAACATTGTATGTGGGAAGCCACATTGATTACAGATAATCAGGTCCATGAGATAGACTCTGTAGGAAACCTTTCAGCTTGTCAATTAACTTTTCTCAGTATGCTGAATTTTAAAAATTTCAACAAAAACTGAAGATTAAAAAAAGAAATGACTACATTTAATTGGGCAGATCAATAGCCATGTTTCTTTATTGCTGTGGGGCTTTAAATAGCTGATTGATATGTGGGCTATATCCTCCCTCCCACCCCCATCTCTCTCTCTCTCTCTCCCTCTTTGTTTCTTTTTTTACACAGTGATTCTTTGAACTTGTTCATAGACATATGGTATTACCGTTTTAGTGTGGTTTGTTCCTTAACCATTGCATTTATTCATCTTCACTGAACAGATACCCCGACCTGCTCTCCATCCCAGTTCAGCTGTGGTCTTGGTCAGAACTGTATTCCCCTGACATGGAGATGTGATCGTGATGTAGATTGCCCAACTGGAGCTGATGAGCACAATTGTGGTAGGTCTCTTTCTCATAACTTTTTTTGTTATAGAAGAGAATCCTGACTTTTCTGCTTTTAGAATTTTGTTACTGTTGTAGCTTGCTCAAATGTTCATATTTATTTTGCCTGTGAAAATGTTTTTTTAAGTGGAAGAAAATAAATGTGGTTTAAACAGTTCAGATAATGGCAAATTGTACATTTTGGTTTGGGAAAAACTGCATATTTTTTAATATCAGTTTCTCAACTAAAGATGTTCTTGTTTACTATTTTTCCCCTTCTGTTTATCTTAATAGATGAACTGACCTGTGCGTCTAACCAGTTCACCTGCAACAACAAGAAGTGCGTTACAACTCGTTGGGTCTGCGATGGAGACAACAATTGTGGGGATGGTTCAGATGAGATCAACTGCCCCAGTCTCACATGCGCCCCTGACGAGTTTGAGTGCACAGGCACCAACGAAACCACCTGCATCTCCAACAGATGGAAGTGTGATGGAGAAAGGGACTGTTTTGATGGATCAGATGAAGATTCTTGTCGTAAGTTGACCCACTCTTGTGTCTTTCTATTTAAAAAAAAAATTAGAATTTCAATGTCATAACTTTTTGGAACTCTTAATCAAACTATATAACTGTAGAACAGTCTTACTCCAGAATCAATGAAAAATGAAACAATTTGCATATGATGGAAGATGAAAGTCTTCCTCATGAGATATGAATTAATTAACCAAGTTAATTTTTCCCTGACAGCACTTGTTACACCGAGCCCCTGTGCTGCCGGTGAATTCCGATGTGACGACGGTGTTTGTATTCCAGGAGATGTGGAATGTGATGGTACCCAGCAGTGTGCCGACGGTAGTGATGAAGCAAACTGTAATGGTGAGTAACGGCATGCCATCGTATACATTATTCGTAGTTATAGCAACAACCGCAGAGTGTAACCCTAAGAGCACTTTTTTTGCCCCGGAAATTGGAAAATTACGTTGTCAGATATTTCCTTCAGTGGCTTTGGGGGAGGGGAGAGGAACACTTTTTTTAGGCCTCCTTTAGCACAAATTACAATTTAAAAAATTTGAGGGGGGCTTTAACCGCCCCAAAGCTTACCTGTTTTCTAATTTTTTTTCTTTGTAGGGAGGAATGAATGCCTGACAAACAATGGTGGCTGCAGTCATACGTGTATGGACCTTGCCATCGGTCATGTGTGCACCTGCAATGCAGGCTACGCTCTTGTAAATGAGACACAGTGTGTGGACATCAACGAATGCAAGACCACACTAGGTATCTGCAGTCAACGGTGCTACAACCTCCCAGGATCCTACAAGTGCGACTGTGATGAGAACTATACCCTGGAGCACGTCAACGACCGTGGGCACTGCAAGGCCAACCCGGAGTTTGGTACCCCAACACGACATCCGCATCTTTGACCTTCGTACATCTTCTGAAGATTACATCAGGAGGTCCCTCCACAGCGCTGTGGCTGTTGAATTTGATTCAGCATCAAATACTGTCTTCTGGACGGATGTCGGACTGGAAGTAGTGGCCAAGTAAGTAGTAAAGGATAATTGCATTTTCCATAAATTCTCATACAATACATGTGTTTAATATGAAGGTCATAAAGGATTTTTTTTTTTAAGGATCAGCAAAAACTATAGATAATAGCAAGAAGCAGATGAGGTTGAATTTTAGCAAACGAGATATTACTTCATATGAGGCAACGATTAATATTAGATGCAATATGTAATGAATAAACTTAAATTGGTAATGTAAAAAGCTTGTGATGCCCTTATTGAGAAAGTCGTTATCAATAACATTATTAAATTGCATTTGAAATGACTTGATGTGGTTCGATGACGCAGTGATTTAATACTTGATATTTGATCTCATTACAGAACCCAGCTGCAAGCAGAGAATGCAGTAGAACCTGTGATTGTGACTGACAAGGTGAAGACTCCCGATGGCATTGCTGTGGACTGGATCAACAAGCTCCTATACTGGACCGACACTGGCGTCGACCACATTGTTGTGTCCAACTTTGAAGGCACCCGGCAGACCGTTCTGATCTCCAGCAACCTTGACGAGCCCCGAGCCATCGCTGTGGACCCAGAGTCTGGTCTCATGTTCTGGAGCGACTGGGGATTAGGGGTGATCGAGCGTGCTGGCATGAACGGACAGGGACGCACCGCCATTGTGACCGATGGCGTGTCTTGGCCCAACGGATTGACCCTGGACTACACTCTTGATATGCTCTACTGGATTGACGCCAAGGAAAGCAGCATCAGTTCTGTGGATTTCATGGGTGGAAACCGGCGAGTGGTAGTGGCTGGACAGGGTCGTATCTCCCTTCCATTCAGCATTGCTGTCTTTGAAGATTACATCTACTGGACGGACCGGACCAAGGAGAGCATCGAACGGGCTGACAAATTCACTGGCTCTAACCAGACAACTATCCTCTCTGGAGTATCAGATGCCATGGATGTCATCGTTGTTAATCCCCTCAGACAGGCTCCTCGTAAGTATTATTTCCACTTTCATGAGTTCATATTTTAATTGCAGCTGTTAAATATTGACAGTGCAAACTTTTTTATCTAATTTTTATCTGTCAACACACACACATTTAGATCGATGTGTAATTTAAGTGGCACTCTGTTCCTTTTTTTTTTACCAACAGCTGCAGGGGAGTGCCATGTGCTCAAGACAACGGAATGTGTTCCTACCTGTGCGTGGCTTCTCCTCAGGTTGATAGTCCTGCTAACTATTCCTGTCTCTGCCCTGTTAATGTATCGCTCACCACTGACGGACACACCTGTGAAGGAGATGAGCCAAACCCAAGTGTCCCTCAACCTTCCGTGCCTTCCACAACCATTGCACCCACCACCACCCTACCTCCTGTCAAAACCACTAAGCCTACCAGGGCTACTACACCAAAGATAGTCGAGACAACAACGACGATTGTCGCGCCATTCACCACAGGCGGAGGAAGCGTGGTTAAATCTAGCCAATTGGCCAATACCCTCATAATAGTAGCTGTTGTCATCGGTGTCATCGGTATCATCCTTACGCTACTCCTCATCGTCTACAAGTGAGTTGAGCTTCATTTTACGAGCTATCAATACTATTTTTATTTTAAAGTGTAGTGATGATCCTGTAGTACATATGGTCAACAACTTGAATAGGGGTAAACTTGAATAGGGGTAAACTTGAATAGGGGTAAACTTGAATAGAGGTAAACTTGAATAGGGGTAAACTTGAATAGGGGTAAACTTGAATAGGATTACTCCATGAATCCATTTTCCAAGATGTATGTTAATGCATAAGTAAAATTTGAATTGCAGCTAATGAATTGAACTAACAAAATATCTTAATAGTAACATCTCTGGTATGATTACTCAATGAATCAGATACATGTAGAAAAGGATCATGTATCATGTTCATAAATTGTCTTATAATGAAGTTAAAGGTCTAAGTAAGATTTTTCTCCCATTTGTTAGTTATTGATTAACAATGTGCTTTCTTCTGTAATTTTAGTAGACACTCAAACCGCAATAAGAGGACCATGAAGTTCGATGAAGCTGGAATAGAGTTTACCAAACCAAGTATGCCTTCTTATTTATTGGCCAAAATTTAAATTGAACCAACAACGACAAAAAGTGCTCATGAAATGTCAAAGCAAAATTACGATTGTTTGCAATTGTGAACTCACGACAGGTTAGAATAAATATATCTGCTTCAGAATAATTATCTTGTTAACATTCTTTAATGTATTGTCAACTGATTAACATTAAATTAAATTCAACTCGTTAAATGGAATAATATATCAGTGAATAAGAATGATATGCTGTTACTTACCCGACATAGAAACTTGTGTAGGAAAATGTGACACAATCGGGTTTCATGTAGTATATAAATGAATGCTGATGATCGATAAAATACAAACCTGGCAAAGAGAGGAGATAAACAAACTTTGTATTATCAAATAACTCAAATTAAATGTATTTTGTTTGTAATATCTCTATGGATTTAGTTTTTTAGGGACTGGCAGGAATATATACATTGCTTGTATTTTGCATGTACACACGACATCCATTATCCTGTCAAATGTTTATGGATTCATATGATGTTCATGTAGGGAATGTTTATTTTCATGAATATTTTTTTTGCAAGTTTGAATTATGATATACCTTTGAATTCAACTCATGTGTATCAAAGTTTTGTAATTGATGTTAATTGTTCGTTGATAGTAGTAAAATCATAGCACAGAGAAAAGGCCATTATAATGTGAAATGTGCGTGATCTTTCTTTTGAAAATGTTCTACGGGTTCAAAAATATAGCACATGGTGTACACAATTATTATAAATTTCAGATACAATAATTCATGTTATTTATATGTATAAAGTTTATACAGGATGTATTTTACATGGATATTATAGTTGAAATATAATATATTGTCTTTCATCTATTTCTCTCAGTGTCAAAACAGTGTGTGTATGCACAAATTAAATTAATTTGCTCTGACTAATGTCGTATGAAAGACATAATTGACTATTTTTATGAATTATTTAGTCATATATTTTTATTGACTCAGATATTATTGTTGCTTTCTTTGTGAGAATACTACAAACTTAATATAAAATATAAGTTTCTTGCTTGCGACATAGTGTGATATTAGATTCACTATAGTTACAAATGGTCTTTCATGCATAGGATCTGATACCAGAGTAAAAGGCTTCAATCTAAGTTTACCTGAATAAATTGAAAACAAATTATGTTCAGTTGTTGCAGTTCTATATTATGCGATGTGATGTAAAATATTTATTTAAATCTGATATTGCTGAATATTTTCATATTTTTCTTTTTGTTCTTCAAGATGTACTGTTTGAAACTGTATAATTGGGATGATAAAATTACAATGCAGCACATGTACATGTGTTAAAAAGCGTAATGAATTAACCAACCTTATAAGTGGACATAATTTAACAATATTTTGTTGGTAATGCTAGAGATGGGACAAATCAAATCTTGATTTTGGGGAAATGAACTCAGCAATATTGATATGCAGTGATCACATTAACAGACAGAAATGGTTTAAGTGGTAAAAGGTATTTTAATTGAAATTATTTTGTTCTGTGACAATGTATCTTTGAATCTTCAGGAATTGTATGGGTGTAAAATCGTTACTTCATATGACACCACAAGGTTGGTAATCATTTGATTTTAGAAAATAGAAGCACGGGTTATTTGTGGTTTCTTACTGTAGTAATGTAAATATCTTAAATAACATTTTAATTCAGAATTTAGTACTGCATTGTGGCATGAATTAATTAGTTTGTTATTACATTGTATACTGTATATAAATAGAGAGAGAAATAATTATGATTTAACGTATATGAATTTATGATCGAATTTGATATTTCTTAAACAAAATACAATAAATTGACATTTCCAATTTGTTCCTTTAAAAATGCCTTTGATTCATTATTCCTGGACCGAAAATGAACTGATTGATTCTTACCGTCTGAATGTACAGTGTTTGATGAATAATTAGAACATCACATGCATGACAGCATATTTATATAATTTGGCTGAATCCATACAAATTGATAAAATAATAAGTCTAGTTTCACAATGGGCAAACAATAGAGCCCAAATATGACTTTCCTCCCCTTTTTCATTGCTATATAGCTATAGGTTGCGCATGGCACATGACCAAAATAAAATGACAAGATAATGTTACTGATCGAGGTAACCCGTGGTCTACCAGTTGTGTGCGCCTACATCGACGACCTCCTCATCGCGACTGAGACAGGACATAAGAGGAACATATTCAACACCTCCAACTAGCTACTGTTCTCACTCTCGGAATACGGTGTTGTCATTTACCCACTCAAGTGTGAATTTGGCGGATCTTCCCTTATCTTCTTCAACCAGGAAATGGACTTCATTAAAGCCTTAGGACAGGATGGTGATATAAAATCGATAAAAGAACATCATAATCAGATTATCCGACCCCCAGAAACCCCATCCCCGTTTGGCAGCCATATTAGATTTTTGACCATTGTCACATCCCAAAAGAGACCTCACATCAATGACAGAACATCATAATCAGATTTGCTGACCCTGAAACCCCTATATTTATTTTTATTTTTTACTTTTCTAGCTCTTTTTCCTCTGAAACTACAATTGACCTTTACCTCAGATGGCGGCCATTTTGGATTTGGCCAATATGGACAGCATTACAGCCCCAAGGAGACCTCAAATTGGTAAAAGAACATGATAATCAGATTCTTTGACCCCGAAAGCCCCATAAATATATAAACTGTTATCATTCTAGCCCTTTTCTTTTTGGAACAACTTTTGACCTGTAACTATCAGATGGCGGCCATTTTGGATTTGACCAATATGACCAGTATGGAAGCCCCAAGGAGACCTCAAATCGATAAAAGAACATAATCAGATTCTCTGACCCCGAAAACACCATAAATATATAAACTTTTATCATTCTAGCCCTTTTCCTTTTGGAACTACTATTGACCTGTAACTATCAGATGGCGGCCATTTTGGATTTGACCAATATGACCAGTATGGCAGCCACAAGGAGACCTCAAATCGATGAAAGAACATCATAATCAGATTCTCTGACCCCGAAAACCCCATAAATATATAAACTTTTATCATACTAGCCCATTTCCTTTCGTAACTACAATTGACCTGTAACTCAGATGGCGGCCATTTTGGATTTGACCAATCTGACCAGTATGACAGCCCCAAGGAGACCTCAAATCGATGAAAGAATATTATAATCAGATTCCCTGACCCCCAAAACCCCATAAATATATAAACTATTATCATACTAGCCCTTTTGCTTTTGGAACTACGCTTGACCTTTAACTCAGATGGCGGCCATTTTGGATTTGCCCAATATGGCGGTCCCAGAGGGCGCACTTCTTGGCGCCCGGCAGAAATCGTAAGAGTATGGTATAAGCTACCTCTGGGCCAAATTTGGTGCTTTTAGAAGAATCTGCACCAAAATATCCCTAACAGCCCCACTATTGTCAGTTTTGCAAAAAATAATTTGTCAGTCTATAATATGCCACAATCCACGTATTCATGAATTATGTTTATCTATTAAAGAAGACTTGTGAGTTTAAACGTTTTAAAACACGATATCTCGGAACTATAAACCCCGTTTAGATCTATGAAAAACGCGAGGTAACCTCCGGAGGTTACCTCGCGTCGTCCTTTGCCCACTGTCCTTTGTCCACTGACAGTAGATCTAAACGCTCGCGGGGTAGAAACCGGAAGTCTTTTCGCTCTAAAGCGCGCGCCCTTACTCCACGTACGTGATCGGCCGTGAAGATGGATGTAAACAATGAGGTCAATTTGCTGAACATGTACTGACAATAACAACGTGTTTTACCTTAGATTTCGCAATAACATTGAAATAAAAATTGTCACATAAAAACTTGATTTTCAATTTGTCTGATAAATTTTGGTTTATGTTTTTTAATAAGAAATATATTCCAATATAGACATCGTCAAGTTTTCTCTTTTTTGTTGTTTTTGTTATGTTTGTTTGTACAGCTGAAGCGATAGCGCGCGCTTTTTCACCGTGGACGTGTTACCATGACAATGTACCTCGCTATTACAGGCGCGTAGCCAGGGGGCGATCGCCCCGCCCCGCCCCCTCTCCCCCCCTTTTCAAAAAAAAAAAGAACGACGGCCGAAAAAAAGAGAGAGAGAGAAGAAAAAAAAAGGACGTAGGAAGAAAAAGGAGTAGACAAAGAAACATTTTTGAAATTCAGACAAGGATTAAGACTCGAGAACGGTACAACGAATCGTCTTCTTTCTCTAATAATTTAATGAACCGTCATAGCTTCCGCGCTTCGCGCAGGTGGGGGAAGAACTGAATTCAGACAAGGAATAAGAGTCGAGAACGGTAAAACGAATCGTCTTCTTTCTCTAATAATTGAATGAAACGTCAAAGCTTCCGCGCTTCGCGCAGAAGGGGGGGGGGCACTGAATTCAGACAAGAATTAATTTAGAGTCGAGAACGGTACAACGAATCGTCTTCGTTCTCTAATAATTTAATGAAACGTCAAAGCCCCCCTCCCTGCACCCATCCCCCTAGGAAGCGCGCTTTGCGTGCTCAGTAAGTGATTCGCACGCTTTGCGTGCTCAGTACCGCCCCCCCCCCTAAAATAAAATCCTAGCTACGCGCTTGCGCGATTACCACAGGCATGCATTGTAATTTGAACGGCCCCCGCGCTCGTTACCTCGCGTTTGATAAGGAATGTCACCCTGCGTTTACCTCAGACAGTCGTCTGGTGTGACACCGAGTGACATAAACGGGCAGACTACACTTCGTCGCTTGCCCTCACAAAGGCCGCTAACGCGCATCGCGAGTCAAAAGTTAAAGGGATTTGGTAACTTTGTCTCAGATTCTGAAACAAAATCCTGGATTTAGCTCATGCTGCAATGATAATTATAAACCTTTAGGTCAGTCAGGAACCCCATGACTTTTACAAGCCGATCGCCTGTCTGATTATCAAGATATTTATGATAGGAAATCGAAATTTAAAAATTTGTTTTCCTAACGGTTTTGATAACACTACAGTCTATTGGGGAAAATGAGTATGGTAAAGCCGGTCACTCAAAGATTTTTACTTTTTTGAGGCACTTCATGATCATTTTGAAGCCCAATTTTTTTTAGGGCTTCAATATTACACCATATCACAGACGATGATAACACGTAGGGCCATGCATCTCAGGTTTAACATTGTTAAACGATGCCTTAAAAGCCCCAAAATATAGATCTATGTCACTCGGTGTCACACTATAAAGACGACTGTATGAGGTAATCGCGGGGTGAAATTCCTTCTCAAACACGAGGTAACGAGCGCAGGGGCCGTTCAAATTACAATGCAGGTCTGCGGTAATCGCGAGCAGGCGCGGATCCACAATGGGGGCCCGACGGCCCGCCCCAGCCCAAATAACAAGTTAAAAAATAAAATGGTTACGTTAAAAAAAAATATTTAAAAAAAATTCTCAAAAAAAACAAAATGTAGTCGCCGATACACGTCTTGCTTCTCATCAGCTAATACATGTAACGTGGTGCAGAGCCATTGATTCGATGGTTCTGGCGTGGTGACGCTTTCAGACAATTAATCAGCATTATTAACTACTAGCAGGACCCGTGGAAAATCCACGGGATTCTAGGGAGGGTGGGGGTTGAAAATAGATATGTGCTAACGCTTATTATTATCGATATTATTATATATTTTTTTTTATTTATTTTTTTTTAATAATATTTTTTAAAGATAATTTTTTTTTATCATTTTATAATTTTTCTTCTTCTTTTCATTAATATTGTACTCGTTAGAATATCAACCTTTTGTTTGCTGTCCCATGTCATTTTGAATTTTTTTTTAAATATGTATCATGTAATAAAACTTGAAAATTGGAAGAAAACAGTGAAATCAATAAGTTGTAATTAAAATTGATGCATATATTTTAGACTAATACTTTCTTTTACTTTCGTTAATTACGATTATTGTCGTCACTTAAATTCGTTCCTACTTTTTCACTATCCCTTTCCGGATCCTCACTCTCGTTATCTATACGAATATTGTTGTCATGCATGCACTGAAAATAATATACAAATATACAAATATAAAATGACACTCGAGGATCTAGCTAAAACTATTCGCATCGAAGGAACATCAAATCGTATTATATTCTCCCGAGGGCCATCGCGGCCCGAGGGAGAACAGTACTATTGATGTTCCTGAGTGCGAATAGTTTTAGCTTGTTCGAGAATGAGTCATTGTATATTTGTTTTATATCCCTTCCACCCAGGCGCGGATCAAGGATTCCTTAGGGGCCCAAATTTGAAGTTATGCGAGCCAAATATTGGTACGTAATGAGCAAAAACTTTTTTTTTTTGGGGGGGGCCGGGGCAGACAAAACATCCGCATCACCCCACTCTTACATGCAAGCCCCGCTCAACGTTTTCATAGTGATTCGGGGTCAAGGGGCGGAGCCCCAGAAGCTCAGGGTTTTAGGCATTAAATTACGGTCAGATAAGCATCCAGGGGTCCGCCTTAGGGCCATTGAGTGGGTCCAGGGGCAGAGCCACCGGAAGTTCAGGGTTTTAGGCATTTAATTACGGTCAGATGAGTATAATTTGATACCTTATTTGTGGCACTGGCAGGTCACTCATTGGCGTGGGGTCCAGGGGCGGAGCCCCAGAAGCTCAGGGTTTTAGGCATTTAATCACGGTCAGATGAGCATATTTTGATACCTCATTATTTTGTGACACTGGCAGGTCACTATTTTTTCTTTCTTTCTCTCTTTCTTTCTATTTCTCTTTAATATACTTTTTCCACAAAAAGTGGGAGGGGGTGGAGCTCGAGCCCTCCGAGCCCTGCCATTCCGCGGACCCTGACATGTAGGCCTCTAAATAAGTATATTTTTTGCCCGACTGTAAATTTGGGAATTTGTCATTTTCCAACAAACGCAATCAAAAGTATAATGTACTAAAAATCTCGGAAAATTATGTCATTTCAGCAACATTTGTAAATCACCGGTATCGAATTAGAAATAAACCACGTTTAAATTTCATTTGGGGCAGGCCCCAAGCACCCAAGCCCCGTCAGTATGCAAGCGCCCCCGATCTACACCTTGTTGGCGGGAAAATCGCAACTGATCTCCCTACCTTTCTTCTTTCTCTTTTTTTCTTTCCCTTCCCTTCTTTCTCTCTCTTTAGGAGTGCTGGGGAAGGGACGCAAGGGCCGATTCACACGTTTTTGGCGGGATTAATCGCAACTGATCTCCCTTCTTTTCACCCTTTTCTTTTCTTCTTACTCTTTTTTGTTCCATTTTAGCTCTCTTTGTTGGCGGGGCGGGGGCCGGGGAGAGGCAAGGTTTTTGGCCCTCGATTCACAACTTGTTGGCGAGAAAATTGCAACTGATATCCCCTTCTTTTCCTTTCTTCCTCTTTTTTCTTTCTCTTTATCTCTTTTCCTTTTTCTTTCCCTTTCCTTCCTTCTCTCTTATTTTGTTGATGAGGGGGTGGGGAGGCAACAGCCCGGAGGCAAGGCCCTTTCGCGCCCCCCCCCCATCTCCTTCTTATTTACACCTTTTCTTTTCTTCTTCCTCTTCTTTCTTTCCCTTTCTCTCCCTTTTCCCTTCTTTTCCTTCTCTCTCTCTCTTTTTTTCTTTGCTGGGAGGGGGACCAAGGCCCCCCCCCTGGATCCGCGCCTCCTTCCACCTGTAGGCCTATCATTCCTTGCACACTTCTGTAATAGCATGTACGTACCGTACTCACATTCACATCACATTCAAAAAAGAAATAAAAGAAAACAACAATTGCACGGCTCAAACATGAAACATTGAATGATCTAAATACACGCTATATACAGGTACTACATGCAGTATAGCTAGAGTGCTGCAGTTACTGCATAGGTTAAATTGCATTGTGTGAGCGCCGTGACTGGCCTGACACCGCGGGAGTTGCCCGTGCGGAGGCATGTGATATTACCTAAGCTCGCTGAATTTTTCTTCTCTTCAGTTATATGGTCTCGACATTTACAATCTATTTGCGTTATTATTGTTGTGATTTCAATGTAGTTTTCATAAAAGACCAATAAAGCAGAAGCTTGGACTATGATTATGTTGGCATGGTCCACAGAATTTGTACAAATATATTCAAAGTAAAGATTTTACGCGAAAAATCGGACTGTTTGTGCCAATATATTGTAACCGTCGCACGAATTATCTCGACTGTGTGTACGTGTGTGAGCGTAGAACCACGTATTACGTTGACGTCAGTTTGGCTGATGCGTATATATAGCAAGATGCCTCACACGGGATAGGCCCAACCCATCGCATCATGCATGTGCTACGCTACATGACGTGAGTGGAGTGTCTCTTGATAAAGTATCTCTTTGATTAGACTGCATATAGCAAGATGCCTAACACGGGATAGGCCCTACCCTTTGCGACGTGCATATTTGCTACAACACATCATGGACTGGACTGTCTCTTGATAGTGTGATCTCTTTGATTAGACGTGCAGAGGGCGGGTGCACGCCTCGCCGACTCACTCTCGCGGGTTCGTCGCCTCCTTGCACGGACGACGCCGGCCGTGCTCTCGTCCGCCCGTCCTCCCGGGACCCCGAAACCACCTTTTAACGACATGGACGGCGACCACGGGGTCGACGTGGCACGCGACATGCCCGATCCCATCCGCTCGGAATTGTGTCGCCGTTCCCGCGCCACGGCAGAGGCGGGCAGGGTCGAGGAAAGACGGGTTTGATGTCAAAAAATTCACATTGGCAGACCGTTACGCACCCCCCGCGGCGATTTTGCGTATTAATATATAGACTACTGCTCGTGTACTCGATGCAATGGCTAACAGAAGATGGCGTCCTTTTAGTATTCTCGATGGGGACATTTATTTCGCACTGGGAGATCGGCTTTGATCAGTTATGCCAGTGACAAATGCTATTTAACTATGATCACAAGAACAAAGGGAAAAGGGGGGGGGGTGAGATGTAATCCACTTCTTACAGTGCATTCTCTACTTTATTTCACCTGAAGTCAGAGTTTGCGAAGTTTCCCCCTCTGGCCGCTCAATATTTTGGCTGGAGGGCAGGTTGATTTGAGGTCTGAGGGCTGAGGGGTGTTTCACAAAGCCGTTCGTAAAGTTACGCATGACTTTACGAATGACTTAAATATGAAAAGCCAAATGGGATGCTCAATCATTTTTAACTGCATCAACTTAAGTTGAACTGTGCAGATGTTGATTAACATTCTTATAATAACAAAAAAAAATTAATGTAAAGTATATTTTTTGCCATAATTTAATTGAGGTTAAAATTGGAAATATAGTCACACTTTGTTAAAACATCAGAAAAACTTTGGGCATCCTATCTGGCACTGGCACTATTCAATTCGTTCGTAAAGTCATGCGTAACTTTACGAACAGCTTTATGAAACAACCCCCAGGTTGAATAGATTGAGTGGGTCTGTCGCGTCGATATTCCCCAGCTGAACCTTTCAGGGGCGGATCCAGCCGGCGGCAAGGGAGGGGGCCTAAAAAGGGGCCCACTTCGTGCGAAAATTTGAAAATCGTGCCGGTCGATTTTTCGCTCAGTGGGGCGGGGGCGGGGGTAGTGAGCCAAAAAAAAATTTGGCACCCGAAAGGGTAATTTTTTTCCACCGCCACCCCTTGGGCGCCAGGGGTAGTGAGCACAATTTTTTTTTTGGCACCCGAAAAAAATTTTCCTACGGGAAGGGTTATTTTTTTCCACCGCCATCCCCTTGGGCGCCAGGGAGGGGGCCTTTTCTTCAAAAAGGGTGTTTTTACCTGTTTTTTCTAGGGAGGGCGGGCCCCTGATCCGCCACTGGAACCTTTAGTCCTATCCTCCCCCGCCCATCACCCCGAAAGAATGTCGTTTACAACACCTTGATTGCTGACCCATACCTGTATCCTCTAGTCTGTTCCTTTGACAATTGGACTTACTGGGTGGTATTCTGATAGCGCGAACTAAGTTAAGCTCGGCTTAACTATATAGTTCACACTTTTATGGAGTGCCTGTTGCCAACTTATTTTCCCTGTACAGATTATTTTAATCCTGCAATGAAAGTGTCAAAAAAATTAATTTTGCAATGAAATGGGTAGAAAAAGATAATATGAGTATGAACTGAATTTCAATAAAGTCTTTGGTAGATTATCTTTCTCATGAATATTGAAGGAGGAAGATGAAACCTAGCATTCCATAGAAGTGTGAACTAAAATTCTTGTTTAGTCTGGACTTAGTCCCGGCTTAACTTCTTCAGCATACGTTGTGTGTCCGGACAGGGTGTGTATCCGGACAGTTGGACATTTTTAACTGTTATTTGAAGAAGCTTACTCGCAATATTATATAAATCTTTTAAGATTTATGTTAAACAATATTATAAAGGGCAAATCTTTATGATGTGCTATTTGATGCATACATTCTATATAAATCATAAGGCAAAAGTGGTGGCTTTATTTTTGTAAGGCGTCCGGACACCCCCTACTTCTCTTAATAGGGATCCCGCCAGACACATGCACAACCAAAATAACATTTCTCACTCAAGCTCCACACCACACTGGTCAACCTTATTTTGGGATTTCTTTGTTTATGGTGTGGTTTCCAAAATTCGCGCACTTTTTAAGTCAGAATGATTTAAAGAAAAAAAAAACGTTTTATTCATTCCAACCATAAAATATACATGCATAATATAACAGTCATAAAGAAATCTACGCATTAAATCTTCTGACCTCAAAGCCACTGCATATACAAAACGTTGGTTCGACTGATCGTAGAGTATGCTTCCTCTGTCTGGGTCCCATCTTCCATGAACCTCATTCACAAAGTTGAAATGGTGCTAAGAAGAGCTGCGAGATTCACTCTGAATCGTTACCTTAATACATCAAGTGTCAGCAGTATGCTGAAAGAACTTGATTGGACCACCCTACAAGAGCGCAGAGAAAATGACAGATTAACTATGATGTATAATATACACAACAATCTCGCTCATCTTCCGGCTCAGGACTATATCACACAAGTCATCCAGTCGACGAGAGCCACCCAACCACATTCCTATCAGATGCCAATTATGCCATACTCAAGAACTGAATCGCATCGGCATTCATTCTTTCCGAGAACAGTAAGGAGTTGGAATTCCCTGCCCTCAGAAATTGTTGCAGCGCCATCTGTTGGAGCCTTCCTTAGACTGCAGACGGTTGGTGACAGTGGCTAGTCTTCCTCCATCCTATACATGAGCTTGTAAATATTTGTAAATAAACTGTATTATAATGTAAATAGCACTCGAATGGACGTTAATTGCGGTTCACACACAAACGCACATAGTTTGCAAGAATCTTCAATCATTTGAAGGAGGCAGACTTAATCAGAAGAAGAAGAAAGAGAACAATGCCCAAATTTGAGAAGACGGTTACCCTAATATTAGGCAATTTAAAATTTCCCCAGCTCCATCCCGAATCACTTGTGGATGATGACGATGATGAGGATGATGATGATGACGACGATGATGATGCTGTTGACGATAGTGATGATACGGATGATGACGATGATTATAAAAATGATAATGATGATAAAAAAGATGATGTTGACGATATTGATGATGGCGATGACGATGAATTTAAAAATGATTGATAATGAAAATGATGATAATGTTTGTCATAGCATGCATGTCATATATAGTGCAAGTGCGCGCATCTCTGAGCAGACAATTTGGCGCGCTGTCTGGTATGCAATTTAAGTGATGCTGAACGCGCATCAAATTGAGACATTTAACGGTTTTCTTTTTGAAAAAGAAAATAATTTTTCTAGATCTAGAAATCTATAGCTATTGCTGCTTTTGATATTAAAGGTCCTCATTTTCACATTTTGCGTTATGGTGAGTGCATCTTTTATTTATTTATTCTTTAAAGAACTGTTATTCTTTTGATAATTTTTATATACCCAGACGTCCTGTGTCTGGACATTTTGGTTAAAATAGTAGGCTAATTTGAAGAAGTTCACTGACTATGCAATATTTCACAAATATTTCAAGAGTTATGTTAGAAAATATTAAAACGGACAAATATTCATGATGATTAGTTCTATTTGGTGAATACATTCCGTTAAATCCGAAGTCAAAAGAGAAGTCTTTATATTTTTTAATTGTCAACACCCAACCCCCATCACATACATCTAGACTAGATTTAGGACATTTTTTATGATGGTCAGTGCTATTTGATGCATATTTTTCATGAAATTCAAATACAAAAGAGAAGGCTTCATGTTATGTAAAGCGTGTGTACACACGGCCTCCATCGTAAGCTTTGTGAAATATTGTATGAACTAATGGAAGTTGTGTGTCCGGACGCTTAAAAATTTAAACCCGTCACTTTTGCCTTTAAACAAAAAATATGAATCGAATAGCACCATACAATCATAAAAAGTCGTCCTTTATGATATTCTCTAACATATTAAAGTCTTAAAAGATTGATAAATTAATTGCTGGTTTAAATCAACTGTCCGGATACACAACCTGTCATGAGGCACGACGTCCGGGTATATTATGGGTGCCATCCTCAGTATAGTCTGTTTCTACACGATGTGTGTCTGGACGGTAATTTGGAGAAGTTTACATGCAATATTTCATAAATATTTCAAGACTTATGATAGACATAATACAAAGGATGCATTATTATAATGGTAAGTGATATTAGTCTATATGCATACATTTCGCTAAATCTGGTCTAGGTAATTATGAAGAGTTATATCTTTTCATCTGGTGCAATCTCGAATAATAGTTAAGCGATTGTTTCATAAAACTAAAAAAGAAATTCTCTAACTGTACCTTCTTTTTTTTTTGCTCACTTCTTTCTCTAGTTTTGTTACAGCAATCAGGCTATGGTTGACGTCTTCAGGCCAACAAAACTTCAATTTAAAGAGAGAGCGAAGAGAATACAGACAAAACGAAAGACAAAGCGAAATTACAGCATTCAAGGTAAAAAAAAATACAAAAATACAAAATCGACTTTTGTGGAAAAATTAACAAAAGCATCATTTCAACATTCTCAGTCATGACAACACCTAGACTACATGATCTTTTCTATTTCTGTTTTTATTTTCTTTCTTCCCCGTTTCATGTACATTATCTCTTCACCATGATATCTGTGTCTGTAACCGATATTTTCGTAGCTATATGATGGATATGCTCCTTAAATGAGTTTGAATAATTATGATTGGAATGAAACATAATGATATATCATTGTTATTGTATTTTGGAAACATCATTCTCCGTTGTAATTGCTAATTGCTATGTGGAGGTGTTGTGGTCTAGTGGATACGTCACCGGACTGTGGATCGCATGGTTCCCGGTTATAATAATCGCATATTTAATAGTGGATTCCTTCCGGAGTTTTTCGTAAGTGCATGATCTTCTACTTGCAACAAAAAGATGCAAGAGAAGCTCAAAGAATATTTGAAGAACAGTATTTAAGGAAAAAATAACATACCACAATTAATTCTTCTTATATATATTTCATATGAAATGGCAAACAGAAATCACTACTTCACTGCATCAGGAAAGCAATACTCTATTGAATTTTATTCTTTTATTTTTAATACTGATAATCTCTTTGTCTCATCAATGAAACAGAAAATGACATCATCTCAACTTCAGAGCTCACCAGTGAATGTTCATTTAATTTTCATTTTAAAATTTGTATTACCTGAATGTACAATCTATTACATGTAAGCTATATAGGAACTGCGTATCATTATTATTGTTTGTAATTAAATATTTTCATGTATCAGGCATAAATGTTCATTTCTATTCCGCCCTATCTCTATTTCCTTCTTTTATAAGCGCATAGGGACTTTCTTTGTGTAAGTGATATGCGCTATACAAATAATGTTCATTATTATTATTATTATTATTAAAGACGGTGCAACCCTCTCGGATTCATCGTGCTGTTTGTCTCCCTCTCTTGACGATCTACCGGATGAATTATTGGTGAAGATCATTGGGTTTATACACCCTCTCAGCAAGACGTTTGCTCATCTGCAAGGAACATCGAAACGATTGAATGACGTCATTCAAACGTCATGCTTGTATCAGGTATAACGAGAAAAGGAATTCATTTTGTTTTAAATTATTTGCAAAAAAAGTGGGAATTTGATATCACAATGCCACTTTGCATTCAATTCTTTGCATGTGAAAACTCTTTTTAAAACAAAATCATAGTTGAGAACTTAACCTCGTGTGAGAGCCAGTACCATAGTGGCGAAGCTAAAGAGGAACACAAGGCACCCCCCCCCCTCAATGGTGAATAGAAGGAAATAAAGAAAGAGGGGCAGAGCAGGGAGAAAGAGAGGGAAATGAACGTGAAAAGAAGAGGACACAACCCGCTCACGCACCTCCTGTCACCCTCTGGCATAGCTGTCTCGGATTTCGTCGCCCAAAAAGATTTCCAGATTTAAAATATTAATATGAATTTGAATTTGAATTTATTTATTTCACATGCTCGAATATACACAGAAAACAAACAATATAACAGCATGGGGGATATCACATCTGGAAAACAATATTATAAAATTGCAATAGATTAGTTACATTAATGACAAGTGAACAAATTTGACAGTTTGAATATTATTGATGGTAAGACTATTTCTAAGTGACATGTGAAAATCGTTATTGTAGCTGCAACTCTCAGCATTATTGTTCTGCCCTCTACCACATTACAACTCTTCCTGCATGTTCTTATGACTATTATCTTTACCACCAGACGACATCGATCGACCTCTCACGTAACCGTCCCTTCGACTTCGACGTCCTCTCGTCGACCACGACTCGCTCAACCACCTCCCTTACCACACTCAACCTCTCACACTCCGATGACGTCAGTGATTACGTCATATATCAATTGGCCAGAACGTGCGGTCAGTTGAGGACATTGGATGTATCTTATTGTCCATTGCTGACCAACTGTGGTCTGCGTGTCCTAGCTAACCTGGTCAGGCTGGTCAGAGTGGACATCAGTGGATGTCCAAACATCACCTGTCGAGGGGTACACATGCTCGTCAAGTAAGTTACTTCTCTTCTGCATGTTGTATGTTCTTTCTTTATACAATTTTCGATTATCTACTAATTATTTAATTTTTTTAAATTTATTTTTAATTTTTTAATTTATTCATTTATTTATTCATTTATCCATTTATTAATCTTTTATCTTTTACATATTATTATTATATATTATATATTTATATTATTATTTTATATTAATCTTTTTATCTATTTATGTAGTCATTTATATATTGATTTAGCTATTGTTGTTGTTTATTTCCTATTGCTTTGGGCTATGTCATGAATAGATGTAAATAGCTTCAGTATTTACGTCATCATCTAGGCCTCGTTTGCCGGTATGTACAAGAAATGTCAACAGAATCTCCTAACTAAAGACAATAGCAGATTAACGAGGGACCAATTAGGTAAAACTGAACAACAATTGGAGCCAAGGAATAGTCTTTTGACAGTTTAAGACCTCTTTTAAATTTATATTTTTAACTAAAATCTTTCAGTGGTGAATTTAGTGTTTCGCTGGACGCGTAAAACAGAACGATTACCTTCTGTTCAGTATGATGTATAATGGATAGTTAGCTATATTTATCTATTGAAAGATACATTATTTGAAACTTTTACCCGTATGACACCCACCACCATTTCTTCTTTTCTTCGGCAGGTGGAGCGCAGATAGCCTGGAGGAGCTGATCATGAACTCCTGCCTTGGTCTTCGTAATGACCCACACAAACTGCTTAATATATCCATACATGGGAACAGACTGAAGCGACTTGAGATGGCATGGCACCAGAGACTCGTCAAGATTAACCCTCTCACTATCATTGATCTAGACAGGTTCGTACCATAGCTGATGGTTGATGTGATTATTATCCAGCTTCCTTTTTTTTGTAGATTAGAAATAGTTTATGCCTGTCCTTTAAAGTCCGGGTATTCTTCTGACACTACTTCAGATTTACGCAACTGCCATCGGCTGCTCACAATGTCCCTATATAAATTATCGACAGCCATGTCCCACAATGCATCGCCAACTGCATGATGCTTGGGTACAGGAGCTGGAAGGCGCTCTATGTACGCCCTCACCGCCAAGATGGTGCATTTGAAATTACATAACAGCATCGGTGCCTTTAATTCCTGACGTGCAAAAAACGGATTATCTTACTGTGTACGATGACCGTTTTTACAAGCTGGAATATCTTTTATAATTTGCCGAGCTATAGACTTTCAGGTTGTGTCTTTCCGGGGCAGACTTGGATTGAAATTTGGTTAGAGAATTTCGATGCGACCGGCCCACCCAAACTGTAAGACTTTGATCACCCGGCCCTCTGAAAACTGACCCTCAAGTCAAAATATCAAGCAGGGGGATAATTCACAACAGCCAATACGCCCCTGCTGTCTAACGATGTGACATGCATTTCAACTGATATCTTTCAAAGATGAATAGAAAAAATAGATAAGATCTACATCGATTAAATGAAAGATACATTTCGATTCTCTTAGACATCATACCACCTTCAATGAAGCGGCTAAATAATTGTATGCCTTTAAACAAAATCTGTGCATAATTATCAATACCAAAATGATAATAAATTCATTTTGTATGAACCGTCTATTCCTCCCGACATCTTATGCGTCTTTTGTAGATCTTAATGTGGACACACGTTTTCATCCTTTTAACTTATTTATTTCCATGTTTCCTGTGGATGCAGATTAACAGAGCATTTGAACGCTCTCCTTCACCTGGACATCAGTCATAGTGGATGTAGTGATGAGGATCTGGAAGCCGTCGTGATGAACTGCACAAAGCTTATCACACTCAAGGCTCGAAGCTGCTGCTTTCATGTGAGTTCACTCGTACTAAAATATTTACAAACCATGATTGATTATTAAACGATAAAGAATATGCCATAAAATGATAAAAAATAATGTTGTTGTGACAAACCTTTACACTAGTAAACAAATCTTGTAGACAGATAGTCTCCCTACATCTCTGATTTATAGCCCGTTCAGAATAAAATTATACAAAACTCGTATTAGGAAAGGTCATAAAAAACATCGTTTCGCGGAAGGAGCGTACAGACTAGTGAAGGTGATTTTATTTTTCTAGACCTATCCCCAATAATTTTAACATTCTTCCCAAGGTGGGCGCCTCATATTGCCATGAAGTTTGGTCATTATTACAGAGCGTCATGGGTGTCATGGGTGAAGGACGCCCCCATTACTATTTTTTTCATTTCCTGTAATTTGATAGGTATTAGTTGATTAGTTGAATGAAAAAAAAATTAATTGCATCGTAATTTATTTAGAATTTTTTTTTCTGTGATCAGGATGTTGGGTTGAAACGCATTGGTGAATGGCTACCACACCTGACTCATCTCGACATCGCTGACTGCCATGACATCACCGATAGGGGATTGGAATTCATCGGACGTGGTTGCTCACTCCTCGAACACGTCGACGTGACACGGTGTTTCGACATCATTGGTCCTGGTCTCGATATCCTAGCGAGTACTTGTCTGCATCTACACACATTGATCGCCCGGGAATGTTTTGACATGACGTCGGCTACGATCACCTACATCTCACTCCACTGCAAACACGTCCGACATCTCGACGTCGCCTTCAACCTCTGCGTCACTGATGAAACGATGTCAGGAATCGCGGATGACCGTGGTCCCGATGAGGCTTTGGTTGTCGTCACAGAAGGATGTCCCAATGTTTATGGTCGCCACAGAGGAGACGGTCTGGAACCCGATGATCAACATCGCTTTCGATTTGTCGATTGGAAGGGAAAGGATAACGATGCTTTTGTCATCTGGGAGACATCTGTTTGACCTTTGATCCCAATGTCGTTACCAAGACAACTCTCATGGGCGTGGTCAGGAACTGTGTATCCACGTCATGAAAGCAGATCTTGTGGTCCTTAATTACAGGGAAGGCATCAGAATGGTCTGCAATCCATGCCTCTCTTTCGAACTTTAGAATGCATAATAGCCACGATAACTGAAATTGATTATTCAATGTACGAAACAAAATCTTCTTACGTATATCTTTGATTGATCCCCTCATGCCAAAGACATGTTATCGATGGAATCAGATTTGAGGAATATTTTAAGACAGAAAAGACGAAGATTTGAAAAGATGAAAGAGAAGAAAAAAAAAAACGACAGGAGGAAGAAGTGAAGAATGCCTGAAGAAAACAAGAAAAGGAGTATTGAGATTCCTACACCAGAGAGATCAAATCTTTCCCTTCATGACCTGTGAGTCGAAAACTGTAGCTATAGGGGGAAACTATTAACATATCAAGTCATTTATTTGCAAAGTCCGAAAATACATTTTTTAACAATTTGCCATAATTTTGTTGATAAATGGCGATATACCTAGATTTCTAAGAAAGGTAAGAAAATGATTTCGAAAAATCAGGGTAGTATCTTTGGCAATATTTTAAAATTATAATTTAAATCACGTAGTAACCATTTCAGACATATTGCGATTTTTTTTGGGAGGGGGGAGTGTGCGTTTTTTTAGTTTTTTTTAGCCATGCTAATTATTTATTGAATTTTAAGTTGTAGTTTATTTTCATTTTAACTTTTAAGATGACCGTACACTAAGTTACCACCTAACTTTGATGGGATTTTGGAATCGGCTACAATTCGGTGGGCAATAAGTTGATGATTTTACATCATGAAGTTTTATTCTTTAGATAATCTCTATCATCGCCTTGGAATATTAAATCTCTATGTATTCTCTCATAATGTCTACATTTGTATCATCTGGAGATTGAGCGAGGGCGTTCTAAGATCTTAAAGTCCAGAAGCTCTTCCGATGGGCCCTAAATTCTGGTCACGCCGGTCGGAAGTTTTTAGTGTGAAGACCGCACCAAACTCATCGGGCCGATTTCAGTCCCGCCCGCATGCGGTTTTAAATAAATTAATTTGTAGGCTTAATTACGATTGATTCATCTGTTCATATTGATTTCAATAAGTCTATACTGATATTACTTCTTTATATTTTGACTCATTAATATTCCCAGTAGGCGATTAATATACTAAAGGCCTTAGATTCAATATATCACGATGTTGTGACAAAGTACGAAAGGAAAAGTTAGTAATTAAGGTAATGTACAATTTATTAGATGATACTTTAACTGATACTTGAATTTGGAACATAGAATATATATTTTTATTATACAACATTATAGAATTTCTTATATACACAGTATAGAATTATTCTTTTGATTATTCTTTTCTTTGCATGGACATAATTGTGACGAATATCGACTGTTCTAATAAATATTCGAATGTCATTAAACAAATTTGGAGTGACCTTTTTTTTAAATAGACTTGTTAACTACGCATTAAAGGCATCGTTTGTGTTAAATCTGAGATGCATGCATGGCCCTACCTGTTATCAGTGTCTGTGATATGGTGTAATATTGAAGCACTAAGAAAAATGCGCTTCAAAATGATCATAAAGTGCCTCAAAAAAGTAAAATATCTTTGAGTAACCGGTTTTACCATACTCATTTCCCCCCAATGGACTGTAGTGTTATAAAAACCGTTAGGAAAACTAAAAATGAAATTTCGATTTCCAATCATAAATATATTGATAATCAGACAGGCGATCGGCTTGTAAAAGTCATGGGATTCCTGACTGACCTAAAGGTTTATAATTATGATTGCAGCATGAGCTCAATCCAGGATTTTGTTTCAGAATCTGAGGCAATGTTACCGAGTCACTTAAACGGAAATCAGGATAAGATACTGGGTTCTTATTGAAGAAAAAAAATGTTGTTTGCGTAACATAAAAGAGTCAGTCATGTGAAAAGTACAACAGACTGAGGGTTTAAACTTCACAAATTCGTCTTTAAAATGAATATTATATATATATATATATATATATATATATAAAGCTTATTTTATACTTCATGAAATTAAGTTTTCAAACATGATTGATACTTGAGATACGAGTGACGTCCATTACGAAATCGAGTATTCAATATGATATAACAATATTATTTGATCATCTTTTGACAAATTAAAAAAATGATAGATCATGTAAATAAAGAATTAAATAATGCAGGATAAAGTATTTTTAAGGCTCAGAAGTAATTGGTATGTTCAAAATTATTGCCACACATCAATTCAATTTTGCGGCGTTGTAGTCTTAAGGGCGGGGTGGAGTAGGGTCACGGGGGATGGGGAAAATTTTAGGCCAGTGCTTATCTATTTATCTCTTTCAATACGCTATATGTGTCGACCTTTATGAGCCTTTTATGACTGAATTTTCTTAGGCCTACATGGCTAAGAATAGTCCTGTCGGGAAGCAAAACTTCCCAGGAATTAAACATGAAATTACAAACACACTGTAGAAGTGTTGTGGTCTAGTGGATAAGTCACCCGACTGAAGATCGCAAGGTACGGGGCTCGAGTCCCGCCGCGGCACTATAATGTCCGTTGGCAAGACTTTAACCTACATTTGCCACTCTCCACCCAGGTGTTAAATGGGTACCCGGTAGAATGCGAAAGTTAATGTGGTTGGATGAGCAAGTGGCGCTTGTAAAATGGCGACTGGCCGGAATGCTCCCCAGGGAGTGGAGAATGTGCAGACATTGTGTGCGGATAAGCCTGAATCCGATGACCGGGGTAATAATAATTATGTGCTACGCCTAGAAATGAAGTATTAGGCGCATTATAAATGTGAGCTATTATTATTATTATTATTGTGATTTTGTATGTCACACTTCTTCAATTTCTAATTTCCCTTGGTGTAACATAATTGATGATTATCAGGCAGTCAAACGTACACGCGTTGGTCTTCTGTAACAGTTCATTACTGGAGCAACCAAATATTTGATCTAATAATAATATAATGATAGAACATTCTTGTATATAGCGCACTATACCTATGTAAATGGTCTCAACGCGCTTATATAGGAAAAGGTAAGAAAGAAGTGAAACAAACTAATAGGGAAGCTGCAGGGAAATGTCTTTTACTTATGAGTACAAACAAAATTTAATAAATTAATTTTGACTAATTCAAGTTGCCCGAACGACTTTCCATTCCGGGACCTCGGGTCATCACTGTGGTCGAACTTTGTTAAAATTCGACCACAGTCTGGTCGAATTTTACGTATATGTTTTTAAAAGTCATCAAGCTCAGTAGGTCACTATGAACATCAAAGTCATATCAATAATTCATTTTTTTTCCCCATCATCTCAGCTGGGTGAACAAGGGTTTCGGATCTTCCAGCAATCTTAATAAAGTCGTTATCGTTGCCACTCCCAGCTATTATGTCGCGGGATGTAGACTGCCTCCTCGATTCCACTGAGCGAAAGGACGTCCTGCGACGTGCGCTATCAGCAAATCTCCTACAACTTACTTCCAATCCTCACCACATTTAATTTGTTTGTGGATAGAGGTATATAACCCGACTGATTCCTTTTCAACTTAACGATACTGTCTAATTATGTCGTGCTCCTTTCTCCACATGCCATGGCTGGGGATTGGAACCAGATATCAAAAGTCTTGATCCTCGTGTAACTCTCTTTAAACCAGTTCGTATGGAGTCCAGGGGGTGTTTCACAAAGACTAAGATCGACTTTAAGTTGGACTTAAGTATAGCAGGCCGTTCATGCCACTGTTTGCTCTTACCATTTACTGGCATTTGTCTTTCAAGGGACGTGCAAATCGTGGTCTCAAATCTACAGAGTTTACATTTTTTGATAGTTCATTATTGAAGGAAAAAAATATTATCTAAAGATTATAATTTAGAGACCAATGGGGATAGCAACCAATGGCATGAATGGCCCGCCATACTTAAGTCCAACTTAAAGTCGATCTTAGTCTTTGTGAAACACCCCCCATTTCTCTTTGGCAGGATTCCAATGTTAGTTTGCAAAACGATTTAAAATGCAATTGCATCATTAGTCAAGTTTGCCGTTCTTGGACATGAATTATGGAATGGCTATTTTAAGCCTGTTCCATGTCTTGTTGAACATCAGTCAGGCGCAGTGTTTGTGCTTCTTGGACTTAAATCATGGAATGGTCTCCTGTAGCAATTCTCCTCACTGGCATAATTGAAATGACCATCAGTGTACAAAATATTGCCGATATTGGACATCCGTCCATGGAAGGCCTCTTGTAACATGACCTGTCCCACGAGCGATGACAAGACAAGACATTACCAGGGTTGTCTTAAGCAGCAGGTCCAAGCAAAGGTCTTGGCCACCGGCATGAGGTGTGAAAATGTTTGCCCTTTTGGGAATGGTCCTTTGTAGTAGCTCTCCATCACAGGTAAGATCGAAAGTCACCATCACCTACCAGAGATGTTCCTTAGTACAGCAGGTCCTGGAAGATGCCTTGACCGCCAACAAGTTGGTTGGTTCTTCCAGGTTATCTCGAAAGTACAGTTCCCTGGTCCTTCCATCTCGTGCTGCTATACGTGCTGCGGGGAATGCATCTGTACCTTGACGTTGCCTAGCAATATGCTGCATGATTCCGTGATGGGGTTACAGAGAGCTCGGATGCAGGTCGCCCAGAGGCTTCCTACCCAGTTGAGGATGAAGATCCAGACCCTTGAACACGGTACCACCCACCAGATGTGACAGAAGGTCAGGAAGGCTAGCTGAACACCTGCATGGGAAATAGGTAGAGAAAGAGAGGAGTAATTGAGAGAGGGAGAGGTTGCGATTTTTTTTTTAAGCCTTCACTTTTTAGTACCAATACAGTTTTGTTCTAAACTTTAGATGTGCTTCATGACGAAAACGAAGTAACCGATACAAATTAATATAAAAAAGAGTACACTTTCTTGAGGAGTAACGTGCTGCCCCTGCAATCATTCACTTGCTTTAAAAGTAACTAAAATAATTCAGAGAATCACCGTCTGTAACTAAGCCAGTGTGACGCCCCTTCCACATTCAAAACTTCCTAGCTGGTGACTCGCAAAATAAAAATTGATATTTTCTTCCTCCCCCGATGACATCTTATACCTTAAAATTTCATTATCACTATAAGGGAGGCTTGTTGGGGATACAAAAAGTTGGAACCCCTTTATAATGCCCCTTCTGAAAATTAAAAAGATCCTTAATTATTTTCATTGGAAAGTTTTGGCAAACATGTCGGTACTTTGATCCGATCCCTGCCGCCCCTATTCAGAATGGCCCATCAACACCCCGAGGAAGCTTCTTACCCCAGACGAAAGCTAGAGAGAAACTGCCAGAATTTACCCAAGCATAATAGTAATTCTTACCCCACAATAGAGCGAGTGGAATGGCCAGAGCAGCTGACAGTAGTCGATAACACCAGATCTTAGACTGTGTATAGACGATGAAGCTTGTCGTCCAGACTGCATCAAAGCTTTGCTGATGATCGGGCTCAGCAAACACCTCCTCAAAGCCGATCTAATAGAAGAGAGTCGTAGGATCGTGATGGGAGAGTGTCGTAGGATCGTGATGGGAGAGAGTCGTAGGATCGTGATGGAAGAGAGTCGTAGGATCGTGATGGGAGGGAGTCGTAGGATCGTGATGGAAGAGAGTCGTAGGATCGTGATGGGAGAGAGTCGTAGGATCGTGATGGGAGAGAAATGAAAACATTGCTATAAAGACGAGGAAGGGAGGAATTGGGGGAGACGGGAGAGAAATACTTCATTTTTTCACAACACGAAATTACAGTTAATAAGCACTTTCGATATCGGGAATCATTAATCGTATCAAGACCACTATCCCCCACTAGACCACACAGGACAATTTTACCCCCTCCGACTACTACCTCTCTATAATTACACCAATTACCCAGAGAGAACTACCGGAGGAGGAGCAATATTTTGCTCGGCGTGATGTTATTATTATTATTAAGTATTTGGCGTCACCTGTGCCTGGGAGGCGAAAAGCGAGCTGAATCACTGTAACCCTCGGGTCTCTCCTCCCGGTATAACTGATTGGGGGTGCGCAGGTGGACCACTTCACAGGGGTACCCCCTACTCTTATACGAATAGTGCAGTGGGTTCTTACTTCTTAACATGCAAAGGTGGTGACTCTCCTCTACACGGGGCCTCCACTTAACGTCCTATCCGAGGGACGGAGTGTTTTCCACTTAACATAGCCTGCGTCTATGAAACAGGGGAGGGGCACGTTAACATACAACGCAGGCTTCAGTCATCCGCCTGGGTTGGATAACTTGGATTCGAACCCGAGATCTTTGGTTCGACAGGCAGACGCTTTACCGACTGAGCCAACTCGCCTCCTTTGGGGGAGTATGGGGAATATGATTTCGGGGATCCCACTTGTCCTCTAAATGCTCATGAAAGGGGGGAGGGGACGAACATTTTTCTTTATTCCACCCTTCACCTCCTTTCAATTTCCTCCCCTTTTTTCTCCATACTGCAACAGATGCGGCTGTTTCACCCCCATAGATCCGCCTACGATACTTCTGAAAGATCTATTCTTAATGTGATTTTTCTTATCTTTTGTCTACCTGAACATTGAGAAAGATCATTCATGTTCGGATTTTAATCAACAAATTGAATTTGAATTTTGAATCTTACCCTGACATGTGACGTCATATTAATGGGATCTCTGTTTGCTAGGTTCAAATCTTCCACGTCTTTGACCATGTTTGCTTGATGAAACTTAGGACCACCGTTGGTGTCGCTGTTCTGGTTGTGTTCGTTCATCAGAGGCTGGACGTGGGGAGAGAAAGAGAGAGAGGGGGAGAAGAAATAAAGATAAATAACAGACGAGACAGAGAGAGAGAGAGAATAAAATAACATATCTTATCAGCTTATTGCCTGTGACTCTGTTAGTCATAATTATTCACGTGCCATTGTTTAATTACCTGGGGCTGCGGGGGGCAAGGGAGAGAAACATGGATACTTGCCAGCTGTTGATCATGATTGTATCATAATGTTTGATTGAATGAGGCATATAGAGGTACAGAAAATAAAAATTTAACATTTGCTGATCGTATTTGATACATTGCAGATGTTTTTAATTGATCTTAAATTCTATCTATGTTTTGGTCGACGGAAATCAAAGCTCATTATAGTAAAACCCACTCTCAAAACTCCAAAGAATCATGAAGTGGGTTCCACTAGATTTCCGGATTTTATTCAATTCTGAAACGAAGTGAACCTTTACATAATACAGAGGATTTCCACTCCCAGCATAACCTCGTGGAATACGAAGTTCTCTCATATCCCCCCCATGCTAAATACAGGGTCCACCCGCGTCCCGTTGGCTATGTGTTAAAAGAGTATCCCCTCTTATGGCCCCCCCCCCCTCGCACCCTCAAGATGATCAATGCATCCATCTTGCTCCTCGTCTTTAAAATTCATGTTTATTCAAAACTATATTTTATCTCTAGTTTTGATTTCATACAATTACACGATAACCAAATATTCCGTCCTTTCAAAGCAATGCAAAGGGGAAACAAAATTATCTATAAATAGTATCAAGTTTTGCTCAGTCTTGGATAAAGTCCAGCATTCTTTATATACAAAATGGACAATTGCTTGCAGGCATATATAACAATTCTTAAAATATCACATTGATTAGATGAATAAAATAGTTTATATTGAGAGAGGGGGAAAATAAATAATTGGTCTTCAAACAGGCATTTCCGTTGTTCTTATCGGGTCATAAGATGCGAAATTAAATATTTTCGACAATATCTTGACATAAGTCGGTCAGCTACACAAAGCTTATCAATAGTGGTGGACGTTGTAATTGTTAAAAAAAGGACCATTGAAATAATACAGAGATATAATCATCGCGTACTATAATTCAATATAAGATGATACGACTATCCCTCCCCCTTCTAATCAGTGGCCATGTTAACTTTTTTAAATATTATTTGTATTTCTTTCATTTCAGTGAAATCAATATTCTGTACAAATATGAAAAATAAACAATCATGGACGAGGTATTAACATAAATTCCTACAATTCACAATTACCTATCTTCATCATTACATACTTCTGGATACATTGAAGAATGTCAGATATGTTATACACTTTAATCATTGTTAACTTAAAAGATCAGCCTACTTGAATTCTACAGTGTATAACTAAAAGTTATTTTATTCACCGAAAACCTGAATTTATCAATTTAATTTTTTGTTAAAGCCCTACACCCCAACACAAACACTACACATTCCAAACCCGCCCCCGATCTCCACCCACGCCGGGCCCCTCCCCCCATCATTATTTTCATTTGCATTTCAACGACCGATTAAGACCGGTGCCCCCCCCCCCTTTCCCAAGGATGCAATGCCCCTCGATCTAGAACCCCGCTACACTGACTCAGTATAATAAATTTTACAATATAGCCTGTCTTCCATTACTGTATACTCTGCAACTCTCCAACCTTGACAGCAAACTAGTGAAAAGTAGAAAAATTAGAAAACTATACTGGTGAAAGCTTGAATGAAATCGGACAAGAAATTACAAAGTTATGAATTTTTAAAAGTTGTTATCACTACAGGCATGGGTTCTTCAAATTGGCTGAATCGGCAATGTCTTTGTGATGTAATGGGGGACAACTTTCCCATTTGATCCGACACACAAAATGACTAAAATGTCGATGTTTCAAAAATGTATGACTCGGAAGGGTCTTTTTTTTCTTTAGATAACCTATAGGCCTAATAATATACTATCTATTATATATTTTGAGTAGTGCCCCGAGGAAGAAGGCATGTTGGAGAAAAGCAGAAAATAATTATATTTTTGTACACGAAAAACGGGAGAGTTATCCTTGACTACGTCACAATCCGGAAGTGATTACTATACTGCCAATTTGAGATTCGCAGAGACTTAGTGATCTCATATTTAAAACATTCAACACTTTCTTATTATTGGTCTGATTTATTTCAAACTTTCTCCATTCCAGTTCTCTTATGTTTCTGCTTTCATATGAATGAACGTATTACAAGGGTTCGATTGCCTTTTAAGTATAATTTTTTCATTCCAAGACGAAATGATCCCTACCATGATTCCTAAAAGAGTGCATACACTACTGTGCATTAAAGAGTATGATCAAATTATGTTTTCATATTTAAAACAAAAAACCTAATGGCCACCAAGCAGGTGAATAGAAAAATCATAATAGATTTATAGCAGTGTAGCTCTCAATATAGTTTCTATCTTCCCGTGTGGCCATGTTCGGCAACATGCAGGGTGGTGATAGAATTTTTGTTAAATTTATTCTAAGGACCACGTCACGATGTCCTTGATGGATTAGATTAAGTTTTTAATGTTATGCACCATATTTAATCCGTTTCAAATTTCGTTGATCCGGAAGTGATTACTATCAAACATGTTCTTTCGTCTGGCCGCTAACAGTATGACGTAGATTGCCTCAATACCACCCTGCTCGCCCATTCACTTAATCTAAAATGTATTAATTTTTCAAACTGGGTGGTCTTGAAGTTTATGTATCTTTATGAAAACTATTTATTATGTAGCAAGGTTGGCTTTCCCGATTTAAAGATCAACGGCTTAAAAGGAATTTGGAGGGTGAAATTCATCAATCAAATACACAACTGACCTTAACAGTTCTATAATTGTCTTTTAGGAGGAGCTAATTAGATATATGCATAGTATCGTGACGTCATTAGGCAACCATATTAATGTATATCTTAATCTTTTGATTGAAACAGCTCCTCTGAAATTAAAGACGTATAATGTAGGTCAAATAAATTATAGATGTGTTTTGTTTTTTCACTACTACTACAATGACGACGATGACGACGATGACGACGATGATCATATCATTTTGCTGAATGAGTTTAATCCATGCTTGTATAATGCTTTTGTTGAACGCAATATGATTTTTGAAAGCGTAACGTTACATGTATATCAAATGATGTAACTTGAGAGTTATGTCTATACGTTGGGCAATGACAACATAAAATCACATTAGGGGCATGGAATCTAAAGATATGCAGCTTTTGAATTTACGAGCAAAAATGTTGGAATAATTACATCGACATAACAATGATAACGTCGACTATTCATTTTGAGTCAATATTTTTGTTAAAAATGGACCTCTTCCTGTTAATGTGACTCATGAACTATTAAATAACGTTTTTATTTTATAACGGGAGGAGGCAACCCGTCGACCCCTGGGTCAGCCATATCTATACACCATCTGTAAAGAAATGGACACATGCCAATCTTTTTTTTTTAATACTGACCAAAGAACTTTCACAGAAATCACTATAATATTTTGATGATAACAAGTCATGATGAGAATGATTTTAGCACAGCCAGCAGAGGAAACAAGACACAAAGTGACACACAATGAAACACAGGAGAAGCAGGATGGTGATGACGATGATGATTATGATGTGGTTGCAGCAAATCCCAGATGGGTCCGAAATAAAACAAACTGCAGAGGAGCAAACGATGAAGGCAGATGAAGCAGCGGAAGAATGTCACAAGTTACATACTTTACTCGTCGTTCGCTCCTCTTCATCTCCTCTCCTAGATGTCTCAGGATCTTCGGACAGAGATCGAGAAGACGCGGCCTTTTTGAGATTGCTAAGAAACTTTCCTCCAACGCCATTTCTCCCGGCGTTGTTCACAGACTTCGAGTTAGGCTTACAATACGCCCATACCTAGAAATAGGGGGTAGAGATTCATAAGAAAACGAATTCATGCAAGAGAGGTTATTAGTGGGAGGTAATGTTACAAGGGAAGGAAGGTTATGGGTGGGTGAGTTCAAACGGTGTAATTGATATAATACGACCATTCATTTTTCAGATCAAGTTGCTTCTTGCAACCTCAACAAGAGGGAACAAAAAAATACAAAACATCGGAACGTGACAAGTTTTATACAACAACAAAATAATTTTTCTATTGATAGTAGATGTGTAATTTTGAGATTGGGTGTGTTTGAAACCCTTCTAGCACAGTCAGAGATACGGGATGATAGGACGGTCTATTTTTCATCCCTATTAAAATGGAATATGATAATGCACCATATCAAAACCACCGTTTGAACGTCACATAAGAAATAATCAATGGCAACATGCATATACGGATGCACCTCTATCTATAGATACCTACCTGGCTTCCGTTCTTGCTAAAATTCATGTATATCTCCATTTCGTTAGGTTCGCGATAAGGTCCTGTGGGCATACAACTGGTTGATCTAAGATCTGCCGTCATAGTCGCAGTAATCCATAGCCTTTTACATACACATTGCAGAATCGAGGTGCCATTAAACGCACCGGGAAGGTGTTTTCGGCGGAAGCAAAGCAACAGGTAGCAGACGACATTCACTCAGACACACACTCACTCTCTCCCGCCAATACTGTGATCGCGTGTAACGGACAGGGCTGCAGTCCAAGAAAAAGTGTCAGTCAAAATGATGATCCAAGCTGCAATGGTCCAAGCTGTGCTAAACACTATAGGAATAGTTCCTAAGGGGCCACCAGGCCTAGAGATATCATGACACTATTGATTAGTCACTTATTCCTCGATGATATACCGACGAGCCGGAATTGAAGCGGACGTATAGGCCTATTTTCGTCAGTGCAGCCGTTACCGCTCTTCTAATAGTTCAGCAAAATTAATTTATAGGTCCTTATGATTTTTTTAAATCTAAACAGTCCCTGTTGCATGGGTTGAATGTCGTTATCAGTCATTGCTCTTAATCATTAAATCACATTACAAAATGAATCGTAGATGCATAACGGATTTACTTATTAAGATAATAACCTGATTAAAACTCTCTTACCTAATTCGCCCCACCCCTCCCCCCGGCCTGTCAACCAATCTTTCTCCAAATGACGAATAGTGACCAGCCGAGGCTGTGAATTATCGAAGACAATGGATTCGTCTTACCCTATTTCTATTGGTCTAGGTTACATGGTCATGTCCTTATATATCTCCTATTGTTTCACTTCGAATCATACCTGCCCCCTTCCTCGCTTAAAATTTGAATAATTTATTTTGTGAACTACTTTAAGACATATTTAGATCATGGCACTTCTTTGTGCCTCCTTTCCCTCCCGTTTTCTTCATTGTTTTTACCATCTGGTCGGGGGTACGGGGTACGTGGTCCAATTACTACGCCGTGGTCTGTATAGGAAACAAGAAAACTATAATGAAATAAAGCATGGTGACGTCCGTATACAAAATGAAAAACCACACAAAATGATGTTCATGTCTAGCCATTTAGAGTGACCATCCTATGGTGTCACTTCATCTTTCAAACAAATTGAGGTCATAATTTCAACGTTTGTTTTTCTAACAGGTATACTATAGTATATACATATATGGGCCTAGGTTTGTCGTATATGTATTTCATTTGCCTAAGTTCCAGACCAAATTACTATTTCACTCGGTTCAATAAATACTAACTAGTCTGAGTCTATAGAACTGCAGAACACTACGAACATACTGGACCACATTATTATGACAAAGAATAAAGCTCATTTTGGTATGAAACCATGCAGACAAGCTTGCGCACCTGTGAAGGGGGTACTCGGTGGAGTGAATGGGGTCGAAGGATTACCCTTATAATCCCAGGTTCATGGAACACGAATCATTAACTGATAGTTGTGATATGATAATGATGAACACGATGACAAATTCACGTCATTTTGACCCACATTTTGTAGGTGTGACTCTCAGGGGAGCTTAGATACTTCGCCTCTTAAACCAGGCACAATTTTAGATCCCCTCATAACGTTGAGACCCACGAGTCATATTCTATAATTACCCCCTTTTCAAACGGAAGGGCATGAATATTAATTATATTTTTGTTTAAAGTTTTCACACATGGGTTCTTACTTTTACAAGTCACACGATTATGTTTTGGTTATATTTTTATAATATTGTTCGCATTAGTAGAAAGATTATAGAGATGTGTGTTTCTTCTTTCGGATTGCTTTATCCATCCTTAGTGTTCTTTATCCAATGTAATATACGTTAGTAATTATGTCATCGAGTCGAGTTATATTAGCATGACTTTCGAGATATCCTAAAACGATATATATATATATATATATATATATATATATATATATATATATATATATATATATATATATATATTTTTTTTTTTTTTTTTTTTTAAGTAGACTTTGCTAGCAAAACAAATGAAAATGTAAAGTATTAGTTCCATGTATAAAAGCACTGAATCTCGGTTTATATTAAACTTTTCAACTAAAAAAACCTGACAAAGAGGATCAAAAATGAACTCGACTAGATGGTATATAATCAAAAACTAAGTTTTTAATTGTCCCTATTTGAAACTTGATTGTAATTTTGTTTTTAATAAATTTGTAGGTTTTACTTAATAAACATCAGGTTTTATGAAATCATACTCATCTTTCAAGACGATGGATGACAAAAATGGCACATCTTTCTTAAGGTTTTATAAAGCAATCCCAAGGCAACTGTTTGAAGAAATTCCATACAAGATTTAAAGGAAAGGTTTACAGTGCGTAAACATGTATATATACTGCATGATATAAATGCAGAATACATTTTCCCCGAAATATTTCCATAACCAGAATATTTTACATGAAAACATAAAAATTAGTTAATACCCGAATTGGCTCACAACGAGGATACATCGTCCTAGTACACAGTGAGTCATTCTTTATGGGGAGCAGAATTCTATTCAATTATCGCGGAAATACTAATCAATTGTTGGCAATTATCACCGATGTAAAGCCGGTGTATTACGAGTACATTAGTTATGAAATTGGAGAATATTAATATACCCTGAAAACTGCTTTGTAATCATCTTTCAAAAATATTCTACTCGGAACTTTTGTTTGTGACGATAACAATGATAATATGTACACAGGCGCAGATCCACGGGGGGCCGAAAAGATGGTAACCACTATTTACCTTTAAACAAAAAGTGCTCTTTACCCCGCTTATGCGCCGGCTGATCGGCTGATTCGCTGCTAAATATTTTCTCACGAATTGAGCCCCCTTGCCGCCGGCTGGACCCGCCACTGTATGTACACACGCCGCCATCATCATACAGGGGAAAATACAGACCTAACTTTTAATTTCAACTTTTACTAAGAAAAAGAAAAAAGCTTAAAATCATTTATGAAATACACAAAATGGACACTTTAAAGTGTGAAACGGCATTTGGGGGCGATGTGACGTACATTGGTATTATATTTAAAGTGCTACATCAGAGCTTACAGATCGAACAAAAAAGAAAACGAAAGTAGCATTTCCGAAGGACCGAATATATATATAGCACATATCAATAGGCTCGCACATTCGCAAAATGTGCTTATCATTGTAATAATCAACGATATCCGAGAGATATGATAGCGGGGATTTGCTACCAAGTTACGATCTTTATTTTTTAAGGGTGTTTTTAGTTTTTTTAAAAATTGAAGGGATGTTTGTTTTGTGCACTAAAGGTGTGCCAATTTGGTTTTAAAAGTGAGCACGGGGTGTTTGCTTCCCCCTCAAATCCGTCACTGTATATGCATTATGCATTTTCACGCAAACCAAAAAGAATAAAATTGCAAACAGTGTCAGTCACTAATTTTGCCAAGAGCATCAAATATGGTTAACTCTGCTAAATGACAAAGAATTTTCCAGTAAATTTTCTGCACATAAAAAAACATGTAAAGAAAATCGAGAGAGATAGAAAGAGAGCGAGAGAGATAGAGATAGAGATAGAGATAGAGAGAGAGAGAGAGAGTTGATGATGATGTTGATGTTATCTGAGGAAAAACAGAAAAAACATTCTTCTGACAACACTTCTTGTAAAACCCATACACTGTACACACAAGATCATTGGAAACCGCCATTTTTTGTGACGTTGGTCACGAATATGTGCTATATCTCTGCAACCGTACCCCCAATTTTCGCAAATAGGGTCTTAAAATGTGCGCGAGAATAGAAAGAAAAAAGTCATGAATTTCAGCGATAATTTTTTTGCGTAAAAATTATCGCGAAAAATGTCGGGGCGGTAATTTAGCACCCCCACGGGCTATTGAGGGTTAAGGCAAAGTTAAGATTATAGTGATCAAGTAAATTTTCTTCATTAGTATGAAAAATAAGTTTAAAGAAAAATTCATGATGTAATTTGGTCAAGTCTCAAGACGTCATACTCATTTATCCGCTCTATTTTAATTCGTGCTTATCCGATACCGGGAAGTATGAGCTCAATCAGCTTATATACAGGCTCAAATTCGGTTATTCAGTGCTAAATTTGGTCACAAGTTATGATAATCATCTACGTTTTAGCACATACTAATCATCTTGATATAAGTATCTAGTAAAATGGTTGAAAGGGTGACGAGGTTCAATACACACCCATCACACTCACGGTGCTTGTACGACATGAAACCGACTTTAAAGGTACTCAAGGGCGTCAACAGGTTCTTAAGAGTGGGTAGCACTATACGAGGGTGTGGTATGGGGGCTGCCTCCCATCCCATGTTGATGACTTTATAAATCTAGTTTGGCAGAATTACGCACTTAAATGGAATACCTAGTAAATCCCGCAAAAGTGCTAAGACAAGACGTCCCCCTCAGATCGGCATGCCCCCCTCCGTATTTGGCCTGCATGCAGGCGCCCTTGGTAGTAGCATTTTACATGGTCATTACAGTTGTTGGATTATTATCAGTTTGACTCTAAATGTAAGGGAAAATGTCCCTGTAAGTTTTTAAGAAATTAACTGACATTTAAAATGGCAAAAATTTCATTTGTTTTCAAAAAGAAATATAAGAACTTGATTAATACGCCGGTATAAACAACGCTTAAATCATAGTTATCACTATTATCAAAACTTAAAGAACATCCTAACCTAATTATCTTTTGATCTGATATTTCAACGAGGCATAATTATACTTTCAGAAGTAAATCTGAATAACAATAGATAGATTAGAAGGGGGATTGGAACACTTTGGATCGGCTCCCAAACATAATTATAAAAAATTAGTCAAGGTTAAACCTAGTCTGCAAGCACAAACTCTCATTTGAAACTTAACCACAATTCATAAAGTCTTGGGCAGAGCCTAGATCTGCAAGTCTCTGGCTGTGTCCGGAGCAGCTAAAATGCAGAGCCTATATGCAGTATGCCGTCAGGATAGTCTCACAGTACAGACACTGTTACGCACGACTGACAAGGGTTTGTGCCTGCAAACTAGGCTAAACTGATATTTCCTTTGAGGATAATCAATGATAATCTCGAGCATGTTAACAGCGTTATTCATGGATTGGATAATCCTATGGATATGACTTTAGTGGGTGCTGGGGGCGGATGGGGGCGGGGCAGACCCCAATGTCCTTGCTCTGATCTCATGTATCAACAACAAAAATTTGCCCTTGACTTCCTGACTAGATTACTAAATTCTCTTTTTTTTCATCGAGATGTCGCCAAAATACAATCCGCATGATAAGTCTAATAATGAAATGTTAATCGGTCATGGTTTTACGAATCCTTCATGGAGGGGAGGGTGAAATGTATTAGAGGGAACTTGGGGATAATTTTTCATCAGAACCTTGAGATCTGTCTTGACTCAATAAAGGTCTCAACGTCTGCCATTATTTCGCGATTATTCAATTTTTTCAAGAAGGGGTTCCACGATATAGTTTGATCAGATAAGAATTACTCAATGATAAAGATAATCATTATCATTTTTGTCAGAATAAAACGATTGTTAAAAAAGAATAAACGATTTAAAGAAAAATGAGTTATATTATAAGGTAGAAAAGAATAAATGTAGAGATCAATATGAGCTTTCAGTATGCTCCCCAAGCCAGTGGCGGATCTAGGGGGGGGGGGCAGGCCCCCTCCCCACTGGCGTACCTGAAGGGGGGGCAGGGGGGGCAGAGTGCCCCCCCCTGACGGGCTCCAGGGAAAAAAAGAAAAAGGGAAAGAGAAAAAAAGGGGAAAGAAAAGAAAAGAAAGGAAAGGAAAGAAAAAGAAAAAGGAAAAGGGAAAGAAAAACAAGAAAAGAAAGAAAGAAAGAGAAAAAAGAAAAAGGAAAAGGAAAGAAAAAAGGAAGAAGAAGAAAAAGGAAGAAGAAGAGAAAGGGAAGAAAAAGGAAAAGAAAAGGAAAGAAAAAATGGGAAATTAAAAAAAAGACCATGGCCGTACGCACCGGGGGCAGTTGATCCCAGATATTTTGAAAACGTACAGTTTTTTTTCTGAAAATGTTTAACAAAGCTCACAAGTAGTGTAGGCCTATACCAAATCCTTCAATTCTACTTTTTGAAATGCAAAAGTACCCTCATGACCAGTTCGGTCGCTAGAACTCCCTCATCACTCCTTTCGCTTTTGAGTTTCTTCGAAAACTTTTACGCATCTCTCCCCCACCAGAAAAATATTCCGCATACGGCCCTGAAAAAGACAAATGAAAATAGGAAAATATAAGTGATATAACAAATTCGAAACTATTCGCTGGCGCGAGCTGCTTGCTAGCCTATTTTGTATTAATTGTTTTCACTTGCTCGTCCCTCTGAAAAAGAAAAGGATTAGCATTGCCTAGAATACAATTGTGCCTGCCCCGACGGTCCCCGACCTTCAACGATGGCAACAATTACACCCAATTTATGAACCAAATGTTACTAAAAGAGACTAATTCATTTTTTCTCGCTCGTTACGCTCGCTCGCGAATAAATGGAATAGACATTGCTTTGAAAACAATTGTGCCCACCCTTGACCTGCAACAATATCATTAAAAATGGAAGTGTTTTTTGCCCTCTCGCCAAAAGGAATTGATATCGCGTTAAACGCGATTGCGCCCATCCCGACCTGCACCAATAAAAACAAGTTTATGTATTAATTTCTATTAAAGAGAATTGATTTTTTTTTGCTTGCTCGCTATGCTCGCTCGCCAAAATGGAATTGACATTTCTAACAAAATATGTGCACCCCCTTGCCTGCAACAATAATCCCAGTAAACAAGTACCAAACGTTATCTTAAGAGATATTGTTTCCTCGCTCGCCAGAATTGATGAATTGGTTGATTTTAGTGATTGATATATGAGTTGATTTGTGTCACCCCGACCTGCAACATAAAGATCTATGTTTATATACCAATTATCGTTGAAAGAAAAGAGTATTTTGCTCGCTCGCTATACGCTCACTCCCAAATATGTAATTAACATCGCCTTAAGCGCGATTGTGCTTGCCCCAACTTGCAGCAAATCAGTAAAAAAAATAATAATAAGGCCCCGACCTGCTAGGGTAGATGTTAATCTATGTTCCAATCATCATAAGACAATTATATTTTACGCTCGCTAGCCGAATGGAATTAACATCATCTTAAAACATGATCGTGTCCACTCCAACCTGCAACAAAAACTTAAGTTTACGTACCAATTATTATTATTGAAAGAATAGTGTATTTTCCAGCTTGGTTCGAGCTTGCTCGCCATAATGGAATTAACATCGCCTTTATGATTTTGCCCGCCCTGACCTGCAACAATAAACCAAGTTCATGTACTAATCAACATTAAAAGAAAATTGATTTTTTTTTACCCTCTCTTGCTACGCTGTCTTTACAATTAACATCGCCAACAAACCTACAACAAATTACCAGTTAATAATTATGTACCAAACGTTATTCAAAGAATATTTGGTTTGCTCGCTAGCTACGCTCCCTCGCCAAAATGGAATTAACATCACCTTAAACATGATTGTGTAAGCCCCGACCTGCAACAAAAAACCTGAAAATTATGTACCAATCATCATTTTAAAAAATTTACGCTCGCTCGCCAAAATAGAAGTAACATCGCTTTTACTATAAATCACGCTTGTGCCCGCCCCAACATGGAACAATGAAACCAAGTTTATGTACCATGTTCTCACTAAAAGTAAAGAGAAGTGATTTTTTCGCTCGCTCGCCGAAGTGGAATTATGCTTACATTACTAACAAATGTGCCCGCCACTGACCTGCTACAATATCATTAAAAGAGAGATGTGGGTTTTTTTGCCTGCCCGCCAAAATGGGATTGACATTGGCTTAAACATGATTGTACCCACCCCGACCTGCACCAATTCATTGAGGACAATTGAACCAAGTTTAATTGGCAATTATTAAAACAAGAAGCGATTTTGTTTCTTGCTCGCTACGCTCGCTCGCCAAAATGAAATTAACATCGCTAACGTGCCCGCCCCAACCTGCAACAACCAGTTAATAATTATGTACCAAGCGTTATTCAAAGAAGTTTTGGTGTGCTCGCTCGCCAAAATGGAATTAGCATCACCTTAGACATGATTGTGTAAGCCCTGACCTGCAACAAAAAAACTGAAATTTATGAACCAATTATCATTACAAAAATTTTGCTCGCTCGCTACGCTCGCTCGCCAAAATAGAAATAACATCGCTTTTAATAATCACGTCCCTGTCATGGAACAATGAAACCAAGTTTATGTACCATGTTCTCAATAAAAGAGAAGTGTTTTTCGCTCGCTCGCTACGCTCACTAGCTAGCTCGTGGAATTATGTGCCCACCACTGACCTGCTACAATATCATTAAAAGAGAAATGTAGGGGTTGCCTGCCCGCCAAAATGGGATTGACATTGCCTTAAACACGATTGTGCCCGCCCCGACCTGCAACAATGAAACAAATTTTATATAGCAATTCATTGAGAGAAAGGTGTATTTTCGCTCGCTAGCTAAAATGGGTGTAAAATCACCCTAAACACAATATTGTTCCCGCACCCGGTATGGGACAATTGAACCAAGTTTAAGTGGCGATTATTAAAAAAGAAGTGATTTTTTCTTGCTCGCTACGCTCGCTTGCAAAAATGAAATTAACGTCGCTAACAAATGAATGTGCCCACCCCGACTTGCAACAATACCAGTTTATATACCAAACATTACTTAAAGATATTTTTTGCTCGCTCGCTCGCCAGAAGTGAAAATTTGCATCGCCTTTTTGTTTTGTTTCGGTCGCTTGCCCCCTGACGGAGTACCCCAGATACGCCACTGCCCCTCCCCTGGCCCCCAAAACAGGTAAATTTAACTTATTTTGTAAAAAAAGAAGACGGGCCCCTCCCCCTGGCTCAAGGGGAGTGTTGGGTAAAAAAAAGTAGTGCTCCATACCCCCGCTTTTATATTCGCTATTCGCCGGCTGGCTGATTCGGCGCTAAATATTTTCTAACGAATTGGGCCCCCTATTTGGCCCCCTCCCTTGCCGCCGGCTAGATCCGCCTCTGCCCCAAGTTGCTTAGAGGGGTCAAAACAGGTCAGCTATACCCTTTATACCGAATTATACCAGACTTCATGACGTAATCATATTAACTGTACTGTATATCAAAACAATTTATCACCAAATTGACACAAAAATGGCATATATAGTCATAATTTGCATATGATTCTTATAGCAGATGAAAATAAGCAAACCTTATATTATTGAAAATGACTAGTTGGCCATGTAGGATTCGTATGAGTTTATCGACAGGTGCAGATCATTATGTTGAATAGTATTGAAACTCAAACGAGCAAATTAATCGGTGTTATTGTCGTCTGTCAGTCTGTGACATTATCAAGAAACCACGTTCATAGCGTCTGCTCTAATCGAGGTAATTAAAACGGAAATGTCTAATTATATAATGTTTGTTGCTTATTACAGTATGTGCTTGATGATGATGATGATGATGATGATGATGATGATGATGATGATGATGATGATTATAATAATAATAATGATAATAATAATGAAAATAATCATAACAATAATAGTAATCATAATCATAATAATAATAATAATAATAATGATGATAATAATCAATATAATGATTTTAATAATCAATATAATTATAATAATAATGATGATAATAATAATAATTATTATGATAATAATGATGATAATAACAATAATAATAATAATAACAATAAATATAATTATGATAATAATGATGATAATAACAATAATAATAATAATAACAATAAATATAATTATGATAATAATGATTGATAATAATGATAATTATTATAGAAGCAATAATAATAGTATTAATAACAATAGTATTAACAATAAAAAATAATAATGATAATAATGATAATAATAATAATAATAATAAAAATAAAAATAAAAATAATAATCATAATAATGGTGATGAATAATTATGATGAAGAAGAAGAAGATGATAATGATATATATATATAACTGGATTGACGGCGTTCCATCCTGATAATATTACATGTACATTCCGAATCCTCCCTATGGCACTTCACCTTGTTGGCTGATATAATATACGAATCAAGAGGGTGATGACAAATATGAACAATTTTTATGTGATTAATACAGGCTAGTTAACAGTTGTTCGTTTCTAAATTTGGAACAATGGAAGTTCAGGTTACATGTCTGTAAGAATGTACAGGACTATACTAATTTACAGTGACAGACATATTACATGACATCTTACATAATGAAACATAAAATATACATTGTAGTTTTATAGTGTCTTATTAAACGAGGTAAACCCGTGTCTATCATGATTTTTTTCAAACATAATTTGATTTTATAAGTATATAAATACATGGAGAGGGATAGAGAGAGAGAGAGAGAGAGAGAGGGGAGGGGAGAGAGAGAGAGAGAGGGAGAGAGGGAGAGAGGGAGGGAGAGAGGGAGGGAGAGAGAGGGAGAGAGAGTACAAATAGAGAGAAGAGAGAGAGAGAGAGAGTGAGTGGAAAGAGAGAGGGGAAGGAGTAAGTGAGACGGGGAAGAAAGGGGAAAGAGAGAGTGTGGAAAGAGAGAGGGAGAGAGAGAGGGAGAGAGAGAGAGAGAGTACAAATAGAGAAAAGAGAGAGAGAGAGAGAGAGAGGAAAGAGAGAGGGAAGGAGTGAGTGAGACGGGGAAGAAAGGGAAAGAGAGAGTGTGGAAAGAGAGAGAGGGGGAGAGAGAGAGAAGAGGGAGGTGGAGAAAGATATATATATAGAGAGAGAGAGAAGGAAGGGGGAAGAGGGGGCGTGGAGTCTAAAGGGTTGTACATGTATCAGGTGTATTGTTTATTTTATACAGGTGTATCCGTTTGTTACAGCATGACGTCAAACTTGGCTTCATATCTTTAGATTAACATGATTCAAGCAGCCTAATACTTTTTATCATTATGTCAATCAAGGAAAACTTCCCAAAATAATTTCAACATGTCGTGTCCAACGATAATAACCTTTTCCAAGTTTCAGTTTGCGCCGTATAGCGCTGTGCAATACTCGTATACTACCCTGCAGAAGCGGATCTAGAGGGGGGGTTGGGGGGGTTGCAACCCCCCCAAAAAAAAATCCGGGGCCCATTTTTTTTATCTTATCTTTTTTAAAACTTGTAATTTTATTTTATTCTATTTCTATGTATTTATTTCATATTATTATTATTATTATTATTATTATTATTATTATTATTATTTAACTGGCCTTACATTGCAGGAAAATGCAACTTAATTTTACAAATTTTCATGGGGGTTAATTTGGCAACGACCTCTATACCAAAAATAGTGGTGTTTTAGATGCAAGAAAACGCCATTTTCACACACAGATTTTCAAAAATTTTCCCTACTGTGAGGGGACACCCTCCCACACCTCCCTCGCTCGCTCCGCTCGCTTGGACTCGGTCGCTACGCTCCTCGCATACCACCCCAACCCCCTTTATAAAAAGCTGGATCCGCCCCTGCCCTGGCCACTGGATTCATAAAACCAATGAATTCGTGTGCATTTTACAATGTACAAGATAAATTGTGGAACAACAGACTCTTTACATTAACTAACCTCTAAAATACATGGGCCCTGTCTTATAAAGGGTTCTATTAATTGAGCCGAATCAATCGCAAGTCCTCCAATTAATCGCAAGTTTACACTTTACTATCACTTATGTACATCGTTGCGATTGATATCAATCGCAAATCCTCCAATCAATCGCAAGTTTTCACTTTCCTATCACTTATGTACATAGTTGCGATTGATATCAATCGCAAATAAGTTGCGATTGTTTATAAGACGTGCCCCTGATCCTAAATTCCCATGAGGTGGTACCATAGGGTTAGGGTTAGGGTTGGGGTTAGGCCAAAAAAAAAAAATCATTTGGTTGTCCTCGACCGCCCGCCCCTCATTTTCGGCCCGCTCGTATTTTTTTTTTTTTTTAAGATTTTTTTTTAAATTTTTTTTTAAAGAATATACATTTATTTTGGAGCAATTTTAAACGCCAAACATACCATTTTATGCATGTTGCAAGGATCAAAATGTGTCCCGTCGCCAATTTGGTCCTTTTAGTACGCAATATTATGTCTTTAATAGAGAAGAGGAGGGAGTTTTCGGCCGGGTGGCAGTTTTCGGTGGGTCCGTTGTATGCGTGGTAAAATCACTTTAAAATACATAGCATAATACACATATCACACACATACAAAACATATCAGAGTCACAGGAGAACCACATTTGCAATAGAAAATGTATCCTTAAATATCACATTTTAGCGATGTAATCGGCAGTCCCGCTACCTGAATCTGAAAAATCGAATATCTTACGCGTGTCTGTAAGGAAGATGGGTACCAAAACCTGAGCTGTATTTCAAGTATTTTTCAGATTTAGATCACTATTTTTCGTGTATCGCAAGATCAATAGTGTCTCCCGCACGTATTAAATCATTGCAGTCGGATCACCACACAGGGATAGTTTTGGCGCCGCGAGCTCTGGCGTGGGATACCTGCTCCGGCCGCACGAACAAACGACGCGCGGGCGAACGAACGACGCGCGTACGTTTTACATACAGACGAAAACTGCCTCGCTATAGCCGAAAACTACCTCCGAAACAGCGAAAATGAAAATGAATATTGACATGGCAATTCATGATTTTTGGTCGGGATTCTTTTGTGTTTAAATAATAATAATATTGGCTTCATGATTTGAACAAAAATGAAAATAAATAGGAAGAAATGAGTCCATATGAAGAAGAAAACGAATGGAGAAAAAAAAAAAAAAATCCGCCCGCCCGCCCCTACTCCAGAAAAGCAATCGAGGACAACCAAACAACTTTTTTTTTTTGGCCTTATGGAATACACTGAAGACAAGTTGTGAAATTGAACGTTTATAACGTTGTCTCATAATAATCCGAACGTCTTCCCGGGTCACTTCTAGGTAGGTCATTCTTAACGTGCCTGGGGGACAGTTGCCGTCATAATGAAACATCTGCCAACTGTGCAATTATCGAAATCATAAAAGTCAATTATTTTCCGCTCAGGATTAATGACAAAATAGTCGCTCATCTTCCTGAGTATCCTGACTGAGTTTCTTCCGCAAATAACGAAGTACGCTATAGGAGATAAAACAGTGGGAGGACTATGGTATAGTGAAAGCAAGACAGTTGTATATTGGTAAAGACTCTTGAATATATGATGAGAGGTCCAGGGTTCGATAATTGCTTTGCACTCAGTACTATTATCAGAAAAATATTGATACAGGAAGATATTTGAAGCGTGCCACATGTATAACAAGATGCATAGTTTTTAAGTCATACAAAACAAGGTAGGTGAAGATAATTTATGATGAATCATTCCACACAAAAAAATCATTTCAATTCATCTTTATTTCCAATTACACGATAAAAAGTATACTTTTGCATATAACATGTAATACGTGAAAATAGATATTGTAATATGAAAAATAGAAAAGTCGATTCACAATATATATCATTTAGGACGGTATGTCCCAATTACAACAGTTATGTTATCTAGAAATATAATGTCACAAGGATAGATGCATGGGTGTACGAATTGAATTAGGATGACTGTGGTGTCTAGATTACTCATGACCTTTCGTGTGGAAATCATACAACAAACGCATGCAAAAACATGGGAAGATATACAAAGTATACAGAGGATCAAATAAGTTTCTCATTACAAACACAGATCATTATAATCATGGAGTCTGCACTTTGCAAGGCATTAATGAAGCCGAAATGGTAACTTACCACTCCTCCCGACTCGTGCGCCATGTTGTTGTCAATGTCACCGGCAGGGGTTGCGTAGATATCCATATCCATACCACTCTATTGTACTCTCATACATACGATATTACGGCTCCAAAAGTCAGACAGGGAAACAGGGATAAATCGTTGCCCCCCTTAAACCGAATTCACCTGTTTGATTGGGGGTCGCACTTCCGAAAAAGTGTTGTCCTTTGATCTCAAGGGATTTTGATGAATAATCGATGCGGTCATTCAAGGGATATACCTTCGAAGCTCAATGCAGGCCTCACAAGAATGAGTAGGCCTACATTTGAATTTCCTTGGAATTGTCTCTTGATTTCAGGATGACTGGACTTTAATACAACGCTCACCCTCTCAGCGTTCTCGATATATCTTCTTTATATAAGTCGAGATGGGTAATGTTTCACTGTGCTCTTATTCTGATGAACGGCAATAGTTGTTTCAGGATGGCATCTCAATTAAAATGTTGTCAAAGTGCTATCCGATGGTTACGTAATCCTGTCTCACTCTGGGTTCTCCTTCTAAACGAAGGCACTCTCTTCCGGTAATATCCTTGATGTCATTCGTTCAAAATCATGAACTAGATAGATCGTTCATTTCACTTCTTTTCACTATCAATCAGCTTGTGCAGGAGTTTTCCTCTTTCATGTCATTTTGCAACGAAAATGATCGTCACTCATTTTCTCTCATGATTAACAACTGCAGGTTCAAGGCGACACACGAAATGCCTGCTTGACAGATGTAAAACAACATCAACAACAACAGTCAGCTCGATCAAGACCCAGTTTTAGATTCACCCTCGTTATGAATAACCCCGTCAATGCCGCCCGCGGAAACTCAAACTCCTTGGAAACAGGAAGGGGTACATCCACGTCAGACCTTAGGCAACCCTGGCTCACAGACAAGACCCCCTCTAGTCCATTTTGGGATTTTAAAGACGAATCAAAATAAATGGTTATTAAAGTGCTCCTTTGGAAGGAATAGGATCGTATGTATGTATCAATAAGCCATTAAACCCGGTACCTCAATAGATATAAGTTGATTAGCTAGAATGGTACACAGATTAACCAGCATGACTTGTCATGGTGTGCTTGACCAGTATTTGGCAACCATCCTGCCCATCTGAAAGAGATTGGTCAAGTTGGACGAGAGCCTACTTCGGATATGACAATATCGATGAGCAACAAACATAACTGTATTGCGGGAAGAAGAAGGCATTCATTGTTCATAAAAGGGGCCCTGGATACTGAAGCATGTTATATTCCAGTAATTCAAGCCTAAGTTGACCATATTGCATACATACAAGCGGCAATACATATCAATGTTGGCAATGATACTCGCCGGCATCATGGCATATTACAGTGCATACAGTTCCTTAGGTTTAGATTATTGAATAAATGAACACAAAATAGTGCAATCGAGAAAGGTGTTATATTTGGCATTTTCTTCCTATTTTTATCAGTCACCGAATTCTCAAACATTTATCAGTTTTAGTTTTACTCATGTATTTATAGATCTGGAAGTTAAGTCAGCTGGTGATAGTTGTTATACAGCCGCATTGTAAACCTCGAATTCTCGGGGGAAATGCCAGCCAGGAATTTCCTCCATGCTACGGCTTATTATAGCCTGAACATATTAAAAGCATCTTGAGACATTATCCATGCTGGTCAAAAGTATTTTGAAACCAATGTAGTAATTATCATTTATGTCGGTTAGATTATATGTATATCTGTTATGGGGGCGGTGCCTGAATATTACCAAAGGTCTATAACATTTTTGACAGCCCCCCCCCCCTTAAAAAAATGCTTTCACATTATTTAGAAGCGTTATAAATATCGGGAAAGAGATATACAAAAGGAAAAAGCATATCGGAAAAGTTTGTGTGTTTTTTTTTTTCTGGGGGGGGGGGGACATTTTTTTAAATGTTTGAAATCATCTCGATGTAACTCGCACTGCTCTCCAGATTATTAGAGACTTCGCAATTCTTCTGGAGACTTTAGAGCGTCTTCGGTACGTCTTTGTGGGGATGGGCAGCTCAGTGCTCAATCAGAGAGGAGAGTTTTAAGAACGTGTATAGAGCGAATAAACTTGAATATCTGCATCAATTTCTCGTCGGAAATGAAGGACCCTAAGTATGATTAGTGTGTACCACCCAAGTTTTTAAGCAACCGCTTTCAGCTTATCTCTGTAAGCATGACTCATCATATCTCGTACTTCCTGCCATGTTGCTATCCCGGAGGCTCCAAAAAAAACCTTGGTTGCATGGACATAATACATACAGCGTTTTGTCAAGGAAAAGTGGAAACAGAGTGTGGGTGGGGGATCGAGAGAGGTAGAGAACGAAGATGTGAGGCCGTGGGGAAGAGCGGCAGAAAGAGAGAGAGAGAGAGGGGGTAAGTGACGGAGAGAGAGAGAGAGAATGGGTAGAGAGAGGGAGAGGGAGGGAGAGAGAAAGTGTGTGTGTGTGTGTGAGAGAGAGAGAGAGAGAGAGAGAGAGAGAGAGAGGGAGAAAGGAGATGGTGAGTGAGGGAGAGAGAGAAAGATAGAGAGAGGGGAGGAGGAGCTGGTGACGTGGGAGGGGGGCAGATGAAAGGTGAAAGTTTATCTCAATGCATGTCAATTTACCCACTTCATTATTTTTTAAATTATGTGTTAAACTATTGAATCAAAGATGAATTACTGAAGGAATAAAAATGCTGGGTTTTCCAATAACAATCCGACCCTTTCCCCCTAAAGATAATATTTAGTTCTGGTAGTAACAAGAATTGTTTTTACTTCGCTTAAAGAGAAGGTTGAGTTCTGGGAAGAGGTGAAAAATAATTTGTGAGCGTTATCATTGTATTATGCAAGTGTGGAAGAACATCAGATAAAAAAATGTTCCCCGAAAAGCATGGCTCTTCAAATGCCTTAATATTCTAAATATGGCATGTAACATCATAAAAATCAGGACGGATTTTTATGCCACATGTTCGTGTAGTCCCATATACATCTTTCTGTGTACAGTGCTTGTAACTTTACCAAGACTGGGCCAAATTTCTTATCATTTTGATGATTCCAGAACCTTGCAGTATACACCAATACTAATATGCTAGATGATCAACCTTTTCTGGTCGATTCCACAACGTTTCTTTCACAATGCGATCGCATGACCAGAACTCAACTTTATCTTTAAATGTTGATTAAAGATACATACATATAATTTTGTATGTCAAATTGTATTATGTTCCTATTAACTTCCATGCATGTTAGTGTAAAAACATGATCTCAAAAACTGTTCACACACACGCACACACGCACACACACATACATAATTTTCTGTTGTTATATATTTGTGTGCCTTGTTGTGACTGATTCGCTCACGATATATATTACCGGTGAAATTGCATTCGAATTAACAAATTCACAAATTAAGTGATATTAATTTCGAGCAATCTAAAAAATAACGATAAATATGGAATTCCCTTGAGGGATAACAGATATTTACAAAACAAAAACCTGAATGTAGGCCTACATGCATCATAGTACGATGGATGCACTATGGATATACGGTAGAAACTACCTAGCTGTTTAAAAACATTTCTATTTACATAAGTTTCCCTGACATAGCACCAATGGAGAGAGTAGATAGCCAACATTCATTTCAGTGCAGCTGGCGTCGCGCCCTATTTCAAAAGGTGATGTTGTTTGAACAGTATCACAAAAGGCCTTGAGTAAAAGCTCTCCTGACATAGCACCAATGACTGGATGTTTCAGGTATTGACTGTATCTGTGAAGTTAAGGCTCTTTCCTTTTTTCTCTGTGTGTTGTCAAGCACGTTCGGTAAGCCCAAACGAAGTGCAATGCTGAGTCTGTAGTGCAATATTGATGAGAGAAACAAAATCAACACAGTTTAAGATAATGTTTAACAACTGAAAATCGAAATACTGTCCATTATAAAATGGAACTTAAAAAAATTTCGCTCAGCAAAAAGAAAAAAAGCGGACTTTATTTCCAGTAAAGATTTTCAAATAAACATTTACATAAACTTATCTTTCATAATTATATTAAAATAAACATAGGCCTAAATCAACCCTCTTTAAGATGATATGCAATAGACCGATTTACAAACATATTCAAATTGTATGCATATTGTTTAAAGAAAGCTTGTTCTTGACAACCCGAAAGCTTACCCGACATAGCAACAAGTAATGTATGCAGACTGGATTCCAAGTATTGTAGTTCACTTATTAATAATAGATTAATGGAATACCTCGTCACTAGGTCTCCAGGAAAGAAACAACCATAAATTTAAAAATGTTAGTAAACCGGTCTATTGGAATCATACCATTCATGAATGAGTGAGCATAGCCATTTAACAATAAGAAAATTGCAAAAATGGGGCATCTAGCCAATCAAAATGTTGATGATCATTGGAGGAATCATATGGCTCCTCCACAACCCTGGGCAATGCTGGGTGGAAAGGAGAGGCATCTTGACCGTCCTTGTCAAAACCATGGAGTCCTGAGACTACATGCAGCATTCAGAACTCAAGTCTCCTTATCATGCTAATCGTTTATCAGACTTGGTTTTTATCGTTGAACAAGAATATTTTAAACCATAATATTATGCACATGTTCATTAACATTTGAATGGCTATAGTTGCTCTATTAATGCAATTTTCTTATTCAGACCTATATAACGGTTTATGAATGTGACCATCCAAGTGTGAATGTGTGTGGGGTGTGAGGGCCGGGGGTGAGGGATGATCTGAATTATCTTATTTGGGAGAATACCCTCGAAACTCAGAACCCGTAGGTTGTACGGCCGTGAAATATGCAACATAGGATATTACCACGTAACCACTAGCGTACGTGTTCAGGACCCCGCCAAAAGAGAGAGAGAGAGAGAGAGGGAGAGAGAGAAAAAAAAGAGATGAATGCTCCTTAGAGGACAACGATTTTAGGACAAGAAGCAGTAGACTACTTCGTGGCTCGGCAGTCTTGATTATATTTGAAACAAAGAATCCAATATATACCTAAGATCAATGGGTACCATGTCAGAATAAATAGATAAATAAAGAAAGAAATAACTGAATGGAGCTCTATACCCAAGCTCGTGTATCTTTGTTGACCACTGGCACTAGATGATTGTTCTCGGGAATGCAGACCAGCTAATAATCAGAGGCGGCCCTCCGGGGGTGGGGCACAGTGCCCCCACTTTTTTTTTCAAGTACCCCCAAATTGCCCCTTTTTACATAGGAAAGTGCCCCTTTTACTTTTCACCTCTGATGAGTACCCTTTTTATTTTGACACGTGCCCCTTTCCCTTCGACAAGTTCCCATTTTCCTTTGCAATAAGTGTCCATTTTCCATTCTCATAAGTGCCCTTTTTAACTTCTAGTAAGTGCCCCTTCACCTCTGATAATTTCCCCTTTTTAACTCGGATAAGCACACCTTTTATTTTCACATGTGCCCCTTATCCTTTCTAATAAGTGCACCTTTTCCTTATGATAAGTGCCCCCATTAAAAAGAAAGAGCTCCTTCCCCTTCTCATAATGTCCCTTTTCATCTCTGATAAGTGTCCCCTTTATTTTAACATGTGCCTCTTTTTCTTTTTAATAAGAGCCACTTCCCCCTTCTCGTAAAAGCCCCCTTTCACCTCCGATAAATGCCATTATTAAAATCTGATCGGTGTCCCTTTTCTTTCAACAAATGCACATTTTCCTTTATTATAAGTGCGCATTTCTCATATCTGGTCAGTGCTCCTTTTCAGAAGCGAAGAGTGCCCCTTTTCACATCTGATTATTTCCCGTTTAACAAGGATACGTGCCCCTTTTCCTCTCTAATAAGAGACCTATCCCCTTTTTATACATGCCCCTTTTTACCTCTTATAAATGGCCCTATCAAAATCTGATTGGTGCCCCTTTTCCGTCGACAAATGCCCATTTCCCATTTTCATAAGTGCCTTTTTTTCATACCTGGTGAGTGCCTCTTTTCAGGTGTAAGGAGTGCCCCATTTCAAATTTATGTATATATAACTTGCCCCTAATTTAAAGGGACTAAGAGCAATTTCCCCCAAAGTTCGCTCGCTACGCTCGCTCGCATTTATAGATGATATAATTATGTTACTTATCAAAGTTCTTTTCAGTCTTCCGTTATGAGAATGTGCTTATACCCCATCGGGATTTTTTTCTTTCTCCTCTTTATAAGATGTAATTTTTCGCACTGAGACCTCACAAATCTTAAAACAAAACAAAATATTAAAGTACCACGTGAAAGAAGTTTCGTAACAAAATTTATACAAAATACAAAATACATAATTGATGTTAAATTTTGTCGCATACTAAAAAAAAGAAACAAAAACCCTCTGGAATTTGTTAATAAAAATCATTAATTAATGAAGTCTGCATTATGCCAGAGAAAGGGGTTTACGAAGTGCTTTTCTTCATTTCGTTCCGATTTATCCCAATGTTCTATTTCGCATTTTATTGGAGCACGTATAGCGCCATCTCATGAAACATGACCGTACAGTCACCCTCCTCTACTCAAACGAGCCTCCTGTAAAGAGGCTACCTACAAAACTGTTCAATAAGGTCCAACTACCGGTATATAAACTAATAAATTGTTTACTTATCTATCGAAGAGCAACTTTCATTCGCAAATAGAAACATTTCCTTCTTTTAATTCGTATAAAAATTAGATTTTCGTTGGATTGAATGGATATGTATTTCGTTATTTCCTCTTCCTGTTATTAAAAGTATAAAATATAAAGTATAAAATCATGATATTTAATAGGGTAATATTTTTGTTTCCTGTATAAGATAACATATCATTATGACGTCCAGGAAGGGAGTGGTGGAGGGGGTGGACGGGATGGAAGGAGGGAGAGAGAGAGAGAGAGAGAGATGGGGGAGATAGAGCTAGAGAGAGAGAGAGGAAGATATAGAGAGAGAGAGAGAGAGAGAGAGAGAGAGGTGAGCGAGAGTGAGAGAGGTGAGCGAGAAAGAGAAGCGGGGGGAATAGTTGAACGAATAAAACAGAATAGTAGACCTTCATGTATATTTTATGTAGTAATCATGTCGATAGTTTAATCCAAACTTGGTATTTTTAACACTTCCAAGCCAAGCGCTCTCTGTCGCTGGTGAACTTGAATTTTATGATCTTAATTTCATGTTACACTACGATGTCTCTTTTCTGTTGCTAAAGTCACCATAATTTACCAAAGTTGACCATCAAGCATTATGATAATTGCAATTTTGCTAGGCTAAATCAGTCACAGAGTGAATATTAAATCAGCTGATTTTATTGTATCCGTATCATGGGCGTTTCCAGAAGTTCATTCACCTTTTATTTATTTTCCCCCAGCGATCGACTCATCAGAGAAGATTTTAACCGGTTTCGTCAAATATGCAAACTGCGCATGCGTTTACTGTCTGGTCATCATGGCGGCCACCATGTACAGAGGAAGAAGTCTGAGACGTTCGAAAGGTAAGTTGAATTTCATTGATATGTGATACGTTGTCGTCTTGAATGCTGGATAAGGAACTAATGAATGTGTCTACCTTTTGTCTCTTTCATTTCAGGCCGCCATGATAGTGGAGATACGGATGTACCATTGGATTTAAGCAAAGGTAAGCCTGTGAAATCTGATTTGCTTCGCGAGCTACCGGTGTCGGTGTGTATCGCAATGAAGTCTGAGCTCGCTACATGATCATGTAGCTGCCGCTGCATGCAGGCCTACTGTAGGGCCTTTCATGCCAGCGATCTGCAGCTGTATAATTGTGTAGCTATAGCTGTACGTTGATGTGAATGGATTATTGTTGGTAGCACCAAGCATGCACAATCAATGATTTTCATACATTTTTTGCTCACCATGTTTTCTTACCTCTGGTCTTCAGTGTTGCACGCTTTTCAGATATTTGTGCCAACAATAACATCACATTTTTGAATTTTGCATGGTAGAATTCAGCTGTTTTTATTTTTTATTTATTTTTTATTTTTACTTTTAACTAGTGTGGTGTTGACTGTTACTTGTTCGCATTTTTTATTGGGGGGCACCAGTCTTTGTCTTAGATAATGGAGTTGGAGGATTATTGCAATACTAATGTCTGCAATCAGTGTCAACTGTACCTCCGCTGCACGCTGAAGCTTTTAAGGAAGAGGTACAAAACGTTCATCTTCGTTAGAAGGGGATGAAGGATTTTTAGCTGCACATCCAATTTTTAGCTACACATTCGATTTTTAGCTGCACATCCGATTAGAGCCAGAATGGCGTTAATGCTGTCATTTGAGTGAACAACCTTCTGCCTCTGAACCGATTAATTTATAATAAAGCTAAATCTATAGAGTCTATTTGCCAAAGTAGCCATAGTCCATATGATTGTTCTCTGAAGTGAATAGAAATCTAAGAGTCATAGAAATAAATGTAGCAAGATCAAAAACTTATATTTGAATCATATCAAATCATTAGGTCTGTGATCAAGTACAAAAGAGAATTGAGTTCCAATGGAATTGCACTTGGGTAGAAAATTGTGTTTGAAATTTTGAATTGTTCACCATGCAGTAGATGGATACTTGTTTGGGCCAACATTCATGTAAAGTGTATAGGCCTACATATAAAAAAATACAACAAATCTCAATGGCAACTTGATATTCTCTGAAATATGAAACCATGTGTTTTACATATATTGTTTTTTTTTTATTTCTTTACCATTTTGCTATTAGTATTACAGTGTAGGCATTTCTACCATTGAATATCTGTTTTCTTGGACATGTAGTGGAAGATTGATTTGATTGTGTTAATTTTATTTTACGTTATTCTAGCCTAGGGTAATCCAATCTTTGTAATGAAATATCAGAGAAAACTGGCTGGTGAGAAAGTTTGGTAGAAATTTGACAAATTATTAGAAAGTTATGAATGCTTGATAGGTATACTGTATGTACAGTAGGTGTATTCATTATGCAAATCTCAAATTGGTGAATTTGTCATGTGTCTGTGCAGTGATTGAGAACAGCCCTCCCATTTGATGTACATGTAGGGGTACACTGAAATATCATGATTTTCTATTTCTCTCTTCAAGTTATACATGTAAATGACTGCAAGTATTTTAAGAAATTCTATTCATAATGTATTTTTTAGTATGGGTATTGCCTTAAAGCCCCACTGCACTACTTGTAGCTACTTGCTCCCTCTATATAGCAAACAATGCCTAAGCGGTGCCCGATGCTCCCCCATGATCCCCTTTTTCTTATGTTAAATGAGAGCTGAGTTGATGAGAACTAGTTCAGACAGGCTTTAAAAGAGAAAACTAGAAATGAATGGGATCACCTAATGTACAACAAATGTGAGAGTTGTGAATGAATACATGTGGCATAATCAACTGACCAAATTGCCAGTTTGAGATTTACATAGATTTAGTGATCTCGTGATTCTTTCAAACTTTGAACTTTCTTACAATTTTGTCTGATTTCTGAAACTTTCACCTTCCTGGTCCTTATTTTGTTTTGCTGTCACACAAACCAACTTACTCCAAAGGTTGAATTGCCTTTTTAAGAAGAGGACTGAAGTTGGTTAAAAGTCCAGTTTCTGTGTCATTATTATTTTTTTTATACATTTGAGAAATAAATAGTTCCAAGACTCCTGCATCAACATGCTGATTTTTAATCATTTAGAACAATAAACTATTCTGCTAAATATTGGCAGCCTAGCTTTAATAAAAGATGCTCTCAGTCTGCAAATTCAAAATCTGCTCTATTAATTGACCAATTCTCTGTAAATTTCATTTTCACAAGGAATTGAAGAAATATGTAATATGATGTTTTATCATATTCCTGCTTAGGCCAAATAACAAAAATAACGTGTTTCTCATCCGGACTTTTAAAAAAAGGAGGAGGCAGGGCATTACTATTTACTATTTTGCAATTTTTAGCTATTTTTTCCAAGATGGCTGCCATGCTGGCCAAGCCTATTTATTCGCTGTATTATGCTATGTGAGTATACTGATGCAATGTATGACAAAACAAACGATTTGTATCACTTTAGAAGCTATTTAAACAAAATGTATATCACAGGCTTTTTTTGGGGTGCTTTTTCCAAAAGGATGCGGGCGGGGACAAGAAACACTACATTTTTGTTATTTGGCCTTACTATACTTTTGACTTGTCTAAATATTGCCTTGTTCTTACTTTTGGGTGAACAACATTTTCTGCCCTGTAAATGTAATGGTCATTAGTATGTACCGGTACTTTACATGTACATGTAGATGTACACTGTAATATACATGTAGTCCTTTAGGCATTGTAAATGACCATGAAAGCCCCATGATACAGCCTTGTTGTTTGAAAGGATATACATGTACTCCCACCTCCCTGGGTCAAGCAGGGTAGCTACATGTAGATTATGAATAATTCCTTTCATCATGCTTGAGCATGGGTCAGTAATTATTTTGGTATGGCAAAGTAAATTTGGAACATAAACAGGAAATACTTTATAACTCACCGTCAGACAATGCTACACTCTGCTCAGTGCAATAAAATGGGTAAAGCTGGTTTAGAATAACAACTTGATAATTATGAATGAAAGCAGAAGTATCAGACAAAAAGAATCTAAACAAAATCTAAAAGATCCTTTGTATAACACTGTTATATTCTGTATTTCTTGAGGGAAATATTGTTCTTTTAGAACTCTGGTAGGAGTTTTATGATTTTAGATGGATAGAAGTCAGATTTGTTGCCAAAGGAAAAGGATATTTTGACTTTTGAGTCTTGCATTCCATGAAAAACAATGAAGTGCAATTTTGTTATAAATATAAAATTGTTTTTGAGGAGTTTATGAAACAGGGGATTAATTATGTAGCTTTAAATATAGCTGTGTTTGTTGTTCAACTCTGAGTACCCGCCCAAGATCAGCTTATAAAACCTGCCCTATTTACATGTATTTGCTAACCAGGTGAATCCATGGCCAATTGGCCACGTGACATCTATTTATGATGCAGGCCTATAAAATATTATGGAGGAAACATCATCTTTGCTATTAAAAGAGTACAGTCACTTTATGACACATACACACCTCTTTCATAAGAAATCTTTGCAATATATTGCTTCCTTAATAAAAGCTGCATTGTCCTTTTTTAAAGCCCCTTACCCATATTTATTATTGGTGACCCAGATGTCCTTTGGAGTTGAGGACTATATGTAACAAATAAAATTTGTATAAACATTGGATGACTTGCGAGTTGCGAAGAGTCCTTTTACATTACCTTCCTGTACTAGTCTTGTATACTATAATCATGTATCCATGTTTCTAATTTTAGATTGAATCATTGAATCATAAATGTGAATGTGTCATTGAAAGTGAATTTGCAGGTATTTTTCATTCTACAAAGTTCACATGTACAGTTGAGCTTACTGTGCAAGTTTATTATTATTATTATTATTAATATTTTAACATAAGAATGTACTCTGCAATATGTAAAGAAATTACAGTTATGTAAAACCAAGAACTTTCTTCAGGAACCCATTTCACAAACCTTTTTTCAATGACAAATGAACAAAATCAGTGACAAATCTGCTGATAACCAATCAAAAGCAAGGATTTCACTAGCTTAAATAACAAAAACCGTCATTTGTCACTGATGACAAGTTTTGTGAAATGAGGCCCTGATCAGTCTTTATTTTCATTCTCAATAAAAAAGATCATACAGATGGGGGCACCGAATAGAGAAATCTATTTTCACAGCATGAAACTTTCACAAATTGATGTAAACTTTTTGTGAAATTTGTGAAATTTTCAGGTTAAAATACAGCATAGGGACCTACAGTGTACATGTATTGTACATGTACATGCATTTTGTATATATTGTACATTTTATGACAGGCACAGTGTCCAATTGTATGACTGTCCATAACTATAGAGTAACTGTTAAAGGACATCCCCCTCCCTCTTGTAATAGATGTACATGTACATGTAAGTTCATTTGTAGAGTATGAGAGCAGAAATAATAAGAGAAACAGAATGGCGAAAGTGTGAAATAAATCGGGCCAATAATAAGAAAGTTATGAATGTTTTAAATATTAGATCACCAAATCAGTATGAATCTCAATTGGGAATTAGCAGTTTGGTCAGTTGATCGTGACTTTAATAGTCATGGATAACTCTCCCATTTGTAGTGTACAAAAATATTATTATTTTCTGTTTTTCTCTTAAGTGCCTACTCCCTTGGGGCACTACTCAAAATATAATATGGATAACATAGCCCCTTAAAGAGAAAAGACCCTACTGAGTCATACATTTTTTGTTTAGATTGAAATTTTAGTCTGAGTTTGAGTTTGAGTTTGAAGTTTATTATCCAAACAAAAAGTACATCAATATTACAATCAAATGTGAATGTTTAACATTGAAAGGATAAATGGGACCAGAAAATAGCATTAAATGCTAATCGTGTCTGGTACCACTAACACACAAAAGTATCACAACAATGAATGAGAACGTAATGAATAAATATGAATAACTATTGAATACACACTTAAGCTACAAACTATTCTACATCTAGGCTAAAATATGATCTGTGATTAAATACAAAGCTTTGGTATTTTACACTAAATAAAAGATAAAGAATTATATAACATACTATTTACAAATAGGCAAGAAACTTCGGTCCAAAGTTCAGAACAATTATTCTATTAACATTTGTGATATTAGAGTTCTACGAAAGCAAGACGTGGATGCTTTCTCCCGTACAGATAGGGGTAGATCATTCCAAAAGCATGTGCCTCTGAATGACATTGAAAATTTACCCTGCGTTGTCCTTACTTTAGGCACACTCAACTTCTTACTTTCTCTTTGTCTAGTCTCATATTTGTGCTCTATGAAACAGCAATACTGAATTAGGGACTGCGGCAATTTATCATTCAATAATTGATACATAAAAACACATATAGATAGTTTATGGAGTTGATATACATTCAATAATTTTAGCTCCCTAAATATCGGTTGTGAATGAGTCCTAATTGGACTAAACGTTATAACTCTTATTGCCATCTTTTGGCTTAATAATAAACACTTCATGTTTATTTCATAATTACTTCCCATACCTCAATTCCGTAGGTCATATGCGGTTGAATTAACGTTTTGTACAGTAACAATAAAACACGCCTTGGCACAAACTGTCTTAATCTATATAAAACACCAACCTTTTTCCTAATACACTTATTAACCCTTTCGATATGAGGTTTCCACGTCAAGTGTTGATCTATATAAATTCCTACAAATGATGCAACATCAACTCGGACTATTTCAGTCTCTGCTATTTTTAGTACACCTTGAGTTACTACTGATTGCCTACTCCTCGTATTAACAAATAATTAGTCTTTAAGAGATTCACTGTAAGTTTATTCACCTTACACCATATGGTCACCTTATCGAGATGCATATTCACTATATCCATATCAATCAAATTCAGTCTCGGTGGAAATGTATGAAACAAATTAGAATCATCCGCAAAAAGTCTAAAATTAAAATAATTTGTTGAGTTAGGCAAATCGTTTATATACATCAAAAACAGTGTAGGTCCCAACACGGAACCCTGAGGAACGCCACATGTTATTATCTGCCTTAATGAGCTATGCCCATCATAATTCACAAACTGAAATCTACTAAAAAGATAATCTTTAAACCACTGAAGAGGCAAGCCCCTTATTCCATAATGTTCTAATTTACCAGCCAATATTGCATGATCAATTGTATCAAAAGCTTTCTGGAAATCTAGGAATACACCAAGTGTTACACTGCCCTTATCCAGTGATTTAAGCACATCATTAACCAAATTAATTAAGGACAACTTAGTACTATAATGTTTACGAAAACCATACTGGTGCTTATACAAGACATCATTCCTTTCAAAATAATCAAGTAGCCTCTTGTTTACTAATTTCTCAAATATTTTGGCCAAAAGAGGCAAAACTGAAATAGGTCTATAATTTCCTGGGACATCTTTATCTCCCTTTTTAAAAATCGGTGTAACTTTGGCTACTTTCATTGCCTCTGGAAACACACCGTTTAATAATGACTGATTATAAATATATGATAATGGTTTTGCAATTACTTCAGCAGCATCCTTCAGTAATCGGGCTGGAATACCATCAAAGCCGCAAGCTTTCTTTACATTCAAAGTTAGTAAATAGTCCTTCACCTCATAATGAGTAACTGGTTCCCAAAACAAAGAGTCAACTATTCCATCACTAAGATAATCTTTAAATGTAATAACATCATCATCATTACCATTAATAGAATTAGCAAGGTTAGGCCCAACGTTAACAAAAAAATCATTAAAGCCTTCTGATATTTCTTTCCCTGAGGTTACAACTTTCTTACTACCATTATCATCAACACAGAGCTTATCTACATGTGAAGTTTTTACTTTACTGTTTCCACTCTTTAAAAGCTTATTTATTGACTTCCATGTTTGCGCTGTATCGCCTTTATACATTTCAAATAAATCACTGTAATATTTCCTCTTTGCATTCCTCAAAACTGTAGTTAAAACATTTCTATACGCCCTATATTTTTTCAAATTATCTTCACTATAGTTTGATTTTAATACTTTACCATACAATTTATGTTTCTTTTAATTGACTTCTTTATAGCTCTAGTCAGCCATGGTTTATCATTTTTCCTCCTGGAAGAGTGACAATGAACAATCGGAGCATATTGATCACATATACCTATGAATGATTGTACAAATATATCATATGCCTTATTAACATCAGTACATTCATATACATTTTCCCAGGATTCCAAGCGTAGACTATCGCAAAACCGTTCTTTCTCATAGTATTTATAACTTCTATATCGTACTTCTCCTTGTGGTTGTAATTTTACTGAGCTATCTTCAAAAATAGCAAATATAGGAAAATGATCTGAAACGTCAGTTACAATTGTACCAGCACATATGCGAGCTGCATTCATATTTGTGTAAAAATGATCAATTAAGGAACCTGACATGGGTGTTACCCTCGTAAGGGTCTTAATCAATTGATGCATCCCCAAACACACTAAGGAAGTAACAAACATTTCAGCATTTACGCTAGGATTATACAAATCAATATTGAAATCACCCATTAAAATACACAACTTTTTATCATTTAGTCATTTTGTGTGTTTGAACAAATGGGAAAGTTGTCTGCCACTACATCACACAGACATTACCAATTCAGCCAATTTGAAGAGCCCATATCTGTAGTGATTGCAACTTTTAAAGATTCATAACTTTCTCATTTTTTGTCCGATTTCATTCAAATTTTCATCAGTCTACTTCTCTGGTTTTTCTGCTTTCGTCTAGGGTAGGTTGTTTTCAAGGTTGGAATTCCCTTTCAAGCTACAACCATTTTCAATTCCCAGATAAATAGTACATGTACATGTATGTCATGTCCTGCATGAATATTTACAATAAGACAAATTGCATTATAAAGAATGATTGCGTTTCTGTGCTTTTCTATTTCAATCTGCTTTTATTTTTTCAAGAGGTTTATTAGTAACATAAGTTTTATCAAGCAAAGTGTAGAAGTGATAATGGATGAACAGTGTGCATTTAAGTGTGTATGAAATTGCTAGTGCACTTATCATACACTGATGAAGAAGATCTGTTCTGATATCTCACTCATACATGCATAATACAGATCAACAATAACGTGTTTAGAATCCCTGCATCGTTGTTTATGTTGGCAGGAGTGAGTAGAAGAAGGAAGAAGCACTCCAAGGTATTATTCCAAGGTGGATTATCTATTCTACGTCAGACTTATTTTAGCTCGCAGGGTCAAGTTTGTGTGTGGGTTGCATCAAGTGCATGACAGAGCCGATGACTTCATAATGACTTCAATGGTTATTTATATTTAAGTGTTTTAAAGCTGAAACTTGTTGCAAGTCTTGAGTATTGTATTGAAAACATATGTCAACATGACTTGTATGTCTATAGCAATTTGTTCCATGAAAACTAAAAGAATGCGCGTGTAAACTTTGTGTTTCACAAACCATTGTAATTAATTTAAACTGGACATTCCGTACATGTAAATGACAAATAGTGTTCATTTTTATTGCTTTTGTAATGGAAAATTTGTGAGAAAGAAAGTACATGTAGGTAAAAGTTGTTATTCCATATGCATTATGTGTTTAGAGTTCTAGCCTCATATTCAAATAAAACCTGACTAGTCCTAGTTGTTTCTGTAACTACATGTACTTACTAAAGCCAGTGCGTAATATATTCAATTAACCCATTGACTTCTGAATTATCTTATTCCAATAGGCTTTATACAAGGGCCACCCAGGTCCCATAGGCAATAGATTAACAATTAGCTTTCAAGTAAGTTGACAGGTTTGATGAATATGGGCCCATGTTCTTTATTTTACCTAATTACTAAATTAGAAAACCTAATCTCATTCATTATTAGTTTATATTTATTATTTATTGATACTGTTGTGAATCTGCTTTCGTATGTCAGCGCAGCATTTTCCAGTTATTGTAGCTTCTGCAATACCCTTGTATCACATACTGAATGATTGAAATGTTATTTTTCTTACCAGCTCCAAAGGATAATATCCACGAGATACTTACAAGCCTGACCAGAAAAAGTAGCGTGACAAAAGGAAAGAAACTTGGACATCTCAATAATTTTGTAAAGGTATGTTTGACCATAATGCTTTTTTGTCACTAAAAGATATTTCCTTCTATATCTTTATGCCCCCTTATGTCTGTCTGTCTGTCTGTCTCTCTCTCTCTCTCTCTACTCTCTCTCTCTCTCTCTCTTCCTCTCCCTCTTCCTCTCCCTCCATTGTCTCCTGTCTGTCTCTCTGTCTACATCTCTTCCGCCCCTTCTCTTCCCATTCACTCTTCCCCATCCCTCTGTCTGTCTGTCTGTCTCTCTCTCTCTCTCTCTCTCTCTCTCTTCTTCTCCCTCTTCCTCTCCCTCCATTGTCTCCTGTCTGTCTCTCTGTCTACATCTCTTCCCCCCTTCTCTTCCCATTCACTCTTCCCCATCCCTCTCTCTGTCTGTCTCTCTCTCTCTCTCTCTACTCTCTCTCTTCCTCTCCCTCTTCCTCTCCCTCCATTGTCTCCTGTCTGTCTCTCTGTCTACATCTCTTCCCCCCCCCTTCTCTTCCCATTCACCCTTCCCCATCCCTCTGTCTGTCTGTCTCTCTCTCTCTCTCTCTCTCTCTCTCTCTCTCTCGCTTCCTCACTTCCTCTCCCATTCATTCTCCCCCATCTGTCTGTCTGTCTGTCTGTCTCTCTCTCTCTCTCTCTCTCTCTCTCTCTCTCTCTCTCTCTCTCTCTCTCTCTCACTTCCTCACTTCCTCTTCCATTCATTCTCCCCATCTGTATGCCTGTCTGTCTCTCTCACTGTCTCTATCTCTTTCCCTCTCCTTCCCCCACTCACTTCCCCATGTCTCTCTCATCCCCTCTCATCCCGGAGCATGCATCCTTGCAAACCAGGCAAATGTCACATCAGCGACACGACACGAACCTTGAGCAAGCAAGCGGAGGAACGAAGTAGGAATTGGGCTAAGCCTTTCTATAAGGATGCCACCCTTGTAGAATTGATTGAAATCCTCCTGTTTCACTCTGCCATTATCAAACGCTGTTGAATGGGCAAATTTCAAGTGGCCTCAATCAAGATGGTTTTTAATTTGGAGTGTGATTTCTCATGTTCTTTTCCTTTCATATGTTCACAGCTTCATGTTGTAGTGTGGTGTCAATATTTCATATTTTGTACAATTTAATGTTCCAATTGTAGCTTTTTTGTTGTTGATTTTTGTCCTTTTCAATCTGTTGTGCAATGCCTTCACTGATAGGGTCTACAATACATGAATGTATGACTACATTCTATCCACATTGTAGTTACATAATTTACTGTAGACATTTACATGTACATGTATATCCCTGCATACATGTATGTACATGTAATGTACTGTACATGTCACCTTTGCTTACCGGTACCTTTTAAGAAAGAACAAAACATTTGCAGTCAAATGTTTGCTACTTGGCTTTGTTGAAATCAAGCATCCTATGTATCTTGTCATCACATTTATACAGTATAATAAATTTGAAATGTATACACAATAACAAATTAAGATTAAACAAACAAACAAACTTGCAGAACAATTCAAGAACAATTCTTTGCATGATCTTGCAAGTCACATGATAAGTCACATGATGTGTCACATGATATCAAACCAGGATATTACTCCTCCACATTCTCTGCATTCCAAGGATCTTTGTTTTTCTATTACTGTAGATGTAATGAAAGGGGACATTATTTCTAGAGAAGGTTAAACAAAGTTTTAAAAATTCAAGACTTGTTTGTTTGGTCAATGAATTTCTGGCATCTGTATTTTATTCTTTCACCTTGACTTTTCTGCTCTGAACTGGTAACCACTACCCCATATTTTGCTTTATACAGAGTGAATTCAAACTTCAAAGTATTGTAGTTTATTTATTAATGACAGCGTAATGGAATAACTCATCACTACATGTAGGTTCCCAGGAAAGAATTATGCATAAATTTGAAGGTGTTAGTAAACCAGTTTATTACATCCATGTACATGTAGTTGACCCATAGCACCCTATGAAACGATGCCTGAACAATTCGTTCACAAGACTATTTAATTTGTATGTTTGCACAACACCGATAACTTATTAGCATGGAACTAGAACTAACAATTTCTGAAATGTATACCGGTACTTGTAGTTTCCCTAGTCTAAATGGGGAGTAAATTTGTGTGTGTAGGAGTCTAGGAGATAAGGGGGAGAGGAATATAGAAATGGGGGCAAAGAGCAAAACAAGACATTCTGTTCATAGCCAAAGCAAAGTTCTAAATCTGAGTTTGATTGCATGAATTGGGAAACATGTAAAAAAAGAAAAGTCCCGAGATACATTTTGTATAACACCATGGTTCATTTTGTTCATTTTGATTTAATTCCAGATAATTTTTTTTATTTTCTTCATCAGTTTCATGGAATGAATAAATTAGTGGACTAAATCGACTTATATTGTCTGGGGTTTAACCCTGGACTAAAATTAGTATATTTTTATGAATACTGGCCAGTGAGATGGTGTTGAATTTCTTTAGTACATTTAAGAGTATAATCGCTTGTGTATAAAAATACCTTTTGTATGGATGTGGCACTCCCTCTTCCTCCTCCGCAGTGCATTAAAATTAATTTCTCATTTCCATCCCAATATATAGTACAAAGAAATCCTTCAAATGTCAAATGAGAAAATTAGGATACATGTGTAGGTAGTCTGTGTTTCCCAGACCTAGCTGATTTTTCTCTGCGTGTTGCATGTGTATTTATAAGGAAGCGTATGGACCCTTATACCTCGGCCACACCGCCAAACCAACGACTCCAGACCAACTCCAAACAAACTTATTTTTTGCCAAAGGGGTAGTGTAATTTTTTTGGTTGGTCTGGTTTTGGTCTTGTCGGTGTGATTCAGGTATCAAAGATACTATTTAACTTTTGAAAACATTTCTAGTACTCGTCGCAGCCTTAATTAAAGTCAATTAACAGATTGCAGGCATTTCAGGCTGATGTTTTCAGACCATCCACAACAAGAACTGTGTCTGTCTTTAATACATACATGTTAGAGTGAAGCCCAATCGTTTAGATTCATTTAATTGCACACTCATGTGCATATGATTACCACAGTCTCTCTGTCTGTCTGTCTGTCTTTATGAAGGACGCCATGTACATCTAAGTTGCTATAGGCAATTAAAGCCAGTGAAACCCTTTCAGATAAAATTACAGAAGAAAAAAACAAATCGTTAATGTGAACATGGTGAATTAATTGTCTTTTCTATACTAATATGATCAATTAGTAGTTATGATTTTTTATTGTTATTGTTTTATGGGGATGATGACTTTTGGGCTACCTTTTGAATGAACAAATTGTGCTTAAATGGACTGATATTTTTATGAGGAAATTGAAAATGGGTAAAATGCCTTATCATGATTTAAAGGCAATGCTATGTCCAGAGGAAATCATAGTGGAAGAATAAAGATTGTTTTTGCTATTGGAAGCGAGCCTAAACATGTACAGCTTTACAAATTGGTTTGTGATTGGAAAGAATACAATGAATAAACTGCAGTCTAGCTCCTCATTCTAATTGAACCAGATTTTAAAGGAAGTTGCTTTGGTATCTCCCTTCCTTTGTCCCTATTTTTAAACCTCTGTCACCGAAGACGGTGCTAGAGGCATTAGACCGTCTTTACGTCATCATAGTTATTCACGTGTTTCAAGAAGCCTTTGGGACATGAGCTTCATAAAGAATTACTGCATCACCATAGAAAATAGAAATGAGTATATTTTAATGTCAAAGCCAAAAGGTCACAGAGATCAGTATAATAACACTGATAGGTTTTTACTCTGCCATCTGAAGATTTTTGGCATACTAAAGATATACCGGTAAGCACAATTCAAAGAACAAAATCATCTCCTTATAGTCTTTTGGGTATGAACATGCCTTTCTGGCTCCACTCAAAATGCAAAAAAGCTAGGATTGGAAGTGATGACTGAAAGGGCATACACTTTACATTGCTTTGGTCAGCGTTATTTGGAAATTAATTTGTAATTTAACAGTTTTTATCAGTATTCATCATCCACATACGTACATGTATATACATGTACCATAGTCAATTTAGGAGGAGGCTTTACATGTACATATTGATGTACATGTAGGGATGAAAAGAAAAGTTTAAATGGAGTCGTGTCTGTCGTGACCATTTTTTGTTGTTGTTTTTAACCATTTCATTTGTGGTCATCAGAGTTCTTTTTAACCTGTACATCAGCATCATCTGTTGGAACTGTGGGTTCTACGTGTAAGCGAAACAGATTCGATTCTCATCCATCCTGTAAGGAAAGCACTGCACATAGCCTACTGCATGCTTGTGAAGGAATACTTTTGCTTTTCAAAACATCTGAACTTTCTGTCTCCTGTTGTGTGTGTGTAGAGAGAGAGAGAGAGAGAAGAACATGTAAGGTCAAATACTTGAAATAGCTGTAGAATGTAAGTTGGATGTTTGTGATTGTAGATGGCTAATAACCAAGAGGCATCGGTGATGACACACACATGAGAAATAGCCCTGCTTGTCTCCTGTCCATCCACTTCATTCATCATGCTCAACCTGTGTTCCCATTAGTCCAGTCAAAATACTGTACAAGCTGTAACATAGGGAGGGCTCGACAGTAACAGGTGCCTGGGCGCCCAAAATAATTTTTTTTAATTTTGTTTTTACATACTGTAGGGCCCATGCATACAGACTCTAAAGAGTTGGACCCCCTTCCAAGCTTGTTGTAGGGTTGTGTAATGTTTGATGAACAACATGTGAAAATTAGCTGGCAATGCATGTGTGAACATGTACAGTATTGAAAGTAACCCGTTTTGATTATCCTGAAAACAATCTGTGTCCCTGTCATTCACAAAAATATGCAAACATTACAAATATTGCCTCATCAAGACAGTAATACAGGGAGCCTAGGGAAGTGTTGTTTGTCTTAATCCTGGAAAGCTCAAAAAAATGCCTGGACATCCATTTTAATCTCTGGACCCCTGAACTTTTGTTGGCACTCCACTACTTGATATTATTAATGACTCTGTTTGTTCACACTAAATTACACGTAGACAATGGTTCTGTACGGCTAGTGAGAACAGAGCTATTGGTGTGCAGCTGATTCTGAATAGGCTAGACCTTGACTTTGACAGTTGTTAGGAAATCGTTTTGTTTTTGAGGAAGTGTTGGTTGTAATATAGAACACTCCCAATCTTGGCAAGAGACTGTTTTATGAATTGGGTGAGGCGTTTTACAAAGTTGATTGTTCTTGATGCGAATGCTTTCATGATGTTCCAGCAGCATCCATGTACGTGGAGATAATAGATAGTAAAATAGAATAATAAAAGGTCATACAAAATATACAAGAGAAGAGAAGAGAGGAGAGGAAGGGAGGGAGGGTAGGAGACAGGGAGAGAGAAAGAGAAAGAGAGAGAGAAAGAGAAAGAGATAGGGGAGGGTAGAACATGAAAGCATCTTTTTTCCTTCCTTATACCAGATCCTGAATATACCATCTGCTGAGAGTCATAAGGGCATACATGTATGATGTAGCACACTTCAGTGTTGACACTTTTCTGGCTCTTACCAGACAATATTCAGATTATTAATGCTTTCCCCATTTTCCTTGCTATGTACTAAACTACATTTAAATCTGTCACCTTAATTTGTCAAGTTTAAGCATATAGGAAGGCTCCACCTTGACTTTTTAAATTAGGGATACGGAGGTCACCAGAAACCAGTTATTTTTTAGCCTTAAATGCAGGTGAATGTACATGTAACTATTAGTAATTATGAATTCAAAGAAGTGTTTCAGTTTCAGTTGTCATAGGCTAATTGAGCTACAAACCGAGATGCATATTTGAACTCATGATTTGTCCATTTGAAACATTTCCTCTTTTGATCTGTAATCTTGATACACATCTGCAGGAGTGTCAAGTCAAACAATTTTATATTCTAGATGTACATGTACATGTACCTAAAAGAATGGAACTTTGCCCAATACCGACTTTCTCATAATGTGATAATTCAAAATGATACCCTATTTTTAAAGCACCACAATACATGTATGTAATGGTGATTGAGAATGTACAATCTGCTAGATGAAATCTATTATATAATGTTTTTTTGTTTTCTTTAACGTTTTCATTCAGCTTATCAATCATGTACCAAGCTTTGACAAGCTGGGCTATTCGGTGGCTGAGATCGTATGCTGGTAAGTACTCAATGCTTTTATTGACTTCATGATTAATGTTTCTGTTAACCTCCAATGCTATCAACTAGAAACTCTATTACTCGTAAATTGTTTACAAATTCTGTGAGTGGTCCAGATTTTTTCACGTTTCTCGCTGCCAAATGATTGAATTACGACATTGAATTTTTGCCATACGTGACAGTTTCTCGTTGCAGAACCAGCTGTTGTTAACTTTGTGTTGTTAACTTTGTGTTGTTTTGCATTAAATACTTGTTTGAAAACACTTATTGAAGCCTTCCTCATATTTGATGCTCTAAACTTTCTCTCCCCCAAAGAAAAAAAAACTTGTGGGAAATATAAACTATTTAATACATGTATATGAATGGCAATTAGGGTGAAAAAATAATGTAGCTGTCCCTATAAAGTAATCCCTAGGTTTATCTATATACATGTACATGTACATGTGTATATAATGCTTGTAAGTGTCACTAAATTTTGCCATGGTGTTTTTTTTAGGTGGTTTCATAATGCATCATACATAACATGAACTAGGCCATATGGGACCAACAATATATTTATTCATATCCATATAACTACCGTATGTTACAGGATTAGGATTAGTAAGGCTGAAAGAATTTGTGATGTGGGGCGCTTCGGAGGCAGTGTAAACAAGTTTGTCAGTGAATTCATATGTGTGAAGCATGGAGCGTGATGGACCGATGGTACCCGCATTTCACTAGAAATATGCGGCAGACTCATTATAGGTCATTCATTCCCCTTTCAACCCTCCAATGTGACCTACATTCAAACACTCTCCTGTGCCATCTCATGAACATGTACAATTATAATGTTGCTATGGGTGACCTGTTTTTAGAAAATCATAAGAACATAAAAATATATTTCTTATTGAAAATGTGAATGTAATTTAAAACTTGCGAATAGGTGTAAATGGTTCTTTACAACTCTATGTTAGGCCAAATAACAAAAATAATGTGTTTCTCGTCCGGACTTTTAACTCTATATTATTAATTAATCATAGTCTCCTGGATATACATGTACTAATGCTAGTGACATATGTCAACAACTGCAACTAGTGTCTATGAATGAGAGGATTTTGTTTCAATTTTATAAACTAAGGAATTTACCGAAAGAATATTATGTATACAGTGTATTGATACCTTGACATTACTTCAAAATTATGTCAGACTCAATACACTTAACATTAAATGTGTTTAAAGATATCAGAATGGGGAAAAAATTTACTCAGTGGAAAGGAAAACATGAGATTTTTGCTCGCTACTTCTTCCTTTACATTGGCAGTGATAAAACATGGAAAAGTCTGTAATGTTTATCTCAATACCATTTCATACTAATTACATGGTGTAATGCAACATGAACAGATTTTTAATTCAGCCGTTCAAAAAATGTACCTCATCTCAAAGCATTTAAAAGTCTAACATGCGCAGACTGTATGAAGAATGATGCATATATTACACAGAGTACAGACAGGATGAAGACAGAGATTTGAGAGTCGAAGACTGTGATCCTGTAAATATCTTGCTCTGATATGAAAACAGTATGTTGATTTTCCCTGCATGACTGGCATGGTAAATGGATTACATGTATACATTCATGTACGCTTGTGCAGAGCTCCATGGATCAATGTGAATACGTGAACATTACGTGCATGCTAAGCTGAAGTACATAGAAGTACATGGTGAATCTGTATTCTAGAGTCTCCTATAGACACTAATAGTGTATTCAGGTGAAAGACTTTTCCTGGAAATACCCTTTGGGGGGTTGGAAAAAATAGTGCTTTTTTTCTTCCACAGAGTACTTTTTTGGAGGTGAAGGTTGGCATCTGTGCACAAGTATTGCATTTCTTGATTTTTATTCTACATGTACAGTATGTGCATGTTCTGTTATCCAAAGAAAATCACTGAAATATCTACTAGTAAACATATCTGTACATATTTGTACTTGTATTATGTGTGATAAAACTGATGATATAGTAGTGAAGACAATAGTGATCGCATACGGGAGAGTGGAGAGTGAAGAGCTCAGGATTAATAAAAGAAAGCAGGGGTGAAGAAAAAAAACAATGAAATGCAAACCATGGTGATTAAATCTCATTAGAATATCAAACCCCCAAATACTCCCATTTTCCTGATCCAAATGGTATGAATTGCATCCAAGGAACCTAACTGTTTAATAGTTAGTATTTTTTAAGCATGATGAAGTGGCCTTTGTTCTTGACATAGCTTCTCTTATCTCTCTCCTGCTGTCATCCTGGTCCTAAGGCTCTACAGGGCTAAACAGAGGCAGCCATAAAGTGCGAGCCTAGCTGAAACTGGTTTACTTACCCCAGCACGTGTACAAAAAAAGTTTAAAGCTATGGGATAAAAGTAGAAGATTTTAGAGATTGGGCTTGTCTGTCATTGTCAAGCTCAAGTTCATGAATTGAAGACATGAGGTCGTAAGCCTTTAATACTCCTACAGTGCACATGTACGTCTTGTATGTGGGCTAATTATGTGCTCTACCAGTCGTGTGTGAATAACAAATATTGCATGTGAGTTTGGTTGTGGAGCACATTCTCTGCTTCACAGTCAATTAGCTACACTGAGATGAACTGAATTCCTTCAACCTTGGACTAAATACTACCTACAGTTGTACATGAAAACTCTAAATCTTACCTAGTTTTCAACCCCATTGCAACTCTGACCTTTACCTTACGGTATATATTTGATGATCTTTGACAAACGAAAGAGTGTAGAAACAGTTCGATCCGAGATCACTGTGATTTAACATCCATGTTTCAATTTACGATATATGCTGTGGTGACATTTTCCACCATGAAATTCTCATGTAGCCTCCACTTTGATAGTAGATACATGTGTATATATATATATATGGATTGCTACAAAGTAAGATTTGTATAACTTGAACATGTACATTTTGAGCATAATATAATTCAATCCAGTCTGATGTTAAAGGACCATTTCCTTGAGCCGTTTAATAATGCTTCACATATATGGAATGGTAGGCTTAATCAGTTTGATGATATACACTTGAAAACATAAATTTGAGCCAAAGAAGATACATGTATAAACAGATAATTGCAAAATAAATTTATTGTTAAGTAGACTGAGATAAAGACATGCAGGAAGGGTGTCTTATCACTTGAAATCGAATCAGGTTACACATGTGCATGTACATGTACTGTTCATGCTATTATACATTAAGTTACTATCTAGAGTAGATAACGGGCTCTAGTTTTAGATGGAAGCCAGTGACTAATCCATCATCACCTCATCATACATGCATGTGAATCCAAGGCATCCCCTCCTAACTCACACTCATAGAAGAGATGCCTTTGAGCATCATGTATGTGAAATTATGGCATCCATCTACTCCTAACTCACACTCATAGAAGAGATGGTTATTGAGCATCATATTATTATACATGCTTGTGAAACCAAGGCATTTATCTACTCCTAACTCACACTCAAAGAAGAGATGGTCATTGAGTATCATCTCACCATATACATGTATGTACAAGAAATGAAGGCATCCATCTACTCCTACATGTAACTCACACTCATAGAAGAGATGGTTATTGAACATCATATCATTATACATGCTTGTGAAACCAAGGCATTCATCTACTCCTAACTCACACTCAAAGAAGAGATGGTCATTGAGAATCATCTCACCATACATGTATATGTTCATGAAATGAAGGCATCCATCTACTCTTAACTCACACTCATAAAAGAGATGGTCATTGAGAATCATCTCACCATACGTGTATATGTTCATGAAATGAAGGCATCCGTCTACTCCTAACTCACACTCATAAAAGAGATGGTCATTGAGAATCATCTCACTATACATGTATATGTTCATGAAATGAAGGCATCCGTCTACTCCTAACTCACACTCATAAAAGAGATGGTCATTGAGAATCATCTCACCATACATGTATATGTTCATGAAATGAAGGCATCCATCTACATACATGTACTCTTAACTCACAATCATAGAAGAGATGGTCATTGAGCAAATATCATTAAACATGCTTGTGAAACCAAGGCATCCATGTAGCCTACTCCTAACTCACACTCATAGAAGAGATGGATATTGCGTATCATCTCACCATATACAGTACATGTATGCACTATGCAGTTGAAAACCAAGATTCCAGCCTGCTCACATTCAGAGATCCAGAGAGTAGAAATGATGTTAAGCTCATTCCTTACTGCCTGTTTTTATGTACAATGTAAATATACATTATCGTATCCTTGGTTACATTTTGTAAGTCATAATTTTAGACCAAAATTTTTCAATTTTCATTGTTGGCCTACATGTTACTATTTATTTGTAGCCCTGACAATGCCTTACAAATATACTTTATTCTTGTATACTGCTTTTAAACCTTTTTTGAATATTTTTTTTTACTGCACATGAGGGACATTGCACATGTAAATGATTCAGTTCTGCAAGGTGAAGCAGTTGTACAGTTACACAATCACATATATTTACTTTAATATCAGTTGCTTCTGTACACACACAAAATGTACATACCGGTACTGTACAATATCACGTATTAAAGAAGTTTCAGCCTGTAGGACAGGAGTTAATACATTTATGTGTGTCATAACATTGATCGTTTCCTAACCTTGGTCTAAATTGAGCCCACTCCTTGTGCCCGTAGGAAGTTTAAGCCGGGCTATTAGCTTCTTACCCATGTGTATCATCCTGCCCACACTATCTCCTTTTAGAAATCCTTTAGCCTGGGTTTATACCGTTGCTTTATGCTGTATGAGACAATCTATTTGACCTTGGCCTTGGCATTCAATGAGCCATGAGATGTGAATATTTAGAATAGAAAATAGATTCTACCTTACCATGAAAATAGGATATATAGATACTGTGGCTGTGCACTGGTCATGTCAAAAATACCATACCAAGTAAACAGAAATATGAAGTATTTTCTGTGTAGAAATTACACCAGAACACCAAACCACATTTATAAACAGAAAGTATGAATACTTCATGTGAATTTTTTTCCAAATACCATACCAAGTAAATAAACACCTCCAAAAAAAAGTTCTGCCATTCAAGTTTGAGCATTTATATCTGTCCTGTTACTGAATCATCATACAAATAAAAAACGAAATCGTGCAAAATGCATTGTTATTGTCAATAGAGAATTCTTCATTTGTTTGGAGGATGGATTGCGTTTTGAAGGAATAATTTTGCAACATTTCACTTTTGACTTACTGTATCTTGTATTCAGGTGTACCGTACTGGATATTTCATGATTAAATAATCATTAAAAATGGGCCATCATTGTAAAGGGGAGTAAACAGGCTTTTCATTGATACCAACATCAAATATGATAGTATAGGATTATAGGAACAAGAGAGATATCAATGCTCCAACTTTGATTGTAGAAATTTTTTCGAGGAGTTTATAAATATGAATACATACTGTATATGTTGTTTGTAGGAGTTGCATCTGAAATACAGATGAATAGTTGAATACTGTGTTGTAATTATACATCATGCATACTGTACCTTACATGAACACCGAAGGAATCGTATCAATGTGCATAACCTGTGTCATCTACAGTTTGGATAGTTTAGACCCTGTACTACTATCTGATGTGATTGGTTGACAAGGGTTCATGTGCCTCTAGAACCCCTGGTTGACATGTCCCATGTATCAGTTCATGTGCCTCTAGAACCCCTGGTTGACAAGTCCCATGTATCGGTTCATGTGCCTCTAGAACCCCTGGTTGACATATCCCATGTATGGGTTCATGTGCCTCTAGAACCCCTGGTTGACATGTCCCATGTATCGGTTCATGTGCCTCTAGAACCCCTGGTTGACATGTCCCATGTATCGGTTCATGTGCCTCTAGAACCCCTGGTTGACATGTCCCATGTATGGGTTCATGTGCCTCTAGAACCCCTGGTTGACATATCCCATGTATGGGTTCATGTGCCTCTAGAACCCCTGGTTGACATGTCCCATGTATCGGTTTCATGTGCCTCTAGAACCCTGGTTGACATGTCCCATGTATCGGTTCATGTGCCTCTAGAACCCCTGGTTGACATGTCTCATGGATCGGTTCATGTGCCTCTAGAACCCCTGGTTGACATGTCCCATGTATCGGTTCATGTGCCTCTAGAACCCCTGGTTGACATGTCCCATGTATTGGTTCATGTGCCTCTAGAACCCCTGGTTGACATGTCCCATGTATCGGTTCATGTGCCTCTAGAACCCCTGGTTGGCATGTCCCATGTATGGGTTCATGTGCCTCTAGAACCCCTGGTTGACATATCCCATGTATGGGTTCATGTGCCTCTAGAACCCCTGGTTGACATGTCCCATGTATCGGTTCATGTGCCTCTAGAACCCCTGGTTGACATGTCCCATGTATCGGTTCATGTGCCTCTAGAACCCCTGGTTGACATGTCCCATGTATCGGTTCATGTGCCTCTAGAACCCCTGGTTGACATGTCCCATGTATCGGTTCATGTGCCTCTAGAACCCCTGGTTGACATGTCCCATGTATCGGTTCATGTGCCTCTAGAACCCCTGGTTGACATGTCCCATGTATGGGTTCATGTGCCTCTAGAACCCCTGGTTGACATGTCCCATGTATGGGTTCATGTGCCTCTAGAACCCCTGGTTGACATGTCCCATGTATCGGTTCATGTGCCTCTAGAACCCCTGGTTGACATGTCCCATGTATCGGTTCATGTGCCTCTAGAACCCCTGGTTGACATGTCCCATGTATCGGTTCATGTGCCTCTAGAACCCCTGGTTGACATATCCCATGTATGGGTTCATGTGCCTCTAGAACCCCTGGTTGACATGTCCCATGTATCGGTTCATGTGCCTCTAGAACCCTGGTTGACATGTCCCATGTATGGGTTCATGTGCCTCTAGAACCCCTGGTTGACATGTCCCATGTATCGGTTCATCTGCCTCTAGAACCCCTGGTTGACATGTCCCATGTATCAGTTCATGGGAGAATTAATTGCACTTTTGTTCAAGGGAATTGTTTCCCAAAGGAAGTGGAAGTCAACAATAGAATGGATTGACACAAAATAATCTCGACTGATAATTACTTTCAAACCCGATTTTTCAAACCCGATTCTCTCTATGGCCATGGGTTGCTAGACAGTTTAGTCTATATTGCAGAGTCTGCAGACCTTCTTAATTATAAACTGCTTTTGTAACTCAACCAATCAGAATAAATTGTCTTTCGAGAGCCATTATAGCATTACTCTTTTTATTTCACACAGAGTTAGTTACCTCCTGCTCTCGAAAGAGGATCATTTTGAAACAGTTAAATTGTTTACTTGGCTAAAAACTCCTTTTCATTTTTAAATCCCTAAAGTTTAAGAAAATGATTAATATTTATAGATATTTTATTAAGAGGAGTAATGGCATCTTATTCTATACCATTGAGAGAGAGAGGGAGCGAGAGAGAGAAAGAGAGAGAGAGAGAGATAGGGAGAGAGAAAGAGAGAGGGAGAGAAAGAAAGAAACACTTGCCCTTTTCCGTAGAATGCCAATTTATTGTAGCCTACATGTATGTACTGTACATGTAGGCCTACACATGTATTACCCAACTAGACCCAGGTACCTACATGCTGTACAATAGTGTAATTATTTGACAATAAGCTTAGTAATTATTATTAATGAATATTGGGTCAGGATTACATATCCTTGCAGATCTTCTTTTCTGGAAGATAAACAGACTTACAGACTTACAGATTTACAGATAAAGCAGTATTGACAGGGTAATTAGACATTTTCTTCTTGTCTACTATTCATATATGAATATGTGTACATGTGTAATACTGGTACAGACATGTCTATTACGATACAGTGAGTGGGATGAATTGCTCGCCTTAAGATCATGAATATTCCATGATGAATTGAATGTTTAATGAAGATGAACGAGTAGCTCCTTGAACGCGGGTTTTGCTCAGAAATAAACTTCATCTACAGAACTGCATATGGCCATCTAGATGAGTAGATGCCCAATTTACACAAGCACATTTACATTGCATGTATAACAATGCTTATTGATACAAATCAAATTAAATGGGTTTTTTTTAGTCTTGATTTTAGCACTTCATTTTCAAGGCTCAAAATGTCATCATTCATGTCAAAAACACATGAACTACCTGAAACTAATCTTAATTGTAGCATTTGTTTTCATCACAGCGCAGTAGATTATATTTATATAGTAGCTGCCCTATATAAATCGATCTAATAATGATTATTATTTATGTTGATTTTTTTGCAATGTCAAATTGACACCGCTATGTTAAAAAAATTGGAGGTCTAATAGATCAAATGAGATTATGCTACACTTTTTTACGTACATTGTAAATATATCAGGAATGTAAGATACGTTTGATCATGAAAAGTAAAACAAAAATATTTTGTTGTATATAATTCAAATCTAAAACTTTATGGTTGCTGAGTGGCATAGGGCACCCGTCTTATAATTTGATTCCATTGCAGTTTGTTCTTCATCTCGTGCAGCATTTATTAGCAAACCTTCTGCTGCTCGTAATCATTGATTACATTTACAAGGCACGAAGCATTAAAATTAATTCAAAGTGCAACACAATTTGCATGTACTGGGGGGTGTTTCACAAAGATCCTAAGTCGAACTTAACTCTAAGTTGGACTTAAATATTATGGAGAGCCATTAGTAGCCTTAAAATAAATTATGTTCAAAAGTGAAAATTCAAGTAGTTTAGACTTTTTATAAATTCCACATCAAGAACGTGAAATCTCCCATGATAATTGAAAATATAAATGATTTGAGTCAACATTTTATGCCTTTTAAAATAACTTTTACAAAATATTTTCAAAGATGCTAACGGCTTTCCATAATTTTTAAGTCCAACTTAGAAATAATTTCGACTTAGGATCTTTGTGAAACACCCCCCTGGTATATAAAAAGCATGCTGTTTAAATATAATCACATTAAATACGAACAACCAGCAATGTACAGGAATTGGAAAAGAAAAGTCTAGGCCCTGTATAATTGTTGCCAATTTGATGAAGGAAAGCTGATCAATTTTCCCCAAAAAGTTCTCATCTTCAATGGATTTTGATATAAATAGTCTTATAAATTTTTGCACCATAGATTGGTATTCAGAATAAGAAAGTACAGTTGAAGATAAAGTTGAGTACATGCAATTTCATTGTGAAAGAAACAGTCTGGAGCTAGTGGGAAAGACTGATTACGTAGTACACAAAATAGGGGTGCGTTCAATCGACACTTTTTTACCCTAGAATCACGGTTTTCAAAGACGTTTAGTTTAAAACACTGTTGCGTTAAAGCAATTTTTCGTTGGTCGTAAAAATAAACGTGTTTAAAAACACAAACATGAAACACTGAAAAAGATGCGTTTTGTATCATGATTCTGCAGAATCACGGTCGCTAAAATTCGTTTGAACGAACGGAGATCTCAATCATGATTCTATGACGTCATTATCTATTATATATTATCGCTACCTATTTCTATTCTTCCTGGGTGGGCTTGAAATGAGCAAGAATCATCGTTGATGGAAAATCGCTTCAACGATCTCCAGCAGTAACCGTGTTTTGTATCGGCGTTTTTAATTGTGATTCATGTTTGTGATTCTAGCTTCAAAAAATCGCTTGAACACACCTATAGATGTACTGTATACTGTGAGGTTGAGGAATTATCAACAACAACAAAATATTGCTGAAAATCACATGCACTGCAGAAATTGATATACATGTATTGTGCTATATATTTGACACAATGACAAATATTGGACAAATATTTAATCCAAACCTTTCAGCTATTTCTTGTTATTTTTTTAGCCTGAAGGTATATGAAAGGCAATCCTTTACAGGGGGAATTTCTGTAATGATATTGTTCCAAACTGACTTTATACAAAGAATGAGAAAGCTCATTAATCATTTCCATCTCTACCGGAACTCAACGTTCTCTTTCGATGCCTTGATTCTCGTTTCAGTTTACGCCTTGCGGTGGTTCATCCAGCCAAGGAGATACGCGGTGCTGGTGTGAGGGCGCTTCGCCACCTTGTACAGGATGAGACAACTGTCCAAGCCATGCTGGCCCTCCACGTTGATCGTCTTCTCATGAGATCACTAGACATTTATCAGCGCAATGATGTGGAGCGAGTACAAGCTCTTAGGTTTATCAGGAGGGTAGGTTGTTGACTTTTATTAGTGAACTGATTTCATTATTTGTCTGCTGATAGCCAGAAGGGTGTTGGGTAATGTAGCTTTGCATAAACAGTTGCATCAAAAGATGCATATTTGTTGAAAATGATGATTTATGGTGTTGTGATAGAACCATATTTTTAGGACTTGGGACTTAAAAATATCTCTACTACCTTGAAGTGAACTGGTAACATTGTTGAAGGTTGATGAAAAAACTGTAATTTGTGTATGAAATGTTACTTATTATATTTCTTCTACTGTTCTAAACCTCTGACATGCAAAAAATCTTGAAAAATTCTCAAACCACAAAGATATTCATGGTTTTCTTTGAAGGCGTCACTGTGCGACACCCTCTAACAGTAAATTCTCCCAACCAATTTTTGTAATTTTTCCAACCGTTTTTCCATGAAAATAAGACATAAAACGGGCTTTAAAAAGTCTTTAAACACTTAAATATTTGGAATGGTATATGGAGCCAATTCATTGCTTTGTGACAACTTACATTCACCTAGAATTTAATTAAGTTATAATAATATAGTTGGGAAAATCAAGGAATTGATCAGATCAGTTTTTCCCAATTTTTATCATTAATAATGATTTGTTTTCACTCAAACTTTCAAATTATCTTTAATTGTACATCTAGCATTGAAGTCACTACCGGCCTTAGCACCATTTTTCTCTCATCTGAACAATGTTACCATGTCCCTTTAATTAGAATTTTAGAAATCATTTAAATAATGTCATATTTCAACTATTTTTGGACCAATATTAACCCACTGTTATGCCTTTTGCATTCTGGACAAGTCTTTTCGTGCTGATAGATTTTGTCTAAGCTTCCTAACATGTAGAGTTAATGCCCTTCTGGCTCTCAACAGACGAATCATTGCATTCTAGTGTACATGGTCAGTGCAGTGACCCTCCAAGTGCTCCAAAGATTACTCTGGCTTGATGCTACCGGTACCATTTTGTCCATATTTTGAAAGAAAGATGAGTAATAAAATCCTCACTTTGAAGACAAGTTTTACAAGTTTTTGATAAGGTTCTGTGAAAATCTATCTTTGTAAGACTATATTCTTTTAGTCTGATCCATTAGTTAAGATTAGGAAAAATGTGCATGTAGCAATTAAAGAAAAATATACTAATGTTGCCAATTTTAAGAAGAAAGGGAAATTACTCTTAACTGACACATGTTTATTACACCTAGGTTGAGACATGTATTATGTGTGCACATTTAATCTCGGTAATAAAAACCTTTATCTATAGAAGGACATGGAAACCAGGCAGAGATTTGAACCCTCTAGTTCTTGGTTGAAAGTCAAATAACTACAATTCTATGGTCCCTTATGCTAACATCACCAACTCCACTTAACATCTTATATATATATATACAGTGTATGAGCAGTAAGTAATATACAATCTTGGATGTTAGTTGTCAAAATTGCTGCAGATTAAGCATGCTCCAATTCTCCAAGGAATGCCTCGATATTTCCACAAAATTTACAATGTCATGTTCATCCACCCATCTCAGATTCTCGCTGTCGCCCCGGCCTTCTGCCCTATTTCGTTGGTTCATGTCCTGGTTGCTATTAGCAACAGCGACGACAAGGAACGGGATCGGATGAGGAATGCATGCGTGGCGACGCTTTGTGAACTTGGTAAGTACTTTAGTGTAGAAATTAACTCTTTACTTGCTTTCGTCAACTAAAGGAACAAATACTGGATTGCCATACTAGACATTTATCACACAATCAATGTCCATGGATAATATACAGTGTGGCAGTGCAGGGTTTTGATCCATGGTGTGTATAGGGTTAACAGAGATGCCAACCAGTACGATTAAATCGTATTTAGTTCGATAATAAGAGTGAAATACGATATCACCTTTTTAAAATTTTTTCTTTTAGACCATAAAAACCGCGGAATCGCATAGAAACATGTACAAGTAAACCCTGCAACCCCCAAAAAAAAAAAAAAAAAATCTTTGCTTTACAATTTTCTCATTAAATTTTAGTTAATTAAAAAAAATATATATATATATATATATATATATATATTCTTACTCAATGAAGGGAAACTTACACTGAATGTTTGAGCCTACAAATAAATGATATGCGTCAATTGATTGTGCTAGAAAATATATGATATATTTTGGTGATTAATGAACAAATAAAGAAGTAAATTGAGCTTGTAGTCCTGACTCTATTAATAGCAAATGAGATGTGTGTATTTGAGTGGGTGTCACTTCTAGGAAGCTCTCCCTTGTTCAATTTTTTACATTCTGCTGGTTCATACAACACATCTCTTGCATAATAAAACCAATTCAGAATCCATTTAAATCAGGTGCAATCAAATGTAATTCCATTTATACTAGAACCCGAGATAAGAGGTTAGAATCAAATGGATGAAATAGTAAATGGGTTTTGTTCACCAGATATTGTTAGTGGGCAAAGGATATTATAATGGAGTACATGTGACCTTGCATTCTTTATGTCTTAATTTATTTTCTATGTATTATTTTATAGACAGGTAATACAGTACTATTTAATGATAGATTTCTTCCTAATTTCTATGTACTTCAGCAATTTAAAAGGGCTGATATTATACATACGATGTGAATTAGCGAGAATTCGACCTATAAACTTTCCAGGACAATTACTGATGCAGCGACAATGTACTGGTTGTGTTTTCTATTAAAGCATAAATAGTAGTGGGCATATGATCTGATGAAAAGGATTAAAGAAATGTCAGTAAGTGGGTGTTCACGTCATTAGCATTCTATATCATCTGTTTGTGGGGATCATAGTGGTTACCATGAAAGGTCATTATGCTTATTGTTATACATGTACCTGGCAAAGAAATTGCAGAAAAAGTGAACGATACTTTTTTTTCCTTCTCTTTTTTGTTTTTGTTACTTTGGTACATTTTCAAGGTTTTTTTTTACTTCTTGGGAAACTATGTTATTTCCTCATTCATTCATGTGTCATCATCATCTTCATGAAGAAACAGTATTGACTGAATTCTCTAACAACAACTTCACTCACAATTATGTTCTATGGTTGTGATTATTTTACTACATTTAATCAACATGTAGTATGATACGTGTAATCCTGCAGTATGCTTGGTTATTCATTATCGTAAGATTTTTTAAAAAATTACCATCTTTGTGATAATTTTTTTTTAAAGGTATAGTCATACAAACATTTACAATTATGAATTGCTTTGTGTTCCCTATATTGCCAAAGTGAGGCCACAAACGAAACCAGTTTAAATTGAAGAAGAGGCACTGCAGTACATATTCCTCTTCATTTGAGGTGACAATCGTATCCCAGGCGACTGGCCACCCATTCAAAGTTTCCTGGTGTAGCCAACCTAGAGGAGGGGGTGGGGGCGGTTTGGGAGACCTCTACATTTATCCTCACCAGGCTATTTTTAAGATACTTCCTCAGATCAGGGCTAGCTGGCTGGCTGGCTGAAAAGACTTTCCTGAATCACACTCTCTCTCCGATATGCTAAGAGATACTTTCTTGTCCTTTTTGGTCTGGCCAAGTCTTATTAAAAGGTGGTGAAAAACTTTAGATTGAATACAATTGAATGTGTTGTGAATACATGTACAATTAATGGGCAGTGCAAAGTATCATTAGTTTCATCATGAAGTATGCTTGGATATTCCAGTAACCCAAGTTTTACATAATCTTAGGAAACATAATTATTTAGATTTATAAGTTCACAAATGAAACCCAGTTTAGATTGAAGAAAGAGGCATTGCAATACATATTCCTCTTCATTTGGGGGTCACAATCATATCCCAGACGAACGGTCACCCACTGAAAGTTTCCTGGTTTAGCCAACCTAGAGGATGTGGAGGGGGCTGGGGAGACCTCTAAATTTATCCTCACTTGGCTTTTTTAAGAGACTTCCTCAGATCAGGGCTGGCTGGCTGGCTGGCTGAATGAAAAGACTTTCCGCTCATATGCTCAGATACGTTCTTGTCCTTATCAGTCAGGCTTAGTCTTATAAAAAAAAATGGTGAGACACTTAGTTTAGATTAAATAAAGTATGGTATGAATACTGACAATGAAAGAAAAGCCTATCATAGTACAGACATCTGACTTCTTTATTATTTTTAATTTGCATGTTTGATATCTCCTTTCTTGAGAGCCAAAAGAGAGTGAAATTTATTTATAGTACATGACGTATTATGCCTCTCTGGCTCCCAACAGATGATCTGTAGGAAGCTTTTCATCTTTTCTAGGATGAATATTAATCATTTTGTCTTAAAACTTGTTTTGGTTATTTTGGAGGTCTTTCAATGTACACATGTAGATCTAATACAAGAATATGTCAAATGTTGAAAATATACTTTCAAACAGAACAATTCATAATTCTCTAGTAATCCTTGATGTTCTATAGCTTGCAAGGGAAAATTTCTTTCATATAGAATGGTTGATGAACTGGCTCACAGCACATGAAGATTTGTTTTTGTGTTCCCAGGACCCGAAAACCTCTCTTTAACATGAACTTTGGGGTATGTTTTGATTTGGTTTGCGTTCCCTAGACCCGAAAACCTCTCTTTAACATGAACTTTGGGGTATGTTTTGAAGGATGATTGCAACTGTTGCAGTGTAGAGCTATCAGTATGTGGTGCAATTAGGTTTGATTAAGTGCCCTTCCTGCTAATAAATAGCACATGCCTACTGTCTCTGAAATGTGACTGTGTGCCTGTGTTTGATTAGCATGTACCAATCAGGATCAATTAACTCTAAAAGTGTATCGGTCTAACCTACGAGGTCGTTTCAAAGAGATCAAAGGGGATGCCTGTGCTCATGTCTTTCATGTATTTTCATGATGTGAAAAAAATTGATTAGAATTGAGGACAATTAATTGTGTCATGTATGTTTATAGAATATTGCCGGGCTCCCATCAAATTGTACTCTGTGTGGAGTTTTAAAAGAGAAGTAGAGAGAGAAAGAGAAAGGAAGAAAGAAGAGAAAGGGAGAAAGAAAGATAGATAGATAGATATAGATAGAGGAAGAAAGATACATGGAGAGGAAGAATGATATATGGAGAGAGAGAGAAGCAGAGACAGGAATGTAGAGTGGAAAAGACAAATGAAAAAGGAAATAATAGTAAATTATTTATCATCTTACTTTATCTTGTAGCTGTGTTGAATCCTGCTGCCTTTGCCCAAGCTCGAGGACTTGGTGCCCTAGTGCGTAACATCTTAGACATGCAGCTATTGAGGATGAATGAAGCCGTCATGTTGACTGTTCTTCATCTGCTCAACCACCCAGCAAGCAGAAGATTCATCAGATTCAAAGTCGATCTTGAGGTATCTTTTTCACATCGGTTTAAAGACACATGCTATATGAACAATAGCAACAATACCCAACACTAACCGGATTCGTAACATCAATCCTAGACAAAACCCTATCTCTAACCCTTACCCTGTATCTTTGGCAAAATAAAGCCTAGAGCAATTGTCGATTAGCAAATATCAGACTTTATTCACATCTTATCAATATTGGTAAAAATGTAAACAAAAAGATACAATGCTCTATTGTTAAGCGTACTGAAGCATGATAATTGCTTGAGTTTCGACAATCAATATATTTGTTCATAGGCACTCAAATTATCAATAGAAAATTAATATTACCAAATACCTTAGACTCGCCAAAATGTTATTTATCTCTCTTTCTTTCTGAAAAGAAGCAAATAATTTCTGTCTTGGTAATAATGATTCAATCATTTGTTCTCCCATTTCTGTTTTCTTGGTATCTTGTAGCAAGTGATAGCTCCATTCACAGACTTCAACTACAGACATACAGGTGACTCCTCAGAATCACAGGCCAGGTAAGAAATCAATCTTTCCAGAAAGAAAAAAAATTATTATAGTTAAATCTGCAGTTTGGGTTAAATAGAATAGCATTTCAACAATAAACAGGCTTTAATTCATTCTCCATGGAATATTAAGTTTATGAAGGTTAATCTTGAGTTTCGGTAATAGAATAAGATCTCAATAGAAACCGTCTTAAATATGAATAGATATAAGGAATCGGTTCATCTTCGCTCCAAAGATTGATGATTTCATAATATTGCTCGTGTGAGGCAGTATCCTCTATTGTGAGTAAGAATACCAAGTGTCAGATGATGCATTGTAATCCATGTACATGTATTTTAAAGGGAGCATTGCACCTGATCCTAGCCAGTACAGCTAACCCCACGTCCACACTACCAGAATTCATCGTTTAGCTATACGATAAAGTGATTTCCTTTTTTTCTAGTCTGAACGTCGTATAAAAAAACGTCATTAAAAAAAATGTCCCGTTATGAAATGTATGTTTTAGCATCGTTTCGAACAAAAACTCTATAACAATTAAGGGTTCTAGTGTGAAAGTCTTGTTGTACGAAAATTGCTTAACTGGGAGGGGTCTATTGTGAGTGCACACTGATGATTGGCCAGCCGTCATTTGACCTCAATTGACCTCTTCAGAATTGGTTTCTAGTCTGTACACTCCCTTCACTACACAATGATTCTTTATGATGGCGTTTCTTTGTACGGGTTTAGTATAGATTTTCTGTAGTCTGAACAGACTATAAAGATGGCAACACAGACGACCGACCGACGTTCCTCTCCAAACTTGTCAAGTAATCCCCCATCTAAACACCTTGAATAATTGATGAGAGTTTGTTAGGGCTGCTAAGCCTGTGGGAGATATCAACCACATTGTCTATGTCTGTGTGGGTAGAGCTATGAAAGAGTGATGAGATCTGAGGGATAACAAGCATTTCTTAGCCAACATACCAACCTCAGATTTTACCAAAGGAAAAAAAAAAACATAGTGTGGGTTGGTTGCTTTAATAGAAGAGAGAAATATTATGTCTGCTGTTTCCATTTCCAAGGCTGTGTTTTCTTCACCTCTGCACAACCCATTTATCAAAGAAATTGTAAAATTTGTCACCCACTCAATCTCTCTCATTCCCTCTACCTTTCTCTCCCTCTGTCTGCCTGCCCATCTCCATCTGTCTCTCTTTCTCTATCTCTCTTCTCTCTTTTTCTTCCCCTCTACCTGTGCTTGTCTCTCTCTCTCTCTCTCTCTCTCTCTCTCTCTTTCTCTCTCTCTCACTCTGTCTTTGTCTCTTCCTCCCTACCTCCCTCCCTACCTCCCTTTTTCCCCTTTTCTCTCTGTCTCTGTCTCTGTCTCTGTCTAACTCTGTTTTAGTCTGTCTGCTGTTTCTATATACCTGAGCATGTCTTTCTGTATAACATCTTCTGTTTTATTTTAATGTTTACCTTTTGATTTCTTTGATGTGACTGCCGTGTAGTTTAATTGTTCCCATAGTCATTGACAGTTGCTACAAATTTGATTGGATAAAAAATGTTGTACAGATCCCTTCTTTGTATATAAAATATCTTTATAAATGTTTTTTTTTATTTCTATCTGTTTTGCCTTTGTAGTGAGAAAGAGGGTTTATATCAAGCCAGCAGGATGGCTATTGTGACTCTGCTAAGATCATGGCCTGGTAAGTACTCTCACTCAATTCTCCATCTTATTAACCCTTTCACTTCCGCAGAAGGTTATAATCACTCAAATTGGCAACTCTTATTAAAATTCAAATCGGGTTTATGAACATAATTGATGTCAAATTGTATATTTTGACATCATGGAACACTGTCTGAAACTGTATCAAGATCAATGATAATAAAAAGGTTAATGGACCTGGTCTGTGATACAGGTTTCTAAACTTGATGGTAATGAAAGGGTGAAACGATGGTTTCACCCTTTCACTTGGGAATGAATTGGTCAGGTCTTCCTTTTCAAATTGAAATCAATATTTCCATTTATTGAGAAGAATTTCATTATGCAATAGACTACTTTGGAAAAGAAATGCATGTCCAAATACATGTAGAATTGAGCAAGCATAAATATACAGGGACTTCTAAAAGATCCCTGTTTGTAAAGTACACTATATTCCTAATTTATCCCTAAAAAGGGTGATAGGAGTGAATGATACGGTGGATGCATACTAAGGCTGCGACGAGTACTCGAATACTCGAGTACTCGCACTGTTGACAACTACTCGAGTACGATTTCTCGTACTCGAATACTCGGCCGCCAATTTTTTCCCCCGATCACCTGGCACTGTCCAGGCCGACGGTCACCCGTGCCAGAAGAGCACCGGCATGGGTAAAAATGTTTCCCAGCTCAATCATACACAGGGTGTCACTGTCAACTCACCACTCAGAAACTGGGACCAAATCTCTGGATTTCTGTTTGGACTCGGAGGAATATTTGTCTCTCATCTTTAGTTTTAAAAATAACATTGTTTCAATTATTTGTCAAAAATTCAAAAGCACAAATAGGCGCTTTCAACAGCAACTTGAAGTAAAATCGCGTGGGTTTTCAGAGACGAATCTTCGTACTGTTCGTAGTATGGTGTTGGCAAAAAAACAAACAAAAAAATCAAAAATTCAAAAATTCAAAAAAATTCAAAAAACAAACAAAAAAAACATGGCGTCCGAGTATTCGAGTACTCGCCTGTAAGCCTAGGAGTGTACTCGAGTACCTCATTACACGGTTATGCACAGCCCTACTGCATACTATATAGAAAGAAGCTGCATGTTTTCATTCATGGATTTGAATGTTTTAAAGTTTAGCACTTGCCTATCTTCATGTAGTGTGCCTCAGTCATTAGCTAGGATTAGGTTAATTAATTAATCTGAACCCCCAAACAAGTAGCTGTATGTAATTATAGGCAAGGTCAAATAGTCATAGGGAATCTCATTAGTAATAGCACACATGATTAGTAATCATTGACATGCATGGATTAAATATTTACATATAGAGAGAGAGAGAGAGAGAGAGAGAGAGGGAGGAGGGGCTGTTCATGTATGATGTAGGTGGAGACAAAATAAAGAAAGATATGCACAAAGCTAGGGGGAGGAGATAGAGAGAGGTGGGGAGAGGGAGAGAAAGATGGAGAAAGACCTGGAGGAGAGAGAGATATGCATGCATATCAAAAGTGTTTAGTAATAATTATAAAAAGAAAGAGTTCATGATTGTACCAAATACTTCAGTAGAACTGCTCTAGTACAACAAGAGCTAAAACACAATGTTTCTTATTTTGCCATAAGTAAGAAGATAAGGCTAATAATGACAGGGGTAGTCTTTATTTTCTTTGCTTCATCTGGTTGGAGCCATAAGGACTTATATCCCTGTTTTAAATTATATGAGTTAACGCCTTTCTTGCTCTGAGCAGACGAGTTTGTGGTCTTCTATTCATATCCCACGTCTTGTCTTGTGATGTACGTCTTGTGATGAGGTGGTGACGCAACCTAGGCACGTTTCCTTTCCACCGCTCCGACAAAGCTTAGTGGAGACGGTTGCTATGGACAATGATGTTGTCAATAAAGCATGGTTGCAGTCTTGTGACCGTATTTCCTCATGATGCATGTGACTAGCGAGGGAAAGTTTTGAAAAGTATCCTTCTTGTAATGTTATGTTTGTTTACGATTTCAAAAAGAAAAGAAAAAAAGTAGATAGCATGTACTTGTAGGTTGCTTTATATAGGGAATGGAGCTAAAATGGAGCAATCATTATTCTGTACATCAAAGCAAAAAGTAATTGACATGCAGGATTTATATAAACAATTATAAATCTAGGATTCCTTATCTTGAGGGGGGGGGGGCACTGGTAATTTTTCTTTTTAAATCTGTAGAAAGCAACATGGAAATACATTCTTACATTTTTCCTGAATAAGTATTATGTGTCTGTTTAAAACAAGGGAATTATCTAGTTTGGTTGGGGAGAAGGGGTTGGGGGGGGGTCTGGAGACTGGCTTACAAAAAGCTCAATTTTTGTCATTGTTGAGGATGATTTCTGTTAGAATATTAAAAAAAGCCCCTTGATTAAAAGAGACATTGTACATTTTGATATTTACTCTTTATTAGAGGCCTTTCTGCTGGTAAATTATGATTAAACATGAAATAAGAAAAGCTTGTACCTGTAAGCCTTGTTGATTGTGGATCTTTAAAGGGGGATATCCCTTTAATTTGTTTGTTTATTTTTGGTGTGAGTCAGTGTCATTGGGTTGTTTTCAAGTGGCTTGGGCAGAGTGATAGTTTCCTGAGCATTTAGGGAAATGATTAATCTAGGGCGCCATCCTTGGCCAGTGAGCCCCTCCTCTCTCCAGTCGTCTCCCAGTCTACCCCCCTCCCGTCTCTCCAGTCTCTCCAGTCAACCCCCTGTTCACCTGTTCTACTCAATATGACACAATACTGTTTGTAGGGTTCTTCTTCTTCTGTCAATCTTCAAAGGGCTATGCAGCCTATCCCAAAGATCTGGGGGTGTTTCACAAAGACTAAGATCGACTTTAAGTTGGACTTAAGTATAACAGGCTGTTCGTGCCATTGTTTGCTCTCACCATTATGATCTTTAGATAATATTTTTTCCTTCAACAATGAATTATCAAAAATGTAAGTTTTGTAGATTTTTACCATGGTTTGTACGTCCCGTGAGAGACCAATGCCAGTAAATGATGAGAGAAAACAATGGCATGAACGGCCTGCTATACTTAAGTCCAACTTAAAGTCGATCTTAGTCTTTGTGAAACACCCCCCTGTACATGTAGTAAGATTACCAGTTGTGTATGCAGGCACACGAAACACCAAGTTAACACCGTACTCTTTGGGAGAAGTGTAGCGTATTAACGTACATAGGGTGTGACTCTCCTACACACAGGGCCTCCAGTTAATGTTCTGTTCAATATACGGAGTGTTCTCCCTACACCCGAGCCTGCTTCCAGAACAGAGGGGAGGAGCGTGCTTACACAAAACGTAGCGACAATCATTTTTGCATTTTTGTCTGCTCAGCATGGGACTCGAACGCATGCACATGACGACAGTCATGAGCGCCAGGCGACGATGATGTAATTGCGCCACACTGCCTCCTGCCATTGTGTTATGTAATATGCTGGTTGTACTGTCTCTGTGTAATATAGACAGTCGATCACCTCATCATTAATAGTTTTTGTTTGGAAGAGTAAAAAGATTTCGGAGCTTGCAGCATTCAAGGAATTCCTTCCTACTGGTACCCATTTCACACCTGGGTGGAAAGTGGCATATGAAGATTAATGTTGTAAATTGGCAGGATGGATCATGTACAGTATATACATTTAAAGATCTACATGTACATGTATTAGCTTGCAGATTTAAACTAGAAACATTATAAATACTTTCTCACTACATTTTTCTTTTTCAAAATTGCAGCATAGGAGTCAAAAGAAAAATAATCTTTACCAAAGCCAAGTGAAGTAGTTATCAAGAGAAATTTATTTTTAGAAAACAACATTGACTAATGATAAAAATATGTTGTAAAGTGGCAAGCCAAATATAGGTTGTCTCCAAGGGCTTATAGATATCAATGATCAAAGATAAATGTACACAAATTAGATCACATGTAAGCCATGTTCATGTGATGTAATGCATGAGTAATAAGAGTCATTCTAAAACAGACCCCGTGTTCAGCCCAGAATAGATCAGACCTCGACGTTGCTAAAATAAGCTGGTCGTATAATGTGTCATTCATTCACTGCTGGCCGGTGTCAGTAGCAGCTGTTCTAAGAAAAGACACGGCACATGCCGCAAGCGCTGGGTTGGATTTCATCTCTCATGGTTTAATACTTGTATGAATACACACAGGTTCACTGAAATTAAAGTTTCTATTTCACTTTTTAATATGATTATTAATGTATTGTAAAAGCAGAATCTTTGTTTGACCATTTCTCATAGAAGACTGCAGGGTCCTGTTTCATAAAACTTGTTATCAATAACAAGGTACAATAACTGTTATAAGCTACTGAAATCGTGGCATTTGATTGGCTGAGAGCAATTTTGTCATAGAAGTTTAACATTTGTTATTGATAAGACGTTTTATGAAACAAGGCCAAAGTTCTTTGAAAGTAAAGGTTCTATTTAACTTTCAGACTTGACAATGAATGTAGTAGGTTAGCAGAAAACATATTACTAATATAAAGACATCTGTCTTAGACTGTAAAATTTAAAATCTCTTTTCTGACAAATGATCGATATTTAGGAGGGAAAATTGAATTTTAATTTTCAATATGAATAATAGGATAAATTCAAAGGAATGTCATACTGCAGTCACCACCCATATTATACTCACTTACCCTTTTGGACTGATATATATATATTTTTTTATTATAGAAATTTCAGATTTTAATTTGCCATCGATACGCTGCATAAATGTATATATGTACTTTGTACAGAGTATAGTGCAGTAGAATTCAAGCTAAACATTAAACTTTAAAACACCACACACTGTAATTACTGAATGCATAACATTCACCTTCTAAGGCACTGGGGCAAATAAAACATGGACATTAACCTCATTATTTGTCAAATTTCAAGTGTATGTGTATTCTATATTTAGTTCTCAGTGTCTGTATCCTCTTTCATATCTCCTGATTTATCTAAGGTATAATTATATCGGTATGTCTATTTATAGCTACCTGTTTATTCTTATCAGTTTATTTTATCTCTCTATCACTTCTTCATTGAAAATATTGTGTTTGCTTCTTTATCCTGTTCAGCCTTTACACATACTGTAGATTTAATTGTACAAGGTTCCAAATCAAGTTCATTTTTTTGTATTAGTTGAGAGTGCTGATGTGCATTACTTTCTATAGAAAATTTGCTTGTGCAAGATTTATTCATGAATTAGCTTATATGTAGGCATATATGGTGTTGGGAGTCTGCATTGGAGGCAAATTGCCATGAGTATTCTTAAAGAAGAAGACTAGTGTGAACAGACTCATATAATATGATGACCATGCAGGATCTTTATGCTGCACTGCCCTTGATCACTCTAAATAATAAATTAGCCTATACCTCTAAATAGTGTGAACACACCCAGATAGAGTGATGACCGTGTAATAGTATTATGCTACACTGCCCTTGATCACGCTAAGTTAAACATAAGTCTATTACCTCTGAATAGTGTAAACACACCCATATACTATGATGACAATGTAATAGTATTATGTTACAATGCCCTTGATCAAGTTGAACATAAGTCTATTACCTCTGAATAGTGTAAACACACCCATATAGAGTGATGACCTTGCAGCATCTTTCTGCAGCACTGCCCTTGATCACTCTAAATTATAAATTAGCCTATACCTCTGAATAGTGTGAACACACCCATATACTATGATGACCATGCAGTAGTATTATGCTACAATGCCCTTGATCACGCTAAGTTGAACATAAGTCTATTACCTCTGAATAATGTGAACACACCCATAGCATGATGACCATGCAGTAGCATAACGGTGCACTGCCCTTGATCACGCTAAGTTGAAAACATCCTCTGTATGATATGATTCACTATGACAACAAGGTCAGTCTGCTTCACATGTTGGCATCCATCACCATCATAGTAGTTTTGGTCAGCTTGGCATGATATGGGTATTCAGTTTACAATAGTAGTAGTAGTAGTGTGACAGTACCATGATCTATAACGAGGTCAGAGGGGGGGGGGGAATATGTTCATTGAGAGTAATATAGTTGTAGGAAGCTGAGAAAAAAGGTGTTGGAGAAATTACAGGAAGAATAAACATTAAATTGCCCCATCACCCCCACCCCCCCCCCCTCCCCTCACAAAAGAGAAAGAGAGAGAGAGATGGAAACAGAGAGACAATACAGAAGGACAAACAGGCAGTACAGACAGACAAACGGTGAAACTCAGAAAAATCTTAGAAAGCTCCTGTAAACAATTAAAGGAGTAATGCATGTATTTACAGTGTTGGCCGTTTTGGCAGGCTACTCTGATGAAGATGTACAGTATATAGAGCAGAAAACAGTTTAGTGGGGTCATGCCAAACTTGTGGTTTCATATTATACTGGTATGAAATAAATACTTGTACATATTTATGAATAGTAACACATGTTGTAGTGTACTTTGAAATGAATTGTAATAGAATTTGAATCAGTAGGATGTATTTTGTTGATACTTGTACCCAGTGGCGTAGACAGGTTCGTACACCTGGGGGGGATGACTGGGCTGCCAACGCTAGTGAGGGCGCGAAGCGCCCGAGCGAGGCAGCGACCGAGAGGAGGAGGTGTGGGAGGGTGTCCCCCTCCCACGGTAGGGAGCTTTTGCAATTTTGAACTTGAAATCGTGCAATCTGATGCATACTTAATGAGGTAAAATAACACACACAAGCGTGCACGCACACACACACACACACCCGCACACACACACACACACACACACACACACACACACACATATACTACGCCTTGAATGGACAGACATACATCGACAAGATCTACACACCGTGGCATACGAATACAGAATGGACTGACACATAGTATTGCATATTGAACCACACTACGTATTTATTTATCTCTGTGAATTTTGCTTTTGTATTCTTCAGAAAAAAAAAACCAATGTCAACTGTGTACACGCAGGTATAGTCTTTGTTGTCTTGATAGGGGTATGTGGTTATGAATGAAAACAGCCTCTGTGGCCATTTGTGAATAGAACACATAAACAACAAACAAATAACGATTAAACTTTGAACAATATGTCTGTTCATTATAAAGCATAATTAATACGTACATACTATGCTTTTTTACCTCAAAGAAACAGGCATAGTATCCATAGATGGATATTGGCTGGCGGCTCATTAACATACAGATACAAAAACATAAACAGTATCACTATGATCCATGGAGTAACAATACTGCTTTGTAAGTTTGTGAAGAAATCGGAACCATAACGGCATTGCATCGTTTCAAATTAGGGCATTATTTACTTCTATTTGATCTCAGTCTTAGAATAGTAATAGTAATAATAATAATAATAATAATAATAATAATAATAATAATAATAATAATAATACAAATAAAAAATAATACTAATACAAATAATAATGCTAATACTAATAGGTTCCTTTTATCTCGCATTTCAAGACAGGGTAAATTCACACTGCGCTTTACATGAAACAAACTTCTTTAAACATTTCAAACTTATGTCTTCATGCATCAATCAACATACTTTAAATGAATACAAAACAAAGTGCATCTTAAATAAAACAAAAATAAATAAATAGTTAACAATACAGAAAAGATGTAGCTGCTGCAAGCTTAACAACAAACTAATGTATACCAGTCAGTCCTGATATCAGTATTAGTGTAACAATAGTCATATAGTGGGAGCATGAAGTTGAACAATTCATGATTATACATAATTATATATGTTTGTTTGAATAATACTTGTTATAAAGATAGTAGTATGGTATTCTCTGTCACGAATTATTATGTATACTGTTGTATCACATTCATTTTCTATTCTGTTTTAGATTGCGCTGATGCATTTTGCACACAATGTATAATGCCTATAACACGAGTGGGCCAGACCACACATGTATTTCAATAAAAACCGACTTGAGAAAATAACGATAACAATAATGATGAGGATTATTATTATCATCATCATAATTATTATTATTATTAATATTATAATTGTTATCATTATTATTATTACTATTATTATCATCATTATGACTTATTAAGTAAGCAAATATCATTCCCCAAAACCTGGGGGGGATGATTGTACATGCCATCCTCCCCACCTTGTGAGGTGGGGGGGATGCATCCCCCTCATCCCCCCCGTTGTCTACGCCCCTGCTTGTACCTTTCTGATGAAACCATGTTTGGAAAGAAGATACATGTATATTTTAAACTGATATTCTGTAAGAATAATGGTTGTTCATACCGGTATATATTTGTTGATACACAGACTATTCATCAGTAATACTTCTTTCTGCAGTATGATACTAAGTTACAATATACTATAGCATGGTAAAGAGACATTCTAAAACAGTCGAACCTTTATGTATAGTGTAGACCAGAAAAATGGTCTTTGTATACAGTTACAACAAGAAACAAAAATGTGGTCTCTGTAGACAACTGGCCACTCAATACAGATGGGCGCTATAAAAGCATGATATACTGCATAATTTCTTTCTTTTTTAACATATTTTGAACTAATTGTTGTTTTTGTTGTTATTGTTTGTGTTATAGGTATGATACGTCTTTGCCGGTCTGATGCCACCGGGTTACAATCCCTACTTGCCATCCTGTGTGTACATAATGATGAAAATAGAGTAAGTACATTATATGTATCAGTGAAGAAGGGAAATAATTTAATAGATTAACTCTGGTATTGGGCTCTATTCATGAGATTGCATTTCAAGATGAACTCCCTCGTTTGTTTGTATTACATGACTGCTAAGAAAACATGTGTATGTTTGTAAGTAAGCACAAAGAGACTTGACGGCTGTAAGTCCTCTCTGAGGGACTTGCTAATAAGAATTAATGCCTTACCAAAGGGCACTAGCGCATCAACTTGGTTTTCGAACCCGGAACCTCCTGGTTACGAGACCACTGCTCTACCGCTGAGCCATCGCGCCTCCTTTAAATCATTTATCTCACAGTATTTATATTTTTTTCAAAAGTAACATTAACTCATTGGGTAATAGACTCACAACAATGTTTTGTTTTGTTTTGTTTTTGGTTAAACAATACATGATGATGACAGCACAATCTCCATGCTTCATTATATCAGGTTATATATAATAAAAGATATAATTTTATGCAAATTTACTTTAAAAAGTATATATATGGGCATGAACTTATCACTTACGATACATCTGCCTGTACGTAAACATGGTACTGCATTCTTTTGTTTTTAGCGATACCTCTTGGAAGTGTTGTATGATATCTTCTACCTACCGATCGCAGAATGGACTGACAACTTCTCCACAGCACTACAGAGTATAGGTAACACCTCTTTTTTGTATACATGGACTATAAAATGTTGTTCTATTTGGATATTGTGGCTTGGTAAAAACTAACTAGCAAGTTTTTTCTAAATTTCATTTTTTTAATATTTTGTTAATTTTTATTGTATTTTTGTCTAGTTGGTTTCTAATTACATGATGTATTGACTATTGAAAATGGCATTCTAGGGAGATAAAGTCTGCAAGAAATCAAAACTTTTAACTTTAGTTTCAGGGTAAGGAAAAATAAATTAATACAAATTGGATATAAGAAATGAATATTATGAAAAGTTTTGGATGGTTTGCCATTCAGTATGAACACAATTGGCAATCAAACTGGCATATTGGATAATGCAAACTGGCAAGTTGTCAACGTTTTTTATAATTCATTCTTCTATACAAGTGACACAGGTTACACTAATCGTACTAATCAAGATACCTGTAGAAGTCGTGATATTTTGTTTTCTCATATCACTGTTCTTTGAATTTGTTTCACTGTGTCAGAAATTTAAAATCAGTTTTGACAACAGCTGTAATTAAAATGAAATCTTGACAGATTCTTGCCAAATGAAGACTTCCTGGAACCTGACGGAAGGCTTTGTTGTTGCCGAAGCACTGGACCTGCTTCCTAACAGGGCCATCACTAGACCAAACCTGACAGAAAATCACTTAGCCCTGCTCCTCCTTGCCTTTATCAATGCTGGTCTGTTAGAGGTAAGACACAAGGCTGTGTTACATTCATTTTGATTGCTTCAATGTTGATGGCATCCATTTTGATTCGCTTCAAATATGATCGTTAAAATTTTATTTTATCAATATTTATTGCAACATTTTATTCATTTTTTTCTTCTTCTTCTTATTGCTGGTCTTGTATGATCCTTGGATATTCCATCGATTGCAATCAACATGATTATCATGGATGAAAGTGGATCAATTGACAGTACTTTAATTTTTTTTTTCAATGATGTTATTTTCTCTTGCTCTGTTATCCTCTACATGTATCTGATGAACATTAATTTTTTTTTTTTTTTTTTGTTAAATACAAGTTATATCTTCTTTGTTGTAGAGTCTTGTTGAGGTGGTGACATCTGACAATGCCAATCTGTCAATTCAAGCAACCATTTTACTTGGTGAACTATTATATATGGTAAGTTAGATCATTTTTGTTTCAATAAATGTGATGAATGAATCCTTTACTTTATGCATTATTTTGGAAGCCTTGAGTAGCCACTTTTGTATATTTTTTTTGTTATTCAGCTATTCTTATTCAACAATCTGTATGAAATTTCCAACCTTTTCCAGAATGCAATTTGTTTTTGCACCATGAGCTGAATATGTCATCAATTTTTACTGCAATCGTTACTGACTGTATCATGATATATTTTAATAAGATTTTTTATAAAAGAAATCCTTTCATTATTAATTTTAACAAAATCTCTTTATATTTCCTGTACAGGCGGACAAGATACTACCTCCTGATTGTGAGCAGCATCATCACTGCCTACCTACACTCATGACACTTGCTGCATCCTTTGATGTACCACTGCTCCAGAGAAAGTAAGATATCTTTCACTTTACATCCTTTGTTACTACACAGAAAGTAAGCTTTTAGATTAAATTCCTTGTTACTCCAGAGAAAGTACTCTGTATCTGTAAGATTACATCTTGTGCTGCTATGCTATATATATATATATATATATATGATGATAAGCTGGGGGGTGTTTCACAAAGACTAAGATCGACTTTAAGTTGGACTTAAGTATAACTTACATTTTTTGATAATTCATTATTGAAGGAAAAAATATTATCTAAAGATCATAATGGTGAGAGCAAACAATGGCACGAACGGCCTGTTATACTTGAGTCCAACTTAAAGTCGATCTTAGTCTTTGTGAAACACCCCCCAGGTCTTCGTTTTTCCTTGAATTGTACAAAATATATGTCTTGTATATGTACAGCAGTTATATTTTAACAGGATAAATTTATCAGTCTACTGCTACCATTGCTGAGTGAGACTATATTCATGAGATCCATATTTTGGTATTTTATTTTTACAAATGTTATTTGTTATTTGATTTATTGTTTTCAGTCGTGCGAGTGCTGCCGTGACGAACTTAGAGCGCCATCACGAGATGAAGAAACGAGGAGTGATACCATGCAGCCTGTATCTGGACCACATTCTTAGCAACTCAGACATGTTTGTCAGCCAGAGAGTGGTTGCTGATAAGAGCAAGGATTTACCAGTGCTATCAAGGGTAAGCCACGCCCAGTATGGTATCTAGTAAGGTTATTAGGGAGGGATACAGGGATATACCGGTAGTATGGGGGGGCCACACCCTACAGTGTTTACGTTAAGAGAGGAGGTGCAATGTATTTAGCGCAAGGATTCACCAGTGGTATCAAGGGTAAGCCACGCCCAGTATGGTATCTAGTTAGGTTATTAATGAAGGATACAGGGATGAGAAGGCAGTATGGAGGGAGGGGAGCCAAACCTTCAAAAGTGTTTACACTAAGAGTGCAGGTGCATTGTATTTAGAGAAAGGATTTACCATTGTTATCAAGGGTAAGCCACACCCATTCTGGTACATGTATCATAAGGCCCATATTTTGCTAAAAACTTAAAACCAGACACTGGGTGTAGGCTTTTGCTCAAAATGCGGTTTAACGAAGGAAGTTAATCTCTCTGTTTCCTTTCAATAAACAGGTTAGATTTAACTGAATTAGTAGAAGACAGACCTTATGAGTTTAGGTTATGAGGGAGGGTGCAATGTTTTAGAGCATGTGGTATCTAGGGTAAGCCACACCAAAAATGGTTTCTATTACAGTTTAAGTTTTGAGGGAGGTTCAAATGTTTAGAGCAAGGATGTACGAGTGGTAAAGGGGGTAAACACTCCTCAAGTTTCTTATCTCATTAAATGTGAGGAGCACCTTGTTCATGATAGAAATAAAGTGGAATTCCCCAGCTGTCTAAAACTAGCCTTATACATGTAATATGCAACAATAGTCTGTTTGACCTTTGACCTTTGACCTTTGCTGTACATGCATTTGGATATGTTTTCTTTCAAGCATTTTGGACTTAAATAACTGGCATATTTTCTTTGAAACGATGTACTCTTTTAGAGCCAAACCTATGCCAATTGTATAGTTTGCTAAATATGTCTCTGCCATCTTGTTTGATACGAAAGCTTGAGAATCGCATAGTTTATGTTTGATGTTGGTTATAAATGCAAGATGATTGTTTCACAAGCCGTGCTGGGAAGATGAATATTTTGAAACGTGATGTCATTGTTTGTTTCCATGGCACCAGACTATTAACTTGCATGGCTTTCAATGTACATTGCATGAAATTAACCACATCGTTGTCATGTTTAACACATCGATTACTAACAAACCGATTTTACATCTTTTTCTTCATGCCATTTTGTGTATTCCCCAATTTGCATATGTACATCTATTCATCCCCTTTTGAATATTTGACGAAAAGATACAATATGTCAACATAATTATTGAAAATAGAAAAGAGACAGAAATGTACTTTTTCTCTTTATTGAAATATTGCCCCTGTTATGTAAATGTACTCTAGAGAGTTGAAAATGGCACAATAATTGCATAATATGGATGTGCAAGATTATACAGCAATGACATTTATACATGACATTATTTCTATGATGTTTTCATATCTGTGGATACTCATGTTTTTTGTATCAAATTGGGATGCTATTTAGTTCCCTGTGATATTGCAGTATAAAAGTCTCTTTTTTTATTCAGAAGAGATTTGTTTAAAATAATTTTTCAAATTAAACTGGGATTTCCTCCCTCTAATCTTTCTTTTATTTCTATTTATTTATAGTGCTCATTTTTTGTTTTTTCTGAGCTCTTAAAAAAATACTTTTCCTGAGCTCTATTGAATATTTTCATAGTTAAATCATTCTCTGTCTTTAACTTGAGGATGATATTGATTGCATGCAATGGGTGTTGGATGATTAATGGCACTAATTTTGTCTTTCCTGAACCTGACTGAAAAGTCGAGAAGCAGATCGCTCTCCTCGGCTTTGGGAATGCCTTCCTCATGGGACAAGATATCCAATCGGTCAACGCAGGTCTGTCTCAAATAAAACTCATTTCTATTGTCTTTTTCCCTTCTCTAGCACGAAAGGTGTCTTAGACAAGAGTGAATCATGCAGAATCAAATGCAAACTTATGCAATTGTATCTAGATTAATTTTGTAGAAGTATTTGCAAACCTATCAGTAAAGAAACTAAATTTTGCGAAATTGAATGCAAATCTGTTTATTATGCAAATGTGTCAGCCTGAGTTTGAATTATATATCAAGAAATGAGACACGCATAATAATTTGCAAATTCTTTCAATAAACTAAAGTGTGCAGTATTAGTTGCAAACCTTTTGCAGGGAGCTGAAATATGCAGGATTATTTGCCAACCTAGCTGAGAAATAAATTTGCTATACTGCAAACCTATCTGTAAATTGATTTGCCTATGTATGAAATGAATTATGCCAAGATATTTGCTATACATTTGCAAAAAACATGCCTATACATTTACACCATAGTCAAACCCCCAAACCGACTCTAGACCGACCGATTCTTGACCATGAGGGGTAATGTAATGTCTTGTTCGGTCCCTAGTCGGTCTGGCGTCGGTCTCCTTGATGTGACTGAGGTATTACAAACTTATTTATCAACTGATTTGCACCCTACAGATGTAGTTTAATAGTCTTTTTCGTTTACTCCTTCATTGTTTTCCTATTTTTAATCCAACAAATAAAAATATTTATTTTAATAAATGCAGAAACCTCTGAAGCCATTTGTAGTTCAGCCACTTGTTTAATTTCTTTGTCCTTCATTTGATTCCAAAATGAGGATAGAAGTTATTTCTTGGACCATATTTGTAGGAATTAGGGTTTTCATCCTTGGATTAAACTGAAATTATACATGAGTTGTATAATTTTCTGCTCTTTATTATTTTGATTTTGATATCCCTTCCATTAATTTAATGTTTTATTAATTATTTATGGTCAAAAGATTTGTGAATACTTCGAGGAATTAATGGTAACATTTGTATGAAACACATTCATTTAGGTTTAGAATTCTGTATTTATTTTGCCACAATCAAACAAATAAACGTTCATAAAATTTGATGGTATTTTGAAGTCAGTGAAACCCAAGTTAAAAAGTAATATAATACCATACAAGGGGAAATCACAAGTGTGGCCTGTACAAGGAGACAGTTTGAGAGTTATTGTATGGAAGGGCATCTTAATAAGTAGTGGGATAATGCTAGCTACACATTCAAGACATTGTCATATGTAAGGATAAGATCTTATAAACATTTAATGGATAAATATAATGTGCAAAACCTGAATTTTCTGTGTTTTTCATTTTCTTTTCCCTTTTCTTTTGTCAGAATTTAGTTTGGGATTTGACAAATTCTAATTACTTTTTATATATTGCACCAATTTTCAACGCATCACTTGCATGCCTCACATTCTTTTGTTTGTTTGTTTGCATCTTTACACCTGCATGCTTGCATTCTCATTTGCATAATTTGCATAATTTGCATAATACTTCTTGATACAATTGATATTAATTCATCTTGATTTAGAATTATTTCATTTTATTTTCCATTGAAGAATGAAATGTATTGATTGTCAAAAGATGATATAGATTACAATGCAGACAGTTGCTTCAACATTAGATATTATTATTTTAATTTACATTTCCAATGAAGGAAAGTATTATTCATTACAGAGTTGCATTCATGTACATGTAGTTTATATGTACAGATAACATGTTATCTATTCTGTATGAATGATCATTGAAACAATCACAAAGCTTCAATCATGGAATATTTCAATCAAGAGAGAAATATTCATCAGATGTCATGCAAAATTGTTTGAGGAAAAGCCACCTATCAACTTTTTTAGACCCTTTTGAAACCTTTTTAGACCCATTTGAAACCTTTTTGAAGCTGTATAGTGAAAGGTGTATGTGTAATAGGTAAAAAGGCTCGATGACTCTGGTATAAAAGTAATCATTATTTATTTAGTTTGAAATTGTATTTCAGCAGTGATTCAATGTCATAGAGAGCCCAAGCTTACGTGAAAAATGATTGCTCGATGTTGTTTAGGTGCAGTAGAGCATTGTTGTCATTGCAAGTTGATGTAGAAGTGCAGACTTGTATAAAAAGTCATTGCTAGACTTGTTTAGGTCAATATCAGCATTGTTGATATTACAGCTGTTTAAATATGTAGACCATAAGCTGATGTGAACAAGGATTGTTTGGTGACTTTAGTATTGACATTCCTGCATAGAGCAAAGGCATGTTTGATAATGATTGTTAGGCTTGTTAGGTGCATTTTAACAATGTTCTTGTTACAATTTTACAAATTGCACAGGCCTTCATGTAAATGTATGTGAAAGTAATAGCTTAGAGCCATTTTGATAAGTTAAAGCATTGTTCAACCATTATTAAGAGTTGAAGTAATTATGAAAGATACAATGACTGTTTGATTAAAAGCACTGGCCATTGTGATGTAAGATGTAAATATTGCTTTGATATTGAACAGGAGAATGAAGATTCTGCAGTACAAACCATGATCAAAGAAACCTTGGTACTCACAACTAAAGACCACAATGTCTGGAACTGGGAACTTATAGGAGGAGCAATCAAGGTAATTCATTAACTCTGTCTGTTTGTTGGTTAGTGTGCTTGTCTGTTCGTTTATCTGTCTGTCTGTTTGTCTGTATGTCAGTTTCTGTAATTTATCTATTTGTTTGTATATGTATTCTGCCTGTACTTTGTATGTTTTTACATGATTATTTGTCTTTCTTAACTTGACCATCTATGTGCATTTCTGTCTGTTAGTGTGTCAGTTTTGTATTTGTATTTTTTGGATGACAGGAATAAAATCTGGTTATTGAAGTGCTACAAATGATTTTGAGCTACAGAAGTATGATTTTTATGAAGTGAATTGTCCATATCAATCGACCATAATATTAACAATTACAATATTAAGGAGGTACAGTAGCTTAGATTTGCATTACTGGATGTACATTTAAGAGTCGTTATATCATCCTTTGCCGATATAGTGCACTGGTAATAGGTTCATGATATCAGGTGTTTCTTGCAGGTAGGTGCAATGCTGTTATCTCTTATCACTGTTTACTTTCTGTCACTAAATATGACAGGTGGGTTGGTACAATGATAAGATTAGAGCCTAGTGAGCTAGGGCTACAGGTTCACGTTTCATAAGAAAAGGTCATGACATTTAGTTAACCTGCATTTGAACTTTTGTGTTATGTTCTGATTTTGTAAAAAAGGAGACAACATTTGGTATGCAAGTTTATGTGAAAGGTCATTTGAAAGGCCATGACCGTAATTTACCTGTGTTATCTCATGTTTTGTTCCACTTTATAGAAAGGAGGAGTTACACTGAAGAAGTTTGAAGATGCTAATGTTAACAGGTGAGAAACATTCCTTCTGTACAGTCACACCACCTTAAATTGATCACCTGTATAGAAAGACCTACAGTACTGTCTATAAAGACCACATTTGTGGTTTCCCTTGGGCAGAGTATCTCATTGAAACCTGTAGCAAAATTACCTGCTCTTAAAGTCTGATTTTCTTGTCTCCCTTGAGTGGTCTTTATATATAGTATATTCTGTATTTTGTTTTCACATTAAAGGGGAAGTCCACCGTGGCATCAAGTTGTCTGTAATAAAAGCAGGAAAATGAGAGGAACATATCAGTGAAAGTTTGAGGAAAATTCAATAAAGGATTAGAATGCTATTAAAATTTTAGTTGTGCTTGAACCAAACACAAATGTGGAGTTGTGTGATTGCCCTTGCAGGCAACTCTTCATTGTTTTGCACTTAAATTTATATTTAAAGAAAACCTTTACCAATGATCAAGACTTTTACGATACATACCTTCATTTTGATCAGGTTTTTTCGTCGGTTGGTTGAGTTCTACAAGCCGATGAGTAAGCAGTACTCTGTGATCAGTCTCGGGCGGGAACTGGGCCGATCTAGTGAGATCCAAAGCTACACCATCATTGGATGTCAACTCCTCAACTTTCTTCTTAATTGCGATGAAGTAAGTCCTTGTAGTTTGTACATGCACAATGCTTAATGATGAAGATGTTGATGATGGTGATGGTGGTGGTGATGGTGATGATGGTGATGAATGACTGTCATGGTGATAATGTGGAGGAAAGAGGAGCAAGAGGAAGATGGAGAGGAGGGAGGAGGAAACCAATTATGGTGAAAATGATGTTGAAGGTGATGGTGGTGATGATGACTGTCATGATGGGGAAGGAGGAGGGGGTGGGAAGGAGGAAACTGATTATGGTGATAATGATGTTGATGGTGATGATGACGATAATAGTGATAGTGACCGAAGTTGAGAGTGATGGTGATTGATGTTGATGATAATAATGTTGATGATGATGATGATGTTGATGATGATGATGATGATGATGATGATGATGATGATGACGACGACGATGTTGATGAATTTAACATCTAGTGAACTACTGATTAGTATTATTTCTCTTATATTTAATGATAACCTCCTGGTTATTACCACAATATTTTTGTTTATAATTCTTATCAATATGAACATTATTATTATTGTACAACAGACTGATGCTGAGAAGCTCCTGATGGAGCTTGCAGTAGATATTGGAGACTGTCTACTTGAGATCAGCATGGCTCCACGTAACGAGCTCCCTCCGCAGGCCGTCTTCAGCCCATCAAGCATTCAAAACACACTCAGTCAAGATTACTTTCTACTGGCTGGAAAGTTATCAAAGACACATGAAGGAGAGAAGATACTGGAGAAAGCTGGCGTCTTTCAATAGTAAGTGGGATTACTTCTTTTTCTTAGTGAAAAGTTTAAGGAAAGGAGATACCTGTATTGGAGAAAGTAGAATAAAGAAAAGCAAGCATCTTTCAACAAGGAACAATTAGTCTAATGTAAATGTGTTTGAGGAAGTGTTTCAAAGTAGAAAGATTTAGAGGATATGTTCGTTGCTTTTGGTTGTGCAGTGTATTTGACCTTTTTCTTGTTCCATCGAATAGAACTTACCTTAGGATTCACTAAAATATTGTCAGAAACATGGAAATAGGAGAGTATTCGGACTAATCGTAAAATGATTGTTTGTTTAGTAAAATGCATTGTTCTTTCTAAAGATATGGGCAATTTTATTCTCCTCTAATTTATTCATATATGTGTAGAATAATCTCAAGGTTTTGTGCATTTACCCCAACTCTTGAAAAATTATGAGGGATTTCAATCAATTAACATTTTGTTATTTGATCCCTAACATATGTTCCTGGTCTGGTTTGACTTTGTCAATGACTAATGTTACATGTGTGTTTATGTACAGTCTTCTGGATGTGTGCTCCATGCCTCATCATGAGACGTTACAAAAGCTGGTCGTGACCTGTCTGGACTACAAGAGAGATGGACTAGCCAGGACGGTCCTGGGCAAGATGTTAGCAGGATCTTCAGAGGTACGTATTAATAGTTCTATATTAGAGAGTAATAGAATGCTTCTGGTCATGGTCTAGGTCCTGTCTGGACTTCAAAAGAGATGGTCTAACTAGGAGTACCCTTGCCAAGATGTTAGCAGGATTTTTAGAGGGGTATCAATTCTTTTAGACTACAGCAGAATCCTGCCAACTCCTGTTGTAGTAGGTCAGCTAGGACAAAGCAAAACACTTCTGTAAAAGCACACATTTCCAGTAATTTGTATAAATGGCATGTCCCTGATCTAAATCATCCAGATACATGAAGAAGTTAATACACTATAGTTTATAAGCCTTTAACTATGTTTAAGGCACATACTGTGTCTTCATTCTATCTTTCTCTTGATACATGGAGCTAACATTTATAATGACTATATTGTTCTTTCCAGTCTATGAGGATATATGCAACCAATCACCTGCGTGTGTTGCTACGAGCTCAGACACCGTTCTTCCACACGTGGGGTGTAGAGCTTCTCATCACACAGCTTCATGACAAAGCTCGTAGTATCAGTGGCCTGGCTCTAGACATCCTTGATGAAGCGTGTGAAGATGATGCTAATCTACACAGTCTGGTTCATATGAGACCTCCCCTACTACATATGGGTGATAAGGGTGCTCTATTACTCACTAGGTATGTGATCTCTTTTAATCCCTATCTCCTTCCTCTCTTCTCTACCCTTGCTTCCTCCTTTTACCCTTCTCTCCTTTGATCTATTCCTCTTTCTCATTGTCTTATCTCCTTCCCTCCCTCTATAATTATATACCTCGTTCCATTCTGATTATTATTTTATTATTTCATCTACCCTATCAAATTGTTCAGTGTAGTTCTTTCATGCCTCAGGCAATTTGATTTGCCAGAATAGGGATTGTGTAATGTTTCTTTATGGTAAAAAACGACTTCTGTGACTTCATGAATTCTACCGTTAGATACCATGAACATACATGTATGTTTGTATCAGTGAAGACGATCAAAGTACAAATATGATGAAATAAATGTTCAATCTGTTGTTCTAGAGGCAGTATTTCTCGACAGGTTTCATATAAACTGCTCTCTAGATAGGATCCTACTTAAACTGAATCTTTGTTTTCTTCCTTTCAGGTTCATCTCAACGACCAAAGGCTTCAAATACCTACATGATGTGAACTATGTCTCCCACGAGCTAGAACGGTGGTTCACCTACTTCAACCGCAAGTATGTGACCCTGATAGAGACGGAGATCAACGAGGCCTTCACTTGCTACCATCGTCCACAGGTCTCTGGTGGTTTCATAAGACGGTCTAAGGATGAACGTAGGCAGAGGAAAGATGTCTATGTACCGGTGCATCTCTACGGTCAGCTAGCCAAGCATAGAGGAGGCTGTGAGCTCATCGAGAAACAGGTAAGCTCTGTACAAATGCATGCTTTTTGTACACTGTAACGAAATATATGATATGTTATGTATGGTCACCTGGTCAAGCATAGTGAAGGCTGTGAGCTCATTGAGAAACAGGTTAGCATTATAAATGACTACTTTGTAAGCCTATACATGTACATCAAATATATTAAAGATATTTCATTTAGAGTTAAGTGGTGCACACAGATGTTGGGGTGTAACAAAGTGGTTGTCATTAAGCTTTTCTTCTACCTGCAGCATACATGGCTTAATGAAACATGTAAGAATGTTCAAATGCACAGCAAAATATTCTCTGCATTTGTTTTGACAGTTTTTTTCAGCCGGTGAATATGAGTCAATCAATGATTTTGTTTTTCAAGGACTTGACATATTTGGGTAACCATATCTCACCTTGATATATTTCAGAATCATATTGCAGAGATGTGTGAGGTGTTACGATTTGGAGATGTAGAGACGATGGACACCATTCTCAATCTTAAGGCTGCATTGTGGGCACTGGTAAGTGAGATGGTCCTGAAAGAATTACCTCGAGAGTATGTGATCGTGTGAAAGTTCTCTCTTGGAACCTAATGAGAGTCTGAGCCAGAGATTAGTTGATGAAACAAATTTGTTTCTTTTGAATGTTAGTGGTACATGTTCACTCAGGAGGCACGATGGCTCGGTGGTAGAGCAGTGGTCTCGTAACGGAGAGGTCCAGAATTCGAAACCAAGTCAATGCACTCGTGCCCTTTGGTAAGGCATTAATCCTCATTACCAAGTCCCTTGGGGAGGACTTAAAGTCCTCGGTCTCCTGGTTGCTTATCTACAAGCATTTACATGCTTTCTTAGCAGTCAGGTAAACTATCATCAATCAACCATCAACTTTCTTTGAAACCACATGTGTATGTAACACATTTTAGGAGTCTCCAGAAACATTTGTTGTGCTATTGTAAACTGTTATCACTTGTTGATACTGTATTGCATAGGTTTCTCCTTTTTTCCCTCTCCATCTCCTTCTCCATCTGTCTGTTTTTAATTTAATTTTATTTTATTCATTTTTTAAAACTCTATTTCAATATGCCTTCTCCCTGTCTACACTGTACAACTCTCGTTCCTCTCTTAATCTCTCTCTTCTCCTCTCCATCTCTCTGTAACTCTTACTCTCTTTGCCTAACTCCCTCCAGGGTCACACTGGTAGTACTACCTGGGGTCTGAAGCTACTACAGCAAGAGGGTATCATCCCTGATATCATCAGACTTGCTGAGGAGTGTGAGGTCTTCTCTATACGAGGGTATGACAACAACTTTCTTTCATACGCATGAAGTCCACTGCACATCTCATGACCCAAATTTAACGGATTTGCAATAGAATTAAATTGTTGTCCCCTATACAATTACAAGTTATACAACTTTCATCCACTATGCTTTATGAAGCATCATGGAATAATGAACATAGGGTGAAATTAAAAGTGTGTGATTTTCTTGACATTTGGAAACACATACACTGAATATTTGACTTGCTCTATAATGGACTGAACTTGTATTTTGTTGATATGTTTCAGGCAGTAACGGTTTTCCAGAGATGCCAACTAGTACGGATTTCCCGTAATTTCTACGGGAAATCGGCCGATTACGGGCGGTACGATTTTCATACCATAAATCCCGGATTTTGCCGATTTTCAAAATTAGCACTTGAAGTGAAAATGCGCCTGTTGTAACTATAGGCTAGCGCACGTACGTACGTTCATGCGCGATCGCTAGATATATAATAGCTAGATGGTGCTGTGGCGCACGCACGCACGCACGTACAAATGTTTCAAGGATCAAGAAAACAAATCGTCAAATGGAGAAATAAACAAGCATTCAAATAGTCTTTAGAGATCTGTCAAGGTTTGTTTGTAGGTCTAGTTTATTATTTCATCTCAAATAGAATTTAGAATTCTCTTATTGACAAGTTAAGAACACCTAAGATGTTCTCGATCGTAGTTACTTTCATTTGCCAGCAGCCGACCTAGCGTTGTTTTGGCAAAAGCTAGCCGCCAGCTTCCCACCGCGAAGCATTCGAGTCCCGTAACACTAACAGACCGCTCATGTTCTGCCGAGAGTGTGGCGGAAGGTTTGTGTGTGAGGTGCGATTTCGATTTGGGAGTAGAGTTGCCAAGTCCTTTTGACTTTCGATGTTCGTGAAATTGACGATTTATTTATTCATTTGCTCATCATTAATTTTAGTTACTTTAAAATACTGTTTAATGTGCAAGTTGATGTTCTTAATCAATCTTTCCTGTTGATCACATTAACTTAGTCTAGATTTAAAAAGTTATTAAATTGATCGTAGACCTAGATCTATTCGCATTAAAGCCATTATGAAATTAACATTGTATCTTTGAACTTATTTAACTTATTTAATTGGTTGTCATTATGATTATCTGTTTTTGGAAAATTGCCCCTTGTTCTTAAGAAATTGCCCCTTGCTCTGGTAAATCCCGTGAGCAAGGGGCAACTTTAAAATAAATTGCCCCTTGCTCCTGGCTGCTTAATCTAAGGCTTGCTTTCAACAGAACACTTTCAATATGGAGTTGACACCAACTTATGAACTTACATGTGCAAGGACGCTGCAAAGACTATAGTAACATATCAAGACATTTTGTCATGAGTTCATCCAGTCTTTCAGTAGAATACTTTCAATATGGAGTTACATGCACATGTAACACCAACTAATGAACAGGTATGTTACTTTTATTTAACTTGTTGTGCTATCGCGCTTGCCTGCGGGAGCTGCGCTTGCCAGCGTGCAGAAAAATTTGCGTCGCGCAAAAAATTACTGATTTTGTCTCCAAATTACTGATTTTTAGCCTTATGATTACTGATTTGTGCTCTGAAAGGTTGGCATCCCTGGTTTTCACAGATATTATGGTTTTTTAAATGTGCATGTAGTACTCAGGATAGTACACACACATGCTCAGTGGCAATTATTCCTTATCTGCTGTCTTCTTGTTTCTTTCTTGTTGGTGCCTCAGGACCTGCTTCTATGTGCTAGGTTTGATCAGTAAAACGAGACAAGGAGCAGACAGCTTGAGCTGTCTGGGTTGGGAGAGCATCCGTCATTGCCGAGGCGAATACTTCCCTGTGGTGGAGGATAGAGAGAATAATCTACCCACCGTCCTCCCCATCCCGTTAGAGGAGTACAACCACAATCATCGAGATCTCTCCTCTCCGTCAGCTTACCAAGCTTCAGTACCTACGGCATGGAAAGCCCCAAGACTCCAGGAGACAGCAGCACTCCAAAGGTTGACCCCAACGTGAAGTTCTTTGCAGGAGAACCTAGTCCAGTACAGAGTCCTCAGACGCCAGGAGGACCACCAAATTTCTTTTGGAGGTGACTGGGGAAACAAACTCTGGAGGGGATGCTAAGGTGCTTCCGTCCACCGAGAACGATCAATGTCACCCAGCCCTCTTGTTAGACTCAGTAAGAGAGATCGAGTGAATTCAGCCACAGAGCAGCTACCAGGTATCAATGAGGTATCCGACGGAGGAAGAACAATCGTAGTTGATAGGGCCTCAAGGACACCGTTATTGCGTAGAGCGCAGACGATGCCTACGATAGAAGGGCAAGATGATGATGAGCCTCCACCCTTTGATTCGGTGATTACCAAATTACGCAGCAATAGCGATGCCAGCTCGAGGATGTGTAAGGACAGGAGCTCAGAAGGTGTGCGATTCAACCAAGATGTGCATGAGAGATCGCGAGCGCAGTCACGGGACAGGAGCCACAGTCTGAAGCGGCGCTGCGACAGCAATGAAAGTGGGAACAGCAGCATGGGGACCAAAAGTCGGAGCGAGCTTCGCTACAGACACATCTCAGACCAGCGGTGTGGGTTCGATGCATTCCAACCCCTCAAGTCCCCCCGTAGAATCCTCCATGTCTAGCGTAAGCACCGTCTCCAGCTCTATGACTGTAAAGAGTATCCATTCCTCAGATACACTCCGTAAGAGGCACAATCTCAAAAGGACTCCAAGCTTTGTCAGGAGGATATCCAAGACTCTGTCACCAAACCTCAGCTCCTATTCCAATCTTTTTGAGACTAGTGCGGCTTTCACCTCTGTACGGGATGCTCATGGTTATGCTACTTTGAAAGCATTGAAGCTACAACACAGACAGCTGAGCAGTGGAGAGGATGATAGTTTGATTAAGAGAGCATCATCATTTGGTAATCCAAGCGAGATGAAGTTGCGGAGAGGATTGTCAGGAATGGTGGAGTAAGTCTGATCAATATTTTTTGTATCATAGACACGGGGCATGATACTGGCAGGTATTTGATGGAAAGAGCTCTCTGAAATTCGGAATAGCCCCCAGGCTTCAACTCCTATTTTATTGAGATAGAGCACTACTACCTCGTTTCTGGAAATGAACCATTTAATATGGGTCCTGATTTCAATTCCATTATTTAAAGAATTCATTCTGATAGGCTCAAGTCAAATATGATTTGATACTGCATGCATAAAGTCTATTGTGAAATTCATTCGTATAATTATTGAACAATCTTTCTTTTTTAGAAACATTTTATGCAAATACATTTTATAAATAAATTGGTTATATTGTGATGTATTAAAGATACTATGTCCCTTTTGCAGCCAACATTATAGTTATATCGACTGCTACGAGAGGACTAGCTGTTTCTATACGCTCAAGGGATAGTTGAATCCCCTGCTATCACCCCAAGGCGCGCCTGGGTGGGCGGCGCGCCGAAGGGTGATAGCAGGGGATTCAACTATCCCGCGAGCCAGTATAGAAACAGCTAGTCCTCGAGTATAAAGCAGTCGATATGACTTTATATGCCGAATTAAAAAAATTTACCAAGAATTCTTACCTTAGACTTTTAGTGAGTAAAAATTTGTTAAAACATCCCAGAAAATCTGAAACACTGTCTGTTAATCTTCGCTTAATCTTCGAGTGAAAGTTTCAATCATTTGGGAATCGCAGACAAAAGAGCACTGTATATGGCGTCCGTGCTCGCACGTAGACAATTTTAACACGCAAACCAATGGGGATCGCAGTAAACCAATGGGAATCGCAGGATAATGAAGCGGAGGGTAGAAACTTTTAACTAGGCCCTGTGGGCTATTGCTATGCCCTGAGAGTTGGGCATGGCTTGAAATCACGACTCCAATTTCGACCAATCAGATGGCTAGATTTCTAAAGTGAGGTATATAACAAATTCTATAAAACTTTGCAGGAATTATGAATATGTCATGTATGTCCTATCTGTGAAATTTAAATGTTAGCAGTGTCCTAATATTCAAATTATGCAAGGAAACCTGTTTACTTGCTAGACTTCACTGTCAGACACTATTGAGTGACTGACTGGCTTTTTTCATCTTTGGTAATAACATACATAAAATGAGCTGTAAAGGGTACATGAGCATTTTCTACATCAATAACCCACTTCTTGTAATGGCCAAAATTTAACTGGTTGAATTTTTGCGCAGCATAAAACGTACGACCATTCAGTACAATGATCTGAAAAATCAGACTATTACTTACTGGCTCTATAGAGTACAGAAGCTGTGACGTCATAAAAATCTATTTTTGGAATTTCTCAATTTTTTCTTCATTTCCCGAAAGAGCATCAAAAATAATGTCCAAATATCGAAAACCAATTGAATAGGTTAAGTATTGGCTGAGATATGACCATCTGAATAAAAAGATTGCCTATGGGAACTCAGTGTTATATTGCTCTGGCTCCTAATGTTATGAACCAGAGCAATATATCACTGAGTTCCCGTAGGCAATCTTTTTATTCAGATGGTCATATCTCAGCCAATACTCAACCTATTCAATTGGTCTTCGACATTTGGACATTATTTTTGGTGGTCTTTCGGAAAATGAAGAAAAAATTGAGAAATTCCAAAAATAGATTTTTGATGACGTCACACTTCACCACTCTATAGCTCCTAAGTCAATTCGACAACTAAAAGTCGTTATTTTCCCACTTAAAGACATTTTCAAGCCCCCTCTTTTTTAGGGAAGTTCTAAATTAGTATTGTCTTTCAAATGCCGTTGGAATTTAACCTTTTCATTTTTTTGGCCTGCAAATGGGACATAGTACCTTTAAACAAGATGAATCCCATTTCTGCTGTATATGAATCATAAATTGATTAATTGATGTATTATGACTATTGCAGGAGTATCAGCATGAGTTGTCTAGAGAGGGCGTCTGTCATATCAAAAGCACCTTCTATGAAGTCTCTTCATACAAGTACATCATCTACCAGCAAGACTGAATACCTTGGTCTATGTTTACCTGTTGATGTTACACTTATATTCCATGTAAGTCGTTATGAAGTATACTTTTCTCACGATAAAGATATAAAAACCATTCACCAGGTTTAGGTCAAACTGAGATTATCGGCTAAATGGTAATGTAGCTGATAAGAATGTTTTTCTCCACATTTTGCTCCAGACTGAATTTTTGACAAAGGTATGGGGTAAGGGTTTAAGGTTGAGTTTGAGTTTTATGCTTGACTAAGGGCTAGGTTCAGGTACATGTTTAGTGTTGTGGTAAGGGTATTCATTCCAGAGTTGAAGAAGGAGTTTGATGTAAGAAATTGAACATGAATTTATTGATTTATGAGTCAAATAATCATAGAAATGTAAAGGTTGTCAGAAGAGTAGAAAAGGATATGCTTCTTTGGTCTTCACAGAGTTTGATGGGATGGTGCTTCTGTGAATATTATTTCTGGATTGATTGAAACATGTAATGACTCTGGTTGAAGTAACTTTGTATCAAAACTGCAGATCACTTTCAACTGGTTTCATATCTGATATGGGCCCTGTTTAAAAAAAACAAGTGCCACAGATTTATGACAATTCTGCTCACAGACAATCAAATGTAAGGATTTCAGTAGCTTACAACAATTATTGTATCTTGCTATTGATAACAAGTTTTATGAAACAGGGCCATGGACAAGTAACTCTCAGATTGATAATTTGATTCATTTTGTTTCCACCAGTCTGATGAGAGTCAATACAAGGATGGTCACAGCGCCCCCATGAGTGACACCGTATCTCCTGCCATGACAGACATCCACATACCTCAGGTTCAGGTCTACAGCCCAGACTCTGGTTCCACAGCCAACAGTAATGCCCCTACTCACACCCTGGAATCACCAACCAGCCACCCCTCGGACCAACATGATATAGCCCAACAGCAGACACTGAGCATGGGAAATGCAGACTATTCCAATCTGAGAATAGGAGAGGGGGATGGATCAGGTGTGAGGGAAGGGGAAGAGGAGGAAGAGGTGCATGTGGATAACAATCTGCATCAGATTGAGCATTGTCTGGCATGTACAAAGGTCAGGACAAGGTCATTGGAGAGTCAAGATGGTGAGTAACTTTTGATTCAATATTTTCTTATTTCAAAACGTTCAAGTTATTAGAACTCAAGTGAATTACTTTTGAGTATTCAGATTTTTTCCTTGATGCATCAGATAGAAAAAACAGTGATACTTCTCTTATATAGATAACAAATTGTTTTCAAAGCAACTGGAAATTCATAAGAGGATTGGAAAAAGTCATTTTATATGTCCAGCAACACAATCCTGTTTTACCCTCTTCTTATGGGGGCCTGAACAAGTTGAAGCTACATGTATCAAAGGAAATCCACGAAGGTGCTACCGTACATGACTGATTGAATGGTCCTAATCTCAGTTCTTTTTTTTATGTTTGGTGTCATTTTCATAATTGATTTTTCCCATGTTATTTCATAGCAGCACCTAGAGGGTGATGCCTAACATAATTCCTCTTTTTTTTCTCCATCAGGTGATACTATCCCTCACCCAGATGACCCAGCATCTCTGGTCATCTTCCAACCCGTCAATCCTCCTCAGCCTCTCCTCATCCGTTCCCGTGGCAGCAGCTCAGCCAGCGCCAGTAACCCGTTTGGTAGTAACAGCGTAGATAACAACACCCCAACCAGCGTGGGTAGTTCAGGGACAAGCATCTCACAGTCCAGTCAAGGAGCTGTAAGGATGAGGGATGATACACCCAAAGGAAGAGAGATGATTAGGAGAGAGGTGATCAGATTGGTGATTAAGATGAGCAGCTCGGTGGGCATGAAAGCACATGAGGAAGGATTGCTGGGGTAGGTGGAAAATCTCTTTCTTTAAAATACTCATCTTATACATGGAGCAATATTTGATTATACCGTAAACTATAAACACGTAACACCATATGGTCCCTTTGTGTGTTTAACTATTGTTAAAAGTTGGTTCAAATGTGAACATTACATGGTATGAACTCATACAGTTTAGAATAACTAATATTTTGAGTATTGGCAAAAGCTGGTCTGATGGAGTTAAATCTCCACCTTTGTGAGAGTGTATTTCAATGCTCTGTTGTTATGTTTTGAAATTCCCTATCCCAATCAGTTTCGATTTGAATTTAAGAGAGAGAGAGAGAGAGAGAAGATTTATTCATTTATTCCTTTTTTTTCTTTTTTTTATTCGAATGGAGATCCTGTTTTGATGCAAGCAGTTTGAATGAGTTCTCAAAGAAAAATGCCATGGGTAAACCGTTAATTGTATTTTAAAAATTATATTGTGATATTATCATCTTGCCCCAGAATGTAATATTCATACCTGTTTCTGTTTCAGATTACGTGAGAAGTTTCCTAAAGCCTTTGAGAGGACTTGTTTATTCTCTGATGTCATGAATCTATTAGCTACCAGTAGCTACAGACTCTCATCGAGGAGATTCATACAAGAACTCTTCCAAGAGGTTCATTTTCATGAGGTAGGATGTCCTCCCCGCTCCTTTCTATCATTTTACTCGTCTTGCTTTACTTGTATCTTTTTCTAAAACATTATTGAACTCATTCAGGATATTAAAAGACACTTTGTGGTTTGGCTCAATACTTTTTGATTCAAAAATCTAATAGATATATCATAATCAGGAGTGAAAAGAGGAAACATTTCTGCACAACATGTGCTCATGTACACGGCATTATGCTTGTACACTACTGTAAAAGTAGAAATATTTGCGGTACATTAATTTTCGCGGATTTCACGCTAAAATTTAAGAACCCGTGAATATGTTTTGGGGTCGCTCTGCGCGAAAAATTAATCACGCGAAAATAACAGCATTTATAGTATGTCATTTTGAACTTTTTTAAAGAAAAATAAGTATGGACATCTTCAGACCATTTTTCCTGTTTGCAGTGAGCAGTTGTCTGTACATGTTCGACTGTAATAATCCTATTGTTCTTCTTCTTTCCAGCTCCATCATGAAGCCGAGAGAATTCTTAGTTTGGAAGAGAGCAGCGATACACCATCCAACTCATCAGGATCCTGACCTCTGACCTTTGACCTCCGACCTTTGACCTCTCATTCTACTTGACCAATCAAGACGGAAACATTGTGCTACTGCAATCAGTTCCTCAAGTTTTCTAGTCATCGAGTAACAAATCATGTGCAATAATTTTAAGTGAACTTTCTGCAAATGTATCCTTCAGAATTGTTTGAGAATTTTATTGATGCAGTAAACGTAGACTAGAATTTTATTTTACCTGAAAAAGCCACGTTTCAGTGAGCTTGTAATAATGGATATACTCAGTGTGTCATATCATGATGGTATTTATTCATATTTTCAGGTTTTATTCATTGTAAATTGCTGGTCAGCACAGATCTATATGCTATGCTACATACAATTTAAAGGAACCTAGTTTATCTGGTAGGGCCTTGCTAGACAAGACTAGCAAGTTGTGCTTGATAAGTAGCACCTAGGCTAGAGATTATGCATAAAGATTGATGAAAAGTTAACATTGTTCACAGATTGGACATGAAAAGTTTATTTTTCAGACCTCTGTAACCGCTATGTGTTTCATTGATTAGACGGTGCTTACAAGAGCAGCTACATGTAGTACTTTACATTCAATAAAGAAAAAAAAGTTTATTGATTCCTATAAATGTATGTATGTTGACTGCCCTGTCTGTACTCGTTTGTAGGTACATGTACAAAACCCCAGCTGCTGTCATAATGCAGGTTCTTGTGCTGTAGACTCTCTCTCTCTCTCTCTCTCTCTCTCTCATGTAGGCCTTGTACTTGGAATGTCTAATTTATGCAGCTGTAAGCAAGCAGATTTTTTTAATAAGCTGGGCATTAGCCACAAAGAATTATGTTGAATGTTAAATTAGAGTCTTTAGTTTTCCATTGTTTAAGTATTATGTGATAATGATAGGTACGTGTACATTAAGTGGGTCTTTCTGGTATTAAGTTAGGTAAATTCATGAAAGTTATAGCATTTATGGGAAGTAGAAAAGAAAACAAAGTTAAAAGTTAACTCTGTATTAATGTTAACCCTCTTTGTAGAGGTCATAATACTAGCATCTCAAAGCTCTTCATAGATATCATGACTCGGTCATTGCATTTATTCATGCACACAGTGTGTGCACCATCTCCACTCTCCGGAGAGTATTCTTACCATATGGTCACCTTGAGGTCATACAGGCATGACATGTTCAATCACATTGGCTTTGGAGATCGTACCAGATCCTCATTTTATCATCTCCCGGGTACAGAGTGGCAAATGTAGATTTATACCTTCAAGGGACATGTATCATGACTGCACATCAAGAATGTAGCAATACTTCAAGGGAAATACCGAAGAAAAAAGAAAACGGTCGGATTATACACCCTTTTCAAGCTTAGTGCATGAAAAACACAACAGCGTTTAGTTTTTCACTTTAGAAGGTTGCGTTTAAGGAGAGCGACTACTTTGAAAATCGTATTCTAAACCATGTTTGATCGCAAGTTTCGCGAGAATATTGAGGCCCGATTTGATGACGTCATGGGGTGAAGTAAGTGCAAACCAGGAAGTGTCGCTTGTGAGACAGAGCCTATAGCTAACTAGCTCACTGGAGTGATTGTCTCGACGAAATCAGCTCGATGAGAGCGATAGATGGAGAGAGAAGATGATAAACTAAACACTGTTGTGTTTGTCATGCACTAAGCTTGAAAAGGGTGTATATTTTTATTTCTTCGGTATTCCCCTTTAAAGTGTAACAATCACAATAACATGTTTTGCTCTTGATGTAAGGGTAAGGAGTTCCATGGTACTATACTGTAGTCAAACTATGAGCTTCAAGTATTTCTTCTAGAAAGAGATATACCGGGGAACTGTAGAATGCCTTGTTTAGTGGACTACTTAACGCACACGTACACCCTCAATTAGCATAGGGCGACCAAGGTAAACCAAGTCTGACTTGAGTTCCGTGCGCGCGCTACACGCAGGGTTTTATATTATCCTATATTTTCTTCATACCCCTTAGCTATTAACCAATGGAATGCCAGGCAAAGTTTTTTAAATTGAGTTGACACATTCTACTTATACACAAATTTTGTTTGCTATGTCAGTGATGAAATCTCTGGAAGTATATGTACTCACTCCAAAGGGTCATTTTACAACAGCATTTCAAATTTATCAAGAATGTGTTTTTCTTATCTTTTACTCTTTTATAATTTTATTTTGACAGCAAATCTTAGAGCCCCACTGCACTACTTGTAGCTACCGGTACTTGCGCCCTCTATATAGCAAACAATGCCTAAGCGGTACCTGTTGGTCCCCCATGATCCCCTTTTTCTTATGTTAATTGAGAGCTTATTTGATGAGATAACCACCTGTCAGTGACCATGCAGGGAGGTCTAATCCCCCTGGCCAAACTGGTGCAGATGGGCTTTAAAACTTTTTTAATGCTATTCCACTTTAATAGTGATCACAATAATGCTGTTAAAGTGTACTAGTAGTATACTTCATATATTATTTTAAGTGTATGTAAAATGAGCTTTAATCCAATTTTTTTTCTTCTTCAAATATGATATTACCTGCCAAGAAATACCATGGAAATGTGATACCAAATCAAGAAATGTGCTCTACAGTATTCCATGTGAACTTCAACTGTAAGAATCACTAATAAGATCATAGGATACGAATTATTTTGGTAAACCCAGCAGGGAGTCAACAGACACCCAGTTTGACCCTGAATTGAAAAATCATAAGCAATACTACTTGGACTGCCTCAATACATTCCCCCTTCAGAGTGAATCCCGCCCCCCTGTTTTCTGGATATGCCTAAAATCATGTACTTTCTTTTATATGAAAGTACCGCTTACACATCATTAGAGCAATATATCCATCAAGTTTCCTTAGGTGTCAAAATGAAAATTGAATGTGCATTCAGAATCATGCAAGGCAGTTACTATGTAGTCGACTGAACTTATTAGACTTTGGAATTTCTACCTCGTCTACAGGATGTCACCTTACCAATGCAGTTTGTTAGTTCTTTGATTCGACGTGATAAATTGCGGGATTCACACATTTTTTAAGCTGCTGCAATTTTATTCCTTTTACAGAAGCACAAATGAAATGAGTTGAGTTCCATATACAATATCTGAATGTTTTGATCTATAAACTTACTCTTGGATTTCTGGAGTTTTTTTTATAAATACATTTCCTCTGCTTTTCATACTGCGAATGTGACGGGTGCAGCTATGTGGACTCTGTTTGTTTATTCTATATCCAAACATTGAGCATTATAACAATGCCTTATCATACCATTAGGAACCATGCCATTGAAAGCAGCCTTTAAAGAATTAGAATTCCACTTTTCCTTTATATACATGTTATTATATTCCATCTCATTTTAACTTCAGATGCATTACACTCACTTTTATTATGATTGTAATATTATCATTGAATAATATGAACCGCTGTTTGTCACATCTTCAGTTTAGTATTTGATGAAAATTATTTGTTAACAAGAAACTAATGCTTGGATGGGGATAGAATTTTGTTTCTAAATTGATCACCCATATGGTCTTAATCATGATTATTGTGTATACATGTATGTGTCTGTCTTTGACTATAAAAAAATGGCAAAAACTTTCATTTGCAATATTCTACCTGTTCTTCATGTACATGTATCTGGGTCTCTCTCATTATATATATTTTATTGGAGGGTTATGATTATATATATCAAGTGTTGTTTTCACATGACAAGTATTCTTAAGCATAGAGAAAGATTTAAAGATTTAAAGTTTTATTGCAGTTTATATAAATGTTATTAAAACCATAGGTGCGTCACAAAGAAACATGTATCCCAAGCTGTACTTGAAGGTATTTATGCAAGTCAGGAGAATAAAATAGTTTTTATTGTAACCCACCTCGGCATAGAGAGCGATGCATTTGATTTATTTTATGTGGGAATTAGGTACTAGAATGTACTTTATTAAGCACATACAGTTAACAACTAAATTATTCATACCCTTACCAATTTTGTAATTTTTCAAGTATATGAAAAATAGATTTGTCCAAATTTATACTTTCTGCAAATGTGACATATTAAAGTATACATCTAAAAGTATTCAGCAAAGGCTCATATTCAACCAGTCCACCCTTATATCTTGAGTTATGAAAAACACAAAAACATCAAATTTACAAGAGTTATGAATAATTTAGTTGTATAAATGTATGAGAAGTGAATTAATTCATAATATATGTACAGATCGTTGAGAAGTAAAGCACTTGACATAGCTAGCCATGACACACGTGTGCAGTAGATGTACATGTCTGTCAAGGAGGACCATTTCCCAAATGCTTTCAATTATATACATTTTTTTTAAATGCCTGGCTTATAGTAGGATTGTTCAGCGACATCATAAAAACAATGCTGTGTGTACAATTCCTTATGTTTTATGATTTTATTGTGGTAATGTCTGTTTTGTAAATGTCATTAATATCATGTAATTATTGAAGAAAATTCTGTTTATCTGAAATACAATAAATAGGCTTTGCTTCGTACACAGAGAGATGCAAGATGTGTAGTGTTTTTATTTGAGGGGATAATGAAACGGAGGAGTTGAAAACTTGTTTAAAACTAACTCAGTAAAGGATTCTTCACTTGTATAGATTTATCAGCTTCACTTCTACAGACTGCAAACACTGCTATTTTTCATTTCTTGCTTCATTTTCCAAATAAAAATACCTAAATCAGAAGCAAATTTACATGAATAGGAAAAGGAAATACTTGGCAAAAGGCTGAAAAATAGCCAAGGTGTATAGCACAACAGTGATATTTTAAAACTTTTCTATGTGTTATCGATTCAAGGATTACGTCCATTTTAATTTTACTAAAATTCCTGGTGTCATATGCCTTATGGTATTACAATAAAATGTTCTGTGCAATATGTTATTATTGAAGAAAATTCAGTTTGTCTGAAATGCAATAAACTGGCAGAATTATATGCTCTTTGCGCACATGCATGCGTCTGGTGTATCTCGAAAAGTATTGAGCCAGACCTCAACATGCGTGCAATTATCCTGCATGGGTTTTAAGGCCCCTCTAAACTGTTGGGAGCCCCAAAAATTTGATGGCCCAATTTCACTTAAATTCTATCATAATGTGAAAGAGGATGTCATTTAAGACACATTTCTGCAAGGATTTTCAAAACAAATATGTTTGAAATCGAATATTGATGAAAGAATGCAAAATTTCGGTTTTCTGCGTACAACAGAAAATCCTAATTATGTATTCTTTTATCAATACTTGTCTTCAAACACAATTTTGGGAGGAAATCTTTGCAGAAGTGTGTCTTAAATGACATCCTCTTTTACATTATGATACAATTTAAGTGAAATTTTGCCATCAAATTGTTGGCAAATTTGGGGCTCCCAACACTTAGAGGGGCTTTAAAGTGAGAATCTCAAAAGATGAAAGGGACATTTTAAGAGTGAGAGAAAGAGAGAGAAGAAGGGATCAAACACAAATGGATCCAGGAAGAAACCAAATGACAAAATATATGAGAGAGACTAAAAAGAGAGAGATTGTAATAAATATCACTTTATTGATAAGCATACACTACATGTACCCATGTATTATTGGGAGTGGATGGCTTTATGAGACTGGCTAGAGATCATAGGAATGATTTTTAATGAGCACTCTTTCCATTTTATATGGAACATGGAGACACTTTATCATACACACTTGGAATGAGAGTGAGATAGGTGTACACTGTACTAGTATATAAGGCATACAAACTGAAGTCATGAAATACATGGACATGATGTACACATACTTGTAAGACACTTCATGTATACATGGTAAATGTTAATCTCAAGTTTTCCAAATACTGATTGCGTCTCTATTGAACTGAACGCAGGAGTCCCAGTTCAATTCTCAATAGCAGCATAACACACACATAACTATTAAACAGCTATATACAGCTCTTTACATAACAATTTTTTAAATTTTTTGTCGTTGAGAAAAAGTAACTACCTGTTGGTCCAGATTATATTTTGCAAAAGTCCATCTTACATGTACATGGATGTTATCAAGTATGAGTAAGTGTTCCTATTTGTTTTTCAGACATACTCGTTATTGCTTTGGTAATTACCACATAGTGGTGGTGGTGGTTATTTTACCTGACTGCTAAGAAAGCATAAATGCTTGTTAGTAAGCAACCAGAGGACCGACGGCTTTAGGTTCTCTCCGAGGGACCTGGTAATGAGGATTAATGCCTTACCAAAGGGCACTAGCGCATCGACTTGGTTTTGAACCCGGGTCGCCGGATCACAAGACCACTGCTCTACCAACTGAGCTATCGCGCCTTAGAACACACGCCTTATACACACTTATGTGCTATTGTCAAATTTCTGTTGAAAATGAAAGTGATTGAATTGTACATATATACATGTATATATCTATCAATCCTTGAATTGCTACATGGATAATGTGAAAGAAAATTTCTATCTCAGAAACAAAACATCATATCGGTAATTATCACATTAGAAAATATTCCTCTAAAAAAATTATCTTGATGTCCAGAAAACATTTCTTGTCAAAGCAAACATTAATGGACCGGTAAAGAGCACCAGTACCTTACTACCTTTAAAGTTTACTCAGCAATACCTGGTGTAGCATAATAACTGCTTTGTGTAGTCATCCCAACCATAAACTACGAAATAGAACAAAGTGCTAACGGACATCTAAAATAAATACAAGAGCAAACAAGTTATACATGTACTATTGTAGAGTTTCTATACAAGTATATAGTTACATCATTACAAGAAATGAACAACACAGAACACACAAATTCCAGGATGATTTGCAGCATAGGCTACTTAAGACTACACACATATCTAGAAGCTTACAGATCAACATTCACTATGAGGTTACTTTACTTATCACACATATTAAAATATATAAAACATAACGATAGAACAACAAGCTTACAGATCATTATTCACTACGAGGATACTCATAACACATATTAAAACAACAAAACAATAGAACAAGCTACAACAATCAAGAATGGAGTTTCAAGCATATGCATACAGGCATAATTTCACAAGGTGTTGATTACTCTCAGCAAAATTCATATCAACTTTTTGATTTATAAATTCTGCAAGCAAACAAAAATAGTAACACTTTGTTACAGTGACATCCTTTGGAAAGGCACCACACTTAAGCCGGCAACGCCACCCTGGACAAGACAAAATCTTGGAACTTATACTTAAGACATTATTATTCATCATCTCTAAAAACATTTGTGTAAAGAGAATGTAATACACCCCTTCACGGTTTGCGTCATCAATGTTTTTAGATGCGCATGTATTGTTGCGTCACTGGCTGCACTGCGCGCTCACATCATATTTAAAATGGCGCCGCGGTCGGCGCATGCGCACTCTTGTAACCGTGAAAGGGTGCATTACAGTGCATTCACTTCAGTTGTACATTACTGGTATAAAAATGATTAAGTCACACAGCGTGTTAACAAATGTTAAGTACATCTTTAAAAGTGTTAAGTACATCTTTCAAAAATTATATCTACCGGTACATGTATATTACAGGTGTAGGTTAAAAAAGATTGTCTGGCAGTGTTGATAAAAACATTAGCACCATGATTTTCACAAAATATATGTTACTTTTGGACAGAACATACATGTATAGCACCAAAACTGTTTTTATAAAAGATATTCATGTATATTTTGACCAACATGACAAAGTTACATGGAGAATATAAAAATAGATTTCAAAATTTGTTAACAAATGTGAAATTAATCATTATTTAATGAAGCCATCCTAAGAAAAAGTATAACATTATTTGAAAGAAATGATTTGAACATTTCTTTATTAAAAGTCTATCAAAAGATCTACTGGCATGTCAATCATTACAAATAACAGATGAAAAATAGGAAACTACTCCATGGTACTTGCATAATAATAATAATACTAAAGGCACAGCATTTAGAACTGAAAAATTGGGATACAGTATGCTTGCTTGCTTTGCTTAGTATTGCATAGACAAATATAATTGCATTATATTACTTTAAGGTGTTCTAAGTTTGAGAGAGCAATCTGCTATAAAGTAGTTAAGCCACCTCATATAGATCATATAAACAAGTATGATTTACTAAACTGCAGCCTCCAGAAGAAAAGAAGTGATCTTTCTAACGATTGATTAATCATTCTTTCCAACTTGATGTACAACAATGACATGATTTCATACCCACATCACACCCTTGAAAACAATTATTGACCAACACAAAACTAACAGTAAACCAACATCACACCCAATCGCTCAGAAACTGTCCATTATCGGTCAGTTTCAGGTGACTGGTGATGGGGCTTCCCCTGCTAGGGTATTCCCCTATCACGGGATCACCCCCCACCTCAGGGTATTCCCCTATCACTCAGCATTCTTCATACATACATAGCTCTTAGCAGTAATATCACAGTCCTTGTCTATCCATCGTAGTCTAGCAGTGATGTAGGTACAGTCGTATCGATCACTACGGTTTGAGGTACGAGCAGAGGGAGACCATCTTGAGAAGGTGATAGGGTCTCCAGATACCCACTCCCATTGGTCCTCAACCTGCTTGTCATTTAGACCTGGAAATAAAAAGTGGCTATTATTTTATGTCTATATAATAGGTCTCTCCTAGGGGGAAATTCTTTGAATACTTGAGCTCTTTTACATGGAATCTTGGTGAAAGCTGAGATAATGATACAATTTTTTGTATGCACAAACAGTAGTTTTTTGGGGGTAATACATGTACAAGTACTCTTTTAATTCATCTATCACTATCATTATACATGTATATTCATGATGTCTCCAATCAAATTGCTCATGCAGGCCCTCTGGTTAATTATGTCAAAAACACAAATGAGACTGAACTAATGAATAGTAGTTGAACATATCTATAAGTTTCTTTAACAATTCTTTTAAATCATTTGATTTATGTTTTTTGTATTACCTTTGAGCTCTAGGTAGACCTACTATTTAAAGTCAGATATAACAGGATTACACAATATGACTTCTTCATTAATAACCCTCTTAAAACGAAACTAACCCATTGGGAATCATGACCTCCTGATTAAGAATTATTGCTCTTATAACCCTATGAACCCTTGAATCACACAAAGACCAATCAATTTCATATTAATTATTGACTTATACATGTATATATATTAATTCTTCAGTCTTGGTGAAAACTATAGCTCCTCTGTAATCTCAAGACTGCACAGTACAGTTTTGAGATTGCCTTTGGCAATAGTTTTCACCGTGCCCCTCGAAGTAGTCAATATTTGTATAATATTAAGCCGTTTCTTTACCTATCCAAGCAGGTTCTCCACTCAGTAAATCACCAAGCCATTTTAGCTCTCTCTTAGACAGGATGCTAGCCAAATTACCATTATACCTGTACCAAACACAGAGGGAGACAGACAATTGATGTGAGACCAAAACCGAGCATAAGACAGAGAGGGAGAGAATAAGTTGTAATCAAAAGATACAAGTAAATGCACTCTAAATCTATAGGGGATGAAACTTGAACACATTTCCCAAGGGTCCAGATTCCCTAAACTTTCGTGCAGCTAAATGAAGGAAATTCAACACTGAACATTCTGCACTTTACAAAAAGACTTTTGCCACAGACAGTTGTCTTATGTAGCAATTCATAAGAGCTTTCAGAATTTCTGGAAGCAAATAAGATGTCCATGTGCATACTCTGTTAAAGATACTATGTCCCTTTTGCAGCCAACATCAAATTCTGCAGAACTTTGCAGGAATTATGAATATGTCATGTATGTCGTATCTGTGAAATTTAAACGTTAGCAGTGTCCAAATATTCAAATTATGCAAGGAAACCCGTTTACTTGCTAGACTTCACTGTCAGACACTATTGAGTGACTGACTGGCTTTTTCATCTTTGGTAATAACATACATAAAATGAGCTGTAAAGGGTACATGAGCATTTGTCTACATCAATAACCCACTTCTTGTAATGGCCAAAATTAAACTGATTGAATCTTTGCGCAGCATAAACGTACGACCATTCGGTACAATGGTCTGAAAAATCAGACTATTACTTACTGGCTCTATAGCTCCTAAGTCGATTTGACAACTAATAGTCGTTTTTTCCCACTTAAAGACATTTTCAAGCCCCCTTTTTTTTAGGGAAGTTCTAAAATAGTATTGTCTTTCAAATGCCGTTGGAATTTAACCTTTTCATTTTTTTGGCCTGCAAATGGGACATAGTACCTTTAATGCAAGTACAAAGTATGGACTATTCATTTTGTCAAGATTCCATTAGGCTTTCACCACCTATCTAAAATTTAATAATAACAACAGGTTCATCTTCAAATACCTACAATTACCTACAAAAGTCCAAAGTACCTAGTGCTAATATTCTGTTTAATTCTTCTTGAGGTCAAGAATTTTCTCTGATCTTCAACATTGTAAATCTAGCCTTTCTCTAAATATCCTGAGCCTTATTCAATGACTGACTGATTGTATTCTCTACTGTAATTCTATGTCATCATTCTTAAGATGTGGAACTCACCTTTCTCTACATATCCTTTGAGCTTCATTCCATGATTGAAGGTGTCTAGATATCAGAAAACACCTGCTGTTATGGTAGCTCCAGCCTACAAATACAAACATAATATCAATGAGCTCATGAAATGACTGTGTGCATATGCAAGTCATATGCATTTACATCACAAAGGGGGTGGGGGGAAAAAATAAAAAACAGTCCATCAAACAAAGTATACTTGATCAAGATTATGTTTCTTTGTGTTTAGACCTGACCAATCTAATATCAGAATGCCACAAATGCTAAGCCTTAAGAAACCATGAAGAATATCACAATTTTCATTCGATCAAAAGTGTACATTATATTCCATCTTAAATGAAATATTGATAAACTATGCACATATTTGAATAAGAAGAAAGTCATTACTTAGAATGATACATAGATCTGCAAAAATGTGCCTCAATCACACATTCCTACCTCTTTCACACTGCCCATTGTCGTATGCAGTACCAGTAACTGCTCTTACAAGCTGTGATATATCAAACTCAATCCAGTAGTTGCCATCACATTTAGCCAAGCTCCCAGAATGCGTATCCTGTCGTATCTCTCCTATGTTAGCTGAGGAGCAGGGGAACGAAAACGTGGACATGGCACCTGGAGGGGGCTGGGAAGGGAAAGAGAGAAGGATCTGGGTTGAATCAAGTGATAGGGATGGGTTTCGGATATTTATATGAAATCCCTTTTGGCTGGTAAAGACCTTCACCCTTTCTGTGCCACTAGGTGGATGACTAATTACAAACATTCATTGTTCAAAAAAGGATATGCTTTTAACCCTATGTTAACGGGGGTCAATTTGATCCTCCCCCCCCTGTAGTAATTTAGCGACTACTCCGGAACCGCGGAATATATAAAGTTTTCCTTACATGACTTTTTTCTTTTAGGTCTTACGCATCTTTTAAAACAATTGTTTTGAAAATCGGACGCATAGTTACAAAGTCACATGACCTTTTGTCTTTGCATGTCAGCCCGAAAATCGCTCATTTTTGTGATTTGTGTACAAAACATATGGAAATATCATTTTTCCTAAAAAGAGATAAAACATTGGTTATTTGGTCTTGTTTAAAGTTTAGGTGTTTGTTTTGGGGTCAAAATAGTTGAATTGTAGTTAGAAATGAAATAAAACAACAAAAACAATGAAATACATAAGAAATTATCAAAACAAGAGATAACATAAGGAATAACCTGGCTCTTCCAACTTTTTTTGTCGTAGTATTATTCCAAATGGTCTAACAAATATATTAAGTGAAAAAGAATGCTTAAAGATAAAGGCCAGTTCTGGTCATGCGATTGCATTGTGAAAGAAACGTTGTGGAATCGATCAGAAAAGGTTGATTATCTAACATATAAGTATTGGTGTGTACTGCAAGGTTCTGGAATCATCAAAATGATAAGAAATTTGACCCAGTCTTGGTAAAGTTACAAGCAATGTACTGTACACAGAAAGATGTATATGGGACTACGCGACCACGTCGCGATATCTATATGGTCCCAATAGATATAATAATTTATTAAATATATCAATTAGTAGGCGGTTTCCCGGCAAAATTTGTATCATCACGTATTAGTCAAAACATATTCTTTCACATGATTGGTAATGAGAGCTTCCATTTCATTTTTTGAGAGAGGGGCGTTTCCAAAACTGGCCTTCACCTTTAAATATGAAGAATATATGATTTATGGGAAAAATGTGAATTTTATGACCGTATTTGCATTAATTACCATAAATATGCAAATGAGTGAATTTTTCAAAAAAATTGAAATTACCATAGTATTCTATACACTTCACTTGACATGCATGCAAATTTTCGCGGCGATCGGCTTTGAAACGGGCGAGATCTTAGGGGGGCAAATTGACCCCCACCGGTAAAAACCTGGTCTGAAATAGCACGGTTAGAATAGGGTTAAATGTCTTCCTCAGAAAAAGTCATTACAGTGTATGACACATTACTTTTTAAATATGAAAGAAGTAGATGTACATGCAGCTTTTAATCTAAACATTAAATGAAACAGATCACTTTGGGGCAGGATTCTCCTTCCTTTCAACCTTTAACTTTTTTTTTCTATTTCACTTATTTCTCATTTCCATAAAAACAATATACAGAGGTTCGAATTATAATTATTGTCACGTTACATATACAAGAAAATAGAAATATAGAACTTTAGTAAATCCTTGATATAACTGTAATCATCCATGTTACCTGATTGTCCGCAGTCACCCGAGTGTTGCCTTGACCTAGAGGATGTCGTCTCTGATTCACAGGGGATCCACCACCTGAGGGCGCTGCAGGAGTCAATATGGGTCTCTGTACTCCTCGGACCACGGTTGGCAAAAATACATTGCTCACCTCTGTCTGTACACAAGGATAACAATGATATCATTCATCTCATATCTTCCAGTCTACCATTCTTGAAAGGAAAAAAATGATAACAAGCATACCAAGTGTATTTAGATTGACAGATACTAATTTGTTAAAATGTTTGAATCTATGTGATATGACACTGCTTCAAGTATCGCTATGTCAAAATACATAAGGGTAGGGCTGCGATTAGGGTTGGGTATCGTGTCGGGTCAAGGATTAAAGTTAGACATTCACCTTACGTCAAAAGGTGACTAGAAGCAATTGCTGCCAGCGCATACATTGCACAATCTTGTTTTTGTTATTTGAAATCTTACTCTACAAAAATCTACACATCTTTTATAATATTTTTGGAAAATATGTCCTAATTGATGTCAGTTTAGTATTTACCTGTGGAGGTTGATCCTGCTCCAACTGTCCTGGTCGATTTTCTGCTAGTACTATGGGTACAACCTGTGATTGACCATCACCACCCCCTACTGTAGCATGGTACAGTCTAACATCCACATCAGGCGCATGTGGAGGTTGGTCAGATTTCACTGCTCCCTGGGGTGGGGGATAGCCTCCTGTACCCGGAGGGACAAATGGTTGCTGAAAACTTGTTGCTGAGCCAGGGCTTGGAGGGTTTCCCAGTGAGGCAGGCTGATCTTGTGGGTATGGATTGGGGTTACCAATCGGATACTGATTGCCATACTGATTTGGATTGAAGTTAGGATTAGGACCACCCTGTGGTGTCTCAGCCCCCTGGGGAACTATTCCATCCTCACAGCAATCCTGATCCGGTAGCGGCTCAACAATAACAGGTTGTGATCCATATGGCCCTTCATAGCGAGTCCCGTCCGTGCCGTCATAACCCACTCCAAATGGGTAGCGGTACCAGGTCTCTTCTGCGTAAGGATCAAACTGCTGTTGCTCAATCCTAGGTGCTCCTGGTGTGTACTGCACAGGAGGTCCATCATTAACGGCAGGATCAGCATCAACTAGACTTCCCTCATCAAAAACTGAGCCACCTACTCCAGGTTGGAATGGGTCATATGGACCTGGTCTAGGAAATGGGCCTCCACCAGGGTTGTAAGGACCTGGTCCAGAATTGGGCCCACCATCTGGTCCTACCCCAGGGTTGTACAGACCAGGCCCAGGACCTAGTCCACCATCTGGTCCTACTCCAGGGTTGTACGGACCTGGCCCTTCACCGGGGTTGTAAGGACCAGGCCCAAGACCTGGCCCAGGAACTGGTCCTCCATCTGGTCCCACTCCAGGGTTGTAAGGACCTGGTCCAGCATCTGGATTGTAAGGGTATGTATCCTGTGGTGGTATCCCTGGGACTGGAACTAGCTGATGATCCACTATTCCCGGTTGATCTACACAGCATCCTGGAGTATCCACTGCAGGTCTAGCATCTGTAGGGGTACTCTTGCACACACCTACATGAGAACCAAAAAAAAGCAGAATACCCATTCAAGTAAGTTATACCTGCAGCTATTTCATTTCACATGAATTCTAAAAAGCTATAAAATTGTAAAATTATAAACTTTTTAAAGCAATCTTAATAATGGAATTTGTGTTAGCATCCAATAAGAATATTGCATGTAATAAAAGCCATTATCAAACTGATAATCAAACTTGTTGCTAAATTGCCCTGTCACTGAATGGAGAAGTCAAAGGTACGTTGTCACATGCCAGTGACTGCATCAAAGATTTCAGTATATTTGAAAATTGCATTTACTTGATAGCCCCATTAAGGGCTACCCACACTGGTTACACCTTGGACTAGCCAAATAATGAAAACAAATGTAATGATGAAAGATCCAACTAACCATCCTTAGCATCCTTGATGACTACTGTAATCCTGTTATAATCTCCAATCACTGCATTGACCGGATCAACCAGAGTCACCCTGAACCTCTCTCTCGTCTCCTCCAGACCATCCTCCATCAGGACCGCATCCCATGTCACAGTGGTAACCGCTGGATCAAACTGGAGGAGCCTAGCCCTGCTGGGTTGGAAGTCCAATCCACTGGTAGCTGTCAGGTCCTGGAGCTCTAAGCTAACGAAGGAAGACAGACGCTGGTTGCCGATTCTGATGATTGGGATGGAGAGTGTACCATCGGACTCACAGACCATGAATTGAGGACGAGAGAACATCACCACAGACCAGTGCATAGAAAACCTGGGTGAGAATAAAATCATTACTTGTTAAAATACTGGCTGAAAGAGACACCCTTTAATATTTAAAATATACAGATATCTTTTCTTAATTGAAGATATCTAAAGTTTGGATTTTGCACAAAGAGACTATTATAAATTCATTGTAACTTTATAATAATTCATTTATTTATTTGATTATGAGAACATACATGTCTATAAGTACTGTATAATCTTGAAATACTCAGTTTCACTTGAATCTGAGGTCTTTGCTTTACTGACATGGGTATACCTCTACATGTGCTTATAAAGTAATTACTGTATAATTACTGCATGTGAATATAGATTATCTTCAGACATTCAAATAAATTTCTTATGTAGGCCTACACCTACAATATGACACTGAATATATACATGCAGACGAGATTGATCGTGTGACAAAATAATAATCATACATTAATTTACCTTTGATTTTTCAAACTATTTTCACGACAATCCCAGACATCAAACATAAAGCTGTCATTGGCTGCTCTAGCGTTGTCCCTCATCACATACATGACTCTCTTGTTGTTAATATCTGTCTGTACGAAGCGTCCTTGCACTCTCTGGAAAGTATCTACGCACTCCAGATGACCAAACATGGGATCCTTGATCACAGAGTAGGTCACATCATCAGCTGCACAGTCATCAACGGCCTGAAGATTCATGTTAGAGAAGACGAAACCAGTTCTATCGACCATCGTCTGCATCTTGGTGGGACCCACGTTGGTGATGAGATCCGGCGGCGAGGAATCCACGATGTTGATGTTGATCTGGAAGCGCACCGGCTCGTAGCGAATGTTATCACCGGTTAAAAATCCCCTATTGGTGCCATCTTCGACTACGAAATAGAACTCGTCAGTTTCCGCTTGTCCAAAGTCGTGACGATAAGAGATGTCGTAATTATCGATGTCCTGTTGGGTGAAACTTTGTTCAACTGGTAAACCACCGATCAAGAGGGTTCCGAAATGAGGCATTTGGGTGATGACAAAGTAAACACTTGATGCTGGGGTATCTGGATCAAGAGCATGCAGCTGTGAGAGAGAAATGATCTGGAATCCATTCTGTGCGACGGTCATTTGTTCTTTGGCCATTAGTACTGGCAACATATTATCCACAGGATTTACAACAATCTGGAATGTGTCATTGAAGTTCATATCCATTAGTAACACTGAACGTGAACTGATCATTGTGAATTTGATCTACCCTGAGATGCTTGTATACCAACCTTTGACCCAAGATGTCCATTTGAGAAAAGGTTGTAAGAGGTATACCAGGCCTAGCAACATCCTCCAAGTGTCCCTGTGTAGGTGATGATAAGACATTGAATACAATATCAGTCAGTTGCCCACTGTTATCATTTGCTGATAGAAGAGTTGGGGGTATAATGACTGTCTGGCCTTCGTCAAGTTGAAGACCATTGTTGGTGATGATAAGAGGTTCACGTTTGGTGTTCTGGATCATGATCCTGAAGTTTTGTTTTCCTGTCGAGTGGATACCATCGCTAACAGAGAAATAAAATCGATCTATGCCTTTGGATCCCAAGTCTGCAGAGTGGATATAGCGTATCAAGTTCTGATTGAGATCCCACTGGGTGAAGTTTGTGAAAATTTCTGTGATGTCTTCCCACCTATCCTCAGCAACCTTTCGCTGCAAGGTACCCCTCCTGGGCAGAGAGTTCAAGGTGTAGATGAGATGATCATCTGGTGTGTCTCTATCTTCTGTGCGAAGAATGACTGCAGATAGAATGCGGCTCTCACGAATGCTGATCCTAATGCCTGCATTTTTGACGATCTCTGGAATCTCATCATTGACAGGGATGATGGTGATGTTGACGGTTTTACGGACAGTATGTTTTCCGTCTGTCACTGTATCACAAACTTATCCTCTGTAGACTCAGACCCATCATGCACATAAGCCAGGGAGAGGGTATTGAGAAGTTGGTTGAGATTGAAGTCATATACAGGGGTGGGAGTCTCCACCAGTGAGGGCACTCTATTTATAATCATGCCATGCTCTGGCGCCCTCAAGATAGAGAACATCAGCATATCCATAGGGATATCAAGGTCATTTGCATTGATCGTTTCTGTCCTGATCTTGAAGAAAGACCCTTCGTGAACCGTGAAGTTGCGGACTGTCAGTGTTGGCACCTCATCATTCTGAGGCGTGATATTCACCACGAATGTCACATTAGGCGAGGAGTGTTCTCCATCTGTCACGTACAACAAGAAGGAATCGCTGATAGGCTCCATCCTAGTGGACAGTGACTGGACAAAGTTGATATTTCCATCAGTGATATCCTTGAAGGTGAAGGAGGTGATGGGTTTACCTGCATTACTCTTCTCAAAGCCAGGGGTTGGTAGGATGTTCTCCACAAAGCCCCAGACAGGTTGGCGTGTGATGACGAACCGCAGGTGATCTGTTGGAGAGTCTCGATCTACGGCACTGAGGACATCCACAGTCAGAGGTACTTTCTCACCTTCATCTACAAAGAAAGGATTCCCAAAGACTATCCTTGGAGGCCTATCATCAGATGGGGTGATGTTGATGATCACGTCTTTCACTGGAAGGTTTGGATTGATGGGACGCTCTTATCCGACACAATGAACGTAATCACATCTTGGATATTGCTAAGTCCTGTCTCACCACCAGTGTGTTCATAAACTATCTTTCCTCTGTTAACATCTCTCTGTGAAAACCTATTCACAATCACTCCATCTTTTAAAAGCACACCCTGAGGGGGTGCATCACCACAACGTAATGGAGCAGCAGGTCATTGGTGTCTGCGTCAGTGGCTGATAGGATGTCTGATCCAATAGTCACACTCCCTCCCTCTGAATGGTCAGTTCCGACTCCAGACCAGGTAGCAAGGCTGGTATCTCATCGTTGACTGGCATTATATTGATATCAACAGTCTCTGTGATGGAGTGAACACCGTCTGACAACCTCAATGTGAACTGATCACTTGAAGATTCAGAACCATCACTCACATAGCTGTAAATTAGAATGAAAAGAAAAACAACATTACACCATCATTACTCAATATGATATCTATAAAAGCCATGTATTAAATATACCAGACTATCATGAATTCCTGATCAATTTTAATATTTATAGCATTTGATATATCACTTGGTACTTGGTTGGGTAATCCCTTTGGCAGCTCACTCAGGAAGCTATACTAGGATGGTAGGTGAGGCGAGTAGCTACAAGCTGTGTCAATGAAGTGCTGGAATCGTGTGTGGACAAGCACTTGTTAATTTACAGTAAGATATGCCAAGTCCAGTGCAAGTAAAAACCAATTAGTATAGATGCAATATAGTATGTACATTTAGCTTAAATTGTACATCTTCATATTTCTACAGTTTTGCAGACAGTTCTAGGCCTTGTTGGAAATTTAAAGGATGAATGAATTGGCAGCAATGGAAGTAATAATGTAAACCAAATTATCAAAATAAATGGTTGGAGACCACAACCACTACTGAAAAGTGGGGCATTTTAGGATTACAGTACAGCCCTACCCAATCCTGTTTCTTTGCCTAATGCTCTTGAAACATATTTTCATTCAACAAATACATGTACTGCAAACATTATTTCTCTGTTTTTACATTTACTGTAAATTGGGTTGGATTCTTTGAGACTTTTTAATATTTCTTCTTGTCATTAACAGGATTAATACCTGTAGGAGGACTCTCTCAAAAATATTGTACAAGTTTATTCACAAAGAATTGGGTTTGTATATTATAGCCTCTGATAATGGTGTAGCAACCAAGGATGTAATGTTGGGACCGAAAGCTTACGTACACCTGTTAGAAAAGATACATTATCACAACTGCACTCATTCCTGCCAACGTTTCATTTCAGGAAGATAGACAAGTTTGGTCTTTGTTACATATATATATATTTTGTATATACATCAATAATCACTCTGAGACATTTATATATGTGACTCCTGATAGGAATGAGTGCAGTTGTAAAAATGTGAGTAAAATGTTTTTCTTCCAGGTGTATGTAAACTTTCAGGCCCAGCTGTAAATGACAAAGCCTTTTGATTTGGTTGTGTATTGAACTTAAGCAGCACATAGAGGTATGAGGCAAAATGCAAAGCCAGTCATCACTTCCACACGTTTCAGGGGTAAATATTAACCACTGTGCAGAAACACCTTGACATCTCAAAATAGACCGCGGCGGCATAGGGAGTTGATCTCTCTGACTCACGCTCACACCTAAAACCTCATCAATTATACAATCTATCAGGTTTGACAGACAGGGTCACCAAGGGCTACAACATGCTGTTAAAGTATACAATGTACACAGGGATGCCAACCTCTTGACACACAAAAAAAGACTGAATATCCTAAAAAATCAGATTTTCACGAAAACTCGACACTACCACTGGCCCGTTGGCCCCGGGCCAGTAAAATGTCAGAAAATGTTTTACTGGTAAGAACGGGCAAGTAAAATGTTTGCTCTTTCATTGACATAAATTTAATGAGAAAATTGTAAATTAGCTGCCGATTCCGCATATTCCCGCCCATGTAGGCTCGTTGTTCAACATTTTTGTCAGGGTTTGGGGGTTTACTTGTACATGTTTCTACCGGTATGCGATTCCGCGGTTTATATGTTTTTTAAAGATGAAAAATCATATTTTCAAGAGGCAATATCGTATTATCGTATTTCACTTTAATTTATTGTACTAAATACGATAACATCGTTTGGGATACGGTAGCCTTGTTCTTTTATCACATCTCTTTAATTTTACTTGATATCAATTCATATATGCGTTGATAAACAGCAAGATTTCCCTTTCTCTACTCTCAGTTATGGTGAAATATTTGTCTTCAATGAACCTTACTGTGTACTGGGAACCTGGGAGACCCTCCATACCCTGTAGCCCAGTGTTAAATGGAGTATCAAGCAAAGGTAAGTGACATACATGTTCAACCTTTATCCCTGGTTAAAAACAGAATTTCTTTGTGTTTGTAATGTAATGTAATGTTTGTAACTCCTGCCAAATATCTGTCACTACTGACGTGTACATGGTACTTCTTTAATATCACTTTGACCCTTGCTGACTACAGCCTTTAATGATTACTCACACAGCTACAGTGTATGAATGAATAATCTAATCCTCACTTATCCTCACAGTAAGGTACATAGGTGGGGACAATTTACTGTGTATGGGTATATTCATCTTGTAAACTAGCAAAACAAAGTTAAACTTCAACTATAGAATACAATGCAATGTAACAAACTATATTTTTTACAGTGTATGAAGTAGAATCGTGTATGGCATGTGAAATATTACAAGAGAAAATTAAAATATGGGTGCTATACTGCATTACTGCTACATAGTATGTCATATGGTTTTTGTTTATCAATCCAATAATTCTCTCATTCCAATGGACCTACATGCAGTACAGGAACCACTCAGTTCCTGTAGGAATTGGGATGACGAGTTCAAAATTTATTCCCATGTCCTGCATAACGATCAAAATCATCATGTGTTTTGAAATAGTAAATTCATCTAAAATTGATGAAAAGTGTAGAATTTCCACAATAAATTTGGACAGGAAATACCAGTATACAAGTTTAGAAACAATGTAGACGTAGCTCTCTAATGTCTGAAAATAGGTCAGTAAAAGTGACAGAAAATAAAGGTGGACCTAAAAAGAGAAATCCAAAAGAAGAGAATAAATGTTCAAACTGCATTGTAGTTTATCCTACAGGTTCACATGTACCACAGGCAGTGTGTGTGTGTTTGTTTCAGCATTTTGATCACTGAGACACTGGTAGAAATAACCTCATTATGAACCCAGACTGACAGAGCCAAGTTGATTTCCTTCCTTCTACATTCAACGTGACCTTGCTGAACTTCTGGCCTCAAAACACTAAACCTGCACCAAATTCAACCTAATTCTTTATATACTGCTGTACTTCCTATTTGAGATCTGATAAAGAAACTCTAAGTTTTACAGACTAAACAATACTTTCCTCTTTGATGCTACAGCAGTTAAAACATGTAGCTCTATGCTTCATACCTTTATATGTATCTGATATACTGTATATGTAGTACACTGTTGTACAGTCATGTCCAATTAACAAATTACTCCTGAATTCTTGTCTAGATAAATGTGTGTTATAATCTTTACTTTTTGCCAGGACTTTTTAAAGGACAAGTGACAAAATATTTTGATTTCATGTATCACCGTAAACTTATAGCATCATCCTAAAATGTAGCTTTCAAATGGGTACAAGAATAATGTAGTTTTGCATTGGAATAGTAGCAAGGGCAACAGCACCATGGCACTGAGACATGTAGTATTAGGAAGGTCAGGAAAATGTTATTGTTACTGTTATTGAAATATTGTTATTGAAGTAATAATGAAGTTGCTGAAATTGAATTGGAGTAGGGAGAAATGTTTGAAAGTGAGCCAAACAGATTACTTGATTATGATTTTACAACAGGAAACTACATCGTATACACAAGCATTACAGTAATCGTATCATTACATATTTTTGGGCAAAACAGCCTCCCTTTTGGAAAAAATTGTTTTTAAGTCAGTGACATTGAAATATTCAGCCTTACAAAATATGAAAAGTCACAAGAGACCTCTAATATTAGGCCTTACCTGACCCTACCTGCAGCAACATCAGCCATGGTGAAGTGATTCCCGACAGTCAAGTTGACTCCACTTAGGAGAATTCTTCCATGCTCAGGCAGCTCCACAAGACTGATGATCAGATCTCTGGCCTCTGTATCCATGTCTGATACAGAGAACTTCACAGGGTCAAAGGTCAAGAATTGGCCCTCCCGGACGGTATGGTCATTGACACGTAGGACTGGCTCCTGATTGTTGACGGGCAAGACGGTGACATCAAAGAATTCTCCTAGGACAATGTTTCCGAAGGGATCGGATACAGAGAAGACGAAGCGGATGTGTACAGGGTTTGGACCAATCTCTTTCAAGGGTGGCATGTAGGCAATGTTGTGCGTGTTTATCTCACCCTGGGTGAAAGATCGAATGGCAGGCATATTTGGACCCTTGGCAGGAGCTAGCACATCTGCTGTTGAGATGACTCTGCCAGCATTAGTCAGGCTGTGTGTGTCTATAATATAAGGTGGTGTGGTGATGGTATAGCGGAGATGCTCTTCAGTCGACTCGGCATCCGTAAAGTGCAGTTGATTTTTGGTGATGTACGCAATCTCTGTTTCCCGCACAATCAAAGACTGCGTTGATCCTGATACCCTCTCTGGAGGCAGGTCATGTACAGGACTGATCTTCACCATCACAACCTGTGTTGGAGACTCATTAGGAGGTATCTGGTTATCTAGGAGAATGAACTCAAAGGAATCTAGGAACACCTCTCCACCAAGATGGTGATAGTAGATCAGACCACGGAACAGATCTCTCTGGGTGAACTCTGTGACAGGATAACCAAATGTGTCTTCAGAGAACTTCTTCAAGATTTCACCTGCTTCTGGTGGTTGCGTGATTCTGAAAATAATGTAGTCATCGCTGGAGTCCATATCAGCTGCCACAAGCAGGAAACGGGTAATGCGAATAGTCCTTCCTTCTTTGAGCTCAAACTGGACATTGTTGATGAGGTAAGGGGCACTATCGTCCTTTGGAAGAATATTGATAGGGAAGGTTGTCCTCACGCTGTGCCGTCCATCTGTGATCCTCAGCTCTAAACTATCCTTTAGAGTGTCACTATCATCATGACGATAGACGAGGGTATTGGAATTGATATCTGCTGCTGAGAACATGATGACAGGACGTTCATTGATGTACAGCCTTCCATGACGTAGTCCACCAACCACTTTGGCTCGAACAAAACTCAGATTGTCATTGTCAACTAGTTGAAGATTTGTTGGACGGATGATCCTTGACTGTCCTTCTAACATGGTGAGACCAGTATTAACTGACACTCTAGGAGCATTAGTTTCCGTGGACCTCACTGACACCATAAGATTTATAGGATTACTCTGTGCAAAGTAAGCATCATATACAGTGAACTCTGCTGTAAAGACACGCCTCTCTGGTGAGCTGACACTAGGAGGTTTGTACGCTATATTCAATCTAGACAGGTCATACTGTGTGAAGGATTCTATTGGGTGGGTGTGGTCATCAAGGTTGACGATGTAGCCTTCATCTGGCCCAAAGGGTTGACTGATAAAGAAAACAAGGTCCTCATTGGCAGTTTCATCATCTCTACCCGAGATGACTGAGGGTGTGACGGTAGTCAGGATAAACTGATCTGCCTCCATGACATACATGCTCATCATCGCTGCAATAGGGTTCTGATTTTGAAAGGCCTCCATGATCTCCACAGGTAGGTAGTATACTTCCTCAGACGTCCCTTCAATCAGCAATGGATCATTCGTGGTTATAGTCATTGGAATGTAGTCTACGTTTGGAGTCGGAGGCACCAGATGCTCGTAACGTATCATCCCCATCATGAAATCGTAGCAGTCTGCCGTCAGCGCTCTAACCCTCTCCTTCTCCTCACCCTCTCCTCTCGTTAGCTCCCCATACTTGGGAAATCCACTCGTAACCGTGTTGATGTGGACAGTGCATGACACATTTCTATAGCGCTCGTACGCCAAATCCAGAACTCTCATATCAATCAGATCTGAACTACCAAAGAAGCGTTCTACTTGGAGAGGTCCCATTGGTCTTACAGTTTGATACGACTCCTGGGAGATGTTGACTCTGAGGTAGACTGTCTCTGAAACTGTGTCCGTCTCTGTGAACTTGTAGACTCGTAACTTTACCACATCGTGGTCCAAGTGTGGTAGTCCAGAATGGGTGTACTTGATAGTCTCAGGCAGAAATTCACAATCAAAAACCTGCAAATCATACGAACAAAGACAGGTTTACAAACTTAAGAAGTCATTCTAATATTCCTCTCAGCATATTTTCTGTCATATTTACAGGTTGATAAGTGTTGGGGTTTTTTTTCTTCCAAAGACATCATTTTTGCCTAGGTGAAATCACCCCTACAATTCAATTGATGAAAGGGTAATAATTGTACAAGTTTTGATTTACTAAATGTAATTACAATACAAAGATAGACAAAAATACAAAGTTTTGATGAGTAATTACAATTTGAAGTTGTATACCTAATGGTATTTCTTTGCTAGACTATTGACTGGACATTTTTTTCTGACTTTACAGATTATATGTTTGTGGATCCCGACATAAAAATACTAATCACAATGCAGGAACGTGTAGGAAAAGGAAATAAGACACGCAGGAAACACGTTGATATTTCCTAGCTATATCTGGCTTCATATTGGCTAAGTTTTCGAGGTTGCTGGTTCCAAATAATTTTGTGCTGAACAATGGTGTGGTGATCACACCAGCCCCAAACACTGAATTTGTCCTGCTCCAGCCCATTGTTTGAATAATTTCATGGTGAACCTCATGTGCAGGCACTGTTGTTTAGAACCAGTAACCTGGACGAATATGACACTAGCACTTCGGTACTCTATTAGTCTCATCATGCACATGAAATATGAGCAAGCTTCAACAACAAAGTTCCCTCTAAAATACCCCCTAAACTACCACCCTCTGGACAACTACCGCCTAGGAAAATAACCATCTGGACACCTCTCTCCAAGAATTTTTATCCTCCAGGACATTTATCCACCAGACAAACACAACCTGGGCAATTGCCCCTTACAAAGATAATCACCCTCAATGAAGTTGTTCTGAGGGTAAGTACTGTAGATAATTTCCTAAGTTGTCCAGCAATTCTACTAGGCCTAGGTGGCAGTTGGCCAGGAAATAGTTATATTGGGGATAAATTTTTCTGTATGTTGTACAGTAGTTGTCAATAGAAAGGTAGTCCAAAGGAGTAACTGTCAAGAAACATGAGAAAGCTTTATGGTGATTACATGTACCTCTGGTTGTAAAAGGCCAACTTTCTGGTAGTAGGGTTCATTGAGCGCCACCTCAACCTTGCACTTCTCTCCTTCCTCCACAGGCTCAAACACCAAGTCATCTTGTCCAAGGGTTACTGATCGACCAATAGGAACTTCCAGACCATTGTTCACTCTCACCAACTGACCAATCACATTGCTTGTAAGGCCCAGGACTAGAAGGAGAGTGGTGGTGCTTTTTACAGCATTCATCCTGACTGCCTAGTTGTGTCCAGGGAGGGTCCAAGCCCAGAAGATGTGGTTATATTCACTCAGACATCAGATGTAATCAAGAGAATCTGCAGAACAATATAAAAACAGAATAATTAAATTTTTTAACATTTGAATCCACTAACAAGTAAAGAGCAGTGCTCATGTCTAAATGCATCATGATAACAAAAGCTTACAGGTATTCACTAAAAACTTTTCTGTTTAAAAATGAACTTCTACTATTGAACACGTAAACATAGCATCCATTCATACTGAAACATACATGGCTTGGGAATGAGCATTATTATTTTACCCTACATTCACTATTATGTCTGCTACACTCACTATTTGTCCCATTTTCCAAATCTAATCTGCTTGTTTCCTCTCGTTTCCGTCAGGTATAGTAAATGGAATCTCTGTCGATAGGAAAGGCAGACATCCTGACTCACAATGTCATAGTAAGGTCATTACGGTACTTCAATCAACTGAATAGACTTTTAACATGCTCAGAACAATTGCTCACATTTTGTGGTTTACCTCAATAACATTTGAATATTTGATTCAGAATACCAAACATATATTCTACATGCATAAGCTGAACAGTAGAAATTATGCATAAAACAATGTGTCTATTTTAAGTGTACTGTAATACATATATATGGCATATCTGACATTAGAGATCTTTTAAAGGAAAATATAGTATGTTTCTCTGAATATAAACGGAAGAGGGAAGTCAACAAAACAAAGGAAGAACAAATAAATAATGAGAAAACATGTTAGGAGAAGATTGTAAGAAAGAAATATAAAGTCTAAAGAATGTAACACAGAGAGAGGAAGAAGATGAAATTAAGAAGAAAAATGAAAGAATATATTTAAGGACAGCTAGGTGTATCGTGTAAAACTTTTTACAAAAATGCACAAGGATAATAAAAACAATGAAGAAAAGAAAAAAAGTAATGACAGGTTTAGGAGGAAAGAGAAGAAATACAGAACCATAAAAAGAAGAAAAAACTCAAAGAAGGAAAATCAAAGAGACAGGAAAATTTAAAGAGAAGACAAAAGAGTGCAAAATGTATTAATACAGTCAAATCTGTCTATAGCGACCACCCAAGGGAAACACAAAAAGTGGTCTTTAAAGGCAGGTGGTCTTTGTAGACAGGTTCCTTTAGTACATGTTTCAATGAGAAACCATTTTCAAGGGAAACAAATAATGTGGTCTTTGTAGGCAGTTGGTCTTTGTAGACAGGTGGTCACTAAAGCAGGTTTGACTGTAATACACAAGAAGATGTTTATAAAGGATGGAGAAATGCTAAGAAATAAATTACAACGACAGAAAAAAAAGAGATGAAAGACGGAATAAAACATATGAAAGAATAAAAAACAAAACTAATCATGGCAAAGATAGAAATAATATATGTAAAACAACACAAATGTCTTAGCTCGGCTTAGGCTGCCGTTTTCATGAAACTACATGTAGACCTAGATCTACACTGTAGATCTATGTAAACAAAAGCAATTTTGGTGGCTGTTATGATAACTGTAGGCCTACTTCTCTCTCTCTCTCTCTCTCTCTCTCTATCTCTGTCTCTCTCTCTCTCTATCTCTCTCTCTCTCTCTCTCTCTCTCTCTCTCTCTCGTGAATGTACCCAACAACAAAAAGAGATAAGTATTTTAATCACTTCCATGTACATCTGTATAGACCTATTGAGTATTGTGTACTTGTATGCCACCATCTATTTTCCCTTTCTATCTTCTTCCAATACCTAATTTGCCTCATATTCTTTGATATTTGTCCATTTTTCTTAAGAAAATGATCATGATGTTTCTTCCTAAAAAATGATAAAGGTTATCGATCCTGATAATATTATTAATAAATCTAGTTCATTCTCAGACAAAACCAATTAAACAACTAATTCTTTGAATTCGTTATTCTTCTCAATCTCACATATCACAGAGAATGCAACTCGTGAAATAAATGGAGATTATGTCTGCCAAAAAAGTAAAACAAAAACTATTTTTCTGACACACTCTTTCAGTCTTTGAAGTTCGACTCTACTCGAGCTAGTACTACTGTCTTTTTCGTTCGTTAGCCTCTGATTTGGGTAGGGTCGGCTCCTCTACAGAAGCCGACCATAGGCGCTCCTGTGCAAACTTGGTGGAACGGATCTGGCCACCAAATTCCGGCCAAACTTTTGGACTAAAATGTCACTTTAGCGGATTCATATCCGATGCATTTATTTATGAAAATTAGGTCTAGGCTAATATACAACGGTCCCACTTACCAGATTGACTGTATGATGCGTTTAAGGGTCTTTTTCCTGGTTGCCGAATTGAACTCCGCTCCGTGTTGAAATTATTACTGCGCATGCGCTGCAAAAATTTCAACACGGAGCGGAGTTCAATTTCGACGAAGAAAACCGGAAAAAAGACCCATAAACGCATCATACAGTCAATCTGGTCAGTGGACCCATGTTTATTAGCCTAGACTAGGCAGTTCAGTTTAGACCTTCGCGATGCAGACAACTTGCACTTCACTAACGCAGGTGTGCATTTACAGCTCTATACGAATCCACATACATCGGGGTGAGCGCCCTTTCAGCCCGACTTTCGTGAGCTTTCGTGGCTCTGCCGAAAAAAAACACTCGAGTTTATTTGGATTTCCCTGCCTTCTGATTGGTTAAAACAATAAAATATGACGTCATTTCTCTTCGACAATTATCGATGCACAGCGGAAGTGAGTTGTAAGCTGAATAACCATCGTAGTAGATGGTTTTGCTGAAATCTGCTGAAATTTTTATGAAATTTAGAAGGAAGGAGTTTTCCAACTAACTCACAACTCCGGAAGTAACAAAATTAAACATCTTACCTTCTCTCTTGAAAGTCTCATATAATGATGATGAGTAGATCTTAGTGTAGATATGATATGATTGCAGTTTTTTGAAATTGCACGAACGGATTTTGATGCGACGTGATGCGTGGTGTTAACATGTAGTGCAGTGAATGAAAAAGCTGTGTGAGTGACGTCAGAGACCATTTCGTAGTCTTAGAATTCAGACCCGTTTGTGACTTGATTCAGTTGATTGACTTGTTTTTTCAATTTTTGATTATTGTATGTTGTATTTTATTGATAATTGTGATATTTATTTTAATATTTAGAATAAATATTGTAATAATTTAACATGAATTGGTTATATTTTGGGGTAAAATAACGAAATTTTGTCGAAAAAACTGTTCATTTACTGCAATATTGCTGCAAGTATAGACTGTGTGTGTGTGCACATGTGTGCTGTATGCGATATGCTTGTAACATTTTCATCAAAATTCTAACCCAAGGCCAAGGTATTTTTAACGAGTACGCATGGTGCCACTCAGGTGCCACTGCTAAGACACAGGTTTAATTGACTTCAATAGGTTTGACCTTTTGATCTTTTGTCATCATTAATAGGGTTAATTCTGAAAATTATCTTAAAAATCTGTATCTCTGGAACCGTTGGTCCAAATTGAACAATTCAAAGTGCATTGTGTAAATAAAAAGTTGATCTTTAAAATGATATAGAAATCACCCCCTATCTCCTACCAAAAAAAATGACCTGAACTGCCTTCCAGCTACCTAGACCTAATTTCCAAAAATAAATGCATCGGATTTGAATCTGCTAAAGTGACATTTTAGTCCAAAAGTTTGGATGGAAATTTGGTGGCCAGATCCGTTCCACCGAGTTTGCACAGAAGCGCCTATGGTCGGCTTCTGTCTCTAAAGAGAGGAGCCGACCCTACCCAAATCAGACTTCAGAGGCTAACGAACAAAAGAGACAGAAATTCATTATATTAAATCTGGAATTTTACTAAAACTTACTTTGGGCTTAGACTTAGTTACATTCACTATTCTTGTCTAGGCCTACTAACTTATTAATATTACAGAATTTAGCCATGCCCCTGGGCCCTGACCCAAAACAATACAAGACCGCACTCAGCTCCAAGCTCCAGTCCAGCAACGCGCGCTCCATGGCCATGGCTAGCCACGGGGACCGTCTAGGCACTGCCACAGGTCAGGCATCGCACAAATAATACATAGGGCCTACAAGTAGTACAAGGCTTGACAAGGGCCAAGAGTCGAGACAGGACTTACTATCCCAAAACTCCAAAAGAAGTAACTTTTTTACCCTTGAATCGTGAGAAAAGTTAACAAATTTCAAACATAAAATTATTACAGGGTCAATGATATGTTGAAAAATTGATAACCCTGAACCTTAAGGTAGCAGACAAAAAGTTATAAGCGATTCTCCACTTACCAGTAGTACCAGCGACAGACATCTACGTTGTTGTTTTGTTTTGACAGGTGGTAGGTGCAGCTGACGATGCTGCAGAGCTAGCTAGCTCGCTAGCTATAGCTCGCTTCAATAACATTTCCCGATTGGTCGATAATTTCAGCAAAGGCTGCGGGTAAACAAAGACAGCTAGCTTGGTCAGTATCCAAACACCTTTTTTACGAATAATTTATGTTTATTTAATGAAATATTGTGCTCATATAATTGTAATGATTTCCGATTTCCATGTAAATCAATTAGCACACCACATCTTTAGCGATCAGAAGACAAAAGCTGATTGATATTCGATGTGCCGTAGTCGCAACCCGCTGTAATGGTCCCATGTACTGGGACAAGTGTAAAGTGAAAGTGACAGTTGAAGTTACATAGATCTATTCTAAGATCTAAGTATCTAGATCTAGACTACTTAGTTAGGGGCTATTGAGTATTTCTGTGCATGAACAGTCAACGACACCGAACCAGGCCCGTGGCCCTGGCCGCTGGAGCTGGTAGAGTACTATAGGGTGTCGCGTTGCTGCATGCTGGACCCGCAGCCTTACCCAAAATGCCAAATTAAAAATCAGAGGCTAACGAACGAAAGAGACAGAATTTTCCACTCCAGCAAAGCATAGACTAGAGTCTAGAGAGTCAATACTGCGTATGGACCTCTAGCGCTGTACCATGTGCTAATAGGCAGCAATTTCACACGTGAATAGTCAATAGACTTACAACACACAAATGTACACAATCATGCCGATAAAACTGTAAGCAAGTTTGACAGTGGACTTACGATTTTAATTTTTAAATTATTCTTTCTAACATCGGTGAGTTGAAAAATTGTATTTTACTGCTATTTAGGTGTCATCAATTGTCACTAAAGTACCGATTTTGAGTGAAATCAGTTTAATTTTGTACAGTGGTGTTTGAAATGTTGAGATCAATAAAAACAGGTTTTAATACACAGCCAGGATAGCGATGCAGCTATGTGTGGAATTTTCGGTCTAACTCTGTCTATGAATTGTATTTGTACTTGTAGAATCCGGGCTAACTCGGCCTTGCTGTAAAAGTGGTCCCCTAACCCTAACCCTAACCCTAACTCTAACCCTAACCCTAACCCTAACCCTAACCCTAACCTTAACCCTAAACCTAACCCTAACCCTAAACCTAACCCTAAACCTGCAAAAAATGACTGTTTTACAGCGAGGCCGAGTTGGCCCGACTCCGAATTGTATTATATTAGACTATTTATTGTGCTAAAACTTATTTTGGCCATTTATTATTTTTCTAATAAAGTAGGAAGTAGGTGATCGTTTGTCAATATTTTTATAAGTTCTGACACACTGCACTGCAAAGCAAAAATAAAGATACATCTTCAGTAAAAATGTGACATTGGTTGAGACTGTGTATTATGTTAATATGGCATACTCGTGATATAGGACCCACGACTGTTGTAATCGATTATAATTTTGTACCAGGCTTCTAACTTCAGCCAACTCACTATATATTCTCGTGATACAGGCCCCACGCAACGGCATTGCACGTCCTACAGCACTGACATGGGACCTGTATCACGACTATACTTCTATACTCGTTATCGAGGCCCCGCGCTAACAGCATCGCGCGCAATTCAACACAGCAGCGTGGCCTGTATCACAAGTATACTATACGAGTCTCCTATCCAACTCGCTAATATATACTCGTGATACAGGCCCGCGCAACAGCATTGCATGTTCTACAATACGTACAAGGGGCCTGTATCACGACTATACTAGTATACTCGTGAACAAGGCCCCATCCTATGCATTTTCATGATGGACAGCATGGTAGTGGGGCTTCTTTCACCGAAGTATTTAGGGGCGTTTGGAGGTTAATTAGAGGGAAAGGATTAAAAAAGGAGTTAAAAGTGAGTTAAAAGGGGGGTTGAAAGAGACCTATAATTATGTAATTAAAAATTAGGAGGGGATGACTTGAAAAGATATAAAGAAGGAAAAATATTAAAATAAATGATAAATTTAAAGAGAGGGGGCCAACTTTAATAAACATTTGAGTAGAAAGAGATATCCACCCCCTTGTTATTTATTTTAAATTTTGGTATCCTCCTGTGCCCCCTAACCTCAAATCCTGATCTCCCCCACCCACCCCTCCTCCAAGATGACACCCCTATGCACATTTCAGGAAATAGCAAGGGTTGTACTTGTAACTTGTATTGAGGGGCATTTTAAGGTTTAATAAAGGAGTAGGGAAAGGAGGTAAAAGTGAGTTAAAAATGAGGGTAACTTAATTTTTAATCAAAAATTAGGGGGGAGGCAACTTAATAAATAGATATTTAGGTAGGAAAAAATTGGAATAAAAGAATAATTTAAAGAAATGTTGACATCCTCCCTCAGAATTCAAGGGGTTTCCTGTGCCCCCTAACTCTGATTACCCCCCCCCCCAAGTTGACAACCCAATGCGAATTTCAGGAAATAGAAAGGGGTGTATTGAGGGGCGTCTCAAGGTTTAATAAAGGAGTAGGGAAAGGTGTTTTAAAAAAAGGAAGTTAAAAAGGGGATCGAAAGGGGATAGAAAGACACTTGTTTTTTTATTAACAATTAGGAAGGGATGTATTTAGGTGTGTATCAACAAAATTATTAAATACTATGGGGGTGGAAATCGGATTCTACTTGAATGTTTATTAAAGTTGGCCCCCTCTCTTTAAATTTATTTTTTACTTTAATATTTTTCCTTTTTTAATATCTTTTCAAGTTGCCCCCTCATAATAGGTCCCTTTTCAACTCATTTTTAACTCCCTTTTTATTCCTTTCCCTCTATTAAACCTCGAACCGCCCCTAAATACTTTGGTGAAAGAAGCCCCACTACCGTGCTGTCCATCATGAAAATGCATAGGATGGGGCCTTGTTCACGACTATACAGTATAGTCGTGATACACGCCTCGTGTCAGTGCTGTAGGATCGGCAATGCGCTTGCGCGGGGCCTGTATCATAAGTATATATAGTGAGATCGCTGAAGTTAGAAGTCTAAGATGATATGTAATCGATTACAAGACGGGTAAGTTGCGGGGCCTATATCACAAATTAAATAAAAAGTCTTCAATATGTGAAATCATGAGAAAGAAAAGATGAAAGTACAGGTGACAAACTTACACAAGTTAAAGGTTTCTGTGTGAGAATTTATGAATTTCTTGTCCTACTATCAATGTTTATTTCATCAGAGATGGATGAAGAAAGAGGAGAGAAACCTGCTCGGAGAGAGTGGCCTGATCCTATCCATGTAAGTAAAGAGCTGATCTATCACATTATCAAGTTCTTAAAGTAACTACCTGATGCCCACTTAAGCATTTTGGAAATTTTGAATAATGTAAAGTAAAATTTTGGACTGGAATGCTGCTCACACCTTTACAGATGCTGCATTGAAAGAAATGTAAGAAAAGTATGGTTTGGAAAGTCTTCTCTAATAAAATTGTGCATAAATATTATTCTATAATGTTAAAATTTGATGGAAAAATAGATTTTCTACATTTAAAGCTAATCTTGAGCTCTGGTATGGGAATCGTATGTCGAGAGCACATGGCTGATGACTGAAGCCTGCGTTGGCGGATGACTGAAGCGTGTTGTGTTGTGTGTTAACGTGCCCCTTCCCTTGTTCATAGACGCAGGCTATGTTAAGTGGAAAACACTCCATCCCTCGGATAGGACGTTAAATGGAGGCCCCGTGTAGAGAAGAGTCGCTACCTTTGCACGTTAAGAACCCACTGCACTATTTGTATAAGAGTAGGGGGAAACCCCGGTGTGGTGGTGCACCTGCACACACCCCAGTATAGTACGATAATACTCTGTAAAGAGATCTGTACTCAAAATGGAAGAAGAAGAGGCTATAATTTAATTCTGAATTGTTTATCCTGCAGTTTATTGATTGAACCAGTAAAATAAAAACAAACTCACAAAAACTTGCTGGAAATCATCTTCAATAAAAACCACAACTCTCATTTGCACATAGTGACCTGTGTTAAGCACATGGTGTCAGGTCTACTTACTGGTACCTTAATTCCTTATCTTTCTATGCTCATTAGTCAACCCATATACATTTTCTACCAAAATGTTTGGCACGTGTCATTTATTTGTAATCTTGAACATTCAATGCAAATTTTGTTGGATTCTGTGAGAATTTATTTTCTATCATTACCGAACTCAAGCTAGTTGAATACTTCTTTAAATGGAAAAAAGACCCTTTTTGTTATTTTTATCGATATCCTATAACTTAGAAGTTAGTTCTTAAATGCTCTCATATTCAATTAATGACCAGAAATAGTTAACAGTGGACCAAAGTTTGATGCCACATGTTGGTGTATTTTCATATACTGACATCAATGAGCAGAGTTTTTCATTGCCATCACACTTCTGTTATAGGGTTAAAACTACCCTTGCGGAAGAGGAAAGAATACACTTTAACAGCTTTAAATATTTGTACTGAGCGAGGTGGGAAGATTCGCTGTCAATTCGCTCGAAGATGTCGTTGACGAAGCTGTTCATTTTGTTTATTCCTTTAGCCTCCTCTGTTTCACATGATCAGCAGCAATGGTAGCAGCAGTGATTGTGCAAGCAGCATACCCAGTGGCTGCACCACGCCTACCACCACACCCACCCCAACCCCGACCACACCTACACCCAAACCCAAGGTGGAGTACATCTGCCGTTGGGAATCCTGCGGAGAGGAGACGGACACCAGCGCCGACCTGGCGGATCACGTCCGAGCAGAGCACGCCCAGAAGCAGATCAAGAAAGGTGGGAAGAAGTTTGTGTGCCTGTGGGATGGCTGCAAGGTCTACAACACACCGTCCATGTCTGCCACCTGGCTTCCTAAGCATGTGTTGACGCACTGTGGGGATAAGCCGTTCCGCTGCGTGTTCGCAGGATGCAACCAGAGCTATAGGACAGAGAAAGGTTTGATGAGGCACTGTCAATCTCATCTCAATGCTGCCAAGCAAAACTCGCAACAGAGAACACCTAAGAGCAAGGAGGAGAGTCCAGGAAAAGCTCTCAAGAAGAAAAGGATGAGAATTAGAAGAAGATTGTCCATGGGTAAGAATTAATGATTGCCACACATTTACAGACTGGAATGGATTGAATGCTTGTTTTTAAAATGCTCCTTTCTTATTATTGATACATGTTCTCACAAAATATAGATTTATAATATAATTTTATCTCTTGTATTATACATTGTATAAACCTAGACTGAAACACTCTGTTACTGATAAGCTCAACAAAATTTAATTATATATTTTAATTTCTTTCCAAATTTGGAGTTTCGGTGAAGACAGATGATTTCTTTGATACCCGTATGGCTGATGCTGTTCATCATCGTCTGGTAGAACTCAACATGAAGACAAAAATAGACACCGAGGGCAACGGGAGATCTCTCATCTTCAAAAGCTCTGTAAGTTATTCTTATTGTATACATTTAAGTTTGAGACACCATGAGATGAGATTTTGAGGTAGAATCTGCTTGTGCAACCAAAGATCATGGGTTTGAATCCAGCACAGGTGGATGACTAAACCTGGCATTGTGTGTTATAACAATCCTGTTACCTGTTTCACAGATGCAGGATAGGTTACAGTGGAAAACACTCTGTCCCCCAGATTGGATGTTAAATGGAGGCCCCATGTTGAGGAGAGCCCCTGCGTTTGCATTAAAAAAACCACTGCACTCTTTGTAAATAAAACAAAAAGTAGGGCAAAAATAGGAAACCCCAGTTAAGTGGTAAAGCTGCACGGCCCCAATCAATTATACTGGGAGGAGAGTCCTAAGGGCAGTAGTGACGATGTTCATTTTCCACTCCAGGCACTGGTGACACCATATCATTAATATATGTAATGATAATCAAATAACAATAATAATAATACGTAAATTCGTATATGGCACATTAGACTAACCAAGTCATTAACAATAATAATAATAACTCCTCTTTGAGACAAAATAAAAACCAAGCTTTAACTCGATGGCATTAAAAGATGGAGGGTTACACATACATGAATATGGTAAAACTGAAGAGTATAAAAATAAATAGAAATTTCATCTATAAAGTTATTTTATACATTATAAAGTATAAGATAAAATACTTGATATACCTCTGTGAAATGGATGAAATCATCACATTTACAATGGGATGTGAGAAGGGACTATATCATATATGTGTGCTTCTTGTGCTAGTTTGACAGCTGGAACTGATGGAGCATTTACATGCAGGTAAAACTTGTCCACCATTCATGCAAGAAAATGCTGGTATTAGTATTTAAAAATAGGGGAGTTTGACAGATGTGATTTTTATTTTTTGTATTGCTCTGCAGGTTGTTGGAAAAAGAACAGATGAGAATGGGGACTCCATGGTCCTCCTTCATTGGTCACCAACTGATGTGTAAGTTACAATGGAAAACAACCTCGTATTGTGTCAGTCTTAACAAGCAATAAGAAATTAGTTCCACAAACATTCTACGAATAATGATAATCGTGATCTTATTAATGATAATAATATCATCTTTCCATTTACAATTCATCAATCAAAACATTTTACAGTGTATTATTACCCCAGTCATTAGATCCAATTATGATTCTGCATTTATAATGCACACTACACTCCATTGGAAGCACTCTAGGCGCATGGCCATGTCACAGATCACAGATCACATTGAATTTTGCAGCCTACAAGATACCCATTTAAAACCTGGATGGAGGAAAGCTATTTTAACGCACTGCCTTGCTTAAAGGGAAATCCAACTCAAATAGACAACTACTCTAAAAGAAAGCAGAAAAATCAGAGAAGAAAACTGATGAAAGTTTCAATAATATCCAACTAAATATAAGAAAGTTATGAATTTTTGAAAGTTGTGATCACTATAAGGATGGGCACTTCAAATTGGCTGAAGCGGTAATGCCAATGTGATGTAGTGCCGGACTACTTTCCAATCTGTTCCAACATACAAAATGACTAAAATTTAAATTTGTCAAAAATTCATTGCTCAGGAGGGTCTATTCTTTTTAGAGGACCTATAACAATATTCTATCTATAATATATTTTGAGTAGTACCCCAAGGGAGAATGAATATAAATGATATTTTTGTACATGGCAAATGATAAAGTTATCCACGTCCAACGTCACAATCCACTGACCGAACTACCAATTTGAGATTCGCATACACTTAGTGATCTCATATTTCAAACATTCATAACTTCCTTACTATTAGTCCGATTCATTTCAAACTTCTGCCATTCTGTTTCTTTTATTTTTCTGCTTTCAAACAAATCAACTTATTACAAGGGTTGGATTGCCCTGTAAGGACATAAGTGTCATGCTAGAATTCTCATTCCCAGTCAAGTGATTAAGCCACTGCTTCATTCTTTGTATTTCTTAGATGTCCAGTGGCAAATGCCATTAGTCATCAATCAGATGGAGTCACTTTCATTACTTTGCTTACCAAGGTTGTGTAAACTATAAGCACATGTACAAATGTCACATGTTTATATCGTATGACTGCATTTCATTTTAAAGTAAGTTATTATATCTACATTGGTTTTCTTGACCCTGTCATTTGCCAGTTTATGATGTGTAGTTTGAAAATTCATTTGATGCAATGAATTCTTAATTGCACTCATCTTGTTTCTTGGTATACAGCATCCCCGACTCGTGGATCAAGGAATCAGAGCAGAAAGATCATGAAGAGTGTGCCATCCCTATCAGTAGTGTGCCTCACGAGGCCCTACACAACATAGGACCAGGACTACTCACTCCAAAGAGACGGAGAAAACAGAGGAGAAAATGAGGATGGTGAATGAAACCCCTCTTGCTATAAGGAACTTACGGACCTTACCCCATGGACTACTGAATTCATTTATTTCCTAGGGTCACTAGAGAAATGATCCACTTCTAGTAGGCAATTGGTTAAGAGTTGTCATACTAATGAGCTGGTCTGATGGATGGCAGAAGTTGCTCTTCAGTTCCATCTCACTTCTTTTCAAATGCAAAATTGATGTACACATGCCAGCTCATCATTGTATCTTGAACTTTTTTGTTGTCAACATTAATTGGAATGAATCCAGCATATACAATTTAATTTACTGGTATTTTTTCTTACTAGCACTTGTAACTTTTGGAATAAGTAACCTGAATTTTGTTTAAACCAAATTCATGTAAAAGAACTTTGTTTAGTGTGATAATTGTATTTTCTCATACTTGTGCATGAAATATTGGTCTTTCATTGATTCAACACCTGGCAATATATATTTGTGTTCCTGTGTACTACTCTGGTAGTTGCTGTTTCTCTATCTTGCTTCTCAGGGTGGAATTTTAATGTTCATTCTTTAAATGAAGAATTCCAGTGAAGTTTTAGTGAATGACATGAATCAATAATTATTATTAATGTCCTATTTTGAGATTATTTTCATGTATACCACAAGAACTAGAGCTGAAATATTCTCACTCTTGCAACATGGCTCATCCAGAAAATTGCTTATTGTTCTTGCTTGCAATATAATATCATCCATGTAAACAGTTTGCCAAGTCTATACTGTTCTAGTGCAATGACTGTCAATAATTCTTATTTCCGTCAGTTTCTGATTAGACAGTTTATCTAAAAGTGAAATTCTTGCATTAGTCTTCAACTTAAGCCTTAGGCTTGAAGATGGAGTGTATCATGTCCTGCTCATTTTAATAGGTTATCCTTTGTTGTCTGTGATGATTTGTTGTTAAGTAACATGTATCAAAAGGTGTGTATAAGAAGTGGGAGCTGACACATGTTACATTTCATTTTGAGACAGAAGAGCGTGGATAGATCTATGCAAGATAATTTTGGATTAGGATAGTGCTGATAATTTGAAGTTTTCCATTCTGTTTTTTTTACAAATTATGAAAATGAAATTTCTTAGCAGATAATTGCATTCAAACATTGCTATTATTTTTCCCATTGTTCCCAATCTCGTTGGTGGTAGTCCATTATTTGAAAAGTTATATTTCTTCTCCTTCACTTTCTATTAAATGTAAATAATTTCCATTTATATGCTAATTTTGTTTTTTTACAACTTTGACATTACAGTTTAGAAATGTCTACATATTGATCCCAGAAGTTTTGTATATAAATTTTACATACTTTCCATGCAAATAAGACATGTCTTATGTTGTTCTTACGTAAATGCATACGTAGTTTGAAAACTAATCTGAGAGATGAATGCATTAAAAGTGATACTCAGATATATCTACTTTCCTACAAAGAAGAAAGTCGTTCATATGATACGGTAGATAAAATAACAAACTTTGTTCCAAATTGAAATTCAAAATCTGTGGGGACTGCTAGCCATTCCGTTTGATGCCTTGCCCTATAAATGATCTTGAACTTTTGGTAATCACATTCTAGGGAGAGTGCCAAGATACATGTACATGCATCCAGAGAGGAGAAATAGATACGGTGAGAGAAGGAGAGAGAGGGGGTGGGTGAGAGCAAGTCATATTTTCTGTTATTTGTACAAAGTGGTTGATAGTTTAATGCTGAAAGAAGGTTCAAACAGAAGCAAGGAATGTATTTAACATGTCAATTCATAATTCAAATTGGGCTGATGAAACAGTCCTGTTTAAATCATTATATCAATTAAACATGCTCGAACAACTCAGTTGTCCAGGGGCTTGTCCCGAGTGATAATTGTCCTAAGGGTGATTATTCTGAGGGTTAATTGTCTAGGGGAATGCTAAGGTAATCACTTGCCCTTTCGTACAACAATGTCAACATTTAGGCAATGAACTAGTTTTAAAACTGTAAACAACTGTAAAGCAAATTATATAATGTAAATCATGTTAAATTGCATATTTTTCCACCCCTCCTCCCCCTAAACAACAAATTTCTCTTACCCTCCCTCGCATGTGCCCCTAATATAAAGCCACTGAGGGCAATTTTTCTCAAATGTCCCCAAAGCCCACTTGCTACCCGAGCTTAGTTAACTGTAAAGGTCTTATTCATTCTTTCTTTGTGAGATTGAAATGCGACCCCATTGAGATTGGTTACTTTCTCTAAATATATCTGATCGGTCACAATGCGACGTCACAAATCTTCATTTCTTTCCTCGCTTGCTCGCATATGAATCTTCAGACCATCACACAATTAAACTACAAATTATGATGTTATGGCAGGATATTGGACCACGTAAAAGAGTGTTTTTTTTTTTTTTTTTTTGTGTGTGCTGATGCCCCCACCCCCACTTTGAAAGACACTCCGCAGCCCCTGATATCTCTTCCCCATTTTTTCATTATGTGGATACGCTACAAAACGGAAATAACAAATCTCTGTCAAAACAGTTTGAGACCTGTTAACCTACTTATATACCGGACTAAATCTACTTACTTGTTCACAATAACACGAACAGGCAACATTTAGACCCTAATAGTCGCTTTAAGGACGGGAGATCGGGAATTTATATTAAAAGAGTTTGTGGTGCTTTGGAAATGAATGGATATTAGTAGACTAATGATCAGAAATCAGATTTTTATTAAAGAATATATTAATCAATGACACCATTCTACTTTCAATCATACTACATTCCCTTGTTTTGCATAACATAGCGTTGGTCTGAAAAGAGAAGAATGATAGATATTTTCCATGATTATTTCTTGTGTAATGAATTTTAATAATTCAACTTGTTCATATCCTTATCATACGAGCATTCCTCCACACATAGGCATAGGTCTGCTAAGCCCATCAGCTACATGTCTCGCTATTCTGCTTCCTCTATTAAGTATTTAATTGTCGTCACTCGTTTCCCACACGTTTAAATTCCATTTTAATAGAACTTAATTCGATAAGGTTGGGAGTTACGAGGTTGAAAATGTATTTGACTCCTGGTTTGCCGGCGCTTGAAGATAATGATATGAGGGAGAAAACAGGATTGTCGATCTGTCATCAGGATCATAGCAGTTGTTGCCAGATGGTGATCTCGGTCACCCAAAAGTCGAAAATTAGGGGATTTTTTTTGTTGTTAAAGCCTTGGTGAGAAAATAAATCAGTGTTGTCACCTAACCAAAATGTTGTGATTTTTTTTGATTTTTTTTTTGATTTTCTTGTGATTTGGAAAAAAAAGAAGAAGAAGTACATCTAAATATTTTATTAAATCAATGAATAAATGAGTAAGTAAGAGAAAATCTCAGTTTTGTATCGCTGTCATCAGATGGGGAGTTCATATGAGTATTGAGCACACAGTAATCAATATACACCAGTAAAGGTAATTTTTTTTTTTTTACATATTAAATTTGTGACAATAATCCAATAGATCTCTAGCCAATATCTGAATTTAAATTAGAAACATTTTAGGAATATTAGCCCTTTTGGGCATTAATATCGGGCATTCTTTGAATTTTGTGAATTTTTATATTTTTGGTGATTTTTCAAATGCCGCCGGTTTGGCTATATTATTATCTGGGACCTGGTTAACACTGCTTTGCCTCACTGCTATTACCTAGTTCACAGGTTTGCTTCTATTTGTTAACACTTTCTGATGTCAATGACTTTACAAATAATGCATTACAAAAATATGAAAAAAGGAGTACCTGGGAATCGAACCCATTACCTTTGTATTGTGAAGCGAACGCTTATCGACAAGACCACTCCGCCTCAGTGCAATTATCTTGTTAGCTTCTATGTGATAACACTTTTTGATGTCAATGACTTTACACAAAAATGCAGATTTACTGATGTTACGCTTCCGAGAAACCTGACGATGATTATTTTTATAGTCCGATGTTGTCAAGGTTGCCAGTATATACTTTCTTTCAGTAAATGATATGATAGCAAGTTTTTTTTAATTATTATTATTATTTATTTTTAAAACTGCCGACGTGAAGTGGTATGTCAATAAACCACTGCGTAGCTCCCTGACATAGCATAATGAATAGAAAGCTGGTCTATTTAGTTCAGTATGCGTGGTATTCCCTACCAAGGTATCAATGAATAGGGAAGCGTGGCTATTCAATGGACCGATTTACTAACATATTCAAATGGATTTTTGAATTTTTATGGATTTTTCTTTCCTGAGGACCTGAGGACCTAGTGACGAGTTATTCCATTAACCTGTGATTAATGAATGAACTACTATACTCGGACAAACTTTAAGGTTGTCGAGATCAACCTTTGTTTAAACAGTATGTAGCCTATACAATTTGAATATGCTAATAAACCGGTTATTTTATTCTGTTATCAATAGCTGATATCAGGGTATACAAAAAGTTACGTGACAAACCACTCTGATCTTTCTGACATAGCTTCAATGAATGAATTGAAAAGAAAACGATCCTCCCTACCGCGGAGAGGCATGCATACCCTTGTATTTTCTTTAAATTCACTTTCAATACACAAATAGGCAAAGCTGCGAAGTAAATCATGAGAAAAGAAAACATTAAATGCGAGAGTTTGAATGCTTTAAAAAAGACAGTGATAAAGAAGGCCTTCATATAGGGCTACTATGCAGATTACCAAACAGAAAATAGGTGTTTGCAAGAGAACACGGAATCGGGGTAGAAACTTTTTTTCTTTTTCTTTTTTTTTTTGGAATTAAACCTATATGCACAAGAGAGGCTCTTTCTCGTTATCTATTAAAAAGGACAAGGACTTTTAATATCACTGCAGGAAAATGATATACTGGGGCTGTATAAATGTCACTTCAAGAGAGGACAACAAATTTTCAGGGCAACAGGATATGAATGAAGTTAAAAGGTTTAGGATTTGGGCGCAAACGCAACCGGGGCCAGCTTAACTGTCGCCCCCTCCGTCATAGGCCCCTATTTTATTTGTTGAGAAATCCATTGACATATTGCACTTAAATCCCCTTTCTCTATACATCAGCAACAACAATGATATAGGTCTTACTGGTCGAATTGGGAATTATTGTTTTTTAATGTCGGGCTTTCCCGCCAAATTATTTGAATTAATTGCAATATTATGTTGATCGAGTTTCTCATCATACGTGATTTTATTTGAGTCATGGGGTGTACTGGATTATCGCCGGCTGTCTATTTAAGGCTCTCTCTCTCTCTCTCTCTCTCTCATTCTCCCCTCTCTCTCTCTCTGCTTCTCACTACCCCCTTAATCGAACAAAATGAACATGAAATGACAAAGTATTTTATCATTAGTATTACATGTATTACTATGATTGTTTTAAATGTATGAATGAGTTGTTTGGTTTAGCAATTGATGTTAAGAATTATACTTTTGAATTGTATTTTGATTATTCTGAGTTGTATTTTAATTATTCTGAGTATGATGTAAATTGCATGATTTCGATTATATTATAGTACTGCCTCTGGTATTGAGAAAATAAAACACCTTATAAATATTTTTAAAAATTAACAACATTAAAATGTATACTTTTAGTGAGAGAAAGAGGTTAATGGGGTTGGAAATCAGTCTATTTTTCATGCGTAACAAAAAAAATGGCAAAAACAGGGGAAAAAAGACCCACTAACTTGGTATCGAAACCGATACCTTCCAATTACGAGGCGATCGCATGTCTGCTAGAGTACTCTGCCTCACTGCTAAAATCTATTGATTTTCTTTATATCAATACTTTCTGTTGTCGATGTAGTCAAAAAGATGTAGATCTGATAATAATAGTGCCTGTCAGATTTGACACTCCTGGCACTCCACAAATTATCCCGGCTTCGCCTTAATTTGGCGCTCTAGCATTTCAAGGAATTAATTGTTGCCAAGTACCCAATTACCTCACCTGGGTGGAGAGTGGAAAATGTGGATTACTGTCTTGCCAAAGAACATTAGTGCCGCAGTAGGACTCAAACCGCGAACCATGTGATCCACAGTCTGATGACGTATCCACTAGACAACGGCACCTCCACTTAAAGAAAATATCAGGGGTTTTGACGTTCTTCCTTATTCAGGGAGCTATCACTTGTTAAAGAAAGATAATAACAATCCCATTTTCCCCTCTTTTTTGTTGTTGTCCGCTTTAAAAAAAAAAAAAGATTTTGGGAAGATGATAATATTATGGCCTCAAAAATGAATTTAAAAAAAGGGGGAAACAGGAGTAGCTTGGAATCGAACCCGTGACCTTTGCATTGTAAAGCGATCGCTTATCAACAAGACCACTATTGTGGTCTGTTGTGGTCTCCTGACGACGGATCTCCTGACGACGGATCTCCTGACGACGGATCTCCTGACGACGGATCTCCTGACGTGGTCTCCTGACGACGGATAGTCAACCTGTTCGAAACGTCGAGCCCCTCATACCACCCATCCTCTCCAACCGGCGCTATAGATCTCTTTAAGACTACACACACACACTCAAGAAAGAAAGACCACTGACAGTCCTTTTCAGGACTCCTCAATCCTAGCTCCGCCTCTCACATGGTGCAACCGTAAGCCTACATTATCTTCATGACCATGCACGCCGATACTAATTATAAGCAGCATCTAAGACCACTATGCCATCATCAGAGGGCATAATCGGAGTTTTATGCTCATGTATAAAGGCTAAATAGGCTAAAGGGTCACATCCCCCCGGCCTCCAAACAGAACGTCAGAGAGAGAGAGACAGACAGACAGAGACAGAGACTTTCGAATTTCATTCACCAGCTGGACCGATGCCGCCCCCCCCCAAAAAAAAAATCGAATGGCAGAGAGAGAAAGAGAGAGAGGGGGTGGGAGAAAGGGATATAGCTCTTTATCATTCCACGGTTTCCACCTACACCCACGCCCCACCTCAACGGCGTTGTTCTTTCGCATTTCATTCACCCAGCAGGACCCATTGCAAGACCCCCCTCCTCAATGTCACCGTTGTACACTTAATTGGTGGATCTATGCTACGTCACTGATGATGATGAGGACGACGAGGGGAGGGGGATGATGATGATGACGACGATGATATCGATATTGATCTTGGTGGTGGTGATGATGATGAGGACGACGAGGGGAGGGGATGATGATGATGATGACGACGATGATATCGATATCGATCTTGATCTTGGTGGTGGTGATGGTGGTGACGACGACGATGATGAAGATGATGATATTGATGTTGATGATGATTTTAACTGACCAATTTTTGAATAATTAGTTCATTGTGGTATTTGAGAAAAAAACCACAATGATACTCGCTTTATTCCTCATAAAAGGTTTAAGAGTAACACTCTTCCAAAAAGTTTTTAAAAAAGGAAAAAAGAGGGGGCATAATTTCTTTATCTGCCGACAGCAAACACAGTCATTTTTAAAATTTGGTAATATTTTTGTTTAAATTGGGGTGTCACATCCCAACACCTTCCGTTAGCAACGCTCCTCGCTAAATCCAAACCATTTTTTTTCCAGCAGTTACACTTCAAGAAGCCCTCACAGCCTTGATCACAGTCATATTTATCATTCCTAATGTCACGTGTAATGAAGAATACTTGAAGCGAGACGAGTTGCTTGAACAGCAGGTCAAATGACGTTCAGCGTCGAAATGTGCATCGGATCGAATGGATGATCCGTCTGGTCGCACTAGAAAATATGCTACATTTACACAAATGAATATCTGTCTTTTGAAATGACCAAATTTCTTTGTTTCTAAATGATCCAAGGAATATAAAATTAACTAACATGAAGTTGATTTGCAGGTATCTTCCTTCTCACTTCACTTGTACATCAAAAGGCGCCCGTGTGAATACAAGATGAATCGCAAAATTTCATATCAAAATTTAATTTTCTGAGGGTATATCTATAGTTTAGCTTCCGAAACATTCACAAATGGGGGTAATAGAAGTATGAAAAGGATCAGGGGAAGATTCTTGATTGTCAAAAAGGGGGAGCAGGACATATTTGTGTTCCGTGTTGAACATGATTTTTTTAAATCCAGCCCTCAAAGACACAATCGGTGGGGAGGATAAAGGAAAATTCCCGACATGATTTTCTTTCTCATTGTTTGTTTGTTTGTTTGTTGATGTTTTTTGGGGGGTGGGAGGGTGGCGAGATCTTTATACATCTCTCTTTCCTTCCTTCCCCTTGACATTTTTTTTCTTCAATTGGGAGCTTTGCACCCCCTTTCCCGGGATCCGCTTATGAAAATTTCATGTTATGTCGTAGATTATTATGACTACGACATACCTGCTCAGTTGTGTCTGCCAGTTCTAATAAATCATGATTTATATCACTGTTATGTCAAATGACAAATGTCTCGCATACTATGGACGTGACGAGATTACTGACTTGGTATGTTCAGTAAGGTCATGATATTTAGGTTCTGAATAAGATGTCAATCGGTTACATTACAGTGATCAGCAAGGTGTAGACATATTGTTTATGAGACCGTGATATCAAGAGCGTCACTTAATATCCCAAATCAGAGTTCACCGGGGTTGCCTGGTTCACATTTAATCCACTTGCGGTCGATGATTTTTAATATGTACTGATGTAACAGAATCGTAGTTTATTGTTTTCTTTTAAAGATTTGACCATTTCTCTTTGTATTTGTTTTACTTTGATTTCCTTATACCCCATGGTATATCGCATAAAATAATGTTTGGATTATGTAAAAGCCATTGCAATGTTAACACATTTTATCAGGCGATGGACAATAGTTTTTACATAAAGGTAATCAGGTATGCTACTGATATATAGTTAAGTCCAGTAGAATGGTGGTGGAACATTTTAAGAGGAGATTCAAGCATTCACGTGATAAACAAGGATGTAAAAGAATATGAGGAGTAAGAGTAAGAAGGCTTACAGAGAAGATAAAAATAAGATCATTAGGGTAGAACGTGCTTGAGATCGTAGTCCTCGTCATCGTTGTTGCTATGGTTACGTTCTTATTTACTCAGCTGAATATAGAATCCGACTAGACGGTAGACAATGTTTACTTTTCACGATCCACTTTCTCCTTCTCCCTCTTCCTCTCATTCTTTCCCTCTCTTTACCTTTTTAATCTCGCCTTTTTTCTCCACCATCTTTACCCTTCCACACACACACACACACACTCTCTCTCCCTCTCTCTTTCGTATAGGCTCACTCGCCCTTTTTCATCCAATTTCTTCATCTCCTTCACTTTTTTGGGGGAGTAATTTTGTTTTATTTCTCCAAATGTAATACAAACAAACAAGAACAACATACAATTGAATAAAATAGATAAACGTTTTCAATATTAATTGCTTATACTCCCTCCCTTAACACACACACACACACACACACACACTCTCTCTCTCTCTCTCTCTCTCTACCATATCAATACATTTTATAAACTCTAGTCTCAGGCGCCTTATTATTCTCTCTCTCTCTCTCTCTCTCTCTCTCCCTCTCCCTCCTCCTCCTCCTCTCTCTCTCTCTCTCTCTCTCAGTCTCTCTCTCCCTCTCCCTCTTCTCCTCCTCCTCTCTCTCTCTCTCTCTCTCTCTCGCTCCCTCTCTCGCTCCCTCTCCTCCTCCTCCTCATCCTCTCTCTCTCTCTCTCTCTCTCTCCCTCTTCTCCTCCTCTCTCTCTCTCTCTCTCTCTCTCTCTCGCTCCCTCTCCCTCTTCTCCTCCTCCTCCTCCTCTCTCTCTCTTTGGTGGGTCGGTTGGAACACCATTACGTTATTATATTGTTCACCATGAGACGATTTTGAAGCGCCAAACTTCATGTTTTGTGATAATTATGTCTCAGCTGCCACTCAAAATCTGCCTTAGCGTTATTTTAATGTATATTTTCGTCTACACTTCATACTTGACTAGGATTGATTATAACCCAACATGGTGTAGATCCGGTATTGCAGGAACTGCAGGAAGTAAAGCGTAAACAACCTCATCATTATGCATATAACATGTACTACATGTACTTGAAAGCTATATTGATTGAACTACATGTATATCACTTTTGAAACAAATCAATGTTTGAACGAAATGGTGGTTAATTTTACAAAGTGAGCGATTGGATATCGGCGCGAGAAATCGTTATTGGTGTTCAAAATCATGTATTATAATTCTGTTTGTATGAGGAGCTACCTACCTACCATCACTATTGATTCTCTTGATAAAAAACAAAATGTATGTTTTCCTCGTCGGAGTGAAATTGCAAAAGGTCCCCCCCCCCCGCAACACACGTATGGAAATGATTTCGTGTGATATTAAAGACTTATGCAAATTATAAGATGTGCCATGTTCATGGACATCGTTGGTCGTCTATCTACATTGTATGTGAAGTACATGAGGACCACATGTTATATTGGTCACCCATTGCCAATTAATTCGTGAAACATTTTCACAATGGTCGGTGAAACGAATGTTGGAAATCAATAATTCTTTCAAACGTTCTTCTTTTGATACGACATAAGCATTACATAATACCATTGATTGATCGAGTGTAGGGAAGCGATTAGGAGAGAAAGGTTGGTTGGGTGGGGTTCTCAGGCAGTGATAAAAGAAAGAGATAGACGATTAAATAAATAGAGAAGGGAAGAGAGAGAGAGGGGGAAGAGAAGGGAGATGGAAAAGAGGGGGGAGTATTAGAGAAACAGAGAGGGGAAGAAAGAGAGAGAGAGAGAGAGAGAAAAGACGTAGTAGGTCCATGGAGAAACAGGGAGAAGAGAGAGAGAGAGAGAGAGAGAGAGAGAGATTGCAAGGGTTCTTTTAAAAAATGAACTCTAGCACTCGCACTGGCCACTGTACACACTGGTCACTGCATGACATCGGTCACTGCATGACATCGGTCTAAATAATAGGTCAGTGGATATAACTGTTTTATATTTACACATACTCAGCCTTTAGCCTTTTTTAAGAAGAAATACAATCTTGTAGAATTTATGAGAAACCCATATCATTCAGCAATATATGCATACAATAAATATAAAATCAACGCACATGCTCTTTAGTTCAATCTATAGTGACCCGTCTGTACAAAGTTGATAGACCGGTCATGGATATGTTTCTAAGCAGATGATTAATATATTCACGGTATATTGTTTATTATAGTTATGATAAAGAGAGAGAGAGAGTGTGAGAGAGAGAGAGAGAGAGAGAGCGAGCTATATACAGATAATGACATAGCTCATTTTTATCACATCTTTTTCCACAGTCCAATGTTGCAAACTCATTGTCCTTCCTATTTACATGATGTGATTTCGATCATTTAAAAAAAAAAAAAAAAAAAAACCATCGATACCACTTTCATGGAAAAACAACAACACGACACTCAAGTTTTATTACGCATGTACTGTTGGTTTCTGTAGTCTGCCCACATTCACAGAAGTAGCAAACTTGCATGGCTTGTCTTTCTTCTTCGTATCACTATCAGTGCATTCTTTTCTGAGTAAACAATTAATGACTTTGTTGGATAAGGGCCTATAGTAATAAAGACATTTCGTTGATGTGGAACGATCTTATTATTGTCTGAACCTCCAACCCGGCTCTACTATTTTTGCACAGTCTGCCTGTGGCGCGTTACGTTTAGATGCCAGTTCATATAACGCTGTTGTGTGGATGACTGTGTGAGTGTGTGTTCCTCGCTGTGTGTCTTCTGCATGGAAAATACCACCACAGCTCTGTGTGAATAGCTTTTTGTGTGTGATTCGCTCTTCCATCTATCTCTTGCAAGAGGCGTGGTATATTAAATAACCGGCGTTTATTCTGAACATCAACGCATTTCGTTTGGTAAGTCCCCACTTACTTTCCTTATCTTTCAACATCTTAAGATGACCCAGAACATACCATGTCGATACATGTGTTTATAATTTACAATTATATTCGGTAGATATAGTTAGTAAAACATCAGTTTGAGTGACACATTTCTGCAGAGGCATAATGTACACGTGCTTTTAGCGTGCGGAACCATTATAGTTATATTCGTCAATCTTGTTTTATCTGTCGGAGGCGCCCTGCTTTTCCACGCGTGCTAAATTGGTATCTAAATGGATATAACATATACCAGTTTTACGTTCCTGTACTTACATACGGGTGATATATGTACATACATGTATATCACTTTCATTCGCTTCCTGTTGGTATTGCTCCGTTTGCTCTTTTCTTTTACAATTAAGACTCAAGAGATTTGTTTAATTTTGAAGAAGAAAGAAATGTATATTTTATCCTCATATACTTCCTATATCTCGATCTATCTGACTCCATTTACATTCTGTTGGAATAATCATACCGTATAATTATAAGTTGCATGTCCCGTATAGTATAAGCCTGTTAAACTCACACAAATGCTTCATGTATACTTAAGTCGAGACTATACATGTCACATCTAAATGAAAGAAATCTGATAATAAGAACTGCAAATTTTGAAAGAACCAACCTTTTATGAAGTATTCATGCGTATTCTATCATGCAATGTGGTATACTAACCTTTTATATGCTTCAAGGACTTCTGTTAATTTAATGTAGGCCTTAAATCTTAATGCACTGTTTCGTTGAAATGTCATTGCGTAAAACGCGACCTTCTTTCCGGTGCCAAGGAAAGGGAAATAATAACCATTTGAAACAGGATCAACAATTCTGCAAATGATTGTGTATCCTATATCTTTATTTGTGTGTTAAAGTATATCATCGGTGTGATAAACATTGGTGTGATCATGGGGATGCGCTTTTTTTTAAATACAAGTCATGCATGGGCATATTACTGATCAAACCCTGCTCTCTCTCTCTCTCTCTCTCTCTCTCGATCTCGATCTCCCTGTATTCTCTCTTGTTCATTATTCTCGCGTTGTCTCTATCTCCCTCTCATCTGTCTAAATTTCTGCCTATATATTTCTATCTGTTAATTTATTGTCTTGTAGTAAATTCCCTGTCCATTTCTCTTACTTTCTCCCTCCCTCTTTTTTTTCTCTCTCTCCCTCTTTTTTCATTCACTTTCTCACTCTCTCTCTCTCTTTCTCTCCACCTTTTTATCACGTGTTTTATCAAAACATTCCTTGTAATATTTCTTTTATTACATCAATCCCATTTTACTATAATGGTTATAAGTTAGTTATTTTTGTATTCTTAATACGAAATATTGTCTTAATATTGTCATACCCTAAAGCAGATAACGAATTTAAATTTTTACTTCAATTCGCATGCAAGTTTTTTTTTTTACTTTTGAGCAGCCTCTCTAGATAGCGTAACATTTGTCATTTGTTCTTTATTGTGTATCAATTTTTTTTTCCATTTCCTTTTTGATAGTTTTCTAGCTTTTACAGTTTCTAAACAACATTAGATCTGAATTTGACTGATATTAAAAGTTGTAACTTACCGTTTCTCCCAAGGGACCGGAAAATCTATGTAACGAATTCTAATTATATAGAAGGCTACCATAATGCATTACCCCATGTAATGAAGGCAAGCAAATTCTGTACGTAAACTGCATGTAAATTAGAGATAAGGAAATTGCTTTTATCAAATCATACCTTTTCCTGAGCAGAATAGAAATATCTAAACAGAGAAACTAGAAAGTTCAATTGGGATAATGATATTTTCTCGGAATATTTACTTCTGGCATCTTGATCTTATTGTTTTTCTCATTAAACCTTTCATAACATATCGGAAAACGTCTCCAACCTTTTTAGCAAATTATAAGATTTGCTAAGGTACCGCTTTAGAAAGAGAAAGTACAGATCTAAAATGACCCTCGACTTTTGTTTTCAGGCTATAATTAAAAAAATACATACCTGTCGGACATGTATAACAAAAATGGTTTAAGATGTTTTCAATTCACAACCGTGACCATGCATTACATTCACATGCTAGATCGTTTGCAATGCATGGGTGAGTCATTTCTAAGGTTAGCACCATTCAATGCTCAACGACTGGACATTACACATGGTAAGGTCTTTCATCGCTCGCACCTCGAACAGTTCATGCAATTCATGCATTCACTTGCGGGTATGTAATCGCGATGACTCAAAATAATCATAGGGCTCTCTAGTTTATAGTCACAAACCCTTGTCAGGCGAGGATCGAACCCGGTTGCATTACCAGGTATTCATACCAGCAGGGGGAGAAGCCCCAGGATCGGAGATTATGGGGCATAATGTATCTGGTCCGCCCCCTCAAAATAATCAGAATAGCTAGGGCACTATAGATTATAGGCACAAATCCTTTTCATTCACAACGCTACCTACCCTCTTAACATAGGGTCGAAACTATAGTGGCGTATCTAGGAATTGATATTATGAGGGGCAGAACCCTCCCAGGGCGGGAGATTGGGAGGAAAATAAAGCTCTTGGGCCATTCCGCAAAATAGTAAGAATACGGCATTCTATTTTACAGGCACACACCATTGTACATTATGCTACACGCGTAACAGAGAGTTGAAACCAGTGGCGAATCCATAAATTGTTATTAAAAGGGGCAGTACCCTCATGTGACCATGATGAAAGGCTCAAGACAGAATATGTTTTGTGGAGATAACACAGTCTGTGCTTCTAGACTAAGGACATCGAAAGAGCTCTGTATTCTCCATTCCATCCGTTTATAAATTATTACCATCTAGACTGCCATTGCACATAATCAATTTCGATATTCTGTCGTAAGTACTGTCCACGCATATACGCATTGATTGTTGCTCCAATAGACATACGTAATTATGCAATGTAAACTGCATAATTTAAATCGAGGATATAAATATGTCTACATGAGCAATCTTCCAATGTGAAATTAATGATTGTACTATTTTGATTTACAAAAACCTTCAAATCAAAATGTTTCAGAATTACCCTCACTTTACTTTGAAACTACCCTTTTAGACATTGTGAAATTATTATCAAACAGCAACGATTATGCAATTAATAGTGGAAAAATACAAGATCAAATACCTAGATCGAGGGTATAATACGGAATGATGCAGTTTTAAAGAGAACGGGTAACACAGTTATTAATTTTCTCAGTGTATATAACTTTATATATACATGTACAAACCAAACATGGTGAATTACATGATTTAATTTGATTAGTAATTTATAATGAAATTAATGTATATAAAAAGCAGTCATCACTATAACGATCGGAGTATCACTGATATTGAGGGCACACTAAAACGCCACTCCCTCCTCCCCTGCCAGTACATTAATGAAAATGTTTATCATGTGTTGCAAAAAATGATACCAGTAACAGTGCCCCTGTCTGTAATGTTTAAAAGGTGTCTTTAAGGCTGTTGATAATTATGCTGATTCTGCACAACAGATTTGTATTTGTTATTCAGTATATCGCCTTTGCGAAAGAGCATTGCGATCCCCGATTTTATTTCACAACACCGAAAACAACAGAAATCTACACAGTAGTCAAATAACCCTCATTTCAATGTTTGATTATAATCTGACGTTTTCAAGAGATACGTTTACAAGAAATCTGTGTTCCTGTACTGAGATAACAAGGGCAAGGCTTTAGGATTGTTCGGTCTATGTCACGTTTAAAAAGTTGAAAACTTAGACCTCGATCTAACTTTCTTTGTTGGTAACTCCTTGGTTAAACTCGGCTTTAGACCGAGCTTAAAGTCATCTTTGGGTTTAGAGTTTTAATATGATACGGGCCAAAGGCAAAACAGTTCCCAAATTAACCGTTTGAATGCAGAATCGTTGATTAAAAATGCCGGACAGGGATTCTATTCCCCCCCCCCCAATTAATTGTAATTGCCTTGGTTATAATTTACTGCCTCGTAACGAATGGTTTGAACCAATAATATTTAATCCAAAAGCGAGTCCTACATGTTTAACGTGGTCCAAGTGATAAACCTCATTTACTCTCTCGTAATCATACTTACAGTCAGACGGGCAATTTACATCTCAGCAGAGAAAAAGAGATATCTACGATCAGTGGTGTGCCCCCATCCCTGCCCCTCCCCCATCCAACGAGTGATGAAACATTTAAAAAAACGGAAAGGAAAAGGGAAATTGACAATACAAGAACGCATAGACCACCTCACGAACTCCTCCCCAAAATCAGTTCCCTTGAAAATTTGAGTTCTATTTTCAGAGTAAGACCGTTGCCCCCCCCCCATTTTGTTCCAGTGACCCCTTAATGGGTGCACTTACGCTACGCCACTGTTTACAAAAGACGATATAAGTGTTCAAGTTAGTCAACGAAAGTGTAAACACCCTTACACCAGTAAGATTTAAGCAATTCTAATTTGATAGTAATTCATTTCGCGAATATTTGCACGTTAAGAATTAGCTAATTAACATTTCTTTTTAATACTGCTTCATTACTCCTGGATAAAATAAGAACATCATATTTCTACACAGTCAACACTCGGAGAAAGATAGGGAGAGAGGGGGAGGGAGAGAGGGAGGGGAGGGAATGGTAAAAGCAAGAGAACAAGGGGAAGAAAGCAATGGATGTCTGAAATGAAAATGAAATAGCAAAAATAAGAATAACAAGAATTTAGCTATTGCAATCGTTTTCATCATGAACCTTATCAATTAATTTGTACAAAAATGAATATTCTGTCAATCAACATCCCTCTGTTTAAAAAACAACAACAAGAGGGGTTTGGTAAATTGCTAAATTTTTCTTTCTCCGGATAGAAAACAACTTCAAATCCGGTACATTCATGAAAATAACGAGCCAAAATGATATGCATGATATGATGCGACTATACATAGAAGCAATATCTAATCAACATAATTGCAGCACTGGTATAACCTTGATGTTCATGATTATGATAATGATAATATTATTATGTCTTTCCTTTCTTTCCACTATAGCATCTGGTAGCAGTCCGATCGCTTCAATGAAGATGACGTCACAATTGGTCACGCTAGTGATAGCAGCTTTCGTCTGCTCAGCTGCAGTCGTATACGCACAAAGTAAGTGCATTTTTCCTGAAACATTGAATGTATACAATAATGTAGGCATAAAGAGTATGACGGAAGTAAATTAGGTTACCATGAATACCATAAAAAAACATTTATTCGAGATTTCATGTTATTGCAAACGTCGCAAATGGGTTAAATGAAGAAAATAGCAGAGAATTTAGAAGGAAAATATTGTCATATGTGCAAACAACTTGACTTGAGAGAGAGGGGCTGGGGGGTGGCCTACATGGCAAAATATAATTTGTTGCATTTTTAAAAACTTATATAGGTTCGTTGCCAAGTCTATTTCTGTTAAATAAAAGCGAGCGAAACCTTGCAGTATCAGTTCCATCGCATGTTGATATTGCACTAAGAAAATAACACCACATACTCCAATAGTTAATGAAAGATTGACTGACAAAAATTGCCACAGATATAAACATTTGCCGTGTCACTATACTTTCAGATAACTGCACAGTTAGCATATTTTAGAATCGTGAATTAGTGGGCGTACACGACAGATAACATCTAGATTTGGCCGTGGAATATGGAAAATATATTTGTTTATGAATAGGAAATCTTTTCACCCTTTCATCTACATTTCAATGGCCATCGTGCTACGCGTTATGGTTATGCACAAACAAAACTAAAATGAGGTCAAACGCGATACCATTATGGATGGTATGGAAAAACACATTGATCTTTTCTTTGAGGTAACTTCCGAGGCGAGCGATTAATCAAAGAACATGTCGTAATTTAATTTCATGTGACCGGGCATGCCCTGTCATGCCCTGTCATTGAACTTCATGACAGGTGTTATGAAATAAAGTAATAAGTCTACATGTCGAGATTGAAAGATTCATTACCGTCATCATTGGAAAAAAGTCTACAAAATGATTGACATGCAGAAGTTTAACTTACTTACTGTTGACTTTTTGCAAATAGATTCGAATATTTCTACTGTTCGCAAGGCTCTTTGATGTATGTAACTATTTGGTTTGATGGAGGCCAATATACATTTCTTACACATGCAATGCCTATTTCTGATGTATTCGTAGTGAATCTACGCTTATAAAATGCTTAGTACACACACAGGGGTCAAAGGTGAATGAGTAAACAGGTAGATTACCTTGATTTTCAGATGTTCGAATGCATATAGAACTCAACCAAATAAAAATGTAGCTGTAGAAGGCTTGTTTATCCAAGAATATGCATCTATCTAGTATAATCCAACCGATACATGATATTGTGTTTCAGTTTGTATGCTTCACATCATATTTTCACAAACGAATGAATTTATTGTCGGATTTACAGATTATTGCTTTTCATGATGATACATCTAATGGTAAGGAATACCTTGGAACGGGGTGTATTTCTGAAATAATGTCTGGCAAGGAAGAAAAAAAGCTCTTACATTTTTTCAGATTTTTCTTTTCAGAATTATGTCTAGAACAATCTCTGAACGTTTTTCCTGTGCCCCTTCTCCCGAAATTAATGAATTTGAATGGAATACCCGTTAGTTTTAAGCTTTAGAAGATATATAATATCATTTGGCCCAAACCTAGACAGCAATATTTCCCAATATCCATGACCTTGACTTATTGTGTACCTTCTTTGATAATGATGCATCGTCTACATGTTTAGTAACCACAATAATAATAGAACTGCCATTATTTCCTCCTTCAGCTGCAACTCCCGTCGCCCCTGACACCACTGCCACCACTGTCACCACTGTCACCACTGTCATCCAGCCCTCAGCAGCACCTACAACCCCCCGACCAGCAGTAATAACAACCCCTCCCCCTGTCGATGACAGCACCCCAGCCCCACCCGCTGATGCGTCAACAGCGGCGCAGCCTGACACACCGGTGACTGACGCACCCATGACTAGCGGTAACCACGATGGTAACGACGGCGATGGCGATGGTATGGAGGGCGATGGCGATGGTATGAAGGGCGATGGCGATATGGATGGTCATAAAGGACATGATGATGACGAGAAAGACGGAGGTTTGTATTGAAACACAGATCTTTAGAAACTGTTAATATGTGAAAGTCTGAAATACACGGTTGCCCATAAAGTTGGAATATATTTTTTTTCTAACCCCTTTTCGTATAATGATTGTGACGTTATGCATCTTGAGAGATAAAGTTTATATCTTATCAGAACTTAAAGCCCCACTGCACTACTTGTAGCTACTTGCTCCCTCTATATCGAAAACAATGCCTAAGCGGTGCCCGTTGGTCCCCCGTGATCCTCTTTTCCTTATGTTAATTGAGAGCTGAGTTGATGAGATAACCACCAGTCGGTGACAATGCTGGGAGGTCTAATCCCTCCTGGCCAAACTAGTGCAGATGGGCTTTAATTGATCAAACTCATCTCACTTTATTCTTGATAGAGACAGTTTCTATATGCATAGAACTTTATTGATCAATCTCTATGACTCTTTAGATCGATCAGTGAAGTTCTGATAATTATTCAACTTTATATATCAGGATAGACCATACTGCCACAATCACTTCATGTAAGAGGTTAGAAAAACATTATCCCAACTTTATGTGCGTGTACAGTGAAAGTTTTTTGAAGTTTTCATGGCTATACAGAGATCATATAATTGTCAATTACCGGTATGATGAGTTTAGTGTGATGTCATGATGTCTTAGTAAGACTTCAAACTTTGACCGTTATACCCATTTTCCTTTTTATTTTTTAAAGCTGAGTGTTTGTCGACCATTTTTATTATTTCAAATAGCTCTATAGTCGCTCTTGCATTTTCAGAATGAAGTGTGTATTGCCAGCCAGATCGACTTGTTAACCTTCCTGATCTTAATACCAAACTGTTTTCTAATAAAATATATCCGACCATAAGACTCAGTATACATGTAGAATAGATCATTGTACATCTGCACAATCCAATTTTCAGTGCAAATAGCTGTGCATTCAGCGCCCTATGTTTGTTTCATTTTGTCCGTCATTCTGCTTCTGACGGACTGATTGTATGTATGTACAGTGCACATATTGATCTTTTCTTTTTGTGTGTGTGTGTTTATATTTCTTGACTTTCCGATTCAGGTGGACTGAGGAGGGGTGACATAGCTCTAGCCATTCTTGCAACTCTAATTATTTGTGGAGTATTAGGAACCTTTATAGGACTATGTTACTGGAAGTACAAGGGGTAAGTAAAATAGATGAACGAATATCCAGTTAGGCTCAAATATACATGTATAAGTACTATATAAGACGTTTTAAAAAAGATGTTGTATTGCCCTTTGCGACCGACCCCAAAATCTTGAAATCTACGGTCGGCTTTTTAATTTTTTAAATTTTTTTACCGTTTTTTAGAGAGAAAAAATGTTAAATGAATAAAAAAAATATGTATTAAAGCATTCAAAACTGAGAAACATCAGCCCAAAGAGGGAGGGAACAAAAAAGATTTCCGACCGACGGACCTAAAGGGCAATACAAAATTTTTCTTTGTAGGCCTAATGGCGCTCATTGACAAGTATGAACCCTCGAAATGGCCCCGATATTAGGATGCATTTCAAACAGTTTCGTAACCTTCAAAATGCTTTATTCGATCTTAATTTTGATCTTTCAAAAATTTACCTTGATAGGTTACCGCATGCGCATTTAACATGAATAATGTTAGAAAAATTGCGCACCTCAATAAAGTGTAATTAAGGACGTACAAGTTTGTATGATTCAAAGTTTAAACTTTTTCTTAGGTAGGCATTTGCATTGTGTAGGCATAAGGTATGCATTGTGGAACCAACAGTGTAGCGATAAACTTTTATAGTAAGCACATAGCATTTCTTTAGAAAACAAGAGTTTTAGATAATGAGAACTTCTTGTTCCCTTGACAAAAAAAAATTGAGGTGACGATAACAAAGAGCCCTCATGTGGCGTGATTATGAAAGGGAGTGCTCTTTATTCCAAAGATTTGTTTTCCGGAGGATTCATAATTCCGAAAAAGAAATATGTTCTTTGATTTTGAAAGGAAAAAGATACATAATTTTATTTCTTTTACAATTCATTTTTTGACATTTCGAATCCTGCTCATTTTGGGAGCCACATTCACTGTTCTATATTTGGAATTATACATAATTTTATTTCTTTTACAATTCATTTTTTGACATTTCGAATCCTGCTCATTTTGGGAGCCACATTCACTGTTCTATATTTGGAATTATAATTTACAAGTTTTAAGATTAAAAACCTTGGGGAAAGTAGGCAATGACCGTATAAAACCATGTTAGAGTAAAGTACGAATATTTGTTCCCCGCTAACAGATTCACCCCATTACCATCAAGATGATTTATTGAGGTATTCTCCATTTTCCTTTTCTCTACGTTTTACAGAAATTCATACGTCACAGTAACAGCAGATACAACCTACAGACAATAATAGCAGTCCTGCCTTCAGGAATCTATACAACAATGTTAATCAAAATGGTATCATCTGTAGCAATAAGATCAATAATATGGCAGACTGATAGACGTTAGGTCATTCTACTTTGTACATAATCAACGTCTTTCTGTTGTTCATTCAATACAACGAACACGGGAAGTTGCCTTGGTGAAAGGGGGCAGACATGTTCAAGATTTGAAGGTGGGCAAATCCTAGATTTTGTCCCTATAAATATAAATAAATAAAATTACTCGTTTTAGTTTACCCGAAGATTGTAATAGATCGATAGCCTTATTCCTAGAAGGGGCATGGCCAAAGGGAGTGGCACCTTATTCAACATTCGTCAGCAAATTCGCCATTTTCTTAGGCTGTTGGGAAATCTCAAAGAGTTGTTGATGACTCCTATGCTTAATTGCTTGTTAGGAAATTTCAGCTACCTCTTCGGCAACTTCGATCTGAAACCCTTCCCATTTAAAATAGTCTGGCGATGCCCCTAGCCAAATAGCTAATCTACAAAAAATAATTAGTAAAATACAAACTTTGGGATGTAGTTTGAATTTCATAATTCCTTTATAGCCCAAGAACCACCTTTGGTTTGCCCAGTTTTCGTAAAGATCGTGGAATACTCTGCTTTTGTCAGCGTTTGTCCCGGAATGAGTGCTTTTTCAGCTTCAGGTATGAAATTTTAATGTCACTAAGCTGATACTGTATGTAATACATACAGAATGTTCGAAAGGGCATTATCTAATGTTGTCTGCTAGTCAGGTGATGAGTTATGGAATGCACAAAACATTATTTGGAACTTAAGGCTGCTAGTCATCGGTGATACATCTTAGAGTGTTATCAACATTACATTGCCAGTACGATTTTAGAGTGGTTGTTAGTTGTTACTGTATACATACAATTTTTAGTACTAAACTTACATTTTTACTGTATGGTAGATGTCACGGTATCCTTGTGATGTATTCCAAAGAGGCTCACTGTACTTTTAGAAATTACATATTTTCAAAGGATTCTTAGTTCCATTGATATCACAGGTCGCATTATAAGGGTGGTTTTTTATAGCCAGTTGTGTCAATTTGCATGTTCTGTACAAACAAAAATACGAGAAGCAAATTATGCATTACTTGTGTCTATGTTGGAATCATTGTATTGCTATGATGTATATAATATGGTGCTATGATTTCAGGCATGTATTGCATCTTTCGCGTGTAATCATTGTTAAACCACCATACAACATGTCCCAGAAATTGATTTGTATGTGCCTATAGAATCAATGCCTTCCTGCTTTACATTCTCAGCAGCACCGACATGGATCTGGTACCAAAATATATTAGTGAATGCACAGTACGATTTAAGACCAATGAGATTGCAGGGCTATTACTGTCATACGTGAAAGCGTGATTCTGATTGGTTGATGTTATGTATACGTTGCGACTAAACTAAAGCATGAACTACATTCAGTCAATTCGGTGGTATCAGATTAGAAAATGGCCAGTCACTTTCATTGGTACAATGCAAGTGAGTGTAGCCAATTGCTACATGTTGCTGCGAAGTCAGAATTTGGTAAATAAGTTTCTGTACTTGTACGGGAGAGAGAGAGAAATAAAACTTGTTTCGACATAATCATTAAAAGCTTTGTATAACGGCAGGCCAGTAAACTTCTCTCTCCCGAACGTAAACGCACATTCAAATTGCCTGTTGCTTGCAAAGCCTTGCATCATTATCAATGTCAGAGTGAAAGTATGCTTACATTTAGTTTTTATATAGAGCGTTTTTGATATATTCACATTGGGTATTGTAGAATTGGTAGATTATTGCTAGTCAGAGACGTAGCACCGAGGGAAAACGGGGGCACTTGCCCCATCTTAAGCGGAAAAAACACCCCAGTATATATGAGAAAAAGTTTCCTGTCCTCGACGCTACGCCACTGTTGGTCGTCATTAATTTTCTGAAAACAGATCATTCTTTTATTATATTGAAATATATAGCTTCAATTAAACTTTCAATTCAAACAATTCATCTTCACCCGTTTGTCAGGTAAAATCACGAACACTATTATTAAGTATGTGTAATATTCCAAAGCTATATGCATCGGTGTCAGAGTCTGAATATGTTTATGAATTTGAATTTAAAGTATAAACATTTATGCTCTCAGGTCTTCTTGCTAATATCTTTTACTTATGTTTTCCTGATTAAATAAAGGTTTTAATACTCCTGTACTTGTTCATTATATTATGAGAATCATGACTGTTGGGTAAACGATGTAAATAATAGTTTTAATAGCTTATTATATGCTAATTGATGTATATGTATTTTAGACTTCATAATTCACACTTATATGTGTATATTCTACTGACTGGTCACACTTAGTTTAAGTAAATTAGGTCTTTGAATATAATGATTCATGTATAATTAAATGAATTTTCGCCTTTTGAAAACGTGCAGTTAATATGTAATACTTCTCAGAGATGTATATGTTGGACGAAACTCCGTGATATACTTTCCATTGTACATTGTTACGTCATAACTAGGCTCCATCCTATTTGGAGAGGGAAAACACAACTGGCATACATCTTTAAGTGCCTCGTTACAAGTTATTTCATGCACCTGTTACGAATAACTGTATTTCAATAGTCAGAATGTGAATTGCATACATTAGTTGTTGCTAGGTAGGACAAACAAAATGACTTGCCCTACCTAACAACATGTAATATGCAATTTGCATACTGACTATTGAAATACAAACATTTGTAAATGGTGAATGAAATCATTCGCATCAAAGCACTTCATAAAGACGTATGTATCAAATTTGGTTACAGTACGAAAATGGCCTATTGAAATTGATTACGGCGGCCAAGTGCTATCGATGTTTTCAATTTTGACTGGATGAAAGGCGAGAGAGTTTCGTTTGTTTTCAACGAGTCTTCAATCGTAACTTTTGCTGCCAAGGGCTCAACTTAATCTTACATTAGACCAGGAACAGCTTTGCATAATGTATTTATGTAAATGTTTTGGCTTTGACAAACGAATATTCGAATCTCTCAAAAATAGCCTTGATGGAATAATTTGGGTTTGCCATGACATAGTGATCAAACAAATATTGTCTAGATCAAAGAACGTTAATGTGTGTGACAGATCAGCTTTCGGTTGTAGATGAAATGTAGAGTTAATAATTAATTAGAATGTCGGAATAAGTTTTTAGATTTCAAATAAAGTGTTTACCTTTTGCCTATAATTATACCTGGTCCATTGAAAGTATGCGTTGAGTCACAATTCATCGTTTCTCTATGTTTGGTCAATTCCAGCGTAACGGACGTGACATTCAGGCTTACCTTTGGATGTGGGGGTGAGCGTGTGTGGGGATGTGTATGTGTGTCTGTACGTCCGTGCGCGTGTATGTATGTGTGTGAGGGAGGGAGAGAGAGAGAGAGGAGGAGGAAGAGGAGGAGGGGGCTGTGACAAAGAGAAGATAGAGGAGAGAGGGGGGAGAGTAACATCGAGGCATATGGCGGACATAAAGCAGTGGCTTGGAGAGATAGATTAGAGTTGGAAAGAAAATTACATATGCAGTTATAGGTAATTGATAACTGCAACTTATTTTAAGTCCGAAGTCATTGGTTGCTTCCACATAATACAACGATCAGTGCCGTAGCGAGAGACTGAGTGCACCCATTGAGAAGGGTACTGGAATGATTGAAGGGGGGTACCGCTCTTACTCTGAAAATGAAATGCGAATTTACCAGGCTACTGATTAGTGGGTGCGGGTGGTAGTCCACGCGTCTTCTTTTCTCGTCCTTTCCCCTTCTCTCTTTCCCTTTTAACTCTTCTCAGTATATATTTCTTATCACTTTTCACCACTTAATAATAGGGGTGGCACGTGCCCCTCAATGCCTCCTGAAACTACGCCAGTGATAATGATTACGCACCATTATTCATATACAACCATTGCCATTGGTCCCACACTGATCATTCCCCTATCTCTTCGGGGGTGGCTCGGCTATTAAATGTATCCTAATCGAAACCTTACTAAACCAAACCCTTGACACTGGGGTCTATACAGTGCGAGTTAAAAAAAAGTTAACACCTAGAAAATTGCTAATCATTTTAAAAATCATTTATTAACAATTAATTATTATACATCTTATGAAAGAGTGTTTTATCCCAAATCATTTGGAATCATTTTTGTGTGGTATGTGGTCTCGCTTGGATGAACAGGAGACATTGTTTAAGAGAGTGCAAAAATCGACTTGCGCCAAAGTGATGCCTATGTGATGTTTGTATAGAACAATTGGGATTTGGGTATTAATTCGGTCTTTGCAGATCCAAATAACATCCCTAACAAAATCAATCATGCCACACATATCAAAACACACACACACGCACACTCGCACACTCAGATAATGAAAAATACACGCAGCCAAGTAACTATACGTAATGAACATTTAATATCAAAATGGAATTTAAATTCAATCATAGTGCCATAATGAAAGTTTGGTGGTTAACATCGCATCACAATGAATTGTTTCTCCCAAAGGATTCGGTCAGTCTGCATCTAAATGTGCTTTGTGAGTGAGCGGAAGTGTGTGTGTGTGTGTGTGTGTGTGCGGGTGTGCGTGTGTGTGTGACTTTGCTTGTGACAAAAGCATATGCAATGCATTTCATTTGATACATTCAATATTCATTACTCACTTTTAATACTTTTGCGCAAGTCGATTTTTGCACTCTCGCAAACAATGCCTCCTGTTCATCCAAGCTTGAACACATACTACACAAAAAATGATACCAAAAATGATACGTCTTTCGGATGGTGACGTTAAAGGTCGGTCCCCAGACGTAAATAATCATATCTGATTGATACACGTCTGTAAAAACCCAATACACACACACAAACGATTCGGGATATAACACTCTTTCAAAAGATGTATGATAACCTTTCGTTCATAGCTGACTTTTAAAATAAATGACAGTTTTCTGAGTGTAAACTTTTTTTTACTCACACGGTATATTCTACTAAAATTTAAACCTGGCAGTGTTCAATTTTAAGTGGAAGTTAACAAAAATGGTTTACGACTTACGGTATTTCTCGCGTGGATTTTATGATGTCCACCGCCTGGCTCGTTCTCAATTAGTATTTTTTTTTTCTATGGGTATTAGCGTCGTGCGCGTCCGCTCACACACTAGCATTATTATGTACAACAGAATTACGCACGCATACACACCCTAATCCATAGACAACAATCTGGTCCATGTGTTTTTGTGAATTATTAGAATCCGAGCCTATGTAGTAGCGTCGACGTCAGACCTATAGGATGTCATCTTGATAGATCCAACAAACATTTTTTTTTTTAAAGTCAAGTCAAGAACAAACTGTCTAAAATATTTTGTTACATTAAAGATTATGTACAAGTATAAAATTAGCTATACATGCATGGTTTTCCCTTCCATTTATTAGATATTTTAAAAGATCAGAACCAAATAAACGATACCAATCAAATTCATCAAAATAATCAGATATTTATCATGACTAGAATAGGTATCCAATTTCTGGTTCTAGGACAATTACCACCGAGGAAAATTACCCCCCCCCCGTGGACAATTACCCCTGAGGACAATTACCCCCGAAAAAAATTCTTCATTTATTAAAACCAACCTAATATCAGGGTGGACTTCCCCTTTAATGAACAGGGTGGCAATCGTTCTCGGGGGTGGTTGTCCTGGGCGTAGAGACGGCCCTTACGGGGGCAAGGGGGCACATTTCAAGTGCCCCTTTTTACATAGGAAAAGTACCCCTTTTACTTTGACAAGTGCCCCTATTACTTTGTAAAAGTGCCCTTCCCTTTTTCACCTCTGATAAGTGCCCCTTTTATTTTGACACGTGCCCCTTTTCCTTCGACAAGTCCCCACATTTCATTGCAATAAATGTTCATTTTCCATTTTCATAAGTGTCCTTTTTAATCTCTAGTAAGTGCCCCTTTTCTTATGATAAATGCCCCCATTAAAAAAGCCCCTTTCCCTTCTCATAAATGCCCCATTTCGCCTATGAAAAGTGTCCCTTTTCATTCTCATAAGTGCCCATTTTCATCTCTGGTAAATGACCCTTTTCAGGTACGAGAAATTACTCCATTTTACATCAGATAAGTGCCCCCTTCACCTCCGATAATTGCCCCTTTTCAAATCTGAGAGATGCTCGTTTTACTTTGACAAGTGCCTTTTTCCCTCCTGATAAGTGCTCTTTTCATCTCTAATGAGTGCCCCTTTTCACCTCTCATAACTGCCCCCCCTTTTTTTTTTACCCGTGCCCCTTTTCTTTTCTAATAAATGCGCTTTTGCTTTCTTATAAGTGCCCCTTCCCTTCTCATAATACCCCTTTTCATCTCTGATAAGTGCCCCGTTTATTTCAACATGTGCCTCTTTTTCTCTTAAGTAATAACTAAAGAGCCGCTCCCCTTCTCATAAAAGCCCTCTTTCACCTTCGATAAATGCCCCTATAAAATCTGATCGGTGCCCTTCTTTAAACAAATGCACAGTTTCCTTTATTACAAGTGCCCCTTTTTCATTCTCATAAATGCCCCTTTTCGTATCTGGTCAGGCCCCTTTTCAGGTGTAATAAGTGCCCCATTTCACCTCTGATAATTTCCCTTTTAACAATGATACGTGCCACTTTTCCTTTCTAATAAGGGACTTATCCCCTTTTAATAAATGCCCCTTTTCACCTTTTATAAATGCCCCTATCAAAATCTGATGGGTGCCCCTTTTCCGTCGACAATGCCCATTTCCCATTCTCATAAGTGTCCTTTTTCATCCCTGGTGAGTGCCTCATTTCAGGTGTAAGAAGTGTCCCATTTTCACCTCTGAAAATTACCCTTTGAAGTTTGACACGTGCTCTTTTTATTTTGTAATAAGTGTTCCCTTTTCCTCTCATCATTAAACGTGCCCCTAATTTAAAGCGACCGAGAGCAATTTCCCACAAAGTTGGCTCGCTATGCTATCTCGCATTTATAGATGATATAATTATGTTACTTTAATATCAAAGGTCTTTTCATGTCTTCCGTTATGAGAATGTGCTTATATCCCCATCAAGATTGGGCTTTTTCCTCTTTATAAGATGTAAATTTTCGCACTGCGACCTCATAAATCTTAAAAAATTTTCTCGCTCGCTTGAAAGGAATTTTCAGACCATCATACCCAACTGCAAAGTATGATGCTTAATGCCTAGGTCACATTTGCCGCGGCGGCCGTGCGGTCTAAAATAGTGTGTGTGTGATTGGGTTTTTACAGACGTGTATCAATCAGATATGAAAATATCTACGGCCAATAGCTTTTATAGGGCCGCCGCAGCATTCCCACGGTCACATACGGTAGCGGTCACATATGTTAAGGTAGCCGCACGGCGTATTTTGAATTTGTGGAGAGAGAAAACCGTACGGCCTGATGACGCACGGCCGCTCTAGGGCGTCCCTGCGGCGGCCGTAGCTTTTTGACAAATACCAAGGCGCCCGCAAGGCCTCCGTATACGGGCGCCGTAGGGCCGCTTTAAGGCTGACCTAGGACGCCTGTGGAATTCCTGCGGCCACCGCAATTTGTTTGGGGTCCGCAAAAGTCAATTATAATTCATAAGACCCTAGAGCAGCCGTACGGCAAACGCAAGGCCACCGTACGCCCGACGTATGGTCGCCGTTGAACCGCTCTACGGCATGGCTACGGCGTGTCTTATCGCTACGGCGAACTTATATTAGAAATGAAAACAGTTATAACTCCGCGTTATAATCACACAGCGACCCGTACGGCCTGTAAAGATAGGGATACGCCCTAGGGTGACCCTGAGGCCACCGCAGATTCTCTGCGGCCGCCGCAAGTATCTCTCGATTTCGGGGGCGTACGGCCGCCGTATCCTAGCCGTAGAGCAAATGTGACCTAGGCATAAGCAATATCCTGTATGATGTACAAAGAGAAACAAATATTGAAATCATTCCTGATAATGTAATCACAATGTAGGGGTATATACCAATTTTAAAAATTGTAAATTTTCGCCTTGAGATTTCCCTTTGTAGGTGCCCTTTTTTCCTGCTAGGGGTTATTTTCAGGGCGTGGGGGGTAATTGTCCACAGGGTAATTTTCTGGGGGAATTGTCCTTAGGAGTAGTTTTCCGGGGTGACATTCCAGGGAGTAATTGTCCTGATACGCCATACATATCTCTGTTCCATTACCTTAATCCTATCCCAAATGAAGACTCCGATCTTGATAGTTCTAAAACCACAAACTGATGGGGGAAGGTTTTATCTTAGATTGTGTGCCTGGGGGAAGGAGGGTGTGTACTGCAGAATTTGCCTTTCAATATTTTCCAGCAAGTGCAATTGCTATGTTTCCAGATTCCAACTTGCCAATCTCTCAAACTGTAATTGAAATGTTCATTGCCCATTAATACATACACAGCACTAGTAAGGTAAGATAATTTTTTGCAGAAAAATGGGAATTCTTCAAATTTAATTGTTAGTCCGTAATAAATAGAGTGCTGCTTTCAAGACTTAATGCAATTCACCACAACTGTAAAACCTAACTTCTTCATCACCTAATGGATCTCTAAATTGCACAATACTAGAATAAAAGTATCATTAAAACATCAAATGCTTTTCCGTGTGCTTTATGTTTTATTTACATCAACATTCGTATTGCCTTTCCAAAAAACATTACACTTCAACTTATTTCAATAGACAATGTACACATTAGTAACAAAACATGTACAGCACACAAAAATATTCAGAAATTCTATACTATTCATATTTACATGGAAGGTTTGAAAAATTACAATATACAGGTTCAGGCTCCACCACTATGTACACTTTTCATACAAAAAAGTCACAATCCTACAACTCTATTTGCATTTTTCAGAAAATTACATGAAAAGTAAATAAATTACAATAATATTAAATTTCCCCATTAATTTCATTTTGGAGAAGAAATGAATCTCATCAAAATAATATACTGGATCCTCTGTGAGATGGTTAATATTATGTAGTCGTCAGTGTGACTTGTTTGTAAACAAACAAAAATTCTGAATAACCGGGGTCCCGTTGCATAAAACTTACCACTGGTGGTATCTTTGCCATCAATATTATCTACCATGGTAACATCACTCAGCAGCCAAGAATCTTGATGAATTATCAGGGGTTTGGAGCAGAGATGTCACATCATCAATATAGGAGATGTATTACATGTAACATAAGCTCATACGACTGCTCGACTATACAGCACTGCATCTTTTATACATTTCAATACAGGTACAGACATTTGCTTTCTTGACAATCACATTGATAACCATCAATAAGAGCTTTGTTCACACTTAGTACAAGCTTAATAAATCTGTAGTAGCAAAGTAGAATGATATGAACTTAGTCTGCTTCACATTTCTGCAGTATGCTCAGGGTATTTTGATGCATGCAGCTACTTTTGTCATCTCTACCCACCAATCATTTACATGTAAATTTCTTTTATTGTGCCCTAGCATTTCTTTTGCTGATTTTTCGTTGTTGGTGTGAGTACTTTCACGTAATGAGTGTCATGTATAAATAAGGCAGCAAGGTACTTTTTAACGTTCGGGGGAATATGATGGGATAAATGGAAATCTCAATCACAGAGAAAAAACAAGTAATACACACAAAACAAAAAAACAAAAAACAGTGAGTAGATAATCATGGCTACTTTGACTGCTGTGTATGCTTGCAAGGAGATGTAGAAAACACCCCCAAAATAAACGGCATATTTATCTAGAATACACCAAACAGCAATCTTTTTGACTGAAACTTGTTGGTTCATTCTTTTCTATTTTGAGACAGTTTAGGGCAATATTCTACCACTTTCGTTATCACCCCACATTGTTTAATAGTATCTTCGTACCGGTAATTCACAACCACTCATTTTGTTTAGTCAATAAAGCTCTAATTTCTTAATCAACAATCTTGATGTTTTCTCTGAATATCAAACTGCATCATCTTTCATTTCACTTCAACATTAATAACAGTGCAAAAGCTATCAATATACATAAAGCTGTCATAAATTCTTTCTGTTGCTAAACAAAAGTGCAAGGGTTTTTACAACATTCCATTTCATGTCAATTGTAGGCATAGCAAGCATGAAATGTGAACAAGTGTTTGTATACAGAATTTACTCAGGAGATAGACCAAGCAAGATCAAACTGGAAGAGTTATATAATATTGAATGGCCTTGAGTGGGATGCAAGGATATATTCCACAACCTGATGAGCATATTTCAGGAGTCGGCACGATGAGTGGAATATTCTCAAAGCGAGTGCGATATACCCTTGTATCTCACGATAGAAAGGCCATTCAAGATTTCTTTATCAATTGTATGATATCTAGTACCTCAGTTTTCCTCAATATGTCCTTATATTATTAATTATTTTCAACATTAAAACAGGGGGTGGAGGGGGGAACATACTTTGTCTTCACCCAAAAATTTTGCAAGGGGTACTTTTTCACAAACCATGAGATATGATTTTAAAATTGCATCTAGTCATCCGGTTACTTTTGCGCAAAGCATATGATACACTGATTTTTGTAGTCGGTGCAAAACCCTTCATACAAATAATAATGAAGTATATTGTGTTGATACAGGATAAATATGTTGAGTGTCCACAAACCATAAATGTAAGACATATACAGTGACCATACAGTCTACAAAACAGTGCATGTGTGCTTGTGATATGACTACCTGAATATTGCACAAGCTTCTATTCTTTGCATCAATATCATAACATACTGGCAAGCTATTTATACATGTTCATACATACAAGAAAGGTCTACCACCCTTTTGAAAGTAGGGCAACTTAACTCTTTTAACCCAAACATAGGGATATAACCTGCTTTCACCCTTAAGATGGCTCCAGACACACCTAAGGTTACTTTAAGGTTGACTTCTGGAAGCAGCTTAAGATGCCTGTATGTCCAGATCCTGGTTAATTGATAGCACTCCGGCAGTATAGGAGTGGTCTGAGGGAGCTGCTCTGTAACTGTACTTAAATTCAGCAATTTGCAAGTGAAGCCTATCCAGCCTATTTTCAGATTCAAAAGCAGTATCACTGAGCCTCCACAAGTTGGTTTGGAAGGCTCTCATACGTATCAAGTATTCTCATAGAGAAGAAATATAGAGAAGAAATTACTACAAATAATGCTCTGCATATGTTGGAGAATCATGACCTATATGTTTTAAACAATACCGAGCCTGAAGAAGCCAAAACCAAACCAGAGAGGTGGCAGAGCCTGAAATAAGGCAAAATCCTGAAACTGACATCCCTCAAAAAGGAATATTAGAAATCGCAAGCTGTCTACTAACTTGGAGTAAATCCCGCCCCCTCCCCAATAAAAAATTATAATGTGAGCATCTTCCGATGAACATACTTGTTCTCCCTTAAAATTCAAGTTGATAAAGTTGATGGAAAAACGCAACATTTCCCTTGACTTGAAATTGTATTAACTTGATTGTCAATAGATCATTTAAGATGATCCCTTGTTCTTTCTTTCTTTCAAAAAGCCTCTTCCAAATCACTATATTCTGAGAGAATAATGACAAGTATCATGGAGAGATATAGAATATATCAATCAAATATAAGTTGATAACAGCTTCAAATATCAACACTTCGAGGAAAGCCTAGTTCTCCCTTAATATTGGCAGTGTATTGCATGGTAGAGCAATGCTATCAAAAAACATCTCTAAGACTCTTTTATATGCATAAAATGTACAGCCTAGAAATGACTTTATAAATACAAACATAGCCTAGAACCATTACTTCCCTACATGCTAGTAATCATTTTTTCAAAGTGTATTCCAAAATAATACTCTACAAATACTACAGAGGTGTTGTCTCTAACTTTCACGTGTTCTACATGTACATCAAAATTGCAAGAAAAAAATACTATTTGGTGTCTTACTGTTAATATTTCACATTACAGGAATATTTATATTCTGTTACCAAGGTTTATGAATGCAGAAAATGTATTCTGGTCACAATGACGCTGTGGTCTGTGCATCATACTTCATACCGAGCATGATCTGAAAAGATGTGGCATGTAAGCATTTGCAGGACACAGTTCTGTAGATTATCTGCTCATCCAATAATAGTACTGTTTATCTGTGTAGTATACAACAGTCTCCAACATAAGGTTCACTTGACTACTAGGATATTTCATAGGGCAAAATACATCACAAGAATTCCCCATTCTTACAAAGGTCAACGATAAGGTCCATCAATATATTATACCAATATCCTGATACATCGTATCAGCCAATGTTTTTGTGAGGGTTTTATTACGTTTTCACAAATTTCCTGAATTGATGTAGGATCAAGTATATCATATCTACATGTATTATCCATATACTATATATTGTATCAGCCAATATTTTTGTGAGGGTTTAATTACATTTTCACTAATTTCCTGCATTGATGTAGGATCAGGAATTTAACAACACGCACAACAATAAGCTGCCAAAGCATGTGTTATAAGTTGCCAGTGTTAAATATCACAGAAACAACTCACACAAAAGTCTGTGTCTTTGTCATAAACAAAATATTTGAACATGAAAATATTGGCTTATATAGTACAAAATAAGGGTGTCAAACTGGTATGATTACATAAGCGCACCCTATTGCCTTATGATATATTTGGTATTCTATGTCAGAAGGTTGATTAATACATGTACCATTAATAATTATATGTATCACACTTACAATAACCCCTTAGTTTGGATTTGTCAGTGTATTGATAGGAATTTTATACTAATGGAGCTTACTACACAAACTGAAATATGGCAACGACAAAAAAGGGTAAATAAGGGATGAATGAGTGAAATAAGGGGGGTAAAACAAAGGAACAGATGACTTTGGTCTAAAGGGTGGGGGATGGGGGGGGGGTGGCATTGCAGCATTACAAGTGCATTTATACATCATATAGTGCTTTCTGTTTCATGCTTCCACTTTCCTGGCATATTTAGGCAAAACAAATATCTTCTGAATTCAAATGATGCATTGTGACTGAAAATGTATATATACTGTACAGATAGAAAGGGGAGTTGACATAAGCAATCAAAAAATGCATATTTCTTGGTCAACATTGTGACAATAAGCTGAATGGAATCATACGATACTAAATTAATCTACGTCCTCTCAAAAAGGATGTGATTTGTGAGTGAATTAAATGGTAAATTTCCAATATGAGAGATGCACATTACAGAGTAGTAGTCAACATTCCAATATGGAAATTCTGTGTGACCAAGAAAAATTGATATAATCAAAATTTATCACCATACATCTATATTATTGATGTTTTACTGTTTTGAGGTCAATTTCACTGCAGACAAATTGCATTAAACACAATTAGCATTTCACTTTGACTGAAACCAGAAAGCTCCTTCTCGACAACCAACAGCAGGCAATCATAGGCAACATATGTTTCAGCTATGTCAGGCAAGACCTCTGACAAGCACCACAGGGTAACGAAGAATATACTCGTGACCAAGAAATATGCATATGAAATTTGAATACATATGGGAACTCCCCTCCTCATTGATTGAATAGGACTGCATTCACATTAAAGATTAGTGAATGCAACGTTTGTTATACATCTAGTACTACACCATCCTCCTTATCCTGGTCCTTCTCTCCATCATAGAACTCGTTTGCTGGTTCAATCCTTTAAAAAGAGAGAGAGAGATGAAAATAACTAGGTAAACAAAAACTCTGCAATAATTGAAGTGAAAATTGAATTATTAATATTAATAGTCCTGTAACTTACTGGTGCTTTGGGAAGTAAAAAAATGTCATAAAAGACATAGAATCTGATGGCATTAATTCAACACCTCTTGCATATGTGCAATTTTTTATTCATTTTGTCAAGACACATTCATGAGAGCAATATTTTAAAGACTAAATTAATTAGCTTTTCTACTTCTTATTTTTCTTTTACTACTAATTTTTTATTGGAAGTCATTCATCTGAAAAGAACATAAGGTATATGGATAGAACTGTGCAGAAACATTTTCGAACTTGCTCATTTTTAAAATAAAAATGTTAATTCTTAACTTTCCAACTTGTTGGAAATTTAATGTTTTAATGCTTAATTTTTCTATAGATTTCTATCAAACGAGCCATAAAGAAATGCAACAGTTGTGGAAAAATTTGCTCTTTCTTCTTAAGCATCTGGTATACCACAAAATATGGTCAACTGGCCAGAATGGATTTGTGTCTATGCTCTTACCTTTCATCTTGTTCCTTGGTACTGTTCCTCACATCAGGGTCAGGTTCCTCTACATTCTCTAGACTGAGGAGATCTGGTGGTACATCGTGCATCTGTACACTAGGTGCATGGGCTATACACTTCAGGTTGTCATGCACCCCCTGCCTCACCTGGTCAATGTACTGCAATAGAAGAATATCAAGGAAATAAATTAATAATGATTTGTCTTGTTTACTAAAGGGTTACTTCATCAGGGTGGACACTGTTCTCCCTGGTCAGTGTACTGCAATACAAGAATGTCAAGGAAATAAATAAAGTCACAATTTCCCCCCTTAGAAGGGGTTACTGACTCTCGCGCCATGATGACACTCCTTCCCTCCACTTCTTCCTTCACGTCCTCCTCATTTAGACCAACCTTACTGCTTTATTTCACCACCATATCTTTCCATGAGATCTTCGGTCTTCCTTTCCCAATCATGCCATCTACTTCCAGATCCCACGCTCCTTTCACAGGTTCATCATCTTTCCCTCTCAACAAGCTTATAGATATGATTATGACAATAATTATTATATGTCATGTTTACCAAGGGTAGTTTCATCAGTATTGATACTGTTCTCCCTGAAGGCCATACAATCACAGTTGGCTTTATAAAGCATTGAATATTATTACTCTGGTTATAGAGGAGCTACTATTAGGGACTTTTAGATTTGCACGTCGACATAGTGGACTGCTACGTGATCACTGCCCATGCGTCACGTCATCTCTGTTGTCGTATATCAGATTCAAGAACGCGTCCACCTTGATTTTCCCGCCATCCTAAATCTAGAGACAAAGGGTGTCGCTACCACACATAATTTACATAAATAGTCAACATCCTCCATATATATTGTATAGTGGAAAAATGCACAGAATCCTTGTACATGTATACAAAGTTAAAATCATAATTTTTGTTTATATTAAAAGGCATTTAGATTCACTTCTTAATCCCTCCATTTAATGATTAGGTCAACAATCACAAAGAGAACTTACTCCTAAACAGAGACAAATTCCCTAAGAAATTTAGGAAGAGTGAAATAAACTTACTGCTTTTGTGTTGAGGTTTTCGATTCGTGTTGTGGTGTCTGGATGCAATGTGAAATCTGGTGCAAAGTACTCAAAATAATCTGAAGATGTGGAAAGAATGGACAAGTAATTAAACATTGTAATTTAATGTAAAGCACTCTTCCAAATTATCTACACTTCTAGACAGGGAATACATTCTGCTTGGTATGGCTAGAATGAAAAGATACAAGTATTTCTCAAAGTAGATAGTGTCACCATGCCAGTAAAGTGAATTAACAGAAATGTGAATAACAGAAATAGAGTTGTTCATAAAACACACTACACAGTGCTTTAAAAAATATAGAAATTTACATGAAAAAAAAATATATATATATATATTTTACAGTTTTCATTTCTTTTCATAGCATTAGAATTAATTGAAAACCATAATAAAAGTCATTTGAGATGCAGTTCTATAAATTGTGATTGCTTTTTATTTGACTCATTTGCTTGGTGGCTGCCAAGGATTAATACAAAAATATAAGTTAGTGCTATTGCCAGATCTGATGCTAACACTGCAAGAATACTGTAGCGAAATTGAGTTTTCAGTTTAGTCCTGAAACTGTAGAGGGCGATGTTTATATTGGGATGGTTTATTTCCATGATTGCGTTGATGCACTTTGTACAGCAGTCCATGTTGAGCTCCTATGAAGGAAGGGTGTATTTTGGAACAGTGTAAATAAAGTTTTTCTGTCACCTTCAAAGCTTCTTGAATTTCTGCCCAATACTTATTAAGCTGCTTCTAAAGCTACCTCACACAAAAACAAAAGTAACCCTTGGAGATTGTGCTTTCAGTTCCACCGCTCCAAAGCTTTGTAATAACCTACCACTAGACATAAGAAAATCATCATCTGTTGCCGTCTTCAAAGTTTTGTTGAAGATGCACTTGTTTTCAGGGTCTGTTGATTAGTTCTTTTTTTAAATTGTGTCTGTAAAGTAGCACTGTTAGGGGGTTTGTTTTCATCACAGCACAGTCAAGTATATTTATATAGTAGCTGCACTATACAAATTGATCTAATTATTATCATTATTTATTATTATCATTATTATCATTTATTAAGTTAAGAGATTGATTGAGTGAGTGATCCACATTGCACAATATATTTTTGTGAGAAACCCAGTGTGATTGACAAAAAACTGGGTTTGAGAGAGACTGCTTGGCAAAGTGCTACCTACCCCGGGAGAGCCCAATTACGTGACAACACCTTTCTCATATATAACTTAACTTACCATTGTAAGGAAGCTCATTGCTGATCTCATCATTGAGTAGTAATGATGTTTCATATGTCCTGCAGAAAATGAAAATAGGAAGAAAAAATGAACATCCGGGTCCAGCTGATCAACTTAAGAAACCAAAGTCTCATTGATAATGGTAGCACAGGTCAGGTATCCCAAGTAATTGCCATCAAATTAAATGGGGGAATTAGATGAATTACTACATTAACACAGCCTTAATTTCTATTCTGTTGTTTTGATTTAGGAAATACACTACATTAAGAAGACAAATTCATTTGTGGGACTGATGGCCAAAACATGTGTTACTGTGCAAAGATTGTACGAGGTATTTTTTACTAATATAAAAACATGCTATTTCGCATCTGCATTGATACATCATTAATATATGTTAATACAACCACATTTGATGACAGAATTGAAAAACATCGGGAACACTTCATATAAGAAGCAATCAATTACTTTTATTTCCACTAAAAGAACCATAAGTATATTCAAGCCATTAAACAGCAATGTAAAACATCTATACAATTTTTACTAAAACACCTGTTAACATAGACGGAAAACAGAGATACTTACCAACACCTTGCTACATTCCTGACTGTGTAACCGCCCCCTCCCATCACCAGAAGGGGTACATTGAATTGTTTGACGTACTCTACACATTCACCGTGACCTTTGATACTGAGACTGAAGCAACCTAGTCTGTCACAGCCTAAGGAGTCTGCTCCACACTGTAGAGACAACAGAAAATCAGATTGATATCTTATCACCACTGCAAACAATGATGAACAATTTAACTTTCTACAGTGACTATTCATACAGATTAGGCAAGTCCAAACTATTTTATCCCAATTGTTACTGACCATATCTCATATTGTCGTTTATCTGATGATTGTTTTAAGTTGACAGACTTCTAGACCGAATATGAAGTAAAACAATACATTTAACATTAGTCTATGTTTATAACTGCTTGACACTTGTCAATGATTGGAACACCAAATGACAAAATACCTTGAACTTGCCCAAATGCACTTCATTCGCTGGAAGGCTATTCCATTCTGGGACATATCAGGGTTCCAAGGAGAAGATGACGAAAATCCAACTTAAAATAATTATTTGAAATATTTTCAAGCCATTCCCAAGAAAATGTATTCCTCAAAACACCTACCTATAGGTTTATGTTAAATCAAGCAATCTAAAAGATAATCATACTAACCTTCCAAATCAAGAGAAACAAGCGATAACTACCTGAACATTATTCATAACAATAACATTTAGGTTTACAAGCATGCAGTTTGAGATACTTACCTGTAGGACTATACATGAAGGTCTGTAGAACTCCATGACACTTTGTATAACTGGTTTGAAGAGACCAGAGTACATAAGATCATCTATGCCATCCTTGAGAGGTACATTGATGGAGTAGTAGCGACCATTCTCTAAACCAACCTCATACATGTCACCTGAAACATAAAGAAATAAAGAGATGGGAATTATAACAAAGTTATTGAACATATTAGACAGAGAAAACTGTAAGCTTATGATAAGGAAATGTGACTCAAATTTCTTTAGGGATCATTTCAAGCATAACAAAATAAACAACTTGTAACTAGTAATCTCAGACTTAGTCTTTCATACATTAAAGAGTAAATTGCTACAAAGTCTGACATTCAACTTGTTTAATTTAGCCTCCAATGGAACAATTTATCACATTGTAATTAAAAAAGGCATTTATGCTGATATATATTTCCACAACAGTTCCACTAAATCAAAGAGGTATTGTGGTCTCATGGATATGTCAAGAGACTATGAACCACATATTACAGGATTCAAATCAATGCTGAAATACCCCTGAAATAAACAGGTACTCAGTAAAAAGAAATTCCTTGAATTTGAGCAATGTATCATGGAAGCTAGGCTAAAGCTAGGGGTGATAAAGGTATTCAACACTTGGTATTCTCAGTACAAAGCATTTATAAATAAAAAACTTCCAACTGTCTTTTGTTTCCAAACCTTTTAAGCCCTGTTCAGATATACAGCTGTAAACCATTGCAGGGTATTTCCAAATGATGATTTAAAGTGTAATACCCTTAAAATTTTCTGTATCTTATAAAACAGAGCTTAGTGAATACACAAATGACCTTTGTTGCGTGCAGTTGCCATCCATTCACACGCAAAAAATAAATAAAATAATAATATTGCAGCAATTTTTGCGGTGGTTTACCTCGTTATATCTGAACATGCCTTTAGGCATCACCTACCTGTGCCTGGAAAGAAGTGATTGCCATATTTGTGGAATGATACTGTCATGACCCTGTCTGTGAGGTAGAATGCTTCTTGAACACCATCTCCGTGGTGGATGTCTATATCAATGTACAGCACTCTAGGGTGATACCTGGCAGAGAAGGGATCAAGAATGGTGAATTTCTTATAACAATTGACAAAGTCATGATCAAGAGATGTGGAAATTGAATAAGGGTAAATGTCTCATACTGACAACCATTTTACTTAAATTTTAATATAAGTTTGCAAGCAAAAAAAGATAAATGCCACAATTTCAGTAGCTTATTATGTAACACTTATTGTAACTTGTTATTAATAACAAGTTTTATGAGACAGGCCCATGATCCATTTGAATCAGACTTACAATATGAGAGTACACCATACACCACAATGGCAAAATATAATTTCTAAAAGAAAATAGACATCCCAATTACAGGCTAAAATATCCACATTCATATACATTTCTATAAGCCAAATAGAGGAAATCAACTGCATACACTACGAGTAAGATTAAATTCTTAGTTTGTCATATCCTCGATAAACTAAGCATTCAATGCTCTTACTTTATCCTTAACATTTTACGAGCTTTGACCAAGTACCAGGGTACATCAACTAGAAATGTGGCTTACTTGAGGATTTCCAATATAGCAATGACAATATCATTGACATAGCAGAACCCTGAAGCTTCAAACTTCTTAGCGTGATGAAGACCACCAGCCCAGTTGACTGCAATATCACACAGCTGTAAAGGAAACAGAATTTTCCCCCAAAATACATTAAGTATACTTTCAAAATCCTCGAATCCATTTCTAGCTGTCATTTTCATAAAACAAGGAAATTATTAAGGCAGGTAAGTGGATAATGTGATTGTTTCCCAAGTTATTTTTTAAACAACTTTCAACAAATTGTTATACTATAGAGCTGATGTGTATATACATGTATGCTACCTTATTAAATTCAAAGGCAGAGATGACACCACATGGAAAGCATCGAACGGTTCCAGTTGAAAGGAAAAATTAAAGCTGAGGATAATAAAATCAAGATAACTTCAATTGGGCACATATTATTGCACAAGAGTTGACTCGTAAGCATATCTACAAGTACATGAAGTCTAACATTTAGAGGAATTTCCTAAGAGCTTTTACAACTGTATACTATTGGTCATAAACACAACTTAGGAACACAGATTTTAAAGTCTGAAAGATACTATGGACAAAACTGAAAGATGTCAAAATTCTCACATTGTTGTTGAGTTTGGTTGCTGCTTCTAAAGATGCTCCTGTGTACATGGAACAGAAGTCAAAGAGACCTGGAAACACTGGACAGTCGTCACCGACATTGAAATGACTTAAGCTCTTGGTGAAATTCTGGATGTTCTGTGGTGTTACTCTTTGTAGAAAGTCAATGTAGTCATCTGAATGAAATCTGCACATGTCATGTGCTGTAGCCCGGTATGGTCTGTAAATCTTGGAGAGGAGAGGAAAGAGATCATATACATGTACATGTTTTTATTTTTCCCAGGTTACTATACTCTGAAAATGTTTTCAAGATAAATGTGTGACAATTCACTGATAGCGAATGAAATCTGCACAATTAATTAAACATCTGAAATGCCATATTTGAATCAATGAAGTTCTTACTTGATTTTTTTCTTCTTCACATTGGAAACTAATGCAATAAAAATTCTCATAGAGTATTAAATGTCCATTTATTCTTTAATAAATTGAACAAAACAACTACATGTAGGAAGAACTTTGCTGACATTCTCTATACCCTACTTGACATAAAAGTGATAATATTTTGTGATTTATAAAGTCAAAAATTGTACATTAAAGTTCTAACAGTCAATGTTTGATACATGTACATTGGATACAACACATCATCCCTTTGGAGCTGGAAGGGCATGAACTGATGTCATTTAACACAGAGTTAACGCCCATCTGGCTCTAAATACATTTTATGTGGTCTTCCACAACTTAAGTTACAAATGATGAACTGATATTTTCGCCTATGGCATTAAAAGGACTTGGGATGGAATTAGATGTCTTACCTGCATTTTCTTGTAGAGGCCATAGTTGAGTACTAGATTGTGTGTGAGTGCTAATCTATGAGGCTTCATAGGATGACCTGGACCTACATGTGAAGGAGCAAGTGTGAAGTTCATTAAAATATTGAAAAATAGCACTTTACATGCATTAAAAATGCTCAAAAGGCCTAGATTCCTACAAGGTGAATGTATGGTTGCGTGTCCAGACACAAAAATAAAGTTGTCACTTTTGCCTTTGGATTTAATGACAACTATGCATCAAATAGCACTAAGTAACTAACAATCAAAGATATTTGTCATTTATAATATTGTCCAACACAAGTTTTGAAAGATATATGAAATATAGCGTGTAAACTTCTTGAAATTACTATTTGAAATCAACTGTCTAGACACACAGCATGTGGGTATACATTGTATTTTATTATTCCTGGAATGCAACTAAGCTGTCATATTTTTTTTTTTGGCATTGGACCTACAGCATTTAAGCAAAGAATATCTTCTTTCATGTATCAGGTACCAACATGTATGATATACTAGACCTCTAATGTCTCATTTAAATCTGCAAACATACACACAAAATCTATGCCTGGCCTAGGATGTTAAAGTAATAAGAAGTCACCACAGCTGCTGGCATCATATTGATGGAATGAACCACTGCACGTAGAACTTTAGCTTACAGCCAGCCCATGCGCAGAACGTTCATCCGATCTCGGTCTCATTTTCGTAATTTGGCGCCTAGCCTCGCCGACATGGGCCCTTTAGATTGGCTATCGCTGGCTCCCATAGGCTCTATGTTATAAGATATTAGTGCGAGGAGATGGCTTGCGATTTTCCGTTTTTACCGATACCAAAATTAGGATATTTCAGTCAAACCCTCTATTTGTTACAATTTTTTCAGCGTCCTTGAAAAGTTAAGTATTTCACTTAAGTTTAGGTCTTACTTACATGTACATGTAACTAAGCCTTAAGTTTGAAAAATTCTCATTTTCGTCATATTTAAGGTACAAACTGGAAATTTATTCTGAAATATTCGTTGGTTTTTCTATTTTATGTGTGTGCAATTTCGTGTGTGCGTCAGTTATGTGTGAAGTGCGTCACCTGTTTAAAGAATGACATGTCAAAATCTCCGTGGGGTGACGTAATATTACGTATTGACTTTGCCATTGAAACTTAAGTCGTGCTTAAGTTACATGTAAGTAGGCCCTCTCTCACTTAAATTCGAAGCCACTCAAGCGGATCGGCCAATGAGTGGGCTGAACTCACTGTACAGCGCTCAATGCGGTAAGTTCTTCGTGCACTGCTATAGACTATGGACTCACATTTGTTCAACATTTCTCATGTTAATGCTAAAATATTGAATTTATTTTCTCATATCACATAATCAAAATACTTCTACCTCCTAGATTTTCCATTGAACATGTTGATGTAACACTAACATTATTTAACGTGCCCCTCATGATTCCTACTTTGTTAGTTTGTTTCACTGGTAACTGTTAATTATTGTGTGTTATAATAATAACATAGGGTCTATACCTAGCCTAGAACTTAGAACTGGAAGTGCTACTGCTAGAACCTTTCTTAATCTTATTTACGCTTCACATATTTCTTTTCAATATCAACTTCTTCACAATCACAAGTCATTCATTTCAGTCACTTGTGGAGCTGTGCTTGCATCATTCACGTTCACGACTTTACTTTTTACTTTTTATTTACCGGTAGACTACCGGTAGTAGTAGTAGTACTAGTAGTAGTACTGTCTTAGTTACACATCCAAATCACAATCATGTCATTCATGACAATCAACAAGAGTCAAGACAACAAAATCATTGTGGGTGAAAATAGGGTCACTCACTATTTTGTCTGCACTAAAGTTGCTTAAATACTTCAATTTTCCTAACTTGACAAACATTACATTAACTTATTTAAGCTAGGGGTTGACCTTCCTTCCATTTCCATCACGTCCAATTCATCAAGATCATGATCATGCAAGTCCTTTGTTTCGTGATTCAGTGAATGCGGTGTCTGTGCGCTGTGCACTGTGCGAGAGGATGACTTCGCCGCGTCCAGGCCAGGCGATGTTCTGTGATATAAAACTTGTTTAAAACCTTATAAAAACTTCTTATACAAATAATATACATCCATTTACTTTCCACTTACCATAATGAAAATTTCCAACGTCTGCATCGTAGAAATAAGCTATAGTTTTATTCGACATTGTGAAATGTGAGGTGAGATTGGAGCCTCAATGAAATTCAATCATTCCAACTAAATTGAGTGATCAATAAGGACTTCATCCAAACATAGATAACAGTTTTTGAATATTTTTGATGATTAATTATTTATATATTATATATTAATCATATTAAATAATTATATCATGATTTCTATGACAAAATTAAAGTTCAATTTACAAAAATTATAATTTATAAGAAGAAAACATTGTATAGAGCCTGGTGAAATAATAAAAATGGCAGCGCCCTTGGGATCAATTTCTTTGCGGCTGAGCGCTGCAAATTTCACGCGTAAACGTCGTCTAAAAAGATCAGGGGTATCAAAACTAGCTAAAGATGCAGCAAGTGATACATATTCGACGGAAAAAGTTACCACACATAGCAAACCAAGTCAAGAAATAGCGTGTTTGCCTGTTATTGTTGAATTCCGCCGTCTCCTTGAGAGCGTCAAGCACAACAGCATTGACGTTGTGCCAGGGGTAAGTATTTAGTGGGAGCGACCGGTATCCCAGAGTGCCTGCCGCCTGAACGTCGGGGTACAGTGATCGTAAAGATTGACCATACCCGACTGGCTCTCGCAGCTCGACTCTGGCCGATGAAGGATGTCTTCTTTTTTTTGAGGGGGTTGTTCGTACACTAAAGTCTGTCCCCCCAAAAAAAAAAAATTAATCAGGCTCTCGCATTAACTGCTATTATTTGACTATAAAATAAAGTTGCATATCATGATATTAGCGTAGACTAAGTACCATTCGAGCATTGACTCATTTAGACCGAAAGCTTCAGTCTCCGATATCGACGGTTGTTCCGCTGAGATTGCATCTGGCTCCTCTGACCGCCTCTATACATAGACTGAAGTACGTCAATGGGGTAGTGTGGGGAACGAATGGTTCAGTTCGGCCGGACCGCGATGAATGAGATATGCAACGAGTTTTTCACTCTTTACGTCTTCATATATCCACTTTGGCTGCAATTTTACACTGAAACTTATTAAAAATTAAAAACAACACAGAAATATCTACTTTGACTTACGATAGCTTGCTCATTTAGATCCTATATTAATGATTAATCCGAGAAAGTCTTGTAGTCAACAAGATTTGTTGTCAGCCATCTTGGTTTAAGTTGATGAATATTCATTTTTTCTTTTCGAACGTCCAATAGCTACGTATGAGTCAGCCCGGCTTGAGCCGGTGATGTTTGAATATTCATAAGCCCAATATCAAACACGTGCTCTGATTGGCCATTGGGCTTGTTTTGGTCGGTTGACCCGGAAATATATCGGGCGGGTCATGTCATAGATTACAAGTTCGAATGCATGAACGTACCGTTTCCTTGGTTCTGAGATAAAAATTGGATAACTCATATACGTAGGTCCGTAAATTTCGCATTTAAAAATAAGTCATACAAAAATTGATAACGTACATAGGAGAAAAATAGACATAGTATTTTTGTATCTGATTTATAAATCAGAAAATTAGATCTAAATAAAGAAAATCGTGGGAGAAAGTTTTGGGACCAAAGCGGGCCACAATCGGCTCAATCTCTCCCCGTGGTGCGAGGCGTACGGGGTACCGTCTGTGTATGGGGAATGTCAACAAATGTCAGTTTTATTAAAGAATGACCCATACCAGACGGTTATTTCTGTCTATGACTCATTGAGCCATTGGATTTTACAAAAATAATTAAGACCCTTTTTTCTACATTGTCATTGACATTGTTAACACTTATTTAGAAATTGAATTGCAGAATGCTGAGTAAAATAAACCAAAACAACAATAAAGATTATCATTGACCTTACTCAATTACAATGCTTTATTTTAAAGTCAATATTGATGACCATTGATTTAACTTTGTCCTAATCAACAGGTTCTTAACGTAAGCTGAAAAATGAAAACTGAAAATATTGATTATAGAATATAAGGCTGATTAATTTCACCCATATTTCAAACTAATGATTATATGACAAGAAGTAGGTTTGTGCAAAAAATGTATATCGTTCACTGATCTCAAATATGAGATATAGGATCCTAGATCCATCTCAATTTGTACATGTAGCTCTAAAAGCCTCTGATAATGAATATAAAAATATTTTTGCAGACTTTTTTTCAGGATTACATGATGTTTAGGTCTACATTTACATTATGTCTAAGATTCTATGCAATGGCCACAATATTCTAACATCCATGTACACCTCAAAGTGCTATGATAATCAACTCCTATTACAAATATATTTATATATACACATGTACATAGGTCTATATATACAAAAATTAAGAAACAAGAAAAAATCACTATCAATTTAAAAAGAGAATAATGAAAATCATTAGATTGTACCCAAATCTAAATTCTCAGTGAAACTTTGTTCCTCTGTATTTTCTTTTACAGGTTTCCAATGTTGAGCTTCTCCATACAGTTGTAGGTCTCTACGACATCTGTCTCCCGGACATCACACCCCTGGTCCTCTATGCAACAGTGACTGGAAAATTGGCCAAAACATTGATACTTATCAGAAGTACCAAAGGTGAGAGAATCTACCTGTCTTCTTCCTCTTCTTTCTTTCTTTTCCTTTCATCCTTGCCCTTTTCTTTGTTATTGTTTCATTTATTTTTCCAAAAAGCATGACGGTTGTGCAAACTGACTTAGGAGATGAACTCTTTGAGGAGGAAGTATTTCTAAGGTCATACTTACACTTCATTTTTTATGCAGAGTTTTTCTTGTTTTAAAACTGATCTATATAACTTATAGTCATGGATTCTAGATTATTTTTCAAGTAAGGAGTGGAAATAGAGAAATCTAGATAAAGACTAAAGACACTAAACAGTTAGCTTAATCAGCTAGACAGTGCTTCACAAGAATAATCAATTTTTGTATGCGACACATGAAACTGCATTTTATCTCCTGAAGTAAAATGATGTAAATAATGTAGTGGGTAATTGGGTCCTATTATATCCCATGAGTAGGCTTTATATTGTTTTTAAAAAAAGAAAAAAATGATAAGGTGATTTTCACTTTACACCAGATGTGACATTAAAAATAATGGCGAGGTACCAAACAGTCTACCAAGAATCAGTGTAGAAGTAGAAGTTTGTATTGTAATGGCATTGAATATTCCTTTGTCTTATTTGTCTTCAACTAGATGTTGCTCTGGAATTACAGCAAAAGATTCTACAAAGGGAGAGAGAAGTAGAGACCAACACTGCAGCCAAAGAAACAGTACCAGAGAACAATAATGCCGAGGTGAACAACAAGGACTCTACTGTTAGCCCTGACACTCAATCTAAGGAAATAAACTGTGATGATGGAGAGGTGACAAACAGTGTAGATGGATCCAAAGAAAGTCCTCTTTTGAGACTACTTGGAAGCGATGGTGGGGGAGAAGCAAATGATGTGAAAGGGAATGATAAAGACGTTGATGATGAAAGGCAAAAGGATATTGTTGAGGATACGGTTGCTGAGGATGATACAGTATCAGTTGCTAAGGAGGATGTAGAGGATGTGTTGGAGGAGGAAGAGCAGCGGAAAGTGTTTGCTGATGTTTTCAGTGACTCAGACAGTGAAGAGGAAGAGAGGTAAATTCAAACTATCTGTTTCACGACAGTGTGTATCTGCAGTTCAGATGTATTGCAATCAAATGTCTATCAGGTATTTTGAAGTAATGGTGATGTCACTGAAATATATTGACTCAGTAATAAGTGTCATTTTATTTTGAGATGAGTTTTCTCAAAAGGAAACATTGAGCTGATCTACATTAGATTGTTCATCAGGGCAGCGTTTCAGAAAACGGTCAGAAGTACAAGTTCTTTGACGTCCAATTGAAATGTGTGTGTTGTAATTAACACGCATTCCTATGGGATGCCGGCAAACTTGTACTTATGACAGTTTCATGAAACGATGCCCAGATTTGATATTTTGTATCCTTTTTTTTGAAAGATTTGAGTTGTCTAGATACTCTCATTTGAATGAAATTGTGTTTTATGTAGTCTGAAGTATGTAGGCTATTCTCTTTCTATTCCCGCCATGCAAACATTAGTTTACCTACAGTTACTCCACATTCAGTTAAACTAAATTCCTTTTTCTACATTGAAAATCCATTCTGAATTGTAAAGATAGACTACAGCTTGTCCTTAGATTAGGGTTGTTGATACTATTGAATTGAGTAGTATTGTACTTATACTATAATATATTTATCTCAACAGTGAAGATGAAGAGGAAGAAAAGGACTACTCAAAAGGCATCAATGAATTCTTGAGATTGGTGAAACAGAGGAAGGAGAGAAGGGAGGAGTTGAGTTTAAACCCGACCCTGGAAGAAGTAGAATCAACGGTCGGGATTGAGTCAAGGATTGTGGCTTGTGCTACTTGGGAAAAGTCTCATATGTGAGTTTTTATCTCTTTATTGTGTAATCAAATATTTGAAGTGCTAATCTTAAATGAAATGGTATTGATTCACAGACAAAAATCATGTATTTGTTCATGTTGGTGCTTATCTACCTGCAAACTTAGAAAGCAACCAGACTGTTGCTATTGGACCATCTCTATCTACCCATTGCCTACAAGAACTGGTCGGTTCATGTATTTAGCCTGTACAGGGAATGAAAGAAATTGGTAGTCAGTTGAAGTGAATTGCCTCACAGCCAGAGAAATAGTATAAAAATTCTGTCAATATTAGCTCAGGAAAATCTCAGATTGCAGCTATGATGTCATGCTAACAGGATCAGTAAATGAATTAAATTTACAGGAGTGCCATTGTGCTACATGTATCCTACCACCAACTTACATCAACAAAGCTATCTATATACATGTAGTTGAAAAAATGTAGTAATTGCCTTGTAATTAATACTTTGTTTATACCATGCACACTGAGTCCAAAGATATTGATACCTTTCCTTCTCATTGTGTTGATATTTAATTGATCATGATTATAGTATTGATAATAATAATTACAATGCACAGGTAATAATGACAATGCATTTGAACTACAATGAAAACTAACTTTGTATGCTCTTAACACAAACATAAATCACCATATTTCATTTGTTTTACTTTGTAATTTTAAAGTCATCCTGGAGAGAAGATAGTACAGATAGACTTGATGGGAGTGAGAAAGAGATGCAGAAGATGTGGCATCGGAAGATATTTATTACGGGTAAGCTCCTTTGATTCCTCCATCATTCATACATTCATTTGTATTAACCAGTAGTAGTAGCGGTGGTGGTGATGATGAAGGTGATGATGGTGGTGGTGGACTGGTGGTGGTGGTAGTGGTGGTGGTGATGGTTATAGTGGTAGTGGTGGTGGTGATAGGTGATGGTGGTAAATGTAAGGGATGGTGGCAATAGCCAGTAACAGTATGCATTACTTGTCGCAGTACTTGTTATCAGTATTGCTGCATACCGTAATGAAAATATACAAAAAGAGAAGTTCTTTAATTGTTTATAAGATATTATTGAGAAATCAAGTGAATTTTTACCAACTCACAAGTGCTTCACATGATTCATGATTCATGATTGGTGAAATTCTAATAATATGATCGTAAAGCACTATTTGACTCTTGTTGGACTCATCATCAGAAAGGATGGACTGGAAAGATATGGCCATTGATAGATGGGTTGATTGTATGTGAGCAAGCGAGAGCAAGGAGATGTCATAGATTGAAGTTCCTGAAGGGCTTGGTGTTGACAACTGGCAGTAATATTGTGGAAATCATATGGGGGGGGGGGGTGATAGAGATCAGACTGATTTAAAGTAGAAGATATAATACCTATTGAGACTCGTTTCTTTTCCATTCCTTTCCTGTAGCAAATGAAAGATGTGAGCATTGTTGGTCATTACGATTCCTTGGTGGTTTATGCAGATCATTCTGCGGTAGATTTCTTTGCTCTTCATGGCTTCAGTGATGACATTGTCCTCAACAGTAAATACTCTGACTTGGCTGATAACTGGACAAACTGCACACTCATGTGCTACATACCTCCATTTGTTGGTAGGTTACTTCAGGATTATTGTTTACAACTGTGTTCAAGATACTTCCATATTTAAAAGTCTTCTCTAAATCATTGTCATCTTGATTATTAATTACTCATTATTAATTTGAGCTTGTGAGGGGGATAGCAAACTTAATCATTGTGACCCTCAGGTCTCTTCTCCTGATATTACCAATTGGATGTGCCACGACACCTAGTCCCCCCTCCCTCTTGTACAAAGAATGGAGTGGGTTCTCAAAGAGCATCCAAATAGGGTGTGGCTTGCCTATACATGTGTATAATGTATATATGGAATCTCCATTTAATGTCCTGTCTGAGGGATGTGAACTGTGCAATACATTTTTGGAAGTTTGATGCAAAATCTTTCAATGTACATGTATTTTAATTTGTCTTTTAATTGCACATCTTAAATAGTCCCGTGAATTTTTATTTTAAAAAAAGTAACCTGGACTTATTTTCTATTTCCCCTTTACTTTTGCACAAATACAATGTACAAGCGATATTGAAAAAATAGTTTGGAATGTTGAAATTACTCTACATTTTTTGCATACCCATAACAATTTGAACATACATTTTTTTATTTTTCTCATCTAAATTAAAGGTATTACAAAGTTTTGGTATGGGGTCATGAATTTGGTTCAAATGAACATATTGGAAGCATATGCGATTTTACAATATTCAATGATCGTTGTCGCGGTTGAAATCGACTCTAAAGTGATGAAATTGTAAATAATTAAACTCTTTATGTTGTATAGCGCCCTCTCAAGACTGATATTACTTTAGCTTTAAAACAATGTTTCTTGACTACAATCGACCGATTTGCCATTCCTGTTTGGAATTTATATATCAGAACTGCATATTCTGAGATCTTTATGGTCGCAGCTACCATGGAATGGCCTTAGGCGCTATTTGAAATATTTGACATTTACTGGGAGCACCGGTAAATTTTGATTATTCAATTTGCTCGTAAGCAGAAGTGTTTTAGGGGCTAAATTTTTTAATGCTTATAATACATCCACAGGGGCATCTAAATATATCAAAAATTTAAAGAATTACTATCCATCCAATTTCAAAATTTCCCAAAACTTTGCATTATCTTTAACCTCCACAAACTTTTTCTTTGCAAGGACAAACAATCTTGAAGGAGACAGACATGAGCCTTGACCTGAAAGAGATTGAGATGGAGCTTCAGAAATGGACAGAGAGAAGCAGAGATGCGTACCAAGGTCAGGTCGCTTGCATCATGAAGTTAAGACATGAGGTCATTGCCCTTCGTGCTCTGGTAGGTAGATTGTAGATGATAATAGTATTCTATTCTTGTAGAGTGCATATCACATTATGATTTATAATGGGTTCTAGAATGTACGTAATCTATTTGGTCAGATGACACCACCTGACCTTGCATCATTCTTTCCTACCATGCCTACAGTGCAAAAAAGTTCTCATCAAAACGTGATAACCTGCGGCTAAAGTGATAATGCACGCCTAAGATGCGCGTATGCATAGCTCTGGTGCATACAATATTAAGACGCGATGAAATGCACATAGTTGCAAATGGCAAGGACATTGATGTGCGCACTGAGACGGGCCTCAGACTGTTTGGCTGTTTGTCATTCAAAGCAAATGGCGGCCCCCATGACGGCAATTCTTGGCATTTTGATCAGGTTTGTTACTTATTTCTCAACTCTATTTTCATATGTAAGACCCGTTTTATAAAACAAATAATTCATGTTTTGAAGCTTGTGCATTAGTGATATTGCCTGCATTCAGTTAAGTCACAATGAGCCAGACAACAAACTTGACGAGTCTTGTTCATTATCTAATTGTGACCCAATCTGCGTGTTGTGCTTATTCACTAATGTACTCACAAACATGAATCATTTGTATAATAAGGTCTCTGTGCACTTCCAAAGGAATTTTTGGGTATTATTAATCTGGATTAAGATTGGTATTAGTCTGTAGTCTAATATGCTAAGCTAATCTTTGTAATGGAATTATGTGTCAAGAGATACTTTAAAAATTGATTCGGTATTGTTTATTATGCAGTAGATAGATTGTTTGAACCAGCAAAATGAAAAGAAATGAACAAAAATGTGCCAGAGGACTCTAGGAACAGTAGATTTAATCATTGTGAGGTAAGAATAAAGATTTATGATTCAGTTATGATATGATTCTATCTGAGGTCAACATTTTCAATTTTCTTATAATCCTGTTTAGGTGAGTTCACAGAAGGGTCTGATAAGTTCTCTGACAGAGGAGCTTGAAAACACACAAACAGACAAGTTAATGCTAGGTAAGTCACTCATTAAAGATAAAGACCAGTTCTGGTCATGCGATTGCATTGTGAAAGAAACGTTGTGTAATCGATCAGAGAAGGTTGATCATCTAGCATATAAGTATTGGTGTGTACTGTAAGGTTCTGGAATCATCAAAATGATAAGAAATTTGGCCCAGTCTTGGTAAAGTTACAAGCACTGTACACAGAAAGATGTATATGGGACTACACGACCACGTGCGCGATATCTATTTGGTCCCAATAGATATAATAATTTACCAAATATATCAATTAGTAGGCGGTTTCACGGCAAAATTTGTATCATCATGTATTATATTCAAAACATATTCTTTCACATGATTGGTAATGAGAGCTTCCATTTCATTTTCTTAGAGAGGGGCGTTTCCAAAACTGGTCTTTACCTTTAACTGGATATGATCATTGAATCAAACGAATCAGTGGCCAAATAATAATGGAAGAACACATTAATCCACTTTCCTGTCCTTTTATCAATCTTTGGTTTGACCTGAGTAAATACTCCAGTGTTTGTACTGTTTCCATGTTATGGACAGTCTCAATGAAGTACGAAGTCAGGGAGTGAATTTTCCCTCAAAGGATTCTGTGATGTGAATGCATTAGTACACTATGATTTACAGAAAATGAAAAATGCTTTGATGCTTTGATACATTGTTATTGTCTTGTATTTTTAGAGAAAAGTTTTCTGGAGCACAGGATAGCAGCCATTAAATCAGGATACTACCAGCGACACTCTAGTGATGGACCAAGTAAGTAGGGTTACACAAACATGTAACCACAGCACAAACAGAACAACAAAATTCCCTTCAATCATTCTGAAGACTCTTAGTTGGGGGAGGCACTTGCACAAGTTTGTAAGGGAAACCTTGCAAATGTGGTCAAAAATTTTCTTGGCATCTGTAGGTTTCTCAGATTAAAGAAGCTTCAGTAATTTGTAATTGCCTAACATTCATCTTTTAGTTCATGTTGAGTCTTAATTCTTTACCACCATGTGTGACCTATAATACATGTAAGTCAAAACCAGTATAAACCTGTGTAATTTCTTGCTTACATGTACAATGTAGCTTCCATCCTTTTTTCCTGGGCAAGTCCAAGATGACATCTAATAATGTATATATACCAAACAAATCAAAGATAATGGTTTATCTGATTTGAGTTAATAGTCTTTCTAGAGACTGAATATTCCCAGATATCAAGGAAATTTATTGCTTGATGTCAGTTATTGTTCATCATCTGATTACACTTTAAGTATAGGTGATATTTGATATTCATCTTGGACTTGTTCTTCTTTTCCCCTCTTGTCCAATTTAGCATCACCGGATGGAAACAGTAAAGAATCCAAGACAGATAATCATTACACGATGGGTACTGACGGAGACGATGAGGCTGATGATGATGATGAGGATGACGATGAGGATGATCTTCATCATGATGGGAATGACGGGGATGATGATGAGGAAGAGGAGGAGGAGGAGATTGATACAGAGACTCTCGTCAAAGCACTGGAGGCTGAAGCGAGAAGCCTGAAAGGTAACATAGTCATTGCGTAGTATATGTGCGACCTACATGTAACAACTCAAAACCAGCAAGACATTGCAAATCTGACAACAGATTAAATGCAAAAAATGTAATTTCCCTGGATAGATGATATTGACTGCTGTTAAATGTAAAATTAGTGAAATTCAAGTGGGTTCTACTAGAGAATGTTATACATCATTGTAAAGCTTGGAATCTGTAGTTTCAATGGCAACAAAAAATAAAGAAAAGAAAGAGAGAGAGAGAGAGAGAGAGAGAGAAGAAAAAATTTCGGTGACTTCTTGGTAGTTTTGATATTATAAGATCTATGCACATGATACTCAGAAAGGTTATTATATTCCACACTTCCTAGCAATTCATTTTGTTATTTCCCTCACTTCTTTTCAAAGAATTCAAAAAATAAAACTAGTCAGGAAAGTTGGAAAGAAAATTAAGAAAAAATAGACAACAAGTATGTTAGTCTAATGTATGTAAGTCTAATTCATGTAAGTCTAATTCATATGGAAACATAACTTCCAGGTATTTTGACCTAGTAATGTCAAAAACATTTTGTGTAAAGTAATTTCAGTATGAACTCAACAAGGTGAATGACTTGTGCCTATGTGTACCTTGAACTGTAGCTGCCATAGACTCATCAGGTATTCATCCATTATTCAGATTCGTTAGAAGAAAACAATGTATTCTTTGTGACTTGTCCTTGTAATGAACCCACTCTCAGGGTCAGTAGCTGTGTTCCTACTTAAGCTTTCAACTTTAAAACGTGTTTCTATTAAGTCTGAAGAAGAGAAATGGAGGTTAACTCGTGCAAATTTGGTTTGTTCTACTGTACATGTACATGTATACCATTAAAAATTCTATGTGTATAATTGAATAATCAAAAAGTCAGGTATCATTTTAATGAGGAGGAAATTTAAAAGGAATTCCATACCATTGTTACCACACACATATATTCAATCTTGCTGTGCATCGCCTTTTGGACTGAATTTTCAACATTAATTTTTCAAAAGTGGTGTAGTGCAAGTTTGGTTGATTCATGAATGATGTAAGATGAATATCACAAACTGGTTTCGATGGATAAGAGTGCTAGATCTCTGGTTAGTCCTGTTCTAAAAGTTTAGTTCATACAAAGTATTCCATAGCCTATCTTCAAGAAATCTTTTTGTTTCAGAAGATTAATGGATCTGGAATGTGAATACAACCAGTGTGTTTCACAAGAGCCCTGGGGAACAGAATGGAATTTGTGCCACAAGTTGTCTTACAATTAACCTTGATCATGTATTGAATGTGAAATTATGAATGAGTGTGCCAAGTCCTCCTAGAGCCAACTCTGATTATTGATGTGAAAGAGTAATACACTTTGTCAGATAGGTCGATAGATTTTATTCCACTGCTGTTGAAATTCAATTTGGTGTCATCACAGATGCCATTTTTCACCAGTTTTCTTAAATTAGGATATGAATCTGTCATACCATTTAGAAGTCTTGAGTATGGAAAGAATCGCACGTAAGCAGTCAAAAAGTTTTGGGCGTATTAATGCCCTACCCTATTCAACAGCTGAGAAATGGATTGAGGAGATACAGGAAATAAAGTAACGATGTTTATTACAATTCATGTTTAGTTAAGCAACATGAGACAAGTTTAATAGCTAGAATGACCTAGTCATTTGTCTGTGCATTGAACTCTCTAAACCCAATTCTTGGAGAAGAGTTGAAACCCTGTCCTACTTTTATTTCTTGTTCTGATATTCAGGTTACTTGTTCAAACCCATTACAACATTTATGAGATATTAATTGAACTGATTAATCAATTGGTTAAGAAGTTGCTTAGCATTTTAGTCTTGTTCAATTGGACCAGGGGGGTGTTTCACAAAGACTAAGATCGACTTTAAGTTGGACTTAAGTATAACAGGCCGTTCGTGCCATTGTTTGCTCTCACCATTATGATCTTTAGATAATATTTTTTCCTTCAATAATGAATTAGCAAAAAATGTACGTTTTGTAGATTTTTTACCATGATTTGTACGTCCCTTGAGAGACCAATGCCAGTAAATAATGATAGCAAACAATGGCATGAACAGCCTGCTATACTTAAGTCCAACTGAAAGTCGATCTTAGTCTTTGTGAAACACCCCCCTGGTCATTTAGATAAGATCCTAGCAATAATAGACTTAAGCTTATTGAATTAATGAAACGATTCATCAAGCAGGCCATGTACACTGTTTCTTGCACGTAGGCAAGGTGGATGTACGGAGAAAGGTCTAGTTAATGCTTTAAACCACAATGTCTCTAGTTTCTTGATATTGTATTAAATATCTCCATCATAGTATAATATATTACAAGGAGAAAGATTCACTCCTCTTATTCATTATTAGAGCTTATTGATTGATTGATCAATTATCTTATCTGGATGCTGAGAAAACATTTATGTACATGTATGCTTGTAAGTAATAGAGGACCTATGGCTATATAGGGCAGTGCATTGATCTCAAAATCTATGATATATTCCCAAGACCATTGCTCTCTCTAGTGCTGCATCATTCTGGTTACTTCTCTGAACCAATTAACCTTTCATTAAAAAACAGTAGACAGTTTTTAGTCATTTAGTCATTTTATAGAATAATCCCTGTTCATTAACAGAAGTATATAAACAGTTGGAATGCATGGGGTCATAAGTGTTGGGGACAGTGTGGATCTGTTGTTGCAAGTATAAATGCAATTCATTGTGCTCTAAAAGGACAATAAATAGGTAACTGAAACCAGAAATTAGAAATGGTTTGGGCTGAAGATTTGGTAATAACTAAGTCACACAGCCAGACAGACCGATTCTTAGCCATGGGAGGTAATGTCCTTGTTTGATCGGTCTGTTGTCGGTCTCGCTGGTGTGACTGAGGTATAACAGACAATTGACCTTTGGATAAAGTACTAGCTCTATCTGCTTTGGCATACTGCCATCTTTTGATAAGATCAGTAAAACAGACAATTTGTTAGATTTCAAGCAAGCTCGTGATGTACATGTCCTTTGGTAATATTGTTATCTCTTCTGTCATCTTCTCTCTCTTCTCACCTTCTCTTTCTTTATATTTATTAGGAAGAAGACAGAGTTTTGATATCGGAGGGCTGGTTGAGGAACGTGAGATTGCCGAGCGCTTTGAGTCAGAGATGATCGACAACCCTCGACCAGGAGCGAGATGTCATGTGACCAAAGTAGCCATGGTAAGTAGTCACATGATCAGACATCTAATAGGCCAATGGAGATGATCTGCAGGGAGTACTCCTGGTTTAATAACTCTCCGTTAATGCAAGCTTGACCAAGATATGTTTGATTTTTTTTTCAACTGTGCAATCTTGAGAGAATTTGTTTACAAAATATTATGTTAATCAGACAGGTAATTGATCTCTGGAGAAAACCAATGAAAGAAAAACGAAATTATACTAAATCTCCTTTTTCTTTTTCTAGAGCTGTATTTCAGCTGTTGTTTATTAAAGCCATACTGTACTAGAAGCACTACCGCAAAATCCCCTCTTCCGCCATCTCGGGTCAGCTGTAGCAGTATGTGCCGTAACTCGCTGCTTCCCTAGCTGCACTGTTGGTTCTCCCATCAATTCCTCTGCGAAGTGGAAGTTCGGTATTGGGATACGCACTGTTGGCAAGTTGACCATGAGATGCCGCTGTGCAATTAACAGTACACTAGGGCACAGAGTTCATCAGTTCAGTATCACTTTAATAGCCAGTCCTTGAAGTGCCTTGTTGTGGTGCTCCTCTTTCACGTCTTCCCTGGCACAATGGGATCACAGCTTTAGGCCTGCCCAATCCAGTCCAGGAATTTGTAGAGCGCCAATATCTAGTTGACTAATCAGAGGCACTGATGAGACTGAGAGTGGGGTAGCCTACCTGCCAACCACTCTGAATAATCCGGAATATTCTGATTTTCTGGATTTTAAGAACCTACAAATCTTCTTTTTTTTAGTTGCTACAGCCAAATTAAGCTTGTTTTATCATGTGCCACGATTTGAGAGTTCACATACTGCGTGCGTTGAATGGCTGCATGATCGAGCAGCGAATTTTTGTTCGCTTTTATGTAGGCCTACAGATTTACCGCGTATTGCCAGTTACGCTGCCGCTGCACGTGCGATTTCTTATTTTCGAAGGCATACCGTGCTAAAAATTCCTAATTCTTATTTTCAAATGTTGGCAGGTATGGGGTAGTATCTAGTTGTACGTTAAGCAATGTGGAATAAGTAAGTCCTAAGCGGGGTTTGGAAAATGGATAGCCGGTCACAAGAGCATGTCTCCATGCATGTCAGGTAGCATGTCCAATGGGAATTTGCATTGATTCGTGGCTGGTGATGTGGCTTCAAAATCCAAGACTTCATTATTTGTCTTGTAGTTTTCCTACTTTATTTGTAAAAAACCTCAGATATTTTTTTCCATGGAACTCCATTGACCACTTTATTGGATAACTCATTTAGCACAAGGCTAATCTGCCACAAGGTCCATCAGTGTTAAGGGGGTTCAGGTTATTATCCATTGATACTTTTGAAGAAGAAAATAAGCAATCTCTCATACAGTTATGTTAACAGACATTTTTTAATCTTAAATCCTTCTTTGTGAAAGAGTGTTGTCAATTTGTTTTTAAAATTTTGAAGGATAGTATAAAGTGTCACCTGTATTTCAAAAGTTTTATCAGTGTGAAGTTCACATGTTTCCATCTACTACAGCAGAAAATGTTATGCTTTGTTCCCATGTTAATGATTTTAGAAAAAATCCCAGATGTGAAAACCACAACGAGTCAAGAGCGTCAACCACTATACCACAGAGCTACAATACACCAGGCTGTTTGCTCCTGTTGAATGGATTATCAAATACAATAAAAGTTGAACAAACTTTCACTATATTGTACTTTCTAGCTCACCTGGTTCTGTCCTTTAAATGCACGCCAAGTGTTTGTTTGAGGATTAGATACCGGGTGTTTGTTTTTCTTGGTTCACCCTGAGGGTCCAGAAATAGTCTATGATGCTTTCCTGTAATTCTCAGTACTTGCAAGACAGTGCTCGACCAATCTTAATACATACTTCTTCCCTCAGTAATATAATGTGATTTTCCTATTTTATACTTTTTATGCTTCTCTTCACACTCTGTAAGTTTGTATTAAAGCACTATGGTACTTCTTGTTTTTAGCACCCCTAGATAATCAATATTATTATTTATTTATTATCTGGATGCTACTGAATTCCATATTCCGGGGTCAACATCAAACATGGCCATTTCACCCACTGTGTGTCTTTCATCCATAGGTATTTCTCCAACGTTTGGAAGTGTGGGAAAAAAATTCTGATGCTTCACAAATAAAGACCATGGCAACAGCGAAGGGAGCATTCAACAAAAAAATTCTAAAAAAAAAAAAAAAACAGATTCAGCAAAATATGCACAAACTAATGATAAAGTAAACTTACATTTGGAACATGGGCGGGACTACTAGCTCAAATTCCTAGTCTTCCTCAGTTATTTGTAGTTGTTGGCATTTAGTATCACCTTGGCTTTGGTTATGTGAGGATCTTAATGCATTTTCCATCATTATTTCAGAAATATTTAGACTACCTTTAAACTGCATTCATGTAAGTCTGCTCAGTAGCAATAGGAATCAAGGTGCTCGCCCACACATATTTAGTTATAGCCAAGTAACTCCATATACCATGCTACAACATTCATGTAATGACATTCCTTTTTCCCTTTCATTATCCTGCCATACGTGAGGGATCTTGTTTCCATATTTGGACAAAGCTATTCTGAGCTTGCGTGCTTGGCTTGCACACTTTCTGTTTCTCTCATTGTGTATGGACTTGGTTTACCATGGAATTCGACTTCAATGTCTCCTTTTCTTCTTCTAACCAAATGTTAAAGGTACAAGTGGATTCGGGCTTCATCATCTCTTTCTGTTTTCCCAAAGTCCCTGAAGACCTTTCTTTCCAACCAATTAATCAATCAATGTATGTCCTTGGAGTATGAATATGTATTATCTTAAGTTACCCATACTTACCGGTATATACATTTATAAAATATGTTTGTAAAGCGCTGTGATACAGTTACTGTAAGAGCTTTATATAAGTGCTAATATTGTATTGTATTGATTCATAATACCTATGGAAAGCATTATTATAATAAATAAACAAATTGGAAAGAAGAAAAAAATTGAAAAACATTTTTAACAAGCCTTCACCACCAAAGTGACATCTGCTGCCAAATGATTTCGGTAGTACCCATATAATCACTAAGTAATGAGCCAATTAAGTTAAGAATATAAGGAGAATAGCCTAATACTTCTGACCCCATCTGTATAAAAACCATCTATGACTTGAATGTGAAATGTTGAGTTGATTATTTTGGTTAATGTGATTTCCAGCACATTTACATTAGTTAATTTATAAGGTGTTGATCCAAACAGCTTGTCTACTGCCCAAATACCCAAAATAGAATCGCTTTAATCCAGTTTCTCTGATAATGCAATTCCATTACATGAGCTTGAGTTAAGCTTTAAATGCAGAGTTATTTTAGGATGATCTGATGGTTGATGTGATCCTCTCACCTTTGAAAAAAGGTTGTGAAAACTGTGATGGAATGCTTTTTGTAACCTGATTTACTCACTTACGCACATTCGAACAATGGGGAGGTTTGATTGTGGTTGTTGAAGTTTGATGCAATAATGAAAGTCCTTGTACTCTGTTGTGTGACATGCAGCCAAAAAGGCTTTATGAGCTGCCCCTGATTTACAGATTTGAAACCCATCATTATATCCTAAATTGTACATATTTGTATACAAACGTGTGAAGTTTCATGAATCTCTTCTCTTTTAAGTCTAGTAAAACACATTTATAGAAATACAGGATGGAGTAAGGCAATATGGTATCTACATCCACTTGTACACCTTTTTTCCTGAACTTTAACTGCATGTATATGATGGATATGTTTTCGATTTTCCGAGTGATGTTACCATTGTTCATTCAGGTTACATACTTGCCATCATGGAATGCTCAAACTTGATATAAAGGCATGTCTGAAACTCAGAGAATTCAGCAAATCTTTGTGTCTCGAATTGCAAACTATAAAACAACATTCAATTTCTATCTTTTGTCAAATAAAGCTTTTGAAAATTTTGCTAGTTTCTCTGTGATGAAAAATGTATTACCAAAAATCATGCTTCATACAGGTTAAGTCAACACATTGACAAATTTTATGTAGATTGATTTGTCCTGTTACTCGAATGATTCAGATTAATGTGGCTAAAATATAGGAACTTTTCCTTAGTTTATTCAAAGTGTTTTCACATGTTTGTTTTATGAAGATTTATCTCTTCCTGTTTGTATAAATGTAGATGTACAAGGTAACTGATTTACCTTTCTTTTCTTTTTTTTTATAATAAAAAAAATGCTCAGGCAGAGGTCTATGGACTTTCTTGTATCTGTTTTGATGATTTAAACACTATTCTGTGAAATGTTGAGATTTTTCTTTTTTAAAGCCCAAGTCCACTCCGATTTTAAAAAATTATAACATGTTGTAAATAAATCAAAGGTTAAAACTGCCAAATATCACGGGCGTACTTCAATCAGGTGATTTTTAAGAGCGATTTTTGTTTCGGGTATTTCGAGCAAAACATTTATATTGCTGTACGGATGTGACGTATGCTCCTCACAACGAAAGTGCCAGCGGTATACATTCTGACAATAGGCTATTTTCGTAATGTAACCAAATTTAATGCATACGTCTTTGTGAAGTGCCTCTATACAAACTATTTCATTCACCTGATAAGAATAATAGTGTTTCATTATTCTTATCAGGTGAATGAAATAGTTTGTATCGAGGCACTTCACAAAGACGTATGCATTAAATTTGGTTACATTATGAATCTGTGTTGTGAGGACCGTACGTCACAACCGACTCGCTCATTAACTTGTTTTTTGCTCATTAAAAAAAGTTATTAAAAATAAATCTGAGCACCATTTTCCAAAACCAAGTTATATTTGGGCTTTTTAGATTTTTGTCTATCTAATCAGCTCAACTTTTCAGTGGAGTGGACTTGTACTTTAATGTGATTGATTTTAACTTGTAGTGGACCACACACACACATAAAAGATATACATAATTGGCTGCTCTATATGATGCTGTTACCTTGTTATACATGCACAATAAAGACTTCTTTTTAATGTGTTAGCTGTCAGACTATAATGCCATCTGCTCTTCTAAGAAATTATTATTAAATTATGGTACATGTTAAAAGAAACCTTTTTACAAGTTGACTGAGCGGTATGTCAAGAATTTGCCATGATTTTTAACGATTTCTGCTTCAGATTATTTGGGAACTTTCAGTGTAAAATACGTTATTTTATTTTCTGTGACATTTAGAGAGTTGACTTTCGTCTTTTGTTCAGTCCCTGTAACGAAGTGGTTCATACTAATATTTGTTCAATCATAAGGTCCCAAGTTCAAACCACAGCATGGTGCTTATGCTTAGAACAAAGAATTTGTAACCGTTTATGTCTCTTCCTCCCTCAACTCATGTAAATGTAGGAAATGAGTATATGTTAATTTACTCAACCAAACCGAAACCGAAATCCAACATATATTTTACTGAATTTGTGGCTGTCATGTGAATAGTGACAACATAGTAAAAGTTGAATAAGAGATTCATTGGGTTATTTTGAGTCACAATACACAAGTTTGTAGTTTTTAGCTTCATTTGAGGGAACCAGGGCAAAAGCACTCTGCTTTCATGGAATTGAGATTAAAGAGAGATCCCAATTTGCAATATGAGAAAAGAGGAAATTGTGATATTTCATGTGTAAATGGTGTAAATATTATCTGTGTTTTTTTTTCTCCACAGATTTCATTTCATCCAAAAACTGATCTTTATGATTACCGGTATTCCTAATTGTTTTGTGTGTTAAAGGCTATCAAACAGCAGTCTCCAAATATGATTGATGGTAACTTAAAAATCTTATTGTAATCTGCTGCCCATGGCATGAAAATGATTAATACAATACTAACATGGTAACATTAAAGACATATTTATATCCATGTACAGACTAGCCTGTCATCCACTATGAGAGAACTGTATCAGCTCCGCCTTAAACAGTTAGGGGATCCCTCCATCTTTACAGAACTCTACTTCTGTGGAAGCCTTCACCATCCGGAACGCATCAACAAGATCATGAGCCATGGGTTTTCAGATGAAGGTAAGATAACTGTGGAAAGAGTGTGGGAGGGTGTGTACTGTGGAAAGAGGGTATTTAATGTTGATAAGTGGAAAACGTGGGAGGATGTGTGCTATGGAATACTGCGGAAGGGTGTTTACTGTGGAAAGAACGTGTGTGGGGGGTGTACTGTGAAAAGAATGGGGAAGGGTGTTTACTGTATAAATATGTTGGAGGCCATGTGATGTAAAAGGAATGAAGTGAGATGTGTACTGTCGAAAGAATGTGCGAAGATGTGAATTGTGGAAAGAATATGTGAGGGTATTAACTGTAGAAAGAATGTGGGGGATCTTTACTATAGGAAGAATGAGGAAGGGTGTTTACTGTGGAAAGAATGTGGGAGGGTGTGTACTGTGGAAAGAATGTAGGAGGGTGTATACTGTGGAAATAATGAGGGAGGGTGTGTACTGTGGAATGAATGTGGGAGGGTGTGTACTGTGGAAAGAATGAGGGAGGGTGTGTACTGTGGAAATAATGAGAGATAGTGTTTACTGTGGAAAGAATGTGGGAGGGTGTGTACTGTGGAAAGAATGAAATGGGGGGGGGTTACTGTGGAATAAATGTGGGAGGGTGTACTGTGGAAAGAATGTGGGAGGGTGTGTACTGTGGAAAGAATGAAATGGGGGGGTTACTGTGGAATAAATGTGGGAGGGTGTACTGTGGAAATAATGAGAGATGGTGTTTACTGTGGAAAGAATGTGGGAGGGTGTGTACTGTGGAAAGAATGAAATGGGGGTGTGTACTGTGGAATGAATGTGGGAGGGTGTACTGTGGAAAGAATGTAGGGGTTGTGTACTGTGAAATGAATGTGGGAGGGTGTACTGTGGAAAGAATGTAGGGGGTGTGTACTGTGGAATGAATGTGGGAGGGTGTGTACTGTGGAAAGAATGTGGGAAGATGTTTACTGTGGATGAATGTGGGAGGGTGTACTGTGGAAAGAATGTGAGAGGGTGTGTCCTGTGGAATGAATGTGGGAGGGTGTACTGTGGAAAGAATGAGGGAGGGGTGTCCACGGTGAAAAGAATGTAGGGGGTGTGTACTGTGGAATGAATGTGGGAGGGTGTGTACTGTGAAAAGGATTGTGGGAGCGCCTTTCCTGTGAAAAGAATGTGGGAGAATATTTACTGTGGAAAGAATATGGGAGGGTGTGTATTGTAGAAAGAATGTGGGGTACTGTTGAAAGAATGGGAAAGGGGGTGTACTGTGGAAAGATTGTGGGAGTGTATTTACTTTGGAAATAATGTTGGAGGGTATATAATGTGGAAAAAATGTTGAAGGATGTTTATTGTGGAAAGAATGTGGGGGTACTGTGGAAAGAATGGCAAAGGGGGTGTACTGTTGAAAGAAAGTTGGAGGGTATTTACTGATGAAAAAATTGAGATGGTCTGTGTACTATGGAAAGATAGTGAAGGTGTATACTTTGGAATAAGAAAGAGAAGATGTGTACAGTGGAAAAAATTGGGGTCATGCATACTTTTGAAAGAATACGGGAGGATGTTCACTGTGGACAGAATATGAGAGGGTGTGTACAGTGTAAAAGCTTTTGAGAGGGTATGTACTTTCAAAGAATGTTAGGAAATGTTTAATATGGAAAGAATGTGGGGGAGTGTATACTAAGTAAGTTGGTATTATCCCACAGTTGCATGTTGAAGCTTTATTATGCTGTAGCCTTACTATATTGTGACATTGTACCATAATTCATTGTTGTAGCTGTAGTACTGTGGTATTATTCCATATTGAACACCTCAGCTCATGCATCGTTGAACTTAATCATCCATGTCAACACTATGTTCATGCGAAATTTCAGTCATCAAACACTTGTCTATCATGCAGTACCAAGTAGAGTTATGAGAACTATCTAAATAATTAGATGATCAATTTAAAATTACAGGATTATCATTTTGGACATTTATTCAAAATAATACTTTCTTTTAAACCTAGTGCTAAGACATCACTTCACCATTCCATATGCACGGTGTTTGACAATCAGGCAACATGTGAATGATTATTACCTCATTCTTCTTTTTTTTTATGTGCTAACTAGACAATAGGTAGTTATAATGAATATGTCTCTAGGGGCATATGAACACTTGTTTTAGTTCAAACAACAATGTTTTGTTGGTATCAGTTTTTGCAATTACAGATAAAAAACTGCCTTTATCATGAGAAGTATGGTGACGAGACACAATCATAAATCAAAATGACAATAAACATGGATATCTCTTGATGAAGAAACAAAAGGGGCAATCCCAGATGGGCAGTACCAGAGTTAAATAGTTTTTGTGCCAAACTTTTGCATGCCATGGATTACTAGTGTTTCATCTTCACTGATTGATAACCATGATCATAGTATCAGATGATATGCTTGCTATCACTTGATATCCAGGGCTCGACTCTAACAGGCACCCGGGACACGTGGGCGCCCAAAATTCCAGAAAAGTTAGTGTGGAGCTCTATGATATCATATGGCCATTCTACAAATTCCATTTTTGTTCATAGGCTCAAACATCAAAAGATCCTTGGTTACAGGATTACTCTTAGAATTTGGCATATTCCATGCTTCAAATTGCTAAAATATTATTTTCAATTTGATTATTTCTCATTTTGTAAAGCTTATCCAGTAAAGCTTTGAAACATTATGTTCTGCTCCCTGTGATGAAGATGTTTGATGCATTAAAAAAAATATGAAGTCATATGGGCTTAAAGGGGAAGTCCACCCTTCTATAAGGTTGGTTTTCATGGAAGCAGAAAATTGGAAGTTGAAGAGTTGAATAGTAATAAAGGAAGTCATTGTGATGGTTTCACTTTAAAAATATGAATAACAGTTATTTTCATTAAATCTCTAACCTTGCAAAACAGTAGGTGTTGAATATAATGCACAGTCACTGTTTTAGTATTTCTGAGTTTAAAAAAGGCATAATGTCAATTGTCTATAATGGAGATGTTATGAAATATTAAATTGCTTTCAAATCATCTCCTTCAACTTATTAATTAAACACATCTTCAAAGCAGTCATTTGTATAAAAGGGATGTAATGCAGATGTCTCTGACATTAAAATGTTCCTTTTGTCCATGCCGGTTAAAATCTATTTTATTTATAATAACATTATGCCTTTGTTCAATAAGAATACCATATATTTAAAAGAGCCATAATTGCACAGCATTAAGATATGTTATCAGATTATTACTGCTATAATAGATTCATTTAAAATTCATTTCATGTTAATTGGCATTTTAGACTTGAATAGACTTTAACATCCACAAATCAAACTTATTCAACTGTTTTTTAATTTATTTTTTCATTGTTTTCTGACAAGTCAGAAGTGCTGTCTAAAGTAACATGTGACATTGATTGTCCTTGGCTTTACATAACCTTCTCGAATTTTCCTTTGTAAACGAAGAAAGTAATTCTAGTCAACTGCGTTTGTACAATCCGACATATAATCTCTTTACGACCGTCCAATTTGAGGAGGACACCATTGTTTCCCCTCACCCATACATCTCTGCCATGTTCCAGATCTCAGATGGGTTCATTTAAAACTGGGTTTATAAGTCATCTGACGGGCATCTCTGAAGACAATGAAATCTGACAAGCAATGCCATGTTATCTTTCATGTATCCTCTGACTTTGCAATGATTTGTCATCAACCTGACACATTCTTCAAGCCAGCTATGAATCATCTCTGTTGTTTTAAAGCCTGTTCAGCCTATATTTATACCAAACCTGTATAAACCTGTATAAAAAACATGATAAAAAGAATCACTGTATAGTGAAAGGAGCATACAGACTAGATAACAACATCGTATAAAGAAACATTGGATAAACAACCTGGTTTTTGACAAGGTCAGTTGACAAGACAGCCTGCCAATCAAGAGTGTCACGCTAAGCCCCGCCCAGTTATACAATTTTCATACCATACGCCGTTCAGACTGGAATGGGACGCTGATTCTTTATCACGTTTTCGTTTGAATCAATGCCCAAACAGGCTTTGCGTTGTACGACATTCAGACTCCAAAATTTCAATTACTCATCGTATAGCTATATGATGAATTTTGGAAGTTTGAAAGCAGGGTTATTCCCATTTTCCCCAGTTTGGATAGCTTCCAAGAGTAGTGTAGCTCAGGATAAACCATGTTCAGTACTCAGATGTCTTTGAAATTTCAGACAAGTGTGGAGTCCCTTAGGAAATTAGCTTCAGTTGCTCGAGCAGCAAGCCTGCCCTCTTGCTTTAATATAGCATTTGATGACTTGACCCGGGTCATATTTGGGTCAGACACAGGTCAGACACAGGTCAAACGTAGATTAGATCATGGTCAGACTTTGACCAAGGTCATCTAGAGATATTGATATTAAAGGGGGTGTAAACTGACGAGACTACGTGTCTTTCCCGTGGCTTGACTCGGGCCAATCGGGTATAATATGACTACGGACGACGCGACCGCAGCAGTCACGTGCGTGCAACATAGGCAAAACCGAAGCGTGAGGAGAACTTCGGTCTGTTTCGCGAACGCTGACCATGTAGAGATTAAGTTGCTGACTACCGTTAATCAAGTCCATTCGTTTACGTGCAGTTGTCCAAAAGAAGACATAGATGGCATTAACCAGTATCTGCCAAGCTACACGGCACATCATTGGTTTATTCTTAATAAGATGCTCTCCACACACCTCGTTTTCCTAATGTTTTATTTCATATCCTGTCATGTCAATCACACTGTACTTTTCATTTATAAACTTGTTAATTTTGCCTCTTACATGTGTTTTCTAGATGTTTTATTTCATCAAAATTCAAACTCATTACTAACCACAACACAAAGAAAAAAATAGAAATCCTGGTTTGATCAATGTATTTTCAAATTATGGGAAAGTAGTAATAATGGTCATCATATTATTGTAAATGTATGTACCACAAAGGCAACAAAAAGGCATTGCTTTTCTGTCTTCTGATTTAAGTAGAAAGAGAAGTTTCTGTGGTTCCAATTAAAATTTCTATTTTGAGGTGACCACACAATACACAGCAGCATTTGTTTAAGGAGACCCAACATGTTGCATTTTCCCACATCAAAACCACTATTTTGTAATATTAATGAAACCACAATTTTGCTAAAACGATGTAATACTAATAATTTGGAATATGCTGTAAGTTTTCTAAACCTTTATATATTTCTGGGAGAGAAATCATTGGAGAAATGTGGAAAAATCATATTCCTTCTCAGCTTCATTAACTTTTAAAGGGGAAGCCCACCCTGATAATAAATTGGTTCCAATAAAGCAGATACGTCACAGCGTTGCCAATTTGTAATAACTTTCTTATTTTAGTCGGATTTTGCTCAAACTTTCACTGACATATTCCTCTAATTTTCTGCTTATATTAAAACCAACTTGATGTCAAGGTGGACTTCTCCTTTAATAAGAAATATGAATGTAATACATCATGGTATGCCTTCATACTACAACGTACATGTAGGTCATATTACCTAACCAAGACTGATTGTAACATTGACTGGTTCTTTCCATGATTATTATTGATAATTTATTTATTCTTGTCCACAAATGTGAAAATATGCTTTCCTTCAGTAATAACAGGCAATACAAAGAAATCAAGACAAAAACATATAGTACAATAGAAATACATATATACATACAAGCAACCAAACTGATACATGTATCATCTGTTTCACAGAACAAATTACTCATAAATGTTATGTATCTTCTCAAACTTTTTTCCTCATTACAATATTATTTAGCTGCTACTTTATCTTCTCTTCATTCATTTTCTTGTCCTATTCGTAATTATAACCATCATCAGGGAAAAAAATATTTAAACAATTTCGGGGGCTACTTTTCAAGCTTACTTGCATGAAAATAACACTCTTTAATTTGTATTGCATTGAACTCTATGCAAATTTTTTTGGGCTCTTTTATGACTTTCGGGGGCTCTTTTTGGCATTTCGGGGACAAATTCGCCCTGAGCCCCCGTCTATTTTTTCCCCTGACCATCATGATCATTTAGTGTACTTTATATTTTATTTGCAATTTTCATCCTCTACTGCTCTTGCAAACATGATGTATTTAGTATTTATGGTTTTATTCAAATGTGGTTCATATCGAAAATCATTCTCTTACTAAAACAATGGTGTGTAGACTCTAGTTTCTGTATAGATAATTATGGTCTATATTCCCTTTTTACAATTTTGTTGAATGAGTGTTTTGAGTTGGGTACAAATGATTGGCGGAAGCATGTTCAGTTGGTGCGTGGAACATTTAGTCTGATATTAGAACGATTGAATGAATAATGATTATTGAGTGAATGACTAATTAAGATTATAATGTATGTTCAGAGCCAAAAGGACATTAAATCTATGTTTAAATATATGAGTGAATGCCCTTCTGGGGGGTGTTTCACAAAGATCCTAAGTCCAACTTAACTCTAAGTTGGACTTAAAAACTATGGAAAGCCAGTTGTAGCCTTAAAAAAATATATATTCAAAAGTGAAAATTCAAGTATTTTAGACTTTTTATTAATTCCACATCAAGAACATGAAATCTCCTTGATGAATAGAAAATATGAATGATTTGAATCAACATTTTATGCCTTTTAAAATAACTTGTACAAAATATTTTCATAGATGCTAATGGCTTTCCATAATTGTTAAGTCCAACTTAGAAATAAGTTCAACTTTATAGGATCTTTGTGAAACACCCCTGGGCTCTGGCTCTGAATAGACTGTATATCCATTCCCATGTACTTCTAAGACATATTTTTTGAAGAAATAACAAAAACAAACTTTTTTGTTGTTGAAAGGTCCACCCTAATATCAAGTTGGTTTTAATAGAAGCAGAAAAATTAGAAAAACAGGTCAGTGAAAGTTTGAGCAAAAACCCATGAAAATTAGAAAGTTATGAATTTTTCGAAGGTGCAATCAATCAATCAATCACATATTGGTAAGTTCTCTGTGACGTAATATCCTGCAAGGCCGGGTCCCCTCACATTTGTCCTGTACTAAAACCTTCAAAAATCTATATTTTCCCTTAAGAAAATTTGTAATCATAAATTCACCCTAAATAAAAATATTGCAAATATGTTTTTGTACAATCCCTGTACGAAGCAAATCTATTCCGTCATCAATAACTAAGAGAATGAAAGTTTATGAAAATTTTCTTTACAGAGAAAATTGGACAGGAACTTGCATGATGCGTCACAGTGTAGTCAATTTGTGTTTGACTGATGGCAACTTCAAAAAGTTATAACTTTCCTATTTTTTAATCAGATTTTGCTCAAACTTTCCCTATTTTGTTTCTCTCATTTTCTGGTTTTATTGAAACCAACTTAATATCAGGGTGTATCGTCCCTTTAACTATGCCACTTTCATGTGTTTTGTTGATTGTGACACCTTGGTCCACTCCTGAGTCATGTTTAATGTTGAATCGTACCTTTAAGACAGATACTAGCTTGAACTTAGCTGGTGAGCAAGGAGGGAGGTCTGACCGCAGCATTGTTAGTGAACTGTGAAAGTAGTTTCTGAGCCATGCTCTGCACTCTTGATTCTCAACATGAGTGTTTCTTAGCCCCAAAACATGAAATGTTTTCCAGCACAAAAATATGAATACTGCTGACAGTTTGTTGACAGAATGTCCATTGTCCCTTTCCAGCCTTCTCCCTCTCCCTCTTCCTCCCCCTCCTCTCTCTCGGTCTCCCTCCCCCTCTCTCTCTTGCTCTCCCTCCCCCTTTCTCTCTCTCTCTCTCTCACTATCTTTCCATCTTTCTTTTTCCCTATGTCTCTTTCTCCTGTCCACCCTGTGCTTGCTCTCCTCTCAGCTCTTGCTCTGTCTTTCTCTCTCATCATGACCACTTTAATAAATATTTACTTTGTCATCTTTAATGTCTTTCATTTCTTCTTCTAGGTTTCCTTTAATATTCTGTGTGATATTTTTCTATCTCTCTTATCCTCATTCGTCTTTTCTGTATATATTTCTTTCTTTCCATCGCATGGAATTTTTGTGGGCTGATTCTATCCATTTTGAAAGCATGGACTATTCTAATTTTCTTGAAAGCAAAGGCTACAGGCGTAATTATTGTCATCAGAAATGTTCAGTTTCTCATGTCTCCTCTTCTTGTTCTCACTTATTCTATATGTGAATTGCCCCCCTTTTCCCCTTTTAATCAGCTCCTCCTCCCTCATCTTCTTTCTCTTTTTATTTATCTCTCGCTCTTCTCATCCCATTTCCGGTCTTGATTAGCTCCATGACAACCACTGTAACATTGTTATAGATTAATCTTGCAGTGGAAATACTTAAATAATCTTGAAGCCTTTGATATATCTATCCCATGATAAATACAGTGTGGTACAGGGTGATTATGCAGTTAGGAGTTAATATCCCTAATGTTCCTGCAATTCTTTTCCAGCCTTCTGTCTACTAGACAATTATAATCTTGTTTTGCTATAATTTAGCTTGGCATGGATCACAGTCTTACATGTATCCTGCTGATTCATAAAACCTTTGTATTTAGGTCATGACACTAGCTTGCAATCACATGTAAATTCTATTTAAAAAGTGACAACACCTGACCTGCTTATAGAGGGTTCAAACATTCGAGGAATGACATTTCAGGATACACTAGGACAATTTTGCATTGTTTTTGTTTCTACCTGCAGGAAACATTCATGTGAATTTATGTAAATTTCAGCTGAGAAAGTGTTTGGTCTACTCTATGTGATGAAAACATTAAGGCCTATAGCACATGATTTCAAGATTACGAGAATCAACTTTAATGTGGAAACTCCCTACTCTCCTCATCCCGCCTTGCATACCTTTTTCTTTGATATTCTTTGATCTCCATTTCCTATCCTTTCTCCCGCCTCCCCTCTCAATTTCTTTCCCTCCAATCATGACGTGTTCTTGGCAATGTCCCATACCTATGTCACTCACACCTCATTTTGCCAAACATGCTTGCTTCAGGGAGGGATTTGACCCTTGACCTATGTATTTCATATTGCCTTTCATGTTCCAGCTCACCCCAATACCCAGCCTTCTGGAGCCAAACCTACTAACCCTACCAATGTAAACTATACTTTTAACCCCCCCCCTCCCCCCATCTAGTCAAGCAAAATTGATCATACAGCTATATGAAAACTGTAGGCTAAAAAATCAAAGAATTTAGATCCATTGCCCGTATGAGTATTTTATCGAACAAAAACTGTGTAACTGGGCGTTGGCTTTTTGTGAGCGTGACCTGATACATGTACATGTGTAAGAGGTGACCTAGTCGAGTGGTTCGAGCACTTGACTGGAAATGCAAAGGTTGTCGGTTCGATCCGCAACATGGCACTAATGTCCTTTGGTAAGCCATAAATCTACATTTGCCACTCCATACACAGGAGAGAAATGGGGACCTGACAGAAGTCTTTGTGATAGTAATTGCCATATGCCACAGTGGTCACCATATGGTAGGAATACTCCTAAAGAAGTGGAGATGGTGCACACTGCTTGAGTGATAATAATATCTGTAAAGCACTTATAGAGAGGGTATTTCGTATTTTAAAGTGCAATATTTAAATACAGATTTATTATTATCATGTATGACCAGCCAATTGTAATTTTGTTATGCTTGAACTGATGCTAAACCTTGTATGGTCTAAGCTGACCTCCCCAAATCCAATTTATTAATACAACATTTTTATTAAGTCCTACAATATCCCTTTCCAATGTGTATGCACCTTTCGATATTCTATGATTATTTATGTTTCTTTAGATTCAAATTTGGTATACATTCTCTTGTGTGAATGTGCTGTTGTTTCATGTTCTGCCCCATGCAATCAATCATGCTCTCTTTTATTTTACCCAGCTGTGCCAGTACGGACATTCATTACCATCAACAGTTCAACCAGTCAAGAGCAGCCCCCCACAAAAAAAAATCATGTTCATATTTATTTCCATCTAAACATTCCTGTCTGCCACTTGCATTATATTCATGAATTGGGGAATATAAATACAGAAAATGGGCATCAAATGAGGATTATGGTCATTTCTGTCATCTGTTCAATATAAATGCCAAATTTATATCTTATAAGTAAAATAGAGCTTATACATCAATTTATCCATTTAATAATTTTTCTTTCCACTCATCTAGAGTAATCCTTCTCAACTCCCTCCAAAATCTCTTTCTTCCCTTTCAAATGGATTCTTGTAAATGCATGTACATGTATTTGTCACATCAATGCCATTGGAGGCATGAGCTCATTATATATGTAGGTCAAAGATCACTGAAAATACATGATCTGAAATATGAACAAATCTCGTACATCGTTATTATATTGATGAGGCCTGAGCAAGAGTGATTTACTGGGGGGGGGGGGTAATTAAACTAATTACATTGCCATAAAGTCTATTTCAGCATGTACATTGTACCTCTTTCAAAGCCTCTGTATTGTATGAGTTATGCCAAACCTCTTTCAAAGCCTCTGTATTGTATGAGTTATGCCAAACATAACACCACCTTCCTTCTTGTCTCATTATCCATTTCTATAGTTTATTATTATCTTTCTGCATTTTTCAGTCCACCAGTCCACCAATAGAACATTTAATTTTACCAAAACTGTTTATATCTTCAAAAGAGTAATCCATAACCTTTTACAGATGGAAAAGTATTGTAAAACACAAAAGTTATGCGTTTTTGAAAATACTGTAATTCAAGAAAATGAAACATGTTTTAGTTGAATTATGTAAGGATGCTACAATGTTATTTTAATTGATTGTATATGATTGTTTGATTTGTTTAAAAGCATATATTTATCAATAAATTCATTTTACAAAAAAAAAAAACTTTTTATATCTTTCAAACACAATTATGACATAATTTTGATTGGTTGATAAGAGCTTGGATTAGACTCTCCGTCATCAGGGGCATATACCATTTAGATTGGGGAATAACGGCTGTAGAAGACTAACTTCTTCAACAAGGCAGCCAAAACTTTCCAAACAAGCATATAAAGGAAGCTTTCATGCCTTCAAATTTGGAGACTAGGATAAAAGCAACTGTCAGCCTGTCAGGTTTTCCAATATGCAGACAGAGGTTCCAAATTTTGTACCACCCCGGACATTCTTGTGTGTCACAGTATTTTGTGGATTGTGTCCAACCAACAACTGACCTCACCCGACAATTCAATTAGAATCTTCTCCAGTTTGTCTTTGAGTTCTGAGCTATATCCTTACAAGCATTGCACATTAAATTAGCAAGTAGTCAACTCTAAGAAAAAAGATTGCAACATTTTCAAATCCTGTAGGCCTATGAACTGAAAACTGCTAAATTTGTTTTCTCTTCACAAAGCTGTTGCCTCTATAAAATAGTATTTAGTGTGTAATCTAAGTCTACAATGAACCTCTGTTATAGCAAGTGATGTTACTGACAGGAGTATGTACAGTACATGTATCTCTTCCTGGAAATTTGAATATCAAATTTTATCAATCTAACTGCTTATTCAAATAATAATACATACATCTAGTATATATATATATATATATATATATATATTTTACTAGATGTATGTATTATTATTTGAATAAGCAGTTAGATTGATAAAATTTGATATTCAAATTTCCAGGAAGAGATACATGTACTGTACATACTCCTGTCAGTAACATCACTTGCTATAACAGAGGTTCATTGTAGACTTAGATTACACACTAAATACTATATATATATATATATTTTTTTGTTTTAAACTTCATACCGCCCATGAACACAATGTCTCCTGTCCTTCCACATTGCTAGTGGATGTATTAATACATGTACTGACAATGGAATTATTCCCTGTAGTTACTTATAATGTTACAGCTTGTTGAAGCCATGTACTCCCCTTTCACCGAATCCTGGATGCGCTAGTGAACCGCTTTTTCTGTTGAAAAATTCATTGAAAAATAAAATCTAGCTTCCTGGTAGCACTATTATGCTACGAACCAATGAATTAAGTTCAATGGACCCACCACTTTAATAGAAGAAACAAAGGAGTAGAGTAAATTACATGAAAAATAGAAATGGGTAAGAACATCAACAAAATAGAATAAATGGGCATCTGCTTGGCCAAGGTCTCCATCCTGAAGATCGAAGTTGCAAATATACGTGAAGTTGGCTTAAATTGTATCCTTCTCACCTTTTGTTGTCTTTTTAGAAAATGTGAGGTACGATACGGTTTCCTTTAAGCATCTCTCTGATAATGCTATGTCTTTTCTTTACTTTCTTTAATCCAGATTTGACGTATGGAGAGTTTGGAGTAGGGCTGTATTTCTCAAGCAGCCCAGGATCTGCAGCTCACTTTTCAGCAGTAAGTAAAGTTCTTGATAGGGACCACAATAAAGAAATAGATTACTAGTAATATATTTGTATTTTAGACATTCCTGTATTATGCGCTCTAAAATTATAATTATTTATTATGATTATATTTATTATTATTGTATGTATTATTACTTTTATTATTTTATTATATTTTTATTATTATTATTATTATTACTATTGTTATTATTACTCCCATAGTCTATTCTCATTCTCGTGGACAAACAGAACATATTCAATACCCTTGTGAAGTTGTAAACTGTTGCAAAATGTCTTCTCCTTTCCATTTATAGTCCATCTAGGATGTATTTCTTAGGCTCTCTCCAAAAGATGAATGCACCTTCAATGTTCTCGATCAATTCCCTGTTGCGTATGATCTCTCTCATGTCTCCACATCTTGAATAAATACACTCCTGCCTCTGTATGAAGAATGGTGGACTTAACCCGACCTACATGTTCTCTCTTACCAGCTGCAGACTATGAAAGAGGGGGCGACTGTATTTGAATTTCCTTAAAGGGAAATCCAATCCAAATAGACAACTACTCTAAAAGAAAGCAGAAAAATCAGAGAAGCTGGCTGATGAAAGTTCAAAATAAATCTGACTAAAAATAAGAAAGTCATGATTTTTTTGGTTTAAGTTGTAATTTGTGTATGGGCACTTCAAATTGGCTGAATAGGTAATGTCACTTTGACAGAGTGCCGGACTACTTTCCCATTTGTTCCAACACACAAAATGACTAAAATTTCAATTTTTCACAAATTCATGGCTCAGGAGGTTCTATTCTGGACCTATAATGATATGCTATCCATTCCATAATATATTTTGAGAAGTGCCCCAAGGGAGAAGACACTTAGGAGAAAAACAGAAATTAATGATATTTTTGTACATGGCAAACAGGAGAGTTATCTGCATCCTATGTCACAATCCACTGACCAAAATGCCAATTTGAGATTCGCATCAACTCAGTGATCTCATATTTCACACATTCATAATTTGTTTATTGTGGGTCCGATTTATTTCAAACTTTCACCATTCTGTTTATCTCATTTTTCTACGTTCATACAAATCAACTCATTACAAGGGTTGGATTGCACAAAATTTCCATGAAATAGCATCAGAGTTAGATTCTCAAGACCTGTGATCCCCATAATGAGAGAAAATTTAATTATTCTAGCCCTTTTTTCATTTGAAAATACAAATGAATTCGAGCTCATGGGGCTCAGATTTTGGGTTTGACCAAAATTGCAGCCCCAGTGGTCCTTCTTGGTGACTATCAACAATGGATATAGTGTGGTATGGTCGACATATGGGGTGTGTTTCACCGTCAAAGACTAAGATCGACTTTAAGTTGGACTTAAGTATAACAGGCCGTTCGTGCCATTGGTTGCTATCCCAATTGGTCTCTAAATTATAATCTTTAGATAATATTTTTTCCTTCAATAATGAATTATCAAAAAATGTAAGTTTTGTAGATTTTTTACCATGATTTGTACGTCCCTTGAGAGACCAATGCCAGTAAATAATGATAGCAAACAATGGCATGAACGGCCTGCTATACTTAAGTCCAACTTAAAGTCGATCTTAGTCTTTGTGAAACACCGCCATGGACTATTAAAAAGTTTGGTGCTTTTAGAAGAATCTGCACCAAACTATACCATTAAATACGTAACCTAGATAGGCAACAGCATACCATGTAAATCAAAGCATATCTTTAGTAAAATTTAGTGACTAGAGAATTGTGTGTGTGTTTTCTGATTTTGATTTAGATGCCAGTGCTGACCAACAGTTGTAAAGCTTTCTTTTAGTGGCATTGCAATTGCACTTTCCTATGTCTGTGTAAATTCTTTGGTTCACATCGTTCTTAAAAGATTCTAGGGAAACTTTCAAGTTTTCCTGTGGGCATTGTTTTTCTGGGAAATGTTTTTTACGCTCTGATCATTAAATCATAAAAATGATTTAAGTTGGAAGGTTAACTTGACCTTGTGAGACTACAAGTGGGAGCTGATCTAAAGACAGACAGAGAGAGAGAGATATATATATATACCCGGTACATGTATATACAGTGTGTCCCAGAAAAAACATAACCGAGAATTATTGATGTTTTATCATAACTTAATCACAATTATAATTAATAAATGACACATATTTGTAAAGCTTAGATCCTCTTCTGTCATTTGATGCAACTCATATGATGCATATTTCATGCATGAGTGATTAAAAACAATTTGAAGAAAGGGTACCAAAAAGTCATCTGGCGAACGGTATCTGAATTTCAAAGAGAAAATCACATTTCTAGAGAGATCATTTTCTGCACTTTTATTAAACAAATTCATTTACACTGACTGCCTATATGCAATATGAAAAAAAATTGGTTAAAAATGCTTATGGCAGTAAATGGATTCAGAAATGTGAACTTAAAATCTCTATGAATGTTAAGTGAATACTTATTACAAGCAGTGAGGTGAAATGAAACATAATGTGAGGAGATACTAAAGATGCAAGACTTTTTAGGGGGTGGGTGGGGGTGGAAATAACATTTTCTGTTATGTCATCTGATTTAAAATTTGAACAGGCACCCCCTTCCTAATGCCGTGGTCACAACAGGCCATGCATCTCACTGCATCTGCTTTACTATGGATTTCGTAGAAAGTCCCTGTGTCGCATGCACATGTCTGCATGTTTTTTAAGGCACGCAGAACATGCAAGCGTCCGCAGGTGGTTTTTTGACATATCCAATAATCTCTGCATGTGGCCACTTTTTTGTAATGAACACACATGACAGGTGTAGCCGTTGTACTTCTTTGCAAATATCGCAAGAGCTTCTTGCGAGCATCGCATGGGCTACTCGTGATGGTCTATGGAGGCACAGTACACAGCCATAAAGAGCTGCACGGCAGTTGCAAGGCACCCGCACTTGGTTTGGTTTGGTTTTAAATTCAGTATACAAATTAATAAAAATACATACATATGAACTTTAAAAAAAAAGATAATTACTTAAAACGAATATGGATGGATCACTCTATTCAGAGCCATTCATTTCATGGCTCTTTTTTCCTAGAGGTCCACGGGGGTTGTGAGTTCATCTCACAAATTCATGCAGGTAAGGGGGAAGAATATTTTTTGGGAGGGTGCACAACGCCCTCAAGGGATCATAGGAAAAACGTGCAAATTGCAGAAGTTGGCCTACGACCCGATTGCAGGCACGTGCAAAAACACACGTGGCATTTTTTTTGTAGCACAAGACACTGCACACTTTCTATATTTTAGGGTCACTTCACTACCTATCTATCATGGTATTTTTTCCCAGCTCAGACGTTGTGTCAAGTTAATCAAGATTTACTGTTTGTTTTGGGTTAGCCACCCGCACTCTCTCATCGTGATGAAGTAAGAAATTCTGAAGAAATTCTGAAGAAATGTGCGACTTGAGTCTTGACTTGACCTTTTATTACTTTTACTTCCAGTACCAACTGAAGGTCATTACCTTGCCTGGTTTCCTCTGGCTGTTACAAGTACAAGTATTCTGCCTAGAAGTATTAGACCTCATTCACACTCAGAAATTAAGTGTGCTCTTAGCAGGTTCACCCTGAATAGTAAGCGCGCTAGTACTGAACGTGAAAAAAGCAGCTGTGCCAAGTAGTGCTCCTCTTGACTATCTCCACTATTTCATCCTTTGCACATTTGATTGTAATGAGGGCTTTCACTTTGCATAAAATAAATAAAAGTATATATACCTTAAAGAGAAGGTTCATTGATTTAACAAACTAACTTTATTATGATCATTGCAAAGGTGACACTTTGATTGGACAACATTATCAAAATTCAATGCTTAGGAATATTCAAAGTAATGATTATTATCAATTACAAAACGTTTTAATACAGCCCCGGCATAGCACCTGAAAAGCTCTCCGATCGCTGCTGAGATGTGTGACGTCACATGTTGAACATGATTAGCACAAGCAGACGATGTCCCATGACATCTCACACATTTTCAGTGCCTGATTTGTCATCTTTTCTTCAGTTATTTCTCTTACTTCACTACCGTCAGGCTAATTGTTTAATCTATTGCCTCACTCTAAACCCCGCGCATGGTATTATTTTGATGACAAATACAGCGATTAAAAAATAGAGGAATCCGTCGCTTGTAAACAAAATAAGACGCCATTGTACTTTCAGCTGCATACACCGCGGTATGTTCGGCGTTTCAAGAGGGAACAAATGCCGTCCATGCTATCATTCCGGGGTTTTTTTAATTTGAAAGTGTGGTTTCTTTGATTGTTCATTTACCCCTATCCTGTGTATTTACAAACAAAAAAATTTAGTTATCAGAATCGGTTTCATATCCCTTTTTGAATGGTGTAAAATTCCATCACATTTATATACACTAAACTCATTATAATTTGAGAAATAACAGCATTGCATTTATGTTCATTCTTTATCGGATGTCGTCTGCTTGGGCAGGGTTGGTTCATATTGTGACGGCATTAAAACATCGTTATTTTTTCTGGCGAATCTCTCGCATATCCCAGATGCTATGGAGGGGGTTTTATTTGTATTTTTATAAATCACCCGATATTTAGTCGACCTAAAACTTGTACGATTGCCATCTGTTAGCTTACCAGTTTCTAGTAATACGTTATTTGCCATTTTTGTGGTTTTCTTTGAACCCGCACTTTAAAACATTCTCGTTGTGAAGGAGAATAAGTGTCCCAATAGGCACTTTCACACAAAGAAAAATAGCAGATTTGAATTACAATCCAAATGTCACTACTTTGTGACATTTTAGGGGGCATGCATAAATGAGGCTCTGATCATGTCCAGGTAATTATTTAATGTTACTAATTTGCTTCCTGTGTGAAAGTTCCTTATTTCGTATTCCTATGAGCTGCTGTTATTTTGGGTGTGAACTGGGTCTAAAATGATACACCTTGCCAGAAAGAAACACCAACAACGAAACTGTTGGTGGCAGTATTGTGATGTCTGTAAATGGATTCCGGTCAGTCTCCAGCTATCTCCCTGGAGTCCCATAGAATGACTAATGTTCTTATTGTCTGCTAACATTTACGAGATACAAGGGAAATCACCCGAGATGACACCAGTTCTTCTGGGTCCTCTGTCGTTACATCGGCTGATGGCGGCAACCCTTGACGTCTTCTGCAATCACTACCAACACATTCTCTTTCCTAGAGAATTCAAGAGTGAAGGCAGAAAGTGCTTTCCTTCTAGGAATTTGTTAAAGTTTCTGATGCCTGCAAGGGGAAGAATGAACAGGAAAGGTAGCATCAACTTGCATCGTCATGGGATGATATTAAAGGAAACCTCACCCTAAAGAATAAGTGTAGGTATTCTGACAAAACGAAAATGTACAAGATATATAAATGAAGATATTCTTGGCATGATGTAATGCCTTTTAGCAAGACATGGGCCCAGCCATCTTCATGAAAATGTGACGTACCAGTTGAAGTTGAACATGTATCATGCACCAAGCTTTAGTTGGAAAGACTTTTTAAATCAATAACAAAACCTTGACTTTTCAATAAGGGAAAATCATAGCTGAGAAAATAGAAAGTATATTTGGTGAAAAATATATAACAGGGGAACAACTGTAACTAATTCATTTAAAAATACTAAAATATAGCAGTTGATAAATCTATTTCATTTATGAGAAACCTTCACCCCAGAAGAGCACCAACTTATTTATGCAATTTCTGTTCTGGCAATTGAGCATGTGAATGAAAAGCTTCATCACCAAAACGACTTCACATAGTACTTCACATTATTAAGAAAATGGCGATGCCCATGTCGTGCTGAGAAACTGTACATTATTCTTGCTTTATGCCTCTCTCATACACGTTGGTGGGGAATCTTGTAGATTAATGGGAAAGAATATAATAAATCTCTCAGAATAAGTAAAGTTATTTCTTGGGGTGAGGTTTACTTTAAAGACCCAATCCGATGAAAATACAACTTTTTATCAATGGAAAGCTGAATGAACATAGAATACAAATATAAAGGAATTCAAAATATTTCCCCTTTCAGTATTGCACAAAAGCGAATTAAAACCTTATTTTCCGCACCTCTCCAAATTGCAGGTTAACAGGGGTCAAATTTGCCGCAGTTACAGTGACGACACTATATGTGCTCCCCTATATAGCTGAGGCGATGACGGTGCTTAATTAATGCAAAGTCATTGTGAATATGCGTACTACACATACAGTGATGTCGTCAATTCGATAGCTAGTTTTTAGGTCAACAACTCACGATTTTCAAAGCTTTAGATTTCGAGTTTTCAGAGAGCTGTTACTAGTCTGGCATGCACTAAAGTAGCATATAATTGGTATTATTGTAATCTATGGCTTGTAAGCTTTCCCTCGATATATAATTCATGTATTTCATTTTTCACTTCAGACAGGGTCTTTAAGAATAGCTCATTTTCCTACAAAAAAAATTCATAGTGCATGTTGAAGGTACACCTGTATAATGCTTTCCCAAGTTGTAAAGAAAAGTGTTTTCTCCACCCCTTATTTCCACAAACCACTTTTAAAGATACTATGTCACTTTTGCAGCCAACATCAAATTCTGTAGAACTTTGCAGGAATTATGAATATGTCATGTATGTCCTATCTGAAATTTAAATGTTAGCAGTGTCCTAGTATTCAAATTATGCAAGGAAACTAGTTTACTTTCTAGACTTCCCTGTCAGACACTATTGAGTGACTGACTGACATCTTTTTTTCTTTGGTACAAACATACATAAAATGAGCTGTAACAGGTACATGAGCATTTGTCTACATCAATAACCCACTACTTGTAATGGCCAAAATTAAACTGATTTAATCTTTGTGCAGCACAAAACGTATGACCATTCGGTACAAGGGTCTGAAAATCAGACTATAACTTAGGTGATTGCAAACACTTATGTCGATTCGACAACTAATGGTCGTTAACTTCCCACAAAGAGCCATTTTCAAACCCTTTCGTTTTGAGGGAACTATTTCTAAATAAGTATTGTCTTTCAAATGCCGTTGGAATTTAATCTTTTCATTTTTTTGACCTGCAAATGAGAAATAGTACCTTTAATAGTGTTTTTACCTTAAATAATCCTTCCCAAAGATATATATGTATGCCTAACCTCTCACTCTAGCATCCTTGTGTGTTTCTGTCTCTTATAACACAGAGATAAATGCTTTAATAGTGGGTTACATGCAGCTTTAAAAGAAATACTCCTACCTGTCATTTTAAATTATCTTTAATGCAGTAATTGTGATGAATTTTTATGGGATTCTGTAATCGTGTTGACTTTTTGAATAAATGCATTATCATTTTTATCATCTTTTACTGTTAAAACTTTAATTAAAACTATATTCATGTAATTTTAAGGGATACATTGAGTGCTCAATATCTAACAGCAACCGTGAACCTAACCCCAAGGCTGATCACAACCCATGCCCAACCTTTGTAATGTATTATTAATGAAATAGAGCCCAGCACAAATGTTGTATCTTGAGTAGGTTAATCACGAGTGAGGGTAGGTGCCACATGCCCTGAACTTATACCATTTACAATTCAATAGCTGTGAATTCTTTGGTTGGTAAAATATCTGACTTTTTTATTCCACCAAGCACCAAGAGCTTGTAGCGCACAAACTGCACTGTGAGCATAATTAGTCTTAATTAGTTAAGGACATTGAATTCCTTTACTTTAAACTACATAATGTTCTCACTTGTATTAATGAGAACCGGGGCTAGCTTTGCGATTCTATTCTTACACTCCATGCTGGAGCAGTTGATCTTGTGTGGTCTTTCACCTATGGTATCGAAGCACAGTTGCAGAACCCCAGGGTCGCATCAGGGGACTTTTGAAGAATAATTGTTGCCAAATTTTCCTGTTTTGTAGGGTTAATCCCTGTTCACACCATGGCTTATTTAACAACAACAGATCATCAGATTAGTCGATCTCAATTTTAGTTTTTGGAGATACATTCCATTTTTGTTATTGTTGTCATTCCTTGGGTGCGAGTTTGTCCTTTTGTTAATCATAATAGGTTATTTGTGTTTACATTGAAAACATTGCCGAAAAGAACTCTATATTTAAATTTCCTCATTGTGTTTTTTAAAAAAATGTTAACATCAACAGATTTATTATTCTTAATCTTTTAATTTGATCATCTTTCTCTACTTTTTTTAATTTAAGATAATTGTCTTGATTTAATTTTCCAGACCTTGGGATCGTTTTCAAAGATTTAATGATATAAGATATTTATTTCATGTTTTCCTTTTTATGTTTTCAATGCTTATAAATGCTATCATTTTATATTCAAGGAATTACATGTTGAGGTTAAAGGAAAATTATGTAATAACAAAGCCACAGTTGTAATCAAAAATTTATTTTCCCTTTCACAAAAACACTTTCTGTATGTGAGGTGACTTCATATACTAATTTAATTTTTGTTTGTTCGAAAGATACACAGACTCTAATACCCTTGAGGACCTGATTCACACGCAATGTTCTCGTTGCTGCTGATAATGTTGTTATCACCCGTGAAATATGAAGGGGGCTTAATGCCAGCATTGGGAAAATAGGTTAGAGATATCACTGCTGAGATCACCGTACCTCACGCCATGGGACTCCCGCTTTTATTCTCCAATGATGGATATTCTTTAGGTGGTATGACCTAGATAGTCTTAAGGTCAGCTACATGAATGACAAGGTTTTCAGCAATTGTAACAGTATGTGGAATTCTCAATTTATCCTCTGCCCATTTGGTTTCCTCGCCTCAAGTCAAGACTTGATGTCAGGAGACCTTTACCAAGAGGGAGAGAGCTTTTCCTCTTGCATGTTTGTTTTTATATTTCTTTGTCTGGTGGACTGTTATTAATTTCTAGAGCGGTATGGATCTGGGCTGGCTTAATTGTACCTGTATGTAGGTCTCTTTTTTTGTTAACCCCCTTCACTGCAGTGGTGTTCTCTTTTTCTTTGTGCTTTCAGGATATAATGGCACGTTTTTTTGATAATATCTTCATTCCGTTTTTCTCCTGCAGTAAACAAGTTTATATACTGTTTTTTAGCTCAGCTATCACCTATCAGTTCGTCGTTTTGTAGTATAAATCTAACTTCTTGTAGGCCCCATGCAAAGTGCTGTTGACCAGTCAATAACCATGATCAAACTATTAAGGTACAGTTGACTTGCAATACAACATTTGTGATGTCTTCTACGGCGTTGCCTGTCTCTGTGCATGTCTATATTATAGTAATAATGACTGCTGTGAGAGGCATAGTTGTTTTTATTGCTCAAGGGGAGGTTACATCCTGCCATCACCCCGAGGTGTGCCGAGGGGTGATAGCACGATGTAACCTCCCCGAGAGCCAAAAAACAACTATGCCTCGAATATTAAAGCAGTCATTATAACTTTTATATACTGAAAACAGGGTCATAGAATAAAATTTTGTGGGACTTACTGGTCAATCATGCATGGTAATCAAGTTTGTTTACGCTATCAAAGCCTGTATTGATAAACTTGCAGTCTCAGCTCCCTGCTTAGTTGGCCATTGAGTTTGCACGCATATAGGCCTATCCCTATGCAGTCTACGTCTAGTACGTGCATTGCGCTATCATGCCAAATTGGTGAAAGTAATAAATTAAAAATCCAGATTCAAACCTTCATTGCTTGTGATCCTGAAGGTGATACTCAAAAAATGAGGCGTCATATGAAAGAGCAGGTTTATCTCTATATTTCCAAATGGGCGTCATCTCGTCATTACATGTAGATCTAGATCTAGGCCTAGCTACAATCGAGATCGGCGGTCGTCTGCGCTGTGTTTATAGAAACCAAATTAATCGCACAACAAATGTATGGAATGCCACGCCCGCTCCACACAAACTAAGTAAAACAATGGGGATCGCAGGATAATGAGGATGAGGGTAAAAACTTTTAACTATGCCCTGTGAGTGGGGCATGGCTTGAAATCACAACTCCAATTTCGACCAATCAGATGGCTAGATTTCTAAAGTGAGGTATATAACTAGTTATGTTTATAGATCAACAGTTCTTTAGCATCAGTAGAAGATTAGGCTTCGTAATTGTTTAGCACATGATGGCCAATATGTGTTATATATTTATTAAAGGGATCCGGTAACTTTGTCTCAGATTCTGAAACAAAATCCTGGATTTAGCTCATGCTGCAATGATAATTATAAACCTTTAGGTCAGTCAGGAACCCCATGACTTTTACAAGCTGATCGCCTGTCTGATTATCAAGATATTTATGATTGAAAATCGAAACCAAATTTTGCGTTTTCCTAACGGTTTTCATAACACTACCATCTATTGGGGAAAACGAGTATGGTAAAACCGGTCACTCAAAGATTTTTACTTTTTTGTGGCACTTCTTGATTATTTTGAAGCGCGATTTTTTTAGGGCTTCAATATTACACCATATCACAGACACTGATAACAAGTAGGGCGGTGCATCTCAGATTTAACATTGTTAAACAATGCCTTTAAGAGTAAATGACAAGAGAATATGTGGAGCAGAATTGAAAAAAATCCTAATTGATCTGGTGATTAAGAACCATAAGAATATGAACTTGTGTCCTTTGATGTAGAATTAATACCCTTCTTGCTGTCGGTAAACAAATTTTAGAATTCCAGGAAAGTGATTTGATCTATGTCAGGTTTTCATGTTAATCCTAAATATACCAACTATCCTAATCCATGTCTCATTCTTTATTTTTTTCTTTCTTTGTATCCATTATTCTCTTTTTTTTTCTTTCTGTTTCTGTTTCTCTGACTCTGTCCCATTTTATCTCTTTATCTCTCACACACTCCCACACACACCCACCCTCAAAATGTATATCTTTCTTTAACAATCCCAGGCTTCATTTTCTCTACTTCTCCATATTTTTCTTTCCTTTTCTTTTTGAATATCTTATTCTTTTATCCAAATCATCCTGCTCCAAGAAAACTGTTATTCAAGTGAATATCAGAGATCTACTCCTCAACTAGCATTAACCCACATCCCTTTTAGAGCTAGCCTTGCGATAGCTTTAGGCATTTCCCTTTACCTTGCCCGTCATCGAAAAGCTCCTGAAATGTAGGTGGGTTCAAGTTCACCATGAAGCCTGTGACCAAGAGATTCCTAGAAAATGCTTTTCAATACCCGCAGTCGGAAGACACTAGAGTAAAGGGTTTGTCTTTGAACTCGTCTGTCATCATGTTCATCAGTTTTGCATTGCAGTAATCCATGGGCTCTACTTTCAAATAATCATCTTGGTACGACCGGTAGAAGGACGTTCGATCTACAGCAAGCCATTATATAGACATGGACTTAGCGACCATATAGCTGTCAGCTGAGGATATGTCTTAGCTTGATTTGAACATTGTTCTTGGTTACTCTTGTGGGTGATTTGGTAGAAAAGTATGGAATAAAAGCAAGTTTTTGTTGAGTTTGCAAGGAGATGTTGACTGGTGGTTGGAACAGACCCAAGGGTTGCAAACAAATGTTCTCAAGAAATGAGTGATATATAGCTGATCTCTTTCCTGTTTTCATTAGTATTAAAGGAAGTAGCACCCGTTTTCACAGAATAAGATGGCGCTGAGTATGAATGAAATATGATGCAAGGTAATATCTGAAATATACATGAAAAGTACAGACAGTTATATTTCTCATACCTAAAACGAATGCACAAATGACACATTTGTTTGAAATATTATTGTTTTTGCCATCAAGGTATTTGAATTATGATTCCTGAAGCCAATTTTTCCTTTCGCCTGGAGAATAATACATGCAACTTCAATCTGGCAGACCCAACTCATATTGGCCTGTGATACAAGGAGATAGGGTTTGTATAGTAAGATGTGAAGCCCAGGCAGACTTCTGTACTTTACGCCTAGAAAACTCATCACCCTTATTTTAAAAAGTTGATGGGACTTCAGTGCCTAATACGGTTGTAAGACACTTGCTCCTGGAAATATTGCTCCACAGCAATTTCATTCACAAACAGAATTCTTAACTTCAATCCTGGACCCACCATTAAACCTCACCCTTAGGCAACCCTCACTCACACCCTGTACTTTTCCAGAAATAAAGCCCAGAGCAATAATCGCTAGATGAAATGTCAGATCGTCATACAATACATTTGATATCCTGATAGATTTTGCGATATTTGGACTTTCCCGTATTTTGGTTTAGTCATATCCTTTCACGCTTACGTATTACTATAGGGGCTTTACAGATATTCTTGTTCTGGTATATGCCGATTTCCGTGAAAAAAGTCAAAACAAAGATGAAAACGGAAACCATTTATAGCTGTTGGAGCCAACATGGGGCTCCTGATTTAGTGAATCAGATTTCCTTTGCTAGGAATTAAACTAATCGCATTTACTAAGCCATTTCCGAACCTGACCGTTTACCGGAAACGTATGTAACGTATATAGTGATAAAAACATGTATTTTAAGCAGATCGGTCAAGTGGATGGAAATAGCATAGAGGCAGGGAAACAGTTCGGTGCCACCAAGTGTTTAGAGGGATGACCAAATGGAACGTTTTTTGGCCTTGGCTACAGACAGGTGCAGGATTCTAACCGACTGGCTCATAGCCAATGGATTGTTTTCTAGGACAAGCTCCAGCTATGCTGTCTTCATTGTGAAGTCCGAAGGGGTTTGGAAAACACAGGCCTTAAGCTTGGCAAAAATTTCTTGACTAGAATGAACATAAAGGCAAAGTAAAAGATGATGGACATGGCCTGCATGGGATAATTGACGAGGTTAAAACCACTATAGAGCCATAATCCTAATAATCTACAATTAAAAAGCTCCTCTCTAAACATTTTCCAATCAGCATCAAGCTTTTAATATACCGGTATACAATAATTAGCCTGATCGGTTAATGTTTGACATTAGCTGAAGGTAGTTTCTTGTAAGGTAATTTTTGTTTGCAGTCACGTTCAAGGCTAAACTTTAGTTGAATGTAGAGTTGCGGACTATTCAGTAATCATTTGTAGCTTCCATCTTGAAATATTCAATGTCATTCATTTTACCATTATTCTGACAACCCATCATTAAAGAGGAGATATGTATATTTCATTAGCTGTGGTTATTTTGGATCCAAGAAGAGTGCTTCTGAAAACGGTTCATCTTCTTCAACCTTAAGATCATGAGTTCCAATGACATGCTAAATGCTAATACAAGGCATTTATCCATTGATCTGTCTCTCAACCCAGGTGTAGCAATGGTAACTTCCTTGAATGATCTGCATTCTGCAAGCCATTATGAATGTTGTGCTTGGGCAGCGGTTTAACAACCCATAACATACATTTAAGTATAGACAGATGCTACGATCTTGAATGTTTAACATAGCTTGTTGTGGAATACAGCAACCCTGGACATGCTTGCTCCAGATTCTTTCACCTGTACTTACTTAGCCCTCCATATGTGGAGATGAATGTGGTAAATGTGGTGTATTAAGAAAAATACATGCAAAAGCTTGCCCCCTCCTGTGTCATGGATTCTATCCCTCAGATAAAACATTGATTGCCTGTGTGTAATAGAGCAAACACACATTAAAGGTACAGACCAGTTTTGGAAATGCCCCTCTCTCAAAAAATGAAATGAAAGCTCTCATTACCAATCATGTGAAAGAATATGTTTTGACTAATATGTAATGATAAAAATTTTGCCGGGAAACCGCCTACTAATTGATATATTTGGTAAATTGTTATATCTATTGGGACCAAATAGATATCGCGCACGTGGTCGCGTAGTCCAATATACATCTTTCTGTGTACAGTGCTTGTAACTTTACCAAGACTGGGCCAAATTTCTTATCATTTTGATTCCAGAACCTTGCAGTACACACCAATACTTAATATATGCTAGATGATCAACTTTTCTGATCGATTCCACAACGTTTCTTTCACAATGCAATCGCATTACATTACAGGCCTACATATTCTTGTCTGTTTCCATGTGCTTTACATCATAGCTTGCATATATATATACTGGACTTTGTGAATTTACCAGGGAATGAGTTATTGTTTTTTTAAACAAATTTTGCAAGCAGCAGTAGCAAACCTTGCTGTCCCTCCAAGAACTTGCTGCTAGAGACACAGAAAGCTTCAGGTTCTCTTTTGGAATAGGAACTTGTGATGATGACTTTACCTTACAGATGGTTCTTTTGAAGTGAGTAGAGGGTGTGTGCATTACATAAGCCCTCTCAATGCTAAAATTGAAATCCACTTGCTGTAGATGATAACACCCATTATCCAGTAAATAACTAATGTCTTTTGGCAAGGCATTAATCTTCATTTGCCACACTCGACCCAGGTGAGGTAAATGGGTACCTGGCAGGAATTAATTCCTTGAAATGCTAGAATACCTATTATTATTATTATTATTAATATTGTCAAAGTCCCCATGAGATCCAACGAGTACATCTCTTTAGAACCAACTGCACTCTTTGTTAAAGAGTAGGGGGAAAGCCTACTGTACTACAACTGCATTTCATTTCAGTTGTACTGGCTGTAGGCCGGTGCAGCTGAGTCATTGGTACTGGTAATAAAACTGGTGTTTTGGTTTAGTGGATATACGTCCTCGGATTGTGGATCACATGGTTTGTGGTTAGAGTCCTGCTAATGTCCTTTGGCAAGACATTAATCTACATTTGCCACTCTCGACCCAGGTGCTAAATAGGTACCGCTAGGAAGGTATTCCTTAATGCTGTGAGCACCTTAAATCATTGAGGTGAGAGCTTGCCCCCATGGTTTAACTGATGGATGTTTGTGGAGGGTTCGTGAGAATAGAATACAGGTCCCAAACTAAACATTGCGCTCTACCTTTAAACCATTGAGGTGAGAGCTTGCCCCCATGGTAAAGGTACTATGTCCCATTTGCAGGCCAAAAAAATGAAAAGGTTAAATTCCAACGGCATTTGAAAGACAATACTAATTTAGAACTTCCCTTTAAAAAAGTGGGCTTGAAAATGTCTTTAAGTGGGAAAATAACGACTATTAGTTGTCGAATCGACTTAGGAGCTATAGAGCCAGTAAGTAATAGTCTGATTTTTCAGACCATTGTACCGAATGGTCGTACGTTTTATGCTGCGCAAAGATTCAATCAGTTTAATTTTGGCCATTACAAGAAGTGGGTTATTGATGTAGACAAATGCTCATGTACCCTTTACAGCTCATTTTATGTATGTTATTACCAAAGATGAAAAAGCCAGTCAGTCACTCAATAGTGTCTGACAGTGAAGTCTAGCAAGTAAACGGGTTTCCTTGCATAATTTGAATATTAGGACACTGCTAACGTTTAAATTTCACAGATAGGACATACATGACATATTCATAATTCCTGCAAAGTTCTACAGAATTTAATGTTGGCTGCAAAAGGGACATAGTATCTTTAACTGATGGATGTTTGTGGAGGGTTCGTCAGAGTAGAATACAGGTCCCAAACTAAACATTGCACTCTACCTTTAAACCATTGAGGTGAGAGCTTGCCACCATGGTTTAACTGATGGATGTTTGTGGAGGGTTCGTCAGAGTAGAATACATGTCCCAAACTAAACATTGCACTCTGCCTTTAAACCATTGAGGTGAGAGCTTGCCACCATGGTTTAACTGATGGATGTTTGTGGAGGGTTCGTCAGAGTAGAATACAGGTCCCAAACTAAACATTGCACTCTACCTTTAAACCATTGAGGTGAGAGCTTGCCTCCATGGTTTAACTGATGGGTGTTTGTGGACGGTTTGTCAGAGTAGAATACAGGTCCTAAACTAAACATTGCACTCTGCCTTTAAACCATTGGGGTGAGAGCTTGCCTCCATGGTTTAACTGATGGGTGTTTGTGGAGGGTTCGTCAGAGTAGAATACAGGTCCCAAACTAAACATTGCACTCTGCCTTTAAACTATTGAGGCGAGAGCTTGCCTCCATGGTTTAACTGATGGGTGTTTGTGGAGGGTTTGTGAGAGTAGAATACAGGTCCCAAACTAAACATTGCACTCTGCCTTTAAACCATTGAGGTGAGAGCTTGCCTCCATGGTTTAACTGATGGATGTTTGTGGAGGGTTCGTCAGAGTAGAATACAGGTCCCAAACTAAACATTGCACTCTGCCTTTAAACCATTGAGGTGAGAGCTTGCCTCCATGGTTTAACTGATGGGTGTTTGTGGAGGGTTCGTCAGAGTAGAATACAGGTCCCAAACTAAACATTGCACTCTGCCTTTAAACCATTGAGGTGAGAGCTTGCCTCCATGGTTTAACTGATGGGTGTTTGTGGAGGGTTTGTCAGAGTAGAATACAGGTCCCAAACTAAACATTGCACTCTGCCTTTAAACCATTGAGGTGAGAGCTTGCCTCCATGGTTTAACTGATGGGTGTTTGTGGAGGGTTCGTCAGAGTAGAATACAGGTCCCAAACTAAACATTGCACTCTGCCTTTAAACCATTGAGGTGAGAGCTTGCCTCCATGGTTTAACTGATGGGTGTTTGTGGAGGGTTCGTCAGAGTAGAATACAGGTCCCAAACTAAACATTGCACTCTGCCTTTAAACCATTGAGGTGAGAGCTTGCCTCCATGGTTTAACTGATGGGTGTTTGTGGAGGGTTCGTCAGAGTAGAATACAGGTCCCAAACTAAACATTGCACTCTGCCTTTAAACCATTGAGGTGAGAGCTTGCCTCCATGGTTTAACTGATGGGTGTTTGTGGAGGGTTTGTCAGAGTAGAATACAGGTCCCAAACTAAACATTGCACTCTGCCTTTAAACCATTGAGGTGAGAGCTTGCCTCCATGGTTTAACTGATGGGTGTTTGTGGAGGGTTCGTCAGAGTAGAATACAGGTCCCAAACTAAACATTGCACTCTGCCTTTAAACCATTGAGGTGAGCTTGCCTCCATGGTTTAACTGATGGATGTTTGTGGAGGGTTCATGAGAGTAGAATACAGGTCCCAAACTAAACATTGCACTCTGCCTTTAAACCATTGAGGTGAGAGCTTGCCTCCATGGTTTAACTGATGGGTGTTTGTGGAGGGTTCGTCAGAGTAGAATACAGGTCCCAAACTAAACATTGCACTCTGCCTTTAAACCATTGAGGTGAGAGCTTGCCTCCATGGTTTAACTGATGGGTGTTTGTGGAGGGTTTGTGAGAGTAGAATACAGGTCCCAAACTAAACATTGCACTCTGCCTTTAAACCATTGAGGTGAGAGCTTGCCTCCATGGTTTAACTGATGGGTGTTTGTGGAGGGTTTGAGAGTAGAATACAGGTCCCAAACTAAACATTGCACTCTGCCTTTAAACCATTGAGGTGAGAGCTTGCCTCCATGGTTTAACTGATGGGTGTTTGTGGAGGGTTCATGAGAGTAGAATACAGGTCCCAAACTAAACATTGCACTCTGCCTTTAAACCATTGAGGTGAGAGCTTGCCTCCATGGTTTAACTGATGGATGTTTGTGAAGGGTTTGTGAGAGTAGAATACAGGTCCCAAACTAAACATTGCACTCTGCCTTTAAACCATTGAGGTGAGAGCTTGCCTCCATGGTTTAACTGATGGATGTTTGTGGAGGGTTCATGAGAGTAGAATACAGGTCCCAAACTAAACATTGCACTCTACCTTTAAACCATTGAGGTGAGAGCTTGCCTCCATGGTTTAACTGATGGATGTTTGTGGAGGGTTCGTCAGAGTAGAATACAGGTCCCAAACTAAACATTGCACTCTGCCTTGAGTGAAATAAAGGAGAAATATTCCTATCCATGAAAGCCTGGATCCAACATTAGGTATGTTCACCAACTGTCCATAAACTTAAAGGGAAAGTCCACCCTGATATTATGTTGGTTTTAATAGAAGCAGAACAATGAGCGGAACAGGTCAGTGAAAGTTAGTTATTGATGTCAGGATAGATTTTTTTCCATACAGGGTTGAATAGAAACATATTTGTGATAATTATATTTAGGGTGCATGTATGGTTGAAAATTTTCTTTAGGGAAAATAATAATTTCAGATTCGTTTTAAAGTACAGAACAAATAGGAAGGCAGCTTGCAAGATACTTCAGAGTTGCCAATTTGTGTTTGATCGATTGCAACTTCAAAAATTCATAACTTTCTTATTTTTCATTGGAATTTGCTCAAATTTTCACTCACCTGTTCCTCTTTTCTGCTTTTATTAAAACCAACTTAATATCAGGGTGGACATCCCCTTTAAAGTTTAGGCCATGGTTTTAAACTTTGAGGTTATCTTGTAGTCAACTTACAGACTGTGTTCACACACTAATGGTCATCAAATCTGAAGTTTACTTTACCAATGGGATACATTTTTGCTCCTGTATAAAGCCTATGAGTATGGGAATGGGAAAATTAAGTCAATGGGCCAGCGTGTTAAAGTTATAAACCACGATCAATCTTATGGTTAGTTTGATAACTACGAGCCACAGATGATGATCCTCAAAGTTATGTGCCATGTGGATGTAATAAACTTTAAGGTTACGCAAGCTTAAAGTTAAAGGGCAATCCGACCCTTCTAATAAGTTCATTCGAATGAAAGCATAAAAATCAGAGAAACAGAATGGCAAAAGTTTGAAATAAATCGGACCAATATTAAGAAAGTTATAAGTGTTTGAAATATGAGATCACTACAGCTGTGCGAATCTCAAAATATATCATGGAGAGTACATTATTACAGGTCCTCTAAAAAGAACAGACTATCCAGAGTCGTTCATTTATGAAAAGTTGAAATTTTAGTCCTTTTGTGTATTGGAGCAAATGGGAAAGTTGTACGCCACTAGATTACGTAGACGTTATCAATTCAGCCAATTTGAAGAGCCCATACCTATAGTAATTGCAACTTTCAAAAATTTGTAACTTTCTCATTTTTTGTCCGATTTCATTCAAACTTTCATCAGTATGCTTCTCCTATTTTTCTGCTTTATTCTACACAAGTTTGCTATCAAGGTTTGAAAATGACTTCTTGCCCAGCTTGTAGTTTATAACTGTAAATACTCATTGTTTTTGGTCCCATGTGAACCCTCGTTGTTATGGGATCGTTGTTTTGCAAAACTTGAAGGTTTCGCAAACTTGATGTTTGAATCTTTGACAGTTCCGTGTGAACATGGCTATTGTTCCTCTACCATGAAAGAAGAGATGGGATGAAAAGAAGGCCCCAAGCTATAGCTCTCCTATGAATGGAATCCCACATTATCCAGCTATTTCATGTTGGTATGCGTACATGAGCTTTTCCTTCCTAGAGGAAACTAAACCTAGTTCAAGAGTACAGGGCAGCTAGCAGGTTAATCAAAGGGGTCAAGGACTCACTCCATCTCTTTCATCTTTCTTTCTCTTTCTCTTCTTTCATCGATCTCTTTTCTTGCCTCCTTCTCTTTCCATCACTTTTCTCTGTCTCTCCCTCTTCTATGTTTCTCTTTCTCTCCATTATTTCAATGTATTTTTTGCCTCTTTCTCTATCTAATTCTCTCCTCCTCTTTCTCTCCCTTTTCTCTCTTCTTTCCATCTCTCTCTTTTTCTGTTCTATCTCTATCTTCCCTGCTTTCTTTCGCTTTCTTTCTATTTCGTCTATCTCTTCTGATTTTTAACTCTGTCTTTCTCTTTCCTCTTTCCATTCCTCTCTCTTATTTTCTCTATTTTTTAATTCTCTCCCAATTATCTCTTTTCCTTCTCTTGATCTGTGTATGACTGCATTCATCACTGTTTTTTCAATGCAGAATCACAATTTTTATAGGCATTTGAAGTTTTTATGCCAGGCATGATGTTTTCTGGTTGTCCGTCCGTACGTACGTCCCGTTCTCGTGATCGTGTTATCTCAAGAACCGGTTGATGGATTACCGCCAAACTTGGGTCATGTATGTATCTTGCAGAGATAATGAACTGATTAGATTTTGGGGTCACGAGGTCAAAGGTCAGAGGTCACATGGCTCATTTTGTATACAAAAATAGCTCGTGATCGCATTATCTCAAGAATCGATTGATGGATTCCCGCCATACTTGGGGCATGTATGTATCTTGCAGAACCAATAAACTGATTAGATTTTGGGTTCACGAGGTTAAAGGTCAAAGGTCACAGGGCTCATTATGTATGCAAAAACAGCTTGTGATCCCACTATCATTAGAACCGGTGGACGGATTACTATCAAACTCAAAACATGTATCTTGCAGATCAAATGAACTGATTAAATTTTGGGGTCAAAGGTCAAAAGTCGTGGGGCTTTTTTATGTATTAAAAAATAGCTTGGGATCGCATTATCTTGAGAACCGATAGATGGATTACTATCAAACTCAAGACATGTTTATGTATCTTTCAGAGCCAATGAACTGATTAGATTTTAGGGTCATGAGTTCAAAGGTCAAAGGTCATGGGGCTCATTATGTATGCATATAAATAACTTGGGAATGCATTATAATTAGAACCGACAGATGGATTACTATCAAACTCAGGACAGGAATTTATCTTGCAGAGCCATGTATATGAGAAATAGCTTGTAATCACGATATTCTGAGAACCCGTTAATGGATTACTATCAAACTTGAATATTAAAAATTGTTTCCGTTTTGGTTTGTAAAATCGCTCTATGGCGGAGGCATCATTTTCGACTGCGCGCAGTCAATGTTCCATCTAGTCTTGTACATATTTGCCAAAGGTGATAAAATCAATGTAATGTAAAGTAAGGTAATGGTTTATTTAAAAAAATCATGTAAACATATGGGAGACTGCCAATTTAAAGAACAGGAAAGTGTGATGGTAAACCATGGTTTTCACTATTAGGCTGTCTTGAATAATTTACAGCATCTATCGTAAATAAATATACACCAGTGGCGGGTATAGGAGGGGTGTGTTCTCCATCAGAAGAAAAAGATTAATTAGAAAATGTAAACAGCATGTCTTCATTAAAAAAAATGTCTTTGGAGTTTTAATTTTACTGATCAGAGTTTAAATAATTTCTTGTAAAAAAAAAGAGAAAAGAAAGAGAAAAAGATGTTTAGAACTTTAGATTTGCTTCCAAATTTAAAGATAAAAACATCTAAAATTTGCAAAATGCACAAATTTAGATCTATAGGACCCCTGCATGTAGTTGAAAATGAATTTAACTCTTTAATTGCCATAGGTCAACAACCATGAACTGCAACATTGTTAGGACTATTAGTATACACGCACACATTGTACTTGTGACAGAGTCGACTGTGGCAGTTCAATGGTTCCTCCCTCGGTCAACCACAGCTGATAAAGATTGGATACATTGCAACATTTAATCCTGATAAATAAAATCATCAAATTGTGCTTTCTCAAATTAGCTTAAAGGGATAGTTGAGCTTTGGTATAGAGGGCGCTACACAAAATAATTTGTTTGTGAGATAATGAAAAACTGAGTGCCAAATTTGAAAGAGCATACAATTTAAATGACAAAATCATCTTTGTTTGGTCAAAATCGGTTCAGAGACGGCTGAAATATCCATAAATAAAACCATCTCTAATATATATGGGGCCCTGCAAATATTCAATAATTTTGAACCAGCCGTTGAAAAAACAAGATAGTGCCTTATACGTTTTATTCCAGCCAATGCCAATGTTGGCTTTTTGTTGGCTTTTTCGTGTTGGTTATGATACGCACAACAAGCTGGCCCGTGTATTGTTATTATTATTATTTTTATTGTTATTCAAAATTAACGGTCACCGTATTTCTTTGAAAGTGGAGCTGAATAGGTACGATCGGATTTAATCTAAATTTCACACATTTGGGGGTCTAAAATTACTTTCATAGCAATTTTAGGTCCTAAAAGGGCACTCTAAATGTCATGAATAAGAATAAGAGCAATAACCATGCACTTTGAAGGCATTTGCGGTCTTAAACAAGAACTCAACTGTCCCTTTAACATTTCTGTTGCAACATTTGAAATGAAGCTCTGGTTGGAACCCTTTGATTTTTGGACAGATCTGCGAAGGCAATTGGTTTCGACCACCAGCGGAGGAAAAGCAAACATGATTTGTATGTCTAAACAAATTTCCCTTGGATTGCCATTAGCATGTTCCTTGCACTTTTCACATCACAGATCCAACATATAAAGGGAATAAGGTCTTCTTCTTCTTCTTCTTCTTCTTCTTCTTCTTCTTCTTCTTCTTCTTCTTCTTCTACTGTTAATCTTCAAAGGGCTAATATGCAGCCTATATCATGAAGATCTGTTTGTAGATTACCAGTTACATGTATGTATGCAGGCATATTGTGTTGTGTTGTATTGTGTTGGCTCAGTCAGTAGAGCGTCCGCCTCACAACCGGGAGGTCGTGGGTTCGAACCCCGGCCGCGTCATACCAAAAGACGTTAAAAGATGGGAGTCGCTGCTACCTTGTTTGGCGTTCAACAATAAGGGGATAGAGCAATGTCGATCTGGCGCTGCTCAGTGGCTGCCTGGCTCACGATCAATTGGGCACAAAGAATTTCCATTTTCGGTTTAATAAAATTTGGAGTGGACTTTAAAAAATTATTATTATTATTATTATTATTATTATATTAAACTCCTGGTTTACACTCTACTCTTTGCAAGAAGTGTAGCATATTAAGGTGCATGGGGTGTGACTCTCCAACACACTGGGCCTCCAGTTAACGTTCTGTCCGAGGAACAGTGTTTTCCCTGAACATGAGCCTTCATCGAGAACAGGGGGGAGGGGCGCGCTTTAATACACTCATGCGACGACACTCATTTTTTCATTTTTGGTCTGCTCTGAGACTCATAATAAGCAAACATACTTTTCAGGACATTAAGTGATGGATATTAAAGGTAAAGACCAGTTTTGGAAAAGCCCCTCTCTCAAAAAAATGAAATGGAAGCTCTCATTACCATTCATGTGAAAGAATATGTTTTGACTAATACGTGATGATACAAATTTTGCCGGGAAAGTCGGGGAAACCGCCTACTAATTGATATATTTGGTAAATTATTATATCTATTGGGACCAAATAGATATCGCGCACGTGGTCCCGTAGTCCAATATACATCTTTCTGTGTACAGTGCTTGTAACTTTACCAAGACCAAATTTCTTATCATTTTGATGATTCCAAAACCTTGCAGTACACACCAATACTTATATGCTAGATGATCAACCTTTTCTGATCAATTCCACAACGTTTCTTTCACAATGCAATCGCATGACCAGAACTGGTCTTTATCTTTAAAGCTTATAATAACTGAGAATGAAACTGTTATGTACTGCAAGCCAAACCAAAATGACGATACCACTTTATGAGGTATAGTTTGTTCCTATACAGAGACCTATAGGCCCTGTACTATAGCTGCTTATATTTGACACAGCCAGAGACTGACAGAGTATAAGGCTCAGCTCAAGGCTTTATGAAATTGTTTTCATGTCTAAAATTAGAGCTTGTGCCTAAAGACCTGTGGCTTTTCTTCGAACCAATGCCTTTTCAGTAGCAGTCCCCAGACCAAGTCTCAACTGATACTTTTTTTATTTGGACTAGAAATATTCGTATTTACACCTTTTGGACTCATTTTACGTAGGACATTATTGGGAAAGTAGCACAAGCTTCTCCCCCTCCCCCTTTTCTTTTTTTTCATGCCTATTCGTTGATCCCTGAACCCTTGGGTCTTTCTCTTGTACCTTGTCTGAGATGCGTAGGTGTGTATGATGATCAGAATCCTACCTTGCCAGGTCAAAGGTCACAGGGAAGCCAGTGAAACACATTATGCACTTGCATGCAGGCAGATGCTGGAACATTCAATACCAATGAAACCATCATGATGTATGAGAGAAATAGAGGGAGGAAACATGAGATCAAAATCAGGCAGTTTGTTGGTTGTTGGTAAATGTCTTTCACCGACATATCCAGCCACATGTATCAAACTTCCTTGTCACTTTCAAATAAGCAGAATGTTTTGCTTGTCTCTCTTTCTCTCTCATTCTCTGTCTCTATAAGCATGTCCTCATCAGCTCGAGTTGGCCAAATAGCCAGCTATTTCTGATTCAGCAAATTAGCCTGAAGTTACAAATCGCATCTTCATCAGCTCGAAACTTGAGCTTGAGAAATGAGCTCAAGAAATTTGCTCCATGTTCGCGCATAGTGCGAGTCTTCGGGCTGGTGAAGACGGATCGGACAAATAGCGGGCTACTTGGCAAACTATAGTATAGCCCAAGATATCTTCGGAAGATTTCCCGAGCAAAAAGCCAGCTATTTGCGCCTACACCTGCCAAATAGCCCGCTATTTCGTGATCGGTCTAATTTCCTGAATTAGAAATATTTGGCCAACTCGAGCTGATGAGGACAGGCGTTATCTGTTGCAGTCTCTCAGTTTCTCTCTCCCTCTCTGTCCGTCTGTCTCTCTCTCGCCCTGTCTTATTTGCATTGCTATTGCATATAAGATATATATATAATGAAAAACAAATGAGACATGAGCAGCCTTTAAAAATACACTGTAAGCAGTTTATTTTCTTCTGTTTGAATTTTGTGAAATTTCCAAGGCTCACTTTCAAAGAAACTTGTTAAAATGTCTGTCACTTGTTGTAACATGTATTTAGGTAAGGGGCTTTGACAACCTTGAATGCAAGTGCTTGTGAAATAGTCATGTTTACCTTATTAAAAGAATGATTCACAGTGAAACAGTACATGTTTACAGTCCTGAGAAGATGTAGAAAGGTACAGAAGCTCACAGGTACTGTAGAGGACTAAATATAAACTAATCCCCCAGTACAAACACAGTAAAGGCAATATATAAACCATAAAGTATTGCCTCTTGGGATATCATGAAAAAAATAAACACTATATTTGGCAGGCAGTTGTGGGCATGGTTAAAACAAAGATAAAATGGAATAAGACCTCTATTTAAATGAACAGTGTAAATTGATTAGTAATATAATTTTCTACCTCGTGAATTTCATCAGCTCCTTTCTTTCTCAATCCCAAATCCAGTAAACAGGCTGGCTTCAAATCCTTTCAATCTGTTGCCTCATACCTGTGGAACAAACTTTCTGCATTGCTAATAATAATTTTCAGTTCTTGTATAGCGCATAATACGATATGAAATAACATCTCTATGCGTTTTGGAAATTATTACCCTAGCTTTAGCTCCGGTAGCTGTTATCAGTGCACAGTGCATTTCAAGGAATAATCCTACCAGGTACCCATTTATCTCACATGGGTTGAGTGTGGCAAATGTAGATCAATGTCTTGCCAAAGGACATTAGTGCTGTAGCGGGACTCGAACTGCGGACCTTGTGATCGACAGTCCGGTGACGTATCCACTCGACCAGAACATCTCTATACAATGCTAAGATATCTAAGAAATAGAACTTCACTTAACTTCTTCAAAAACAAAAACAAATATCTGAAATCCTCTCTCTACATTTCTTCTCAATTGTCCTTAGTCGAAGGGACAATGCCTTGTATTATCTGGAAGAAGTGCTATATAAATCCAATTATTATCATTATTTCATGTTTTCCTTATTTGACCTTTTTTCAGTTAGGTAAAATGATTCTGGTTGAAGCCGGGCTTGGCAGAACTGAATCTGTGATCAAGAAAGATAGATTCCGACTCACCGCTCCGGTTGGATTCGACTCCATAGTTGTAAGTTGTTGTTGTTCATTTATTTCCATCTTCATATAAAAACAATAGGTCATTACAATATTACACATTTAAAAAAAAAATACATGCAATCATACAAGTTCATGCAAATATAATACATTATGAAATGTTACACAAAAATTCATTTCAAACAGTATCAAAGAGACCAAATTAACGAGTCGAAAATGAAAAAAAGGGAAAATAAAATAAGGCCAAAAGGCCTTGTAAAATAAGTTCCCTTAAAGTATAGATATCATTTGATTTATTCTGTTACTGAAAACCATGTAAACAAATTAAAAACAAACAGTGAATAAAGACATAAGCCAGAGGAACAGCATAGTGTATTAAAATCATGATTAGGTTTTCTGTCAGTATTTGGACAAATAGTAAATTTTCAGATATTTTTTTAATAATCTTTGGTTATTGCAAAGGGGAATATATTTCGTTATGAATTCCAATTCAGCGGGAGATTACACTGAGGAGATTTTTCTTCATACATAAACATAATTTTCCAACGATGAAAATTGGTTCGATTTCTTGTGTTATAATCATGAATACTAAGATTCGTAGGGAACATGTTCAAAATTTTATATGTAAGAAGATTATGAAAATAAAGGAACCCTAGCACTGCTGTATGATACTGGTATAAATCAAATATATTCAAGGTTGTGAGCTTGATAAAGAGAGGAGCGGAGTGAGCAAGGTAATGGCTACTGGTACAAATATGTAGTGCTTTTTTCTGTAATTTAAATAAGGTGTTCATTTTCAGTTTACTACAGTTACCCCAGACACTGACACAATATGATAAATGTGGTAATACAAGTGCATTATATAATGAGAACAAAGCATGATTTGAAAGATAGTATTTCAGTTTAAATAAGGTACCAATACATCTAGATACTTTACAAATAATATTGTCCACATGAGTATCCCATTTCAAATACAGTATAGTTTCATGTTATTTTTAAGAATAATATTGTTTACAGGTCCATTCACACACCAGAATAAATGAGATGTGAATCGCAATTTAATTTTCATGTTTTCATGCCCTTTCACTTATGGGGAAATAGAAAATTAAGTTTCTTATCCTACTTTTATTCACCTTTGTTTTAACACAGAGTGCACAGAAACAGCTATGGTTGTTCACAAAATACACTATTCGCAAGAGTTGAATCATCATCCAAATGTTAAAATACATGTAGTGAGATTTTTTGTCCACACTTACACACACACACACCCGTGCACCCACACACACACACACACATACATGAGGTTCATGATGGCAGTTCAGATATCAACATTTTGAATATGAATGGCCCCAGTATGAACATTTTAAAAATCCCAATCCGAGACTTTATTCCAGGGCCCTGTTTCATAAAACTTGTTATCTATAACAAGTTACAATAACTGTTATAAGCTACTGAAATCGAACCATTTGACTGGCTGAGAGCAAATTTGTCTTAGAAATTTAGCATTTGTTATTGATAAGAAGTTTCATGAAACAGGGCCAATCTCTCTATCACTTCACAATGCATAACAAGGGTTAAATCTCACCAGGTACCCAACTATATACATGTACCTGAGTTGAGAGAGACACCTTGCATAAAATGCCTAAATTAGATTAAATAAGCAATCCAGATTCAAATACTTCATCTCATGATCCAGAGTCAGATATATCAAAGATTATAGTCTATACCATTATATTCTTTCTCATTTGTAAGTGTGTCCAATATGTCTAGTTATACGAGACCTTTAAAAAAATGTTTTCTTAACCATTAGCCTTAAATTGTCCTGTATTTGTTATCACCAGTGTGGACTTAAATTCTGTCCCTTGTATTTATAATTTAGTTAAAACAATGTTAGAGCTCATTCACTAAAATTTCTCCTCAAGTCATCAAACTTTTTCGGGGGTAAGTTTTTGTACTTTTTAAGATCATTCTTCATTCCCCTTGTAATTTTTTGCCTATATTGATGGCATGCCTCTGGAATGTAATTTTGCCTTTTCTGCAGGCGAGCCATAATAATTTGCGTGAGAACCGCAAAAGGAAAACGGTGCGGTTGCGGGTGAGACAAAGAAATTAACATGATGCGTAAACAAATGTTGCGTGAGGGATTGTCCCTAAAATTATCATCAGAAGTGTAAAGTTATGTGAGAGTCACTTTTCAAGGCCAAAGGTTCATAGACATAGGACAGCGTAAGTTTTGTGACACTTAAAAACAGTTATTACATACCAAGGCTGTGGGTCATGGAAAGGAGGGCTCTTCTGTCTGACTCTTCAGAATTGAAATACCCTTTCCATGACCATCTATGGTATAACTTTTATGTATTCTGGCACAACTCCATATCTGTGTGTGGTCCTAATTTAAAGTCTTTTCCATGCACCTCCTACTATGTGCTCCATTAAGATGCACTTAAACAAAGAAAATCCTGCCATTTCATTATTTCAGCACTATATTAAATACTAAGTGGAGAGGAGGATATGTCATTAAGTCCCTGCCTCTTTCTCTGTTTTTTTTTTCATTTCAACCCCCCCCCCAAAAAAAAAAAATAAATAAAAATTAGAGGGGGGATTTCAAATTATTGTGTGGCAATTTTTTGTATTCCTGTTTAAACACTGATACATTGTAATGACTGAGACAAAGAAAAGGCAAAGAAACAGATTAAGTCAACTAAATATTTAACGAAACAAGAATTTAAAAAAAAATCAATGGGCTTAAATGGAAAAATAAACAAAAACATGAAGAGCTTTGCTTTTATAATGCTTGAGAATGAATCCCCAGTGGGCGATTCCATGCAATGTGCTCTGTACTGTACCGGTATATGTCTTTTTTCAACATATTCCATCAGATTATGAAAAATATGTGGACACATTATATTGCTTAGAATCACTCCCACCAAATCCACAATCTAATACAGACTTAATTTTCTGCAAACTAAACTATTTGTTTTTGATGATAAACATTTGTATGCATGTATGATTGGTCACATTGGCTGAGATATCCTGATCAATCTCAATGTTTTCCAAAAAACAATTGTGTGAGCCTGTGTTATGTAAAGTTCAAACGACAGGTTTTTTGTCAAGAAAAGTTGGCTAAGAAAATGAAACAGGTGGATGCACATAGATGCTTGCCAAAAATATACATGTTCCAAAGGGTGGAGCTGAACATTATGTGACTTAATGCCTGTGTTATGCTAACTTGAAAATGAAGCTATCGAAATAGGAAATTATAAGGTTGGTTTATTTTTTTATTTTTCCCCCTTTTTTTCGGGGTGTTCACTTGACTAAACCTCACTCATACTTTGGACTACCATGAAACTGAAAGGTTTTGAATATCATTTACCCAGAGTGGTAGCTACATTGTTCAAGCTGTGGATAAATACAAAAACATCAATAAAATGAAATATTGTGTGTATTTTTTTGAACTGTCAAGCACAAATATTGTTTCAAAAATTATTTTAAAAGGCTGAAAGATAGATAAGATTGAATTAATCTTTTTTTTTCTAAGTAAACCCATATCTCTTGCCATATAATCTGTTTGACATTTGATGATTGTACTAACCATATTTTCCTCATATTCTGCTTTAATTTATCAATATTTCTCAACAGACACCAGGGAGACTTTCAGCTATGAGCCCTAGTAGTAGAGATGGTGCACATGATTTGGCCGCACCAAGCAAATGCAATGAGTATGTGATATTTGATCATCTTCAGGTGATACCTATATGCTTGATTGAGTACACCACATCCCAGACTAGCGTGAAAAGTGTTCGGTTGTGATGCCATGCTACCTCTCTGAAATCGTCATTGTTTTCTTTTATCCTTAACCCATTCCATACAGGTACCGGTATAGGCATTGGATGGTTCAATTATAAAACCTTCTGGACTGACAAAATTCAGTAGTCAATTGATTAGGTTAGTATTTGTAATGCAGTGGGCTCATAAGTTCCATGGCTTACATGTATGGGATGCTTTTTTATAATTTCTCCCATTAGCCAACAGGGAAAGCCCAAATATTAAAAATCTATGCCGTTTTCTAAGATGAGCTCATAAAATATGAAAAAATCACAAAGTGGCAAATTTCGTTACCTTTCTGTTAGGTACAAGTATCAAATTCCCCTCTCTGTGTATTTGACACAAAATGACTCAAACTATCATGGACATTGATACATGATGGAAATTGTCTGTTCAGAGCCAAAGGGCATTTAACCCAGGGAATACTCCCCAGGGAGTGGAGTGTGTGCACTATCAAATGTGGAATAGCAATTAAATCCATTGACCAGGGTAGTCATCATTACAATAAAAAATATTTATAAATATAGTATTATAGTGCGGTACACATGTGACTATTATTATTAATTCCGTGTTAAAGAAGACGAGTTAACGCCCTTCTGGCTCAAAACAGAGGATATGTTGCTATCAAAGACAGGACATGTAATTTGCAGACTTAGTTGTATTTTTTTTTTCCAAAGTCGACCTTAAAGGTACTATGTCCCATTTGCAAGCCAAAAAAATTATAAGGTTGAATTCCAACGGCATTTGTAAGACAAATTTAGTAACTTCCCTCAAAACGAAAGGGCTTGAAAATGGCTTTTAGTGGGAAAATAACGTCCATTAGTTGTCGAATCGACTTAAGTGATTGCAATCACCTAAGTAATAGTCTGATTTTCAGACCCTTTTACCGAATGGTCGTACGTTTTGTGCTGCATAAAGATTTAATCAATTTAATTTTGGCCATTACAAGTAGTGGGTTATTGATGTAGACAAATGCTCATGTACCTGTTACAGCTCATTTTATGTATGTTTATTACCAAAGAAAAAAAGACGTCAGTCAGTCACTCAATAGTGTCTGACAGTGAAGTCTAGAAGGTAAACAGGTTTCCTTGCATAATTTGAATACTAGGACACTGCTAATGTTTAAATTTCACAGATAGGACATACATGACATATTCATAATTCCTGCAAAGTTCTACAGAATTTGATGTTGGCTGCAAAAGGGACATAGTATCTTTAAGTTAACAACTACATTATTCATACCCTTACCAAATTTTGTATTTTTGTTAGGGTATGTGAAAAATTGATTTGTTTTGATTTATATTTATGAGAATGTGACATATTAAAGCTTACATTTAAAAATATGCAACAAAGGACCTAATTCAACCAGTCCACCTTTCATTCTTGAGTTAGGAAAAGCACAAAAAACATCAAATTTACAAGGGGTATGAATAATTCAGTTAACTATGCATTCTTTCCTACATGCTTATGATTGCTATTTGTGTATGAGTTTTGTACTACAGAATTGCATGTTACATTTATACATGTGTAGGTATCATAATGAGGTCGGGGGAAAGATTAAATGTTGCCAGATTTTGCCACTCTGACTGAGTATGGGGAAGCCTTCAGGCTTTAGGCTTATGCGTACCTGATTACAAGCTCAATGGAGGATTTAATCTGGTCATCCATAATACTAAATGGGTTCCAAACATTCTTGCAAATATTTGGTGTTTTTCCTTTACATGAATATTGTATGTTTAAAAAAAGATTGATATCGCTACAGAGAAAGGGCTTGAATGCTGAAATGCATTATGCTGACTCAATAGAATATTGAATGTTTGACCAGAAAAGATCATAGTAAGTTATTTAATCTTTTCTAAATACACATGTATAAATTTTCAAAGGGTACTCTAGTGGAATGTGAAATTCCAACTTGCATGTTTATTCTTTTATCTAGATTGCTTTAAAGTTTGGACAAAAACTTTGGAGCCATTTCTGAAGTTGTCATTTAAAGAAAAATGTTGATAATGCCAAGTCCTTTTTGTAATTTTACAATATATATTTTCCAAAGCTTTGTTCTGATATTTCCAAATGTATGGAATTGTTTTTCTCCTCATGCTGCAATTTAATTGACACGGACTTATGTGGGTGTTTATTTGGAGGCATATGTGTGTGTTTTGTGTGAGTGTGCGTATTGTGTATGTTATTCAACTAAAGGGATGCAGTTTTGTAAACACGTGTGTGTGGGTTAGTGTGTTGTGCATATATCCATGGCTCCATTATGATACTGAAATGGGGCTTCATTGTGTGGGTGTGGGTGTGTATTTATGTGCCTTATTACACTACACTGCAGTTTTGTAACCTTTTGTGGGTTTGAGCATTGTCCGTAGATTTGCGTATTTCTCCTTGCAAGTCTGAAATGAGGATTGCTTGAGTGGTGTATCAATGTGCATTGGTACACTACAGGACTGTATTTTTGTAACCATGCGTGGGTGTGGGTGTGTGTGTGTTTATGTGCCTTATTACACTACACTGCAGTTTTGGAACCTTGTGTGGGTGTATCAATGTGCATTGCTATACTACATGACTGTATTTTTGTAACCATGCGTGGGTGTGGGTGTGTGTGTGTGTGTTTATGTGCCTTATTACACTACACTGCAGTTTTATAACCTTGTGTGGGTGTATCAATGTGCATTGCTATACTACATGACTCTATTTTTGTAACCATGCGTGGGTGTGGGTGTGTGTGTGTTTATGTGCCGTATTACACTACAATGCAGTTTTATAACCTTGTGTGGGTGTATCAATGTGCATTGCTATACTGCATGACTGTATTATTGTAACCATGCGTGGGTGTGGGTGTGTGTGTTTATATGCCGTATTACACTACAATGCAGTTTTATAACCTTGTGTGGGTGTATCAATGTGCATTGCTATACTGCATGACTGTATTATTGTAACCCTATGCGTGGCGTGTGTGTGTGTGTGTGCCCCTATATATTTGTGTGTTTATTTATTTGTTTTGAAGATTCATGATGGACGGAAATTTTCAGATTTTTCAAATGAGGTATGTAGGGAGATATTTAGTAGGCCTAGGAAAGTTACTCTTGTTAACAGACTTAGAGAAATTCAGTATAAACTGCTTCATGGAGCAATATATACTAGAGAACACTTATTCAGATTCGGCTTTGTTGTAGATAACTTGTGCTCATTTTGTAAGCAAAAGATTGAAACATATTTACACTTGTTCAGGGAGTGTGCACATGCTCAAAGACTATGGCAGAATGTAATAGCTTAGTTTGAGCTAAGGGAATTAAGGTCTATCGACTGGATAGATATTCATTTAGGGTTGTCCGGTAATTCCCCACGAATAAAGATATTTAATACAATTATTTTTGCAATGAAATATTGGATATATATAAATGGCTATTGTAGCCTCGTTTAAATGATTTTTTTATTGATTTTTTTGTAAATAGATTGTTTCTGTTTGTCTGTCGCTCCAATTTGGGGTATTCTGAGAGGGCTAGGAACAGTGTGTGTATATGTGTGGAAATATGGTCGGATTGCGTGTGTGTGTGTGTGTGTCGCATGGTGGGGAGGGAGGGGGTTAGTAGTGTGTTGGTTGGATGGGGTTATTTGTTTTATGTTACAACTGATTTCATTTTTGTTTTCATCAATCGTACAATCTTTGTTATGAAAATGTTTTGAAATCATGTTCAGAAAAAACAATTGTATTTTATTTCTAATATTGATTTGTATTGTTTGGAATCAATAAAAAAAAATTTTTTTTAATGGTTTACGTGCATGATACAATATTAAACCAGGGAAGTGAAACAAAGCTTTTATTATGTGGGTGTGTGTACTTTCCTGCATGTGTTTATCACTGCATACTAGATATCATAGAGTGATCATTTTTATAATAAATAAAATTAGCTATTAGAAAATTAAAGGTATATGTTTGTTTTTTTGCAAGGACCACACTGCCTTGTCCTTTAAAAAATGTCTGTATTCATTTTGGCAGTGCCTTCTAGTTTTGCACACCTTTGTCATTAGTAAAGAAGAACTCGTGTACACTTCACATTTATCAGTTCTGGGTTTTTTCCCAATCTTAATATTTAACTGGAAATTTACACCAATTCGTTTATATTTTTTAAAATACTATGGAGAAGGCGATAAACAATATCTTGGTTTATAAATACTTGTCTATACATTTTTAAACCTTTTATTTTACTGTTTAACTTGTCATATTTCTCACGTTTTGATATAGAACCTTTGATGTGGTTATACGTCAGAATTACATTTTATATTATATATAAAACGTTTTTTATTGGGAATTATTTATGCTTTATAATATGAATTACTTATACTTTAATATAAAATGTTTGAAAATTATATGCGAGGACTCTTTTCTACCATGTCCAAATTTAAAGATTCTATTCAATAACAGATATGGACTGTACAAGATAAAATATATTGAAGATTGTTGCTGCTATGATCGCCGGGAACATGATACTTAATATTAATTTGTTATTAATCATTAATTGTGTTCCTATCGTAACATTCCGTCCAAACTATATAATATAGTTCAACATGATTTCCATACTAAGAGCATAATGTGTCGCAACTTTTGATTATTTTTCGCCTCTGTATGCTTAGAGTATATGTAATTCTTTCCTTTGTGTTTCAACAGTGTGTGCCATTCTGTACCTTGATATTCCAGTATCGTTGCGAATGTTGTAGATATATGGTAACACATTCCGAAATAACTAATTTAAGTTATCTATTACCTTGATGATATATATATGCATTGCAATTTGCTGTGAATCTAAAATTGGACTAAAAGTTTTGAAATAAATGCATCCGTCCAGATGAATAGACAAAAGTGAATTGGGTCTGTCCATGTTTTTATTTTATTTCTAATTTGTAAATACATGTAAATGTTCTGGCCAATAGAGCACTTGGGTTATTCTTATTCCATCTTTCATCGATCAATCTTTGAACTCCATGTTGGAATTACATCATCAAAGCTGCCTCGTACCCCTGATATTTAGTACATGTATATTTCGTACTGTTTATGCAAATAATATATGAAAGGCTTCATACAATTTTTCAGAATGACCGATTAAAGTAGAACTGAATATCCTTTGCAAGTTGGCAGCGCTGTCAAAATGTCCTAACCCTTTTTCTCAATTCAGAAAAGGTGAGCATAACAAAAGTTCAAGTAGTATTTTTGAAGAGTGGATATCGTAATGGGCCATTCACATATCAATGATAATGGTAACTTCAAATATAAAAGCTGGCTCCTGACGTTTAGGCATTGGATATGCCACCGATTTGAGGAAAAAGGTGCTAAAGGCTTCTTAACATAACCGGTTAGCTACACCAATATGTCTTACCTTTTCCACTTAAACTTTGAGAGACCGATTTCAGAATGCTTCGCTTTCTCTGATATGGGACCAGCCCTTAACACTGAATACTACTTGTAAAGAGAATGATGTATTAAAAGACTAAAACATTCTATACAAAAATAATTTAAACAAAGTAAGAAACCTTCCTATGTTGTGCCCCAAAACAGCTCCTCTTTGTGATACTGTCAACCATAACTTATAAGTTTGTGTATAGTAATGACAAGGGGTCGTGATAAAGATTTTCTTTTTTTCCTTATTGAAAAAGGTTTTTTTTATAAATACATTACATCTTTTTCTACCATATGCCATTTTTAATAATGCTTGTTAGCAAAGGCTGATTTGATATTCTGGTACAAATGTCATGGCTTGGTTTTTCAAATAAAGTAGTTTAATCCCACTAAATTTTCTAAATTATTATTAAACTTATTAAAAATAAACTCATAAGTTTAAATTATGACAGCTTAAGGTTTTTACAAGATTTAGCTGTTGAGCTTTCAACGATCAAAAGTGTCATTTTTTTTAATCACTAAGCACTGGCCAACCATTTGCATTGAAATAACCTCAACTAGATTAAAAATATCACTCATTCTAGATCCTGCGATTCACAAGACTAATGCCTCGTTGACACTTGCACGCATTTTGGTCCCGCACTGCCCCGCTCTATGGCGTGCCAATGCGTGCCAATTAGTGGCACTCAGTCGCACGCAGGGTCACGTCTAATTTACGAATAGTTCACGCAATGCGTAACCACCAGGACACGCATTCGTAAACTATGCGCATGGCATGCGAAAACTGCGCGGGAAGTATGCGCAGCCAATGCGCAAATTAGTCGTTTACTAGTCGTGAACATGCGTGCCACTAGGCCAACAGACACGCATCGGCGCGCACTGGCACGACTAGGTAGCGCATAGGGTGCGCATAGTTCACGAAGTGTTCACGAACGTTGCCAAACAAAATTGTCGTGCCAAAATTGTGAACATTTTGAAAATTCTGTCACGCATTTCACGCACGGCCCGCATCCGCCCGCGTCCTCCCGTACGCTACCACGAATACTTCCCGCACTGGCACGCAAGAGTATGTGTCTATGCGCAAACTATGCGCAAACCAAAATGCGGGCAAGTGTCAACGGGGCATAAGACAAACGTTTATTAAAGACAAACAACGAACAATTTCTTTTATTTGCAATGAGTTTTATTTGGGTGCCATGATACGAATGTTACAAACTGTTGAAATAAAACATCAGGTACTAGATACGTAGAAGAAAACATATACAAAAAACCGTAGTGAACAGAATTGTGTTGTACTTGAAAGAGTGAATATTTTACATTTAGAAATCATGTTTGTTAAAAAGCAGTAATGAAATTATCAGGACAAAAACTGTAAAAACATTACATAGTAGGTATCAACATTTAGACTAATGTCCTTTGGCAAGTGTGTAGTAAATGGGTACCCGGGCCGGTAGGAGGAAATTCCTTGAATAGTTGAGTACCTTATGGTAGCTCGGCTAAAGCCGGGGTAATGATATGATTGCAGGGCTCGTAGGGAGAACAGTGTTAATAAAACAAGACGTACAGTATTTTTTTTAATTATTATTATTAGTAGTAGTAGTATTATGATTATTATTAGTATGATGATGATTATTATTATTATTATTACTATTATTAATATTATTATTATTATTATTATTATTATTATTATTAATATTATTACTATAATTAGACTGAAAAAACCGGCCAGCTCTTAAATTGTGCAACAAATTAGCTAGTGGCATAATTCGACGTTGGACCAACTGCATGGCATTAATTGATTAACAGCGATATTTGTTTTATTTTTATTTTTATTTTTTTATTAGATACGTATATTTATTTTTTACTTTTGAATATTTACTGTCTGCGAAGGGATCAATGAAAGTCATTTTGATATTTTGTTTTTATTTCTGATATTTTTTCTCACAATTTCGGTTTTTATAGCTGAGCGTAATAATAGTGACTATACTGATTCATGTTACTAAACATAGCGCAGCGGTTTTCGTGTTAGTTGGCAAAAGCGTTACATGTGTGTCCACTATATGTTTCGTACAGCATATTGAGGTAGAGGGACTACAAAACTGAGACTATGGCTATTATAGCTACAATCTATATAAGTACGTTTGAAATGACATACAATAGTGACTCGGTAACATTGTTGAAGGTTGATGAAAAAACTGCGTAATTTTTGTATGAAATGTTACTTATTTTATTCCTTCTACTGTACTAACTCTCTAGCATGCAAAAAATCCTGAAAAATTCTCAAATCACAAAGATATTTATGGTTTTCTTTGAAGGCGTCACTGGTCAACACCTTTTACCAGTAAATTCTCCCAACCATTTTTGAATTTTCCCAACCGTTTTTCCATGAAAATAAGACATAAGACAGAATTTTTAAAATCTATCAACACTTAAATGTCTGGAATGATATATAGAGCCAATTCATATCTTTGTTACGATTTACATTCACCTAAAATTTAATTAAATTGTAATAATATAGTTGGGAGAATTAAGAAATCAATCAGATCAGTTTTTCCCAATTTTTATCGGGAATAATGGTCTGTTTTCACTCAAACTTTGTCTTTAATTTTACATCTAGTATTGAAGTCACTACCTTAGCACCATTTCCTCTCATCTGAACAATGTTACCAAGTCCATTTAAGCATATTTCGCCACGATTAAGTTAAAATTTAACTAAATCATGGCGAAATATACTTCATAGAGCTGTACTGCCAATGCTATGCAACAAAGAGTTCCGTAATTTGTATTAATACAGCAAATACCGTAGACTTCGAGAAAAAAAAAACATTTTCGTTCTAAATTCCTTATCAACACTCCAAGCCGGGTCTCGTTGGATGGAAACTATGATCATGTCTTGACCATTTAGGGGGAAAAGGGTAATCTTTAATTATACATTACGATAGGCCTACATTATTTGGTTAGACTTTGACAGTTCCCTACACTTGCATCAAATTGTTCCACGTTTATCCACATTTGCATTAAAATAATATTTAAAGTCTTATATTTTTATATTCTGTTTTAAATAAACAACTGTTATTCATACCTCTCGATTTAATAATAATGAAACAAACATATGATTATTAAAGCTAATATGATCAATACGAAATTAAGTCCATTAAAGACCAGGGTATACTTGTACTTCTATGCACCTTGAGCATTCTCTGGGGGTGGATATAGATATAAATATTAGCTTGTTTTAATTATGTGTAGAGAGCAGCACCACTGAGCAATGAACGTCACGCCAAAGATATGGCAAATAAAAGCATGGTATCGAAGTTCCTGTAGAACTGTAATGTGCCTCCTTCGAAACTTCTAATCAGTATGACACTATATATATAAATCCTCTGTTTACTTCGGTGTACATAGCTCAGTTGGTAGAGCAGTGGTCTCGTAATCCGGTGACCCGGGTTCGAAACCAAGTCTATGCGCTAGTGCCCTTTGGTAAGGCATTAATCCTCACTACCAGGTCCCTCGGAGAGGACCTAAAGCCGTCGGCCGTCTGGCTGCTTACTTACAAGCATTTATGCTTTCTTAGCAGTCAGGTAAAAAATCATCACTGTGTTCCTTCCAAAGAAAACAAAATCCCTAAGATCGTAGCCACTGTTAGTTGTTAGTTATCAAATGGATTAAGGATACATTCAGATTAAGTTTGCCTTACATGATTTAACACATGACATGTCTATATACCACATCGACCTATACACGTTACAATGGGATGTATGTTGACTTTTTATCAGAGCTTTGAACAATAGCTTGCATGAGGTAGGTCTACAGAGCATGGAAATTAATGGAAAGTGAACATGCCTTCATGCGCTGATTTTATGGTAGGGTAACTTACTTATTGACATACAACAAATACTGGGTCCTTATTCATAGGAGTTTGTTGAATATTTTAGGAATGAACTGAAGGTGCTATGTACAGTGTGAGCAATACAGTTTTTGTGTTACAATTTTCTTGCAACGGCAAATTCTTTTTCTTTTTTTCATTCATGATTTAAACCTTTATTCTATTTACAGTAATATGGATTTTGGTTACAAGCGGAGAGTAATTGCATTTTCTTTGGGATGAAAACGAAAGTTTTTGTTCTTTCTCCATTTGTTTATCAGTTTTGTTTTGTTCTTGTCCTTACAGATTTTAGACAGTGCTGTACAATGATGCGCGCAATAACATTTCTCATGTAAAAAGCTAGCATGATGTGCATTAAGCCATAACAGTAAACGTCCTTTCATCCAAACTGATATTCTTCGCGTTACATGCTTTATTGTCTCCATTTTTAATGTCCATTTGAATATATGAATTTGATTCTCAGTACCAAAAAGCCTTAGGTTGCGTTTTCATTTCATACATACAAGTATTTAAAAATATTTATAAATAAACACGATCTATCAGTGGACATAATACATTTAAAAGAAAACTTCACCAAAAATTTATTCCTATATTCTCTTTCTAAAGTTTGCCAATAAGTGCTATAATTGACTTATACAACCAAGTATGACCATATCTGTCATTTAAGTATTAGAACAATTACATATCAATCAATAATATCACAGGTAAATCAAATGTAAATGTGAAAAATAATAATGTGACTTTTTATACTTAGAAATTTAGATCAAATCTTCCTCCCTTAGCTATTATTACAGAAAATAATATATGTTCTACCCATTATGCTTTCTCTTAATACTAGATCTTAAAATGTGATAATAACACTAAATAAACAACATTTTCATAACATTATATGTACTATTTTATATTTGAAAAAATACTTTGTCAAATCAGTCCAAAGGTTTATGGGAAACAGGATTGAATGGTGACAATAATTTGAAATTCCTTTGAAATTACTCCTGCTACTCATTATGATAGTATCTCTGAGTTATTCCAGTCTGATATAAACTTCTTCTTTTTTTTCCTTCTTTTTCTTTCTTGAAAATGGACTTTACTGTTTCACACAGTAACGTTGACTATTTTTCCTAAAAATTAGACTTTTTAGGAAAGCTTTGGGAATACTTTTTCTCATAATCTAAGCCAACATGAGAAACAATTAAACAACCTTCAATACTACGTCTAAATGGACAATAGCTCCTTTTTAAAGACGACACCCCTTTCAATTACGTCAAAAAGGTAACTCATTCTATAGAAAATCATTTTGAAGTTCAAGCCTACTCAGTTCGTGTCTGAACTTTACAAAATCAGTTTTTCTCATTATTTATGTTATGACGTGTGATATAACTCAAAGTTCAAGGATTTTCGACAAAGAAACATAAGGTTGAGGCAACTATTCGTTTCTAATTCGGGTGATCTGCTGATTGAATTACCTTTGAAAACAATCGGTCGAGGGTTGATCCAACCGTTTGACTATCAGAATGTTCCATCATGCCTGCGTTTTTCGTGAAGGAGAGATGTACAAAACCCACTTTTCAAGGGATATAATTGGGGGTCACTTTATTGCTTACATGTTTACAAATTTCAATTAGAAATCGTATCTTTTTACAACTTCTTTTACAGTTATCACTCGAGCGTAATTAGAGTAAGGTAACGTAAAGTAAACAAAAGTGGGAATAAATTTCTATAGCATTTCAATATTAAGTACGTACCAAATAAAGCGTCATCGTAGGACATAAATTCAATGACGAAATTTCGCTGGATTTAGTCTGTAATGTTCTTCTAAATGTGCAAGATTAATTTTATTCAAAACTAAGGTAAACTTACATCTGTAATCACCTCTGCAGTTGCGTTTCTTTACAGTGGGTGGCTATCAAAATGAGATTATGAATTATAAAATACCCGTTTATCTGGACGTTGGCATCATATAGTGACGCATTAAAATAGTCCTACATGTGCTTACCCTCAGTCGCTGCAGGGGGTACCTTGGTATTTCTCTCATGACTTTCAGCACATGCGCATTCGCGGACAATGAAGTCGGGCAATCTCATCATTTGGATGTCGCCATCTTCGTTGATCACGAGCGCGTCGAAATGGTCGGTGCGCGATGGACGGCATCTTCGCTCATCCCTTGACGATGGACGATGGCCCTGCATAAGATTGACCATAAAGCTTTCGAAGGTCACTGAGGGTGCGAGACACGATCCAATGCAAACATTCGTTATAAGTCTTCGAGGTGCCAAGATCCAACGCCAACCCAGATCAGAGAAAGAAACATTCATCGTCCGACGACAGCATCCCGGATACCCGGAGCATGTCACTGTGTTGCTGCAGATAACAGGAAGTCAGAATGGATCAAAGATAAACCCTTCAGTTAAACACGTGATTTTTGGAACATAAACAGTCTTGCTCTCTTACGTTAAGACATAAAACCATACAATCCTGTGGAGAGTTAAAAAAATAAAAATAAAAATAAAATACAGGTGACAATTTTTTTTTAGCGGAAATAAGGAAAGAAGACAGGCCTATTGCAGTAGGAAATCATAGCAGCATAGACATTTCACCCAAATCAAACAAATTTGGCGTAGCGTTCTTTAACGTAATACAATGTAGGGCCTACACGTTTTATATATTGAGCAGGTTCTTTCTTTTTCCGGGGAGGAAGAACTATTAATGTAGATACTGACTTAAAACGTAATAACTTTCTACGATTCGATCCAGAAGTTAGACTAATATTTCAGAGCTTTATCCGGGTGCTACATGTACATTCAACCACATGTTTTTAATTTGAGTGTACGTACCTTGATAGAGAGTCTTCTGTGGTATGCAATACTGTCCTTCGCTTCCGTAGTTGTCTTTCAAGCACGTTAGCCTGTGTGGTACGCAATGTCGCTGTCGTCGTCGTCGACGAGGTCGTTGACGAATCCGTCCCATTGAATTCGATGTCAACCACCAACACGGGAAGCATGTTGGACTCCATAGGAATGAAATTACTGGTGGTTGGTTGTCCGTTGGCATTGCTGATGACGGAGAGTTTGAGAAGGAGGGTGTTATCTTCTTGGAGTGCGCGGGAAACGAGGGAAGAGCCTTGCGGGAGGGAAGCACTCTTCCATTTCCAAGGTATGTCGTAGGAGATGTTCTGAACAGAAATACTCTCCCTGTAGGCATCTGCAGAAAAGCAAAAAGTAAATAAATAATTAAACAATAATACCAAGAATTATTAAAAGAATACTGATAATAATAAATTATTCGTGTACATTTGTGATAATCATTCAAGATAGGTTTGTATGATTGACATTTGCCTATGAAATTTCTCTCTTTAATTGTTAGGTTGACTTGAGGAAAATGCTCATTACTAGAGGTTATATACATCTCTGGCATGCCTCTTGTATTATAGACGAGGCGCCATTTTGATTGTGTCATTACACATGCTTATCAAGATGAAGGCAATTTGGGTATAAGATAGTTATCAAAAGGCATGGGTGCATTCTCCATTTTGTTTTCACTCTTTGTACGATTTTACTATCACATAGACACCAAAGATAACGCCTCGTGCACAACGGGTATTAGAATTTCAACTATTTCTTTTTACATTTGTTTGTTCTCCTTTGTTTTCTTTTCATTTTTTTTTTTTTTTGGGGGTTATACACATGATGGGGTGCTGCCATTATCACACTGGTTATTTTTTTAAGCGACATATTAGATGTTTCTCTTACATTCTCCTGACGTCGGGAATTTAGCTACGATAGTGACGTTGTGATTGACGGTCCTCTGACGGGAAGTAGGAAAACGGTTTCCCGCCGGCAAGAGGACGACCGCACCGCTGATAACGATGGCGTTGTTGTTAAGATCGGCGGGGAGTTCGAATCGGTAGCATTCATCGGTTTGACCTGCTTCGTTTGGTCCTCCGCACTGAATACGGACTGTCGAGGTGAAAGAACAAAATAATAAAGATGAAATTCATATAAAGTCTGAAATCAAGAGCTCGGGAAACTTCATCATATTCATTGTTTAACGTGGTGTATCCAGCAAAGTAAAGTATCGTTTTTATTATCTCATTCAGCAAAGAAAATTCATTAAAGAAACAAGATATAATGACATATCTTTGGACTATCGTGCTATAATGCAACTGCATTACAGGGCCAAAATGGGAAAACATGAAATACGTTTCATGGAATATATCTTTAAACTGATTGATATGTGTATTTGCCTATTATTCATTTATTCTTAGTTTATTGCTGAAGAAGGAATTAAAATGTTCATCATCACTGCTTCCATATGAATTACGACATTTATTTACCACACAATAAGATGGACTGTTTAACGGTATATACCTTAGAGATGAAATATATAATTAAGTTAGTTTTTTTTCCATTCTTTGTCGTCCGGCTATTATCTGGTGAGGAAAAGTCTGTCATAACCATTTGCGGACGAAGTGGAAAGCATCATAATTGTTTTTTTAATACAGAAAACAGAATACAGATCTCCTCTGATTGGCCGGTATTACACTAAAGTGCCGAACAAAAAAGGCAACAAGTTTGCTTAACAGTTTACAACAAGCCAAACAAGCGCACACAAGTCATCAGACTTATAACTTTACTCACATATGTTTTAAAAGACTCCAACTGCCCCCCAAAAAGTATATATATATATAAGTGTTACAGTTCATTCAATATTTCACATATTGTGACGTATATGCCTTATTAAGAGCAATTCTGGTTTAATGATTGTACAGGGTTGAATGGATCAGGAAGTTAACATTCCAACCTTTGACCTTCATCGTTATGTCATTATCTGTATGCAGCTATAAAAATCACTTAACGTACACCTGTTTTCAAACGAATTGCTACGTCAACCATGACTTATTAATGTATTTCTGGTTATTGCTGTTGTTGGTAAATGCTAGTATCACATTTATGACATTTAAAATACTAAGTGATTTTATTCAAACTTTGATCAAGATATGCATTTGCACGTACACAATTGTATTTTAGTGTTTTCCAAGATAAACCTTCTCAAATAATTTCGAATGTAAATTACGATAAAACGACTTCATGAAGAAATGTGGTATTTATTCACCAAACCACCGAACAATAAAAACATCTAGATTTCGATTAATCATAAACGAAAAGTAGGAAGACATATGTAATCGAGATTCATCAAAACCACATATGTTTTTTACCTATATTAAAAGCCTGATATGAAACATAACAATTTCACATTGCCCCAGTTTCTTTCGCATTGACGTCGGGTTTCTGACAGTCCATGTAATTCATGAATTTGTGGAGTAGAATTCTGATAGAAAATAAATCTTTTACTCATCGCCTGGTGCTCGATCTCCACTCATATCCACATTTTATTAAAGAAATAAAAACACGATATAAGAAAGGAGGCATTAAAATATTTGAAAAATTACTATATATTATTACTATCCAACAAACTAAATATGTCAACAATAAGTACTAACACTCGTTTATTGATGGTAGCATGTACCTACATTCTGAAGGGTCACATATTTCCGGAGAAGCAAGCAAGAGGACGAAAAGCGTGTAGAGATCCTTTTGCTGTTTTTTTTTATTGAGGAACATAACTGTCATTTTGATCAATGTGTTCCATATGCTCTTTCTCGGTCTGAAGACACTCATGCCACCTGGCAAGATTCCCCGAAAATATTTCTTATTTAACATTTAACCCTCTGAACTTCAGACAGGAACACAAGGTCAGACAGAGAGAAAGATCGGTTGAGAGAGAGAGAGAGAGGGGGGGTCATGTCAATGACAGAAGGACAGAGAGAAAAAAGAGATAGATAGATATAGATAGAGAGGGATATAATTATGGTGATATAGAGATAGGGAACGAAAGGGGAAAAGAGAGGGAGAGATAGAAAGAGAAGGCGATTCATGTAAAGCAATAGTATAAAAAAGAAGGGAAGATGGACAGAATAGTCGATTGTCGAATACAGAGAGAGAGAGAGATATGTACATAAAGATAAAGGAATAGAGGGAGAATAAGACAGAGAAGTAACAAGCGAAATGTGTATACACACAGCCATGTGGGGAAGAGGAACGCGAAAATTGCACAGGTAAAATGGGTATCAGAATCAAAAGAAAATATAGGTGAAGTCTGGGAAGAATAAAAGCATGACAATATTCAAAATGTTTGACCCAGGATGGTTCTTTCTTTTAAGAGGACCCATGATAATATTCGCTCATTCAAAATGTATCACTCAGGATGGTCCGTTCTTTTAAGAGGACCCATGATAATATTCATTTATTCATTTTATTGGTCCGATGTACATTAATTAATACATGGAAATTGTTTTGCTCACATCACTGGTAGATAGGCTCAAATACTTAAAATTGTACTTGCATTACAGAACCTTTAACTTATCGAAGAAATGATATAATAAAAACTATGTTTAAATCTTGGTTAATTAACGCATTCCTTCCTTAATAAGTTATCAACAATATTTTGAGTAGTGCGCTTCGGAGAAGAACAGAAACTAATGATATTTTTTGCACGACAAATGGGAGAATTGTAATTGACTATTGCAGAGCATTATGGCCAAACATGTGTGTTTTCAGAGTAAATACTCACCCTTTTTATCGACACTCTCTCAATACATGTACTTGTAGGTAATTCTGTTCCTTACAAGCAAAATTAACTGTCACAATCCTCTGACCAAATGCCAATTTCACACTCGCATAGATGTAGTGATGAGGTACTACTGTGTAAGTTGAACATAATTTCTATGGGATATGACAAACATGTAGGGAATTGAAAATGGCCTTCATTTTATGTGTCGAAAGAAGTCTTTGCGATCGAACCAACTACGACAAATAAATTTTTGTTATCTGTGCTTGAGTATACTGTAGAAAACCTTTCCTGAAATATTTTAAAGTATTTTACTGTTTCTATACATCATTTCCACAAACGCTTGCATTTACAAACACTACATATCCATCACACTTTACTCGAAATAGAACTAAAAATAAACAAGAATGGTTAGTAAGTATCCGTTCAGGTCGCGATTTTACTTATTTTTTAAATCTGTTTTTTTTTTTAATGGAATGATAGCATTCAAAATGCCTATTGACCTATTGTTCACTTATTGTCCATCAAATGATCGTCAAATATCACGTTTTGAAATGGGAATTATTATTATTATTAATGAATCTTTTAGCACTTGTATTTTGTATCATCATTTTTGTATATCATTATCGTACTCCTAGAATTTGACATCATATTATACTATATGCCTACAGGGGTCTCTTGTGAAGCAAGATTCTTTTAACACAAAAGGAGACTTTTCTATATTTCAAGAAGACAGACTATGAATACATGAATAAATAAATAAATGAATAAATAAATGATGGGGCTTTTTCTTATAATTAAAACAGTCGATACATTTTTTTCACTAAGGAGATTGTGGTATTGTGGAAGTGGAGCTTGTAAGAATTGATGTATTTATTTTAATAGTTTTCCACGGGAGGATATGTTTTTTTGAAAAATACCTCCCAGACAAACAATAATTTTTAAAATTCTCATATTTCATGCATAAAGGCCTAATAAAATCTGTTGCTTTGTTTTTCACTAATCTCTTAAAATGGGTAAATATATCACAGGTATTGTCATGTGGAATAATGGAGTGAAATAGAGTAAATTTGTTTTCAAAACATAAATAGAACCTATAAGTCCAGACTCCATACTATATCTTAATAATGATAATTATGATGAGGTTGATAATAATGATAATGATAATAATGATAATAATAATAACATTGGATACTTCTATAGCACTCATAGTCAGCATGAAAATTGTTCGAGGAGCTCCAACATTACCCCGGCTCTAGCTAAGCCAAGAATTTTAAATTATATTAGAATTATCTAGAGAACAGTGTTCTTCGGAATGGAGTGACTTTAATTCATTTTTTATCGAGAGTGCTTACAGAAATGAGTTTCAATCCATCATCAGAACTTGGAGGGGGCCAACGCAATCATAAGAGTTTTTCCTTAGGATACACAGAAAATCTAAAAATTATTGCGGGGGAGCCCACAACTTAGATCACGGTTTATCTGCTGGCAAGATTGCGCCATTTACATTAAGATAACTATTATTTGCCAAGACCTACAAATATACTGCACATGAATGCTTATACACTTATCTACAACGTTTGTGTACGCAGTCTTAAATTCAACAATGAATGATACAAAATAATTGTTTGCGAAGACCTAAAATTGGCACGAATGCTTGTAAACTCATCTGTCCATTTACAAGAAGAACAAAAATCTAAAGCAGATTATACCTTTTCGTTATCAATACAACAATGGACAATATTGTTTGCAAAGACTAGAAATAGACATGAATGCTTTTAAACATTATCTGAGCCTTAACAAAAATAATCAAAGTGAATTAAAGACACAACTATCCTTTTTTCATATGAGGTGGCATTTCGCTGTTTATGACAATGATTACTTATATTTTTTAGGGGGTATGATACACCTGGCTGATAGGTATGAGCATAGAGTTACAATTGTATATAGGCCTTTGGTCGTAAATCATACCAATAAAAGCTTTTGTTTATAGTGTCTAGACGGAACGGTATTGTGGAAAATCATAATTTGGTTTTTAGAAAAGTGATTATTCCCGGGCACTATTTGGTGTTGAATCTTTCTTCATTTGCCTCTATACAGGGACTTGTTATATACAGGGACTTGTAACAAGTCCCTGCTCTACATGTGTTTTTATTTCTCTTTCTCTTTGCCGGGAAATTGAATGAATGAATTTTTAAAAAATGAAGAAATAGTCTTCTGTTTGACAGAATGAATTAATTGTATGATTACACAGTCTTATCGTAAGTGAATTACAAATGCATTAATTTCCAATAACATTTCTTGTGCAAAGAAAGTCACTGACACCTCTTCTATATCATAGACTATAATAAAGCAGTGATGTTTATATCAACTTCACGATATGTCGTGTCCTGGGTTTTGGTTTTGTGATCAAGTGATAAACTATGTTTTTCAAAATTATATTCTTTCCAAATGTAAGAAAAACATAAAGATACAAAAGACGTTCACTTTGTTGTTGTTTTTCAGTTTATTCGTAGTAAGATAGGAGAAAAGGTCGCACTATGAAGCCTATCTACTTTAAACCAACATGAAACATCATCTTATTATTAAGGAACAAACTCGCCTTCATTTTTGTTGATGCTATTTTGCAGCTACTTGTTTTCATGACGAATAAGATAAATAGACATATGATTAATCCAACTTTTGACCAACGAAACATAAAATGAAACATCATAAAATGATTTAGGAACTAACTGGTCCTATAAAACTCACCTTCATCAGCAGTGAACGCTCTTCTACTTGGTCTCGGGTTACTTGGGAGTGTGGTAGCTTCGTTAGTCACCACCTCCTCCTCTTGAGCTCTCTCAGGTTGTGTGGGTTGTTGAAGTCTTGATGAATTCCTCTTCCTGGCATCTATGGTCTCCAGGAAAATCATGGTGATGGTAGGGCTAGTGACAACGGATCCTGATTTGATGATAGGTGGACGTACGACCACCTTTTCCTGGTCACCTGCATCATGGTCGGTTGGACGATCTTGGCCTGGGTTGGGCGGGTTGTTGCTGGCATGTTTGCTGGCGATGAAGTTCTGAAACCAGTTTCCTTTGTTCTTGACCCGTGTGGCTGATGGTATCTCAGGTGCTGGGTCATGGTGGTAGCTTGGAGCTCTCTGGAAGCCGTCCTGAGACCTTCCGCGACCTTCTGTCCCAAATCGAGGAATCCCGAGGTGTCGACTGCTTCCCCGTGGCCTGGGGTAGTGGCGAGTGTTCCTCAAGCTTTCCACGATGCTGACAAACGTGGCAACGATCAGGACCGCTGCTACAAGAAGCTGACATGATCTCGACAACGTAGCCATCTCGGTGAATACGAACTTGGATAAAGTCCACGAAACAACGAGGCGCGTACAATGTCCAGAAGCAACAATATACAGCTGACAAGAGCAGACTGGAACAGCTAGCATGAAGAGGGGCAGCGTAAGCACTTGTCGGCGGTCCGACATATACACACTGTCCTGGTATAACTCTCCATCGAATCATTTTATAGCTGGGTCGACCGGTGCTACTACTGCTGCTGTAGTGGAGAATGAATAATAGTTAGTGAACAGGTGTAGAGTCTCCAGTGTGTCAGCTCAACGTCTACAGGTTGTGTTCCGTTCCGCGATTGCCGACATCAAATAAGAAGTTAATCCTGGTGACATGGTGAGACCTTGTTTGTGACGTCATTCACTTTCTCTTCTACACTGACCAATCGGATTCCGTCTTTGACAACCTTCCCGGGTTTCCTTCGTTTTTAATACTTTTATTTCTCTTCCTTTTCCCCTACGGTCTCGAAATAGAATTGAGTCTTGATTTAAAATACATGACTTTGTTATAAAAACGATATAAACTCATCGTTTTATGTTTCATCGTTTTATGTTAGATAGCGAGCTATATCTTGCATTGTACAATAACTGTTTTATAATTAAAGTTTCTTGAATTAATTACTGTCACGATTTCTTAAACTTAACGTGATTATAACGACGATGGTGTTCATTGATGTAAACAAATAATAAATATCAGGTGTCGAATAAATTATCGTCTGTGTTTATTCATAGTCCGCTCTAGAAGTCGTTAACTCCGATAGATGGTGATAATTCCTTTTATCCGATAGATGGGTATACCATTAATTACGCACCGATTTGTCGAAAACCTGGTTGACATGCGCTGAAGGTAGATTACTGTACTGTTATATTTAGCGATAAGATTTTATTTTAATCATATAGTGATACAATTGATACTGTGAATATAACTTAAAACATTTGTTTCCCATAACGTTGGAATGTCTGCATCTGATGACCAATGACGATGAGTGATGAGTTTGTTTAAAAGGGCATCCTTTGTTTTTTCGACATTTTCAAGTTGTGATGAAGCGAACAAAGTATTTTGACAAGTTGTTTAGGCTACGAAAATATTCATTATTCATTTTGCTTCATGATCTATTACCTGACATGTGTATAAGAAGATTGTATTATGTAGGCCCAAGTCCTTTTTCTCGGTATTGAAGTGTTGTTTGTTCAAAGGGAAAGCTATTGTCATGTCCCTTTATTCTTTAAAACTTCCTAGGTCGTGCTTTCTAGGTCATTTATTTGATTTCATTTGTCTCATTAAAACCAAGGTTTTGAAATCACTCTCTGAAAACGGTGAATGGTGCGTTTCGATTGACCAATTTGTTTCTTGGGATAAATAAATCGCAAATATTTATTTTTCGAAATGAGATCACCTCATCCTATATACTATTAGCAGTCCGTGATTTGAATCACAGTGGTTTAGGTGGGGTCATCCCGGTAGACCGACATCCCATGAGACCGACATTGACAAAAGGTGCAGTGGACCGGCAGCCAACGAGACCGAAAAGAGTAATGCATAAGAAAATAGGTGAAATAAGGGATTTAAAAAAATGTTCCAAAAGTTCCACGAGATCGACAAAACAAAGAAATACATAAGGGAAGATGTCGATCTTGTGGGATGTTGGTCTCGTGGACCCACAAACAAGTTGTGTGAAGGCCTGTGAGACCGATGTTGGAGGTCAAGTGGGCTGTTGGTTTCATGGACTGTCGGTCTCATGGGCCATAGCGGGTTTAACTTGTGATTATTAAAGACAAATACCGAATTTGAAGGAAGCTTTCAAGAAATTTGAACTTGCGCGTTTAAACAACAAATCTTCTCTCAAATGACGCACGTTGTGGGTTTCCTGACCAGTGGTTTGAACCACTTTTTCTTGTGGTTTTGAAGAATTAAAGAGGCTTTCTCGAAACTTAAAGCAACCTTTAGTGTGTACGTCGAGAATGAAGATATCGTTATTATGTTTTTCAGCCGTACCGGTGTGAACTTGATCCACAGCCAAGAAGGAGAAAGACAGGCAGATTCCACAGAAGATTTCCAAGATTCTAGAGTTAAATTTTCAGTTGTTCGAGACATGGAAAATAACTTTAATTTTATATGACGTCAAATGAATGATGAAATTAGGAGCTGTTTCATGAAATTGAGAGAGGAGTTGCCTTATACATCTGCCCATGCACGTAAGGCAAGATGCATTGTTTAAAGGAAATATATTCCACCTCATTGTTACCCTATGGTTTAACATAGCAAAAATTGAAATATTTTTGGGTAAAAGTCTACATGGTAAAGTTGGGTTTGAATCAAATTGGGCTCAAATCTCAAAATGCTTGAAATATCATTATATCGAGTCTCAGGCAAACAGATCATCGTAAACTGAACAAGAAAGTTTCTTAAACGCATCTGTCGAAAAGCAAGTGCGTGAAATACGACAAGTTACATATTCCCAGGTAGATAATTCTCTTCATTTTTTTTCTTTTGGTATAGTTATAAATCGTTTCGTCCCAGCCCCTTGTGGTTAGATGATAACTTTATAAGTGCACAAGTTGATTTGTGCAATAACTACTCGTGATAAAATACACCAGACACACTGAAAAGCTTATACCAACATCGAATCTGAGAGGGACTTTATACGCCCATATCTAGTCCTGATTGAATACTTTGTGTGCCTCGGAGTGTGATCCTGGTTGCCCTCTTCTAAGAAAAAACCGAGTATATGGAACGGTTCAAGGTAGGCGGAGACAATAACATAAATATTCTAGCACGCATCTGTTGCGTGCTTCGTATACCTGCCCTAAAAACGTTTCCCTTATTACCTCGGTACCACCGATGGAACAGACTTCATACCGATATTGTGACCAAAGAAAATGCATTACACCAAATAGGCCAAGATTCGGTCGGTTTGGTATCGGTTTCTTGGTATGACTGGGGTACTGGTGCATAGAAACGGGTGGTCGTCGGGGAGAGAATATGAGGACTCACAAACGTAAACGATGGGTAGTTGATATTAATATCAGTATCAACATTATTCCAGTTCAATCAAATCAGTAAGTGAAAGACAAGAGATTTCTAAATTGTTTAATATACTTTGATAGGAGAGAACAGCTGGTCACTTCATTCTCATCATCATTGCATTATATTATTTTTTGTTTTGTTTTAAATACATCTCATATCGTTAATTCTTGAACAGAAACATGACTGTTTTGTTTGTCTGTATTGTAACCTTTTCATGAAGGATGGAAAAAGAACGTTCAACTCGGGCAAAACCAGGCACTTAGCAACGATACCAGAAGAGGAAGCGGGTGGGGTGGGGTGGGTTGGAGTGGGGTGGTGTTTTTCAGCTTCTACCCCCTTCCTCAGTGGACGCCGTGAAACGATGTCTTTGAATAATACCTGATAGCTTTTATTGAACAAGTCCTTGCTCTACGATAACATCTCAGGATACGATAATTTTCTACTGTGTAATTTGTTATTTCAATGCAAAAGTATTTATCGTGTCCATTGACCACACATTTACGTCATAGCTCGTCGATATACGTCGCGAAAGAACATACATGTATAATAACATTCTCCTGACTAATCCAAATAAGCGGAGTGGTTAGTGAAATCATGGTACCAATGCATTTTATAAGTACTTGCTATATATATTATATTAATCAAATCATTCCAATTACTAGACCGATAATGTTTATAAAAATACAATGATGACAAATATATCGTACCAAAGATTTCAGTGGTAGGCCAGAGATTTTTTCTGTTTCGATGACCACGACACTTCCTAATATTCTAAACATAGACCAGTCCTTTGGACTATATTGTTTAAAGAAACATTAGATCAACAGCTTCCTGTTTTGTATAAAGCATTGATAATGTTAATCACGTAAAGTAATCATATAAAATCGCATGGAAACAGAGAAAGGGATAGTGAAACATATCACCACACACATTCAGATTTAATTAATTTATTTTCATATTCAACAAAATTTAAATATCATAATAATAAATACAGTGCAATATTTATACAAAACATTATTGCATTTGAAATAGATACAAAACCAATACGAAATTTAATACCTTTGAAAGAGGAAAAGTAGCATAATTGCAAATGAATTTTGATCTATATTCTGACGAAATAAAGGGGTCCACTGAAGGCAGAGCTTGTGAATTGTGGTCCCCTCATATAATAATAACTAAGAAAAGGTAAAATGCATAAAGAAAATAAAAAGAAAGATAGTGACGAACAGGGAGAACATACACAGAAACACGTATAAGGTTAGTGACTGGAGACAAAGTGAAAGTACAAAATATATGACGAAGAAAGAACAAAATGAGTGAAGTGAGAAAAAAAGGAAATGTGGGCTGCATATGGATTGGAGGGAGAGGAAGTAGAAAGAGAGAGAGAGAGAGAAAGAGATGACTTTTGGATACTGGGGATACCAGCAGACGTTATAAACTTACGGTCGGTATTATAGGTGTGTTTTGGATAGGCGGGTGGTGTGTGGGATCGTGTGTGAGTGTGTGTGTGTGTGTGGGGGTACGCACATGCGTGAGTTGCGTTGATGTACAAAGGTTTAGCCTAGGTTTTATGAATTTGTATAAAATAGTGTTTTTATTATTAACATAAGTAGACCTACTGGCATAAGCTAAGATGTTGAGCTCAATATCAAATTATGTTGAACTTTCCTGTAATTGTGTCCAAGCTTTTCCTTCTAGAATGCAAAAGATTCAAAGTAGGTATTGGCCTCTCCAAAATAGGCACTTACAATAGAAGCACGCGACAATGTTAAAAGCATGGGAGGAAGAGAGAAAGAGGGAGAGAGAGGGAGGGAGAGAGATAGAAAGAGAGAGGCAGGAGACATACCCCCCCCCCCAAAAAAAAAGGGACAGAGGCATAACAACAAATAAAGAGGAAAAGCGGTGAGGGAAGTGACGAAACAAAGAAGCAAATACTTCCAACTACCTCCAAATTAAAAGAAATTGATTTTTCTAAATCGTAGAAAATTTAAAAACATTTCGAAGAAGCCCGATTTACGTTTCGCCGGAACATTTGCGTCAAACAACATTCCAGTTCATGACGTACGTCAATATAGGCTACATCAGTGATCACTGTGAACAGTGCAGCATGTTCTAAATCTCAGAAAATTGAGGAAAACGGTCATCAGTTTTCTTGATTTCCGGAATTACAGGTTTGTTTTTCTAAATATTTTCAAATGAAAACTGAAAGAGTATGTGAACTGTGTACATATTCCTTCCACATGGTCTTCAACTTTTCTTTGACAAAATGGGTTGCAGTGGTATATCTGAAGTTTAAGAACGCGAATTTTGTTTCAGTGGCAACATCCCGAATTAAATTTTCCTCTCAGCCCCCACACACACACACCTCCCCTCTCTCTCTCACACTCTCTCTCACTCTCTTTCTTCTTCCCCTACCCCTCTCTCTCTTTCTCTCTGCCCCTCTCCCGCTGTTTGTTTTCTTTCTTTCTTTTTTCTTTTTTTATATTTCTTCTATATTTATCTCTTTACATTGCAGTTTAACTGTCATACTTCGCACTTAATTGAAAAGTTAGAAAATGAAATAACAATATTAATAGTAAAAGGCTTTATATAACAAATAGACCTAATGGAGATTTGAGAGCTCTGTGTTCGAATCTGTATTTTACGAATTTAGCTAAATTCGCGATCCTGGGTCGAAAATCATATTTAATAGAAGGAAAATTTAGACCTCAGACTAAATTCCTTTTTAAAACCCGATTTTTTGAAGAAAAGTTTAAAATTTAGTGGAATACGGGCCAAACACATTACCTCATTATCAATACTTCAGTTATTGCTGTGAAATATCGTCCAAGCAAATGGACAGATGTACAATCTATCAATATTATATATATGGTGAAATAGTAATATAAATTATATGTGGAGTTAATTAACATTCCAAGTCGCATGATGCAACACAAAGTCTATTAAGTAATCAACAATACCCCAGTCACAACGAAGAGACCGACCAATGACCGACAACAGACTGAACGAAAAATTACAACGGTTGGTTTTGGAGTCGATGTGAAGTCGGTTTGACGGTGTGACGAAGATATTAAAATAGAGGATTTTATTCTTCCGAGAGTTAACGCCACGGAAAGTTTCGAAGCAATTTTGCATGGCAGATGGCGCTATTTTACATGAGCAACTTTATTTAATAAAGCCCCCATCACACCAAACAAGTTCTCACTACGTTCTGTCCCGTCCTAGAAAATCGTAAAACGGGTTGTGGTCGGGGTAGAATGTGTAACTTTGGCCAAATAATGTCTTTAACACGATCCTATAGTTCGTTCATAAACAGTCCTCAATATGTTCATCTCGTCTGTACCCCGTCCACAGTCAGTTCAAATCAAGTTCAGATCGGGTAAATTTGCCATTTCCAAGCAGTCCAAGCCCGCCCGTAGTCAGTTTAAACCCGTTCTTCGTTCCCAATAGTCCAAACCCATTCTTTCTAGTTTGTAACCCGACCACCCCGTTCAGAGACAGTTCAACTTGTCCTCATCGAACGCGCTCCTAGTGCGTGCGCAATCCCGTCCTGGCTCGAGGGCCATACAAGCCCAGGGCGTTCTTGCCATTCCTCATTCCCATTCAACGCTTCAAGCTGTGCAGATCAAGACATTCAAGTATACTACTGCAGTTGCCTCCTGTGTTTCATCCTGCCTCCAAAGAGAAGTGCCATATAGACTGCTATAGACTGGGAAAGCAGCCACTAGTACTACCCGAAGATCCCCAAGCTCCAGCTCCTCTGAAGGCCAACCAGATCAGGCCCAAGTTGCTGACCCTCCTGAGCCTATCCCTGGACCCTGTAGATCTCCACACTCTGCCTCAGTAGATGATGGAGAGCAGCGGAAGTCCCTGAAGAAAACCAAGACTCACACTCCCCTGACCAAGAAGAAGCCATGGTGGAATGGCTCAAGGCCGATGAAGTCCTCTATAACAAAAATCTTGAGGCCTATAAGGACACGAAGAAAAAGAACTTCATGTGGCAGAAGCAAGCAGAGGTGACGGGTGTTAACTGTTAACAGCATTTTAGCAGCACAACAGCCTCCACCACCCCCAGGTCCTCCACACCCAAATCAACTGACTCCTTCAGCTCATGCATCGGCGGCAAGATGGACCAATTCATGGAAATGCAGTGGCGTCTTATGCAGCACATCGTCAGGCCCAACACAGACCGGATGAAGGAGGCCTTCATCGAGTACATCAGGGAGACTGCCTACGACATCCATCCAACTTTGTTGGAATATATGCATATGGACATCATGAAGGCTGTGCTGATGTATAAAGAGAGGGATACTGAGCTCAAGAGGGCCAGCATGGGTCCTCAGCTGATTGGCAGCCACCTCCACACATTGATGCTCGACCACGTCCCTAGTAGGCTCGAAGTACGGCAATTCCGTTCGTATACTAGTACGTCCATCTCGTTTTAAGTACGTTGTCACTATGTCTAATTGCAGGACGGGGAAAACTTTGAACAGGCTCAAAGTTCTAGAGCACCCTTCCCGTCCAAGCCAGTCCAAGCCCGTCCATGAAGTTCTTAAACAGATCGTAAACAGTTGATACTACGTTCACTCCGTTCGCACACAGTTTGCGCCCGTTTGCCAACATTTTCCAGAACGTAGTGAGAACTAGTTTGGTGTGATGGGGACTTTTTTTTTTCAACTGGAAAATATTACAGATCGTTATAGTTTGCTCATTCCATGCCTTCACAACCAATCTAAAGGCTTCGGATTACTATTCACAAAACGAATGATGTGCTCGGTGAAACAACAACGTAATGCACTATGTAAAAAGGTCGAATGACGTCGAAAAAGGTCGAATGACGTCGAAAAAGGTCGATGCATATAAAGGGTCATCGATTAGAAGGAAAAAATAAACCCATGGGGAATAAGAGAGTGGTAAAGGGAGTGGGAGAAGGAACGGTGTCAACTTGATACCACCCCCATGCACCTCCTAATCTATGGGCTAGTAATTTGCATTTTATCTACACAGTAAGAACAGTGCCCCCCTCTATACCGGTGTTCCCTTTAGAAAAATGGTTGTACTAGAATGATATGCTTGCTATTTACTTTGGGCCCTGTCTAAAGAATTGCGATTGATGCAAATCAATCACAAGTTTGCAGTTTCCTATCTCTTATGAACATAGCTGCGATTGGTATCAATCACAAATATGTTGCGATTAATATCAACTCTTAATAAGACGGGGCCCTCGTCTCCCGAACTTTATATCACCACCAACGCGTTGCTCGTTTATATGTGTTATTTGTTCGTTATTCATAGCGCAAAGAAAATTGCACAATCATTTCTGTCTTTGCAATACGCTTAATGAACCATAAACAAAAAATGGAAGATTTGGGGGTGCGTGCTTCTTGTTTTGTGCATGCTTTAGAATAACATTCCACAACGAGGCCCTGCGTGAGAAAGGGTTCTTTCCTCGACTTAGTGTTGAACTTAGAAAGAACGAGACATCCTTGTTAGAGCGTTAGGATCAGGGGGTGTTTCACAAAGACTAAGATCGACTTTAAGTTGGACTTAAGTATAACAGGCCGTTCGTGCCATTGTTTCCTCTCACCATTGGTCTCTAAATTATAATCTTTAGATAATATGTTTTCCTTCAGTAATGAATTATCCAAAAATGTAAGTTTTGTCGATTTTTTACCATGATTTGTACGTCCCTTGAGAGACTAATGCCAGTAAATAATGATAGCAAACAATGGCATGAACGGCCTGCTATACTTAAGTCCAACTTAAAGTTGATCTTAGTCTTTGTGAAACACCCCCGGAAGAATTGTAATGATTTATCAAAGTACTGTGGAGTAGAGCCATAGAAACAATGAAATAAAAGCAAACGAAATCTCAAAACAGTGCGTATACGCATGTATAAAATAACCTCAGATAGCCACGATGTCTTATTTTGTTGCTGTCAACTTGATATTTTTGTTCCAGGGTTCAAGGTGATGTCATATTTATATCCGAAAGGATTTTGTGAAGCCATGATTGACTTTGTTCCCTGGATTTCTATGATTTACGTACTTGTACAGTATATTAACATACAATATGTTTTATGTACTCATCGGCAGGTTCTAGCTCATCTTTTCCTTTCTGTCCTCTCCTTTTTCCTCTACTTGCCATCTAATTTTATTTGTTATTTTATTAAGTTGTATTGTATATTAGGGGTGCCCACAACAAGTATGTGGAATACTGGCCTCCTTTCTCACTTGGCATTGTAAAAATTTGAATAAAAATGAGTATTTTCTTCTGAAATTGAAATAGAAATAAATTCATAAATATTTTTTTGAAGAAAATTTCTGAAATTGAAATAACTGTTCGTTTAGAAACAACGTGGTGTTAATTTGTAAATTTTTAAAAATTACTAATAAATAATGGAGTAGCCAAGATAACTTTTAAGATACTCCGGATGTAGTGGTGTAGGCAATATGGACCACATTCATTAGTTTGTGCCGTTCGTCTTCCTCTTTGTTTTTAAACTCACATTGTTATAGATTTTTCAATATATTTGGTGAGATCTTTTGAAACGATGTCGTATTTTGTTATATTGTTCATTATTCTCTTATGGGGTAAATACAACTGGAATATATTCACCCTCTACATAATATATCACTCTAAATTGTAGCCAGAATTATACTTTGTGATAGCCCCTTTTTTATTTTACCTTTCATGTGTATATTAATAACGTTGCAATGAACATTTAATTGCATTGTAAAGAATTAACATAGCAAACTACATGTAAGTACTTGGTTATAGTTTCAAGTTGCATTTTTTGGACTCGACTATTAAAGTGCACCAACTGTTTCATTATTTGTAGACGATGTTGAGTAAAGAAAAGTAACCTCTCATTCTTCTTTAACAATAATTTTGTTGCGTTTTTATTTGTTTATTGTCATATTGCATATAAAACCCAAAACTTTATCAGACATTTTCTTTCTATTTTTCTGGTTGGTTTTGTGGCCTTGATAAAGTTATTTTCATGCCAATATGGCATTGTATGTAAATTTAGTTCCCAGGGTCTGTTTGGCTTTACGTACAAAGGAACTGGGTCAAACGGGCATATTGGGGAACCCCGTGCTTTAAAGGAATGGCGAACTTTGGTATATACTAAAATGGTAGGAGCTAATAAACGTGTAATTTATTCTAGATAAAAGGGCAAATTACGTGAGTTCAATGTGTAGTGATACAGAGAAAGTGAGAGAGGGAGACACATAGAAAGAGAGACAGAGAGACAGACAGAGACAGAAAGATGAAAAGGGAAAAAATTATGTATGCAGTTTTATATACTTCAAACTGCAAATGTGTGACTATATGCAGCCTTATGAAGAAAGAGGAAGGGAGAGAGAGAGAGAGAGAGAGAGATCTGTTATTAGAGGAAGATGGATAAATAATGAATAATACAGAGAGAGATATAAAGTAATAGAAATACTTAGACAATACTTTTCATAATATTGATAATCTGTCACGAATTCGTTGTTTTCTATCATTGTATCAAGGAGCTAGCTCACTACAGATTCAAATAACTAAGAAACGCAATCTGTGGCGTATCCAGAATCAATATTTAGAGGGGCGGATACCTCCGACAGTGGAAGAGTAGAGGTATATGGCAGCCCTCCGTATACCGTAGACCCACTGAAAGTTTACTGATTGTTTTTCTGGGACTTCAAAGGCGGGGATGTATGCCGGCTTCGCCTTATGTTGGATACGCCACTGCGCAAAGAAAAAAGGGGGAGGGGGTTCCATTGGTTCAATAGACCTAAGGTATATAACCCCCGGTTCAACGTGCGTTCAAGTAGTTAAGATCTAAGAAACTGATGCATAAGCAACTCGATCTAGACATTTTATCAGCTGAGTACCTGATCCCCGACCTTTAATCTTGTAATGCGATAACCCGATATAGATATACCTAACCCGAAGGTACATTGTATACACCAAGCAAAGTTTCTTCATAACAGAATCCCGCGTTGTACGCGGTGGACGTAGGGTAAACAATCTCGAATTCTACCTGCGACAAACAAATAAATTCTACATCACCCCGGTGGTAAGTTAAAATTAAATCTTTTTTTGTTTTCTGGTTTTATGTTGGTGTCTTTCCATTGAAAAGTAAATGAGGACGACCAAGTTTTGTAGTTACCAAACTTCATTTAGTCACCCTCAAAGAAAAGTTCATAGCTGCGTCATAAGAGGCAGAGTATATAAACTCCTCAAAATAAAGTTGTGCAATTCAAGTTTGAGCGTTGATATCTCTCTTTTTACTTTATTATCATATTTCACTTTGGTATCATTGCAAAGCCTGTTTATTACCCTTTACAATAATGCCCAATTTGTAATTATTATGTAATCATGGAATGTGCATTACACCTGAATATATGGCGAAGTCAAAAGTAAAATGTTGTAAAATGCATTGTTATTCCTTCAAAACACAATCCATTCTCCAAACAAATAAAGAATTCACTATTGACAATAACAATGCATTTGGCTACATTTCACTTTTGACTTGGCCCCATATTCAGGTGCACAGCACATTTACATAATCATTACAAGTGGGGTATCGTTATAAAGAGGGGAGTAAATAGGCTTTTCAATGATACTAACATCAAATATAACAATATACTAACAAGAGAGATATCAACGCTAAAACAACTTGAATTGCATTTTTTGGAGGGATTTAGTTATTGTTACACCACTGTTTAGTTACCTTGTTTATAAAGCACTCCCCACATTTCGCTTTGTAGATTTTGTCTTTTTTCTCGTTTTATCACGTCCAGAGTGAATATTTTTCAAGTATTATAGACAGTGTATTATTACATTTTTATTATACATGTATATAATATGTTTATCCGAAAACATATTCATAATATTGGTATTATTCTTGAAAAGAGTGTACATGTGTATATTGAAAGAAATATGAACGGGAGTGAAACATTTGCCTATAGTATACATGTATCAATGAAGTTTAATAAATACAATACAAAACATGTACAGTGTTAAGCGAGTGAACACAGTATTCGGGAGCCTTTTCAATCCTGCACTGCTGAAAAAAAACCCTAAAGCTTGTCACAAAATAACACATTCTCATCTCTTCAGTTCAAAGCACTTATTTAAATGGCTGCAACATTATCTTAAATACAAGAAAATGCAATAAGGTTTTAATGAAAGTAAGTAGATGTATTTTGGTATGTGTGTGTGTGTCCCAAGTGCGTTTTCAAGTCATGAACATATTGAACATTGAAAGTACATTTATCTCTGATTATTTCCTCTGATCCAAGTTAAAAGTATTCGGACTGTCAAGTAAATACCATCAATAGAAATACTTAAATCTTTGCTGTAATCGGTAATATTGTGGAACAAGATACATTGGAATTGCCCTAATACACACAATCAGTTCACTGAAGGTCAAGATAACAATATCATGTGATTCAGATTGCACTCTGATTAAGATCGAGAGGTTACTAGTTCAAGATCGGTGTGCTTTTTTTTATAACTGGTTGTATGACACCTATACCCACTGGACAACCACCCCCCGGATAACCACCCCTAGGATAACTACCCCCTAGGACAACTACTCCTAGGGCAACCACCCTCTAGGACGACTACCCCCTAGGACAACTACCCCCGGACAACTACCTCCCAGACAACTACCCCTTAGGACAACTACCCCCCGGACAACTACCCCCGGACAACTACCCCAGACAACTACCCCTAGGACAACTACCCCCTAGACAACTACCCCCGGACAACTACCCCCAGACAACTACCCCCTACGACAATCATCCTCTAGGACAACTACCCCCCAGACAACTATCTTGGGGGTAGTTGTCCTAGAGGGATGTTATCCTAGGAGTGGTTATCCGGGGGTGGATGTCCAGGGGGTAGGTGTCCGGATACGTTTATAACTATCTTGAACAAAACATTTCGATTAATACCTGAGTGTTCTTATGTCACCCGACGTTTTTGTTTGTTTTTGTGTTTGTTTTTGAACTTCAAGTTCATTCTTCATTCGTTCTTCAGTTTTAAAAAAACTTCAAAACATTAAGATATATAAACAGTATTTTAAGGTAAAATGAAACGTACATTAAATGAATACATATGAAATAAGAAGAATAAAAGAGAAGAATAAAGAGCCATCATTAAAAGTCTATTGAGGCTTGTCAGGTTGATGGTCCCAAGAATTATCAAGTTATAACATTAATATCTCGACGGAGAAAAAAAGTGACAATATGCTAACAAGAGAGATAACAACGCTAAAACTTGAATTGCATGATTTTTGAGGGGTTTAGTTTATTGTTAAACCACCGATAATCATTATCCCATTATGACGAATGCGTACTTTAATCTTTAAAAAGATCATATGAAATTGATATTTTCAGCATATCAGGGTATACTATTTTAGATCTCGAGGTCAGTCATAGTCCGTTCGCTTTAGAACCTATGACAAGAGGAGAATTTTCAAAGCTTTAATCACTTTATATTTTACTACCGTTTACAAGCCATGCTAATAAGACATAACTAACAGAACCAATCGTGACAATAGGCGACCTTTGATTCCTGATGCTGAAGCGGAAGAGAATAAAGGATTTACGAGGCGATGAACTAATTCAGTTGTCACATGCTGTTTGACTGTGAAATCATTAAAACATGCATGGTTCAAGATTTCGCAATCTACATTCTCAGTCCATGGAGGTTATAGGAAGGTTATGAAACACATAAAAATCGTTCAAACAGTCAGGTGCCAGGTTGAGCAGCCTATCTCGTATTTATGATATTTAATCAATCTGTTTTGTCAAATGTGGAACCTTATCAAGCAAATCTTACGGTCAAAAGAATTTTCACTTTCAACCAATCAGAACAGTGCACTTACTTGGAATTGCTTTTGATTTGAATAGTCACGTTTCGGCGCATTATGTTATGCAAAATGCACCTACTTTTATATAACATTGGGGACAGTGGTTTTTTAGAATGATTGCCACGCCTAACAAGTAAACTCGAATAATAATCTTGGACAACCTTTCCAATGTGTAAGGATAAGTCGTGTGGAATGACGATTGCACCGACGGGTATACTAATATAGGATTCCGTGGCGTATTCAGACATTGATAAAAGGTGGTGCCCCCCCTGAGGTAGGAGTCATGTATCCTGATAGCCCCATTTGTTGAATACGATTGTATTACAGGTTTGATTGACCCCCCCTCCCCCTGCCTTCAAACAAGGGGGGGGGGTATACTATACTAGCTTGTACCCTATGCCGATGCAGCACTTGGTTAATTACCTTGGGTATTCTAATAGAGATCAACGGAAATTTGATGCTGGTAATTTTCAAAAGTGGTTACCAGATCAGGGGAGGTGTCAACTATCAATTAAACCATTTAATTTGATTGCCATTGTCAATTATTCTCTCCCTTCTGCAGACCCTATACATCAGCTATGGGGAACCGAGGCATCCCAGGCCTCCTGGCCGCTTTTCTTTGCCTCTTGTATCTAGGGGTGGGGTCGGCTAACGAACCCCCCTTCGGTACACCTGCAAGGTGCACGGAGCCACCAAACTGGTCCCTCCGAGGAAGACAACCCATGCTGGAGAGCCGGGGTCAAGTGACGGTGGTGGCGCTGTTGCAAGCCAGCTGAGGTTTCTGCCTGACGCAGGCCCATTAGTAAGTTAGGACACCGGCGTAGCCAAAGGAGGAGGAGGCCACAAGTTTCTGGCGCCCCCCCCCCCAAAAAAAAAAAAAAGTATGGAGAAAAAAAATAGAAAGATGTAATATAAACAGCCTAGGATAAACATCACTAAACAAACTTCCCTCACAAAATTATTTATAATGTTAAAGCTAAGGAGCTTTTTAAAAACTAGGATGCATGCAAGCACCCAATCAAATTGCTATTATGTTACTAGGTCAATTGCTTTTGTCATTGCTCAAGGAAGACGTAAAACAAACAGAAACATCATATATTGCCTCTTCCTGTATGTTTTAATTTCATCTTCATAAGATATAACCCATACTTGTTTCCACCTTTTCACAGCTTGGAGGTCATGCGCAGGCAGTATATCTCTCAATACAACATCACCGATATCAACTTCATCGTGATCAATGCAGGCGATCTACGCTCTCGTCTCAACTATTACAGGCTCTATCGGTTGGGTTACTATGATATGTATCAGGATTATTCATCAGAGACAGCTCCAGAAGATAACGTATGGAACCTCCTTAACGGAACCAAGGATGATTTCTTGATATATGACAGGCAAGATTATATAATGCTTATATTTGCAGTAGTATTTCCTGCTATAGTAATAATGATAATGATATATTACGTTTACATTAGCGTGTAACGTGAATACACCAATGTGGTTTACAATGTGGTTTACGAATGTGCACCATCTCCACTCCTCAGGAAGTATTCCTACCCTTTTGCAAGGTTCACTTGCATGCGTGTATGGCATTTCCTCTTTGGCTTTCGGCAATCCTGACAGGTACCCATTATCTCCTGGATAGAGAATGTCAATGTAGATTAATGCCTTGCCAGAGGACGTTAGTGCTGGGGCTTGGACCATCGAACCGCGAAAAAAGTGATTCACATTGCGATGTATCCACTAGACCATGACACCTCTACCTAGGAAATATTCCCAGGTTTTTAGAATGTCCATCCCTCTTATTAGTTGGTCTTACCTTGTCTCGGCTATCCCTTCTGTCACTTCGTACTCGTACATCATTCGTCATCATTTTCAGTTATATTTCTTCTTCATTCCTCTTTCTTCCTTTTTCTACTCCTTAAAATACCCTTAGTCCTACTGTATATAATATGAAAATAATTACGTTATTGTTAGTTCTTTATGATCCAAGTCATGTTGTACATTTATTTATTGAAAGTGTGTTTAATATTTGTATGATTACTAACAATGCCCTGCACATGTCATCATGTTATATTGTGTTATTTTATGTTTGGAAATAAAAATAAATGAAAAGAAAAGATAAATGAAATCAAAGCCATACGTATAATTTCCGCAATAAAACCGCAATATCGAGATACAGATCCAGGCACTAATTAACGCAACTTTCAATTATTCTGTCCTGCTCGTAAAATAAGTCTAACGCACCTTATGGTTGTCAACATTAAATCAAATTTAGATTATAAGGGTGAAGCATAAATATGAACAAACCGTCTAGCTTAGTAAGTTGTTGCATAGGTATTTTGTCATTTGTCACATTTTATTCCGGCTAATTCAGCTTGAATAGTACATACAAGTTCTGCATAGGTGTATTTTATTTCAGAAAATTCAATTCAAATGCTGTTCGTCAGAATTTTATTTATCATGAAACATTCTTGTACTTGCAGGTGTGGTCAGTTGACCTATCACATCCCTATGCCATACTCTGCTCTGAGGTATCCCTTCATTCAGATCGCCATCGAGTCCACCTACACTGGAAGGCATCCCTGTAACTGTTCAGCCGATGAGCCGACAACCACAGCAATGCCCACAGAGAAGGTAGGATCAGAAAATATCACCCGCCCCCTCGACAATTCAAATTACATGAGATAGGTTAATGATTAATTATTAGTTTAATAATTGCTTCAATGTTGGGCGAGGAAAACTGGAAAAATAATACCAATAATTTTGTTCGCAGTAAATCAGGCAAGATAAATACATGACATTGTATCTGTCTGTCTGTCTATCTATCTATATGTCTGTTTGTCTGTATATCTATCTATCTATCTATCTATCTTTCTATCTATATATGATTTATCTATATATTTATCAATCGATGTCTTCCCATACGTTCTCAGACTGAACCAACGACAGCATCTACCACACCTACCCCAGCCCAACAAAATGCCCTCTGACAAGAAGAGGAGCTTGCGGCATGCCGTGAGCGACAACAACAACAACAGTTGGAGCGGGGAGATGGAGTCAGCAATGATAGACAGAGCTGATGCTGATGCTGATCGGGGGAGGTCCGCCTGGCTTCTTGACGTCCACTCGCTGGGGTATCATCCCAGCTGAACAGGATTCGTGGATCCAGGTGATGCTGACCTTCCCAGGTGAGCGACGTCACCGCCGCCGCCGCTCCCGCCCCATCCAACTCCAGTTCAACGCCATCCGTGTCCACTCAATCATGACAGCCATGAGACCCAACAGTAACATCAACATCACCATGACGTCAGGGTCAAGGTCAATTGTGAGAGGAACAGCCCTCAAACAGCTGACGACCTTGAGACACCACCACCACAACGTCACCATGACGTCAGGGTCAACTCTGAGGAAGAACCCCATCTAGCTCCTGACAGCCATGAGACACCACCGCCACCACAACGGCACCATGACGTCAGGGTCAACTCTGAGGGAACTCCCCATCTAGCTCCTGACAGCCATGAGACACCACCGCCACCACAACGGCACCATGACGTCAGGGTCAACTCTGAGGGAACTCCCCATCTAGCTCATGACAGCCATGAGACACCCCACCACAAATACGTCACCATGACATCAGAATCAACTCTGACAGGGTCAAAGGTCATGTCGTCAGTGACTGTGATAAACAGTTTGATTAAAGGACCACAATAATTTCAGTTTCATAAAAACATGTTTTAGGGTATTCAAAGAAATTCCATACTAAAAAAGTTACTCCAAGTCGTATTCTTTCTAAAGTTTGGCAAAATTGGAATGCTATTTCGTTCACGTTCTGTAATATTTCTTGGAAAATCATAACATTATATAATATAAACAACTTGAAAAGATACGACTAAAATATAGATGAAAGTAACAGAAACAGACTGAAATTAGCAAATCAACAAGAATAGTTTTTTAAAAGTGGTCCATTCAATATTACATTACCCATCTCTGTCGCGTAACAATGGATTGCCTATCCCTAGCCGTTCATGATGGTAAACAGACAAACCGAGAGGCTCTGCTACCGGAATACATTTCAGCGCTAGAAGGACATGCAATCCACTGTTTGCAAACAAAAATCTTTCCTATGGAAAGGATAACTAAACATTTTAAAATGATTTGTTTTATTATATGCCAGTTTATAAAGTATGATTTTGATTTATATTAAGATATCTGATTCTGCCAAGTTAACGTCTACCCCCTCCCTCTCTCTCTCTGTCTCTCTCTCTCTCTCTCTCTCTTTCTCTCTGTCTCTCTCTCTCTCTCTCTCTCTCTCTCTTCCCTTCTCTTTCTCTCTCCTTTCCCCCTCCCATTATCTTCATATATCTCTATTTCTGTCCCTGACTCTAGGTATCCTGTTGTATCTCTTATCTTCCCTACCTTCAAATCGTCGAGTGTCCGAGGTTCCCTTCTCTTCATAGGATAACGAGGATACAATATTTCTGATAAAAAGTATTTGATTCTAGGTTTAATAGGCAAAAATGTTATTCAGTGTATCTATTACTGAATCTTCAAATGTTATTAGGTTAATTTTATCCTGCATCATTTACGTGTGCTTTCAACCCATCTTGAATGCAATAATTATAGTTTATATAACAATGCAATGTACATGTATTAGGATGTAATGTTTGTGTTCCATTAGAATATGTCAACCATAGCCTCATCTCATCCTAAATTGTGATGTCCTATCTTTTTCCTGGGATTCATTTTTTCGATAGTATTTTTTTAATAGATATTTTCATCGGGTGCTTTGGGTCTATTAATTTGTATAAACGAAAACTAAACGTGGGTATTCATGGTGGTAATACACTTTTCATATAGTGTCATCTTTGAAAAAAGGGCATATTTCTCTTTTAAACTAGCTGTAATTTTTTGAATGGGATGTAAAGAATATATCCTGGGTGGAGAGAGGTAATGCAGATAAAACTTAATTCTTAACCCGACGGCTAAAACTGAACGAAATTTCCCGAAAAGAAGACGGGGGACTCGAACCCTAGATCCACTCATTCGAGTCAGGTACCGTACCAAGAGACCAAGACGTTCTGTAACTTTCTTCTTTGTCTTTTTTCATCTTCTTTGTCTTTGTTCCATCTTCTTTTTACATTCTTGTCTTTTACCATTTTGTCACTCTTGATCATAAATGTTAGATAAATATGCGTAGATGTACCAAATGTTAATTGTAGCATAGTCAATAGTTCTATATTGTTTTTTTAGTAGCTTTCCATTTTGTCTCTTTCATTTTGATCTTTCTTGAATTTCCATTTATGTAAATTGTGTGCTTGTGAAGAGTTTTTGTCATTGGTTATTTCGTTCGTTAAATCTAAGCCATCCCTTTCTCTCTTTTCATTAATGTGTATTCATGACAAACATTTGATAACCTGCGCATGCGCGGATCAAGTGTATTTGAAAAAATAACACATTAGCGGAAAGGAGAGAGAGGATTGACGGATTTAGGAGTGATTTTGTATTTCTTTGGTACATTGAATAAAATAAACATATTAAAACATAAATTCTTGTTACTGTCGATTCTGTCTACTTTCTTAAGCACAGATTGGGACATAGCTGGTATGAAACATTTTTTAATCAATTATTTCTTAATTTATTCTATCCTTCCACCCCCTCTCTCTCTCTCTGTTCTCCCTTCTCTTCCCTTATTTTCTCCCTAAACTATTGATTCCAGTGGGCACATTGCCATTCAATCATTCAATCCACTTGTATATACACACATCTCTCTTTAATATTCTTATAAAGTTTGATGTACTCACCACCACCTCCAAAACTAAACCTGACTTACAGGCATGATCAAAATCACCACCCAAATAATACACAAAATGAAAACAGAACAACTGAATAATTAAAATGTGGCCATTCTTTCTTCGTTTTTCTAATCCAGAAAGAAGTCCTCAAAAAACATTATGTACAAAATACATTTGCAGTTTAAACAACACAATGTTCCTTTAAAATCAGATCAAATACAAAATACAAAGTACTTCCATCAATACTACACGTTTTAAAACATAACTTTCTGCAAAAGAAAATATCAACTGTTAAAACCAAAGGGATATGTAACAGCAATGATACAAGATGGGAGACTTCAAAAGCATAGCAAATAGGGGAGGGGGCTGTTGCCCAATTGATGTTGGATTCAAGATAATTTTGTCGGCACATTCAACATTTCATGTGCCTAATGAAGAATTTGTCTACAATACTAATTTAATTTGTCATCACAAAATATGGATATATTAATTATGTTAGGGGAGACAGAGAATGCTATCCTCTACACTTTGGAAAAATGAAAAGTTGAATCAAAATGTAAGAGTGTGAAGCTTCTTAGAATTGGTATGCATTTCAGGATCCAAAATGACACAGGTTGATTAAGGTTACTCAACTCTACCATTTTGAAAACGCTAACACTCTTCAGCCTCTTAAATATCCTTTTAACACTTTAGTTTTCAGTGTGTATCTTGACATAGCAGTGCTTTCATAGTAAAAAGTGCAAGTATCAACTATGGCTTTTTAAAGGTGAGACTATATTTTGCAAAACATAATAAAATCAACTAAACCATATTAAATTGTCCTGTAAAATAATGTAGATTGCTATATATCCACTTGCTGATACACTAAATAGCTCAGATTGTATTGCAATACTGTAAAACTAGAAACCATCTCCTCATGAAACTTTTGTGAATCGTTAATGACAGCCATTTTCATTGCAACAAATGTTTATAAATTTTTATTCTATGTTGTGATAACCCTGATTTAATTACAGTCAAACCTGCTTTAGGGAACACCTGCATAGAAAGATCACCTCTTATAGAGACAACATTTTTTGCCTCCCTTGAAAATCATTATTCATTTCAACGCATACTAAAGGAACCTGTACATAAAGACCACCTGCCCATAAAGACCAATTTTCATGTCTCCGTTGGGCAGTCTAACCATACAGCTTTCACTGTATTTTGCAGCCTGAAACTTGTTAAGATTTGTGAAAGTTCCATGCAGCAAAATAATTTAGTTTAATCAAAGTTTCATGCACTGAACGGTTTCTGATTTTACAGTACTCAATACATACCCCCATCATACATGAAAATACACAGCAAAGACAACAGTGTACTACTACAAAGCAATTATATTTTCTGTCACGTTGAAAACATCGAGAAAAACAAAAGGGATAGTATACGGGATGTGATCAATAGAAATCAAAATGATTTAATTGCAATTTGTTTGCCTCTTTTACTAATTTGTTTTCAATTGAATAAAAGAAGAAAAAAATACATGCAATACAGATGGAAATTACATGGGTATATGGGGGCTAAATGAAATTCATAACAGCAAAACTTTATTAACAAAAAACCCTTCAATCACAGAAAATATATGTGAATTGATACTCCCAATGGTTGAGGAAGCAAACATAGATTTAAATTGAGATATTACTTGCTAGCAAATGTCTACAGATACAACAAAAAATGATAATCTTATAATTCTTATTAGTGATACATGTACTATTAACTGCATGTAGTTATTGATGGATTTTTAGTAATAACATTTTTTTCTATTTTTATACTAAATGACTATCTTGACAAACTTTCTAACCCAATAATAAAATACATTCAATTATCCATGGATGTTTGGCAACGGATATTTATATAATATTGGATTGTTTTGAGAGAAACACAAGAATATATTACTCAAGCTATGACAATATTGAATGAGTCAGAGACGAGTCCAATATTGTCATAGCGAGAGCAATATATTCTTGTATCACACGAAACAAAGCCATATAATATTATTATTATTATCTATATCAGGCTGCATGACTAGCGAAATAACAAAATTTGACTTACCTCGGTAAATATGGCTTTGTTTTCGTGTGATATCGATATCAATATCTATAGTTGAAGTTCCCGGATGACTGAGCAATACGAAAACAATATTGGTCAGTCATCCGGGTACTGTGCCCAAGATATTAAATACACTGATTTATTGTACCACTTGAAAGCCTTACATAGATAATAATTTATAATATCTATGATAAGGTTGTACAAAGTGTCTCTTCCTTTGAGCTAAATTAAAAGTAAGATGGTTTTCAGAATTCAATGAAATGATTCATTCTTAATCATTAGGACATCATACCAAAGTGCCACATAAATCATTGGGAAAGCACAATCTATAAGTGCCATCAATGTCAATAAAAATACCCAAGATGTGCAACTTTCACTTAAAATAGTTGTCTTTATAAGAAACTGTATTATTACAATAATCATAAAATATAAAAACTCACTACACTTTCTCCCTAAACAAAGCAACAAAGCAGAAAATGCATTCTACTTAAACTGGACCTGAATTCTAGAGTTTCTATTTGTTCTACTTTTTGGCAACATACTAGTATCTTGCAAATAATGCTGAGAAATATGTGCAATTAAAAGTTTATGCATATGATACAATGAAGCTTTAAAATCATGATACTGATTTATTTTTGCCTGTTTTCTAGTAATGAGAAGTATAATACAATTGATGGTCTTTCAAAAGGCACTGTGATGTCAAAATGTTGGCTTTTAAATTTGATACAAGTACATGTATAATAGGTTGGCAAATTGAATGAGTAATTAACAAAGACACGATCATACATACGATCATACACACATATCATTTGCATTATGTGTCACATTTTATATACATGCTACACCTAACATCTCAATAATACAAATGAGTTGATTAAATATAATATAATATTTCTGATTGAAAAAAATGGAAAGATAGTGACAGTACATTTCACAAACCTTTGAAACATTATTGCTGTGCATACAATTTTGCTGTACAAAACCATTGTACAACTAGGCATGGAATATACCACAATTGAAAGTTTGAATTTCATCGACAAATTCAAGGAAAATAATGCTGTACATGATGAGAAATGATGAAACTTCTTGTAGAACTGATACAACATCAACTGAAAAAGAAGATTACAAGTAAAATTTCATATAATTGTTATCATGTTGGTAAGAACCAATTCCAACTTTTACAATTAAACTTAATGAAATGAAGAAATATATGTCCAAAGCATTATGTGCAGCAAGATAACAAAAGAATAAAGAAACATGAAATAAATATTTTCTTGAAACTTCACGCCATGTATTTTTTATGCTCCTTTAACAAATGATAATCAGGTCAAAGGTAATCAAAATGAGTAACATATTTTTTTTCAAACAGTAAACAACTTTTTGATCATATCTCCTGTCTTATTTCAACATTTCATAAAAAATGTAGATTAATATGCATAAAAATGATGACCCTCACAATGTTAAATAATATATCCATAAGTAAGTGGATACAAAATCTTATCATAAAGATAAAGCAAGATATTTGTCACAAAATCAAAAGGCTTTTAAAAGTCTGTTTCAAATCCTCTTCACTGAAATACTCATCATTAATGGAATGCATTCATTTTTTGTTCTTATTTAGTATCATTTGGCAACAAATCCAATTGTGTGTCATTTTATATTACTTGAACTCAATGTTGACATATTTCTAAAAGTCTGTGAAATACATATGACATATAAAATAATTTAAAATGTTTAGTACTTTCAAGTTTTAAAACTTACAATAAAAAAACCCCAGAAACTATCCTCTCAACTGATTTTCCACTGATATTATTTATAACATATTTTGCATTTCTTATGACCATTACTCAATAAAAAAGAAGGAAAAAAAATCAAGTCAATGAAAGCCATGAGAGGACTGATTGAAATATGTTTGGGGCAAGTGAAGAAATACAAAACTTATAATAATGCCTGATTTTCGACTTCAGCCTACAGACACACACATACAAAATAAAACCCATTTGCTATAAAATAAAATGAGGTCCCAAATTCAGTTTCTCAATTGACAGTCGAATGATAATGTAACAGAAAACACATTGAGCAGTTTGATGAATTAACTCTAAAATCTTCTCTCATCTGATTTTTGTCGAAATACTCTTTTGATATCAAAAGTGAAAGATAATTACTAATGATTTTCCAGCAAATACTTCTCAAGACACAAACTTAGTTCATATTTGTCTAATATGTTCATCATTGACAACACACACAATGCATGTTTTGTTTATCAAGAGAAATGAAGAATGGGATAGAAGGGAAGGGAAGGGATACATACCTCATTGACCTCTGACCTTTGAAATCTTACTTCATCTACTCAGTGTTTTACCCATAAGGTCAGGAATGATTCTACTCTTTTTCACGCATGGTAATCACAAGCCTACTACAAACATTATTCTGTAAAATTTTCATGAAAATTCCTTGAGAAAAAAACTACAGACGAAAGGGGTCGATCAAAAAAAAAAACACTAACAGTACTGATTCAAGAAGATGTACCATCATGTAAATACCTTGAGTTGATTCGATCAAATTGATGTATTTGCAGAAACTTGCAGGTAACAAGTCTGCTAAAATAATTCAGGCTCTAACAAGAATGATGAAAACCACTTGTTTCAGTTGTGTCTTCCCAAATGATAACAATTGTTACTATTACCACTGATATTTTCATGGTTTTCAATTGTCTCATCTGCAATTTGCATAAACTGGTCACGGTGATCCAAGTACAATTCCTACGCAAGACTGTAGATCCAGGTTTCAAACTGACACATTACAACCCATATCAATTCTCTACATACTTGTTGATAGAAATATTTTACGGTACAATAAGATTTAAATTAAAGAAAATATAAAGAAATACATGGACTCTCATTTAGCCTTGCAAAAACATACTACAGCCATCATACCCTGACAAATAAAAGGTCATGAAAATACGATCAATAATTCAAATATAACAGTTTAGTCTGATGTGAACTCTGGTTGCCAATATGAAGAGGATTATAGTCATTGAAACTTGCTCTTCTACAGAAGTGACTAACAAGATGTATCTCCCAAACTGCATGAATTCTTCTTACCAAGATCAAACAAAATACTGACGGATAAAACGGATATATGACATGACTTTGCCTTTAAAAGTCACTCCATTAATGATGGTCATTATGAACTGTTGCCATTACCATGGCAACTTGGACAGGGTTGAATGTATTCACGTCACTGCGTTGCCTTGACTCACTAAAGATGATCTCCTTCCCATATATATTTGAAGCAGATCATTACCAAACTTGGTCAACGTCAGAATTCAATTGCATTTCTATGGACAGCTTGTGCGACAAGACGCAACTGAATTCTCGCCCTCCTGCGCCATACAAAAATGTTGCCGCTGGACACGAAGAAGGAAAAAGTCTTTCTTTTTTATGGATGGATTATGAGCATTGTTTGATGTTCCTGCCGCCTGGTCGCTCCTGTTGTTCTGGTTCCGTTGATAAAACCTTGAGACTTTGGTCAATGTTGAAGTTCCTGAGACACCCTGTCATGCCTGTTGAGTAGAGGTTCATCGTCGTCTCGACCATGTCTTCCATTCCACCTGGAAGATCAAAGAAATGAGGAGATGGGTTTAATAGACAAGAGATATCTAAAAAGGTTTAAATCAGTTTGGGAGGCATATGAATTTTTATCACAGCTCAAGGGCTGTGAACTTTTGACAGGTCTTTTAGTCAATATTATCTACATTATAACTTGGAAATATATCTAGAAAATGTCATGGCTCATCTTTAGTGTTTGCCCAAGGAATTGTGAGAGAAAATGAAGCTTCTAAAAAACTCAAATTAGTTCAGAAAAAGACTCCCAATAATCAAAATCATGGTATCCATGTTTGAGAGAGTTATAAGGGTGATGTAAAGGAGAGATAGATGTGGGCTGAATTCAAGGGCAAACACATCATGGTAAACTTCTTCATCCATCTGATCTTAAATTGAGAGTTTCAACATATTTTGCACCCCTTATTTGGCGCAAGTGTTCCCAGACAAGACAATGTATCAACAGAGTTGAACTTGGTCTATTGTAACTGATAAGATAAATTCTTTGAAATACCTTACTCTTTTGAAAACTCTATCCATAGGTAATTACACCTGCCAGAGCTAACAGCAACAGTAGTAATATCTAAAGGATGTAATGACTTGCACAAATATAAACATAATCCACATTAGATCACTGTACCCAGGTATAAGCCATCATTGACATTGAGCTGCCTGAAGTCTTCTCCACTGGCTTGATTCGTGACTGCATTGTCGTTGTCAACTTCCATGATACCCACAATGCCTAGCCTGTCTATCCTTACAACGTGCCACTCCCCGTCATTGACAGGTCTCCTGCTTGTTAGGACTGCCTCTCCTCCTCCAAGGTTAAATCTGAAACATTCAAAATAAAATTCAGAACAACATCTAAATGACAAAAAAACTCTAAATCAGTGCATCAAAATACAATTTCTGCTCAACATTGAAATGCAAACTCAACCTCAAACTCAACTCTATCACACTCTTCATGTTGCAAGCTTGTCAGAACTATGCTCAGTGTTACCAACAAGCTCATGCTCAAACCAAAGAACTTTCTCTGTCATTGACAGGACCCTTGATTGTGAAGACGGGTTTCCAACTCTCTAGGATCACCTGTCTCTTGCTATAAAGGTTGAGTTTTACATTACCATCTCATATTCAAAATAAAATGACAGCAAAAACTCAAACTCAAGCTTAAACTGAATTTAGGTTTATATTTCAAAAATCAAACCTCGAAACCAAAAATGACGTCAAATCCAAGCTAAAGCTCAAAAACATTTAGCATTATGATATTATGTAATAGGAAATGTCACAAAGTCTACTGGAATTCCAAAGGAACACATCAAGTAGTAGAGCAAAACAGGAATAGAATGGTCACTTAGATATTGTCAAACTGAGCCAAAGTTTGTGTATACACACACTTTGATCACACTAGGCCGTACTATAAGTCTAATGGTTTCTTTTTAATTGGACAATGAAGACTTTCAGACCTTGTAATATCCTTATTACGTTGCCTTGTATGTCTGACACTGGTCACCTACCTTAGTACTAGGAAGCCATCTTCAAGGCCCATAGCAATGAAATCACTTCCTGAGGACATACTAGAATGACCTGCCCATAGGACCAGACCGTTGTGCTCTGTGGCTCGGAGTTCAAAGGCGAACACGTTCCTCTCCCCTGACAATCTGGAAAGCGAATGAGAGTGGGAAGATGATGATATACATTGTAAAGATGCGATAGTCAATAGATGAATTCCTGTGTATGCCAATAGTTTGTGTAACAGATATTTTCCTTGATGACAGGCAAACAGACACTTGTGAGTTTCATTTTCTTGATATTTAACACAGGCTTCTCACTGTACATGTTCACACATGTATTACCAGCTAAATTTCGCAAGCTGTTGAGTACATAACCCTCAAACAATTTGCAAAATTCTCAATAACGAAAAAACATCTAGTAATGACTTATACAGTATGATGACCATATCATGATTACCAGTAAATGAAATGATGATTAATGATGATGGGTTCTTGCATAGCACCGGTGTCCACCTTTGGTGGGCGCTCATGGCACTTGCTCTACAATGTCTCACAATTTCAACGTTCTTGGTCAGTGTTTCAAATTAGGATCCTTTTCCATTAGTCATTGTTGGCATTATTCACAATATATTCAATGTAAGATTACCATAAGTACACAGAGTTAGGGAAGTAAATGAGAGACAGTCATTGGAAGACAGAGAAATATCTCGGAGAAGAGAGATGGTAAGAGATAAATTGAGATAGAAGAGAGAAAGAGAGACAGAGATAGTGACATACACAGCAAGAACAAAAATGGGAGTATAAAGAGAGAAGGGAAAGAGACAGAGCAAATCAGATCATGAAGAACAGTCAAGTGATCGAATGCTAGGTCACAGTTATTACGCATATCCTATGTAATGAATGTAGCAGCTCTCTCTGCTTCAATTTATACAATGAAATTCAATTGGTAAGATAAGTATCCTATACAGGCATGTTTAATAGGTGGTGACTAACTAAAACATGGTAGTCTTACCTGGATGTGATATCATTACTGGCAAACCAGAGATAACTCCTTCCTGTGAAACTAGGTTCTGTAACAGTTTCTTCAATTTCTATATCAGAGAGAGAGAGAGAGAGAGAGAATGTGCAAGATATGCATGATAACTGATAAACTTCACATGAAAATTTATTCATTTGTTTGACACTGAAAGGATGATTTTTAATAGGCAAGCACAAGTAATATGAATTGTTACATCATCAGATTCATTTACTCAAAACTTCAAAAAGAAATATGCCCATTCAGTATGTAGGCTAAGTATACATTCTGGTTTACAGCACTATATATAGGGGTGACAAATTATCCATCAACTTTGGATTCATTGTGTGAGATACCTTTTTATTTCATGAAAACTAATGTAAAATCATCTCTGATCACCATATTGTTTGGGTTTTCCTTCAAGTTTCACATATCCGTTGTTTACAAGAATAATATTCATCATTCAGGGGCTTTGATACACAGAGCACTTTCTTAGTTCAACAAATTATTTGCACTCAATCAATTTCATACCAAATTACAAGAAAAGAAATCAAAATATTTTCCTGGCCGACCTTACCCATTTCACAGTTGTCTCCCTTGAAGCCTAGTCTACAATCACAGAGATAGTTTTCATGAAGAGGATGGCACTCTCCATTGTTAAGACATGGCTGTCCCTGGCATGGATGGTGGGCATTACCAACATTAGCCCCGCCCACTGCCTCATTGATCAGATCTAATGCGTTATCATTGACTAACACCTGCAAGAAAAAACAAAAGATGGTATATAATAACATTCAATGAAAGACATTCAGTATAATTTCAGTATATTCCATGTTATATATGTGTAATATGACACTCATTTGTTGATTCCAATAATCCCAAGAAATACAGAGAGAGGTTTTTACTTGTTGGCTCTTTGGTAGACAGTAAAGAGAAACAAAGGTTTCACTCTACCCATAACACCAGCAGCCCCCCCCCCCCTCCACCTTTCTGTCTCTCTATTTGTCTCTCTTTTTCAAGCAACCATCTAAATTCTTATCATTTTCTACTTTCTCACATTTGTTGTATTGCTTTTATTATCTTTCTCTTTTAATCCCTCTTTCTTTCCTTTATCTTCTATCCCCTCCTCCTGCTATCTTCTTATTCTCCTCATACTCCTTCTCCTTCTATTCCTTCTTCTCTGTCTCTCTCTCAGACTTTTCATCCTCTCTTTTCCTTTCCTCTGCTTCCAACTACTTCTTTCTGTCTCTTGTCCTCTAGAGATATCTCTTTCTTATTCTCTTTCTCTCTTTCTTCATTCCATCTTGCTCTTCTGTTCTTCTTCTTCCCTAGATCAATCTCTCACAATCTCATCTCTCTATATCTAATTTTCTTTCACTCTCAGGATGTCACTCTCTCTCTCTTTCTCTTTATTTTCTTATTCTCTTTCTTCATTCCCTCACTCTCTCCCTTTCTTCTTCTTTTCCCCTAAATCTATCTCTCCCTTTCTCTTCTTCATTCCCTTTCTTTTTCCTTCCCTACATCTCACTCTCATCTCTTCTATCTATTTCTGACTATCTCTCACCCTTTGGATATCTCCACTGAACGAATTCTTGACTGCCATCTCTCTGGACAGGAGGTCGATATCATCAATGCCTCCGATGTAGAGGTTTGTATCAAACGATGTCTGCGTGAAGGCTCCTGGGGCTAACGCTGTAACAGTAGGTTGGTTATCCACCCTCAACATACCTTCTCGGGCCGTTCTTGATACCTCCACGATGTGCCATTCATGAAGCGTTACTGGCTGGGTCGATCTGTAGACAATACAGGGAGACAGTGAAATGCATGTCGATTTGAATGCTTCTAAGGCTATGAAATTTTATTTGGACCTGTTCATAAAATATAAAGGACAAATATACCCCGATATAAAGATGGTTTTAATGAAAGCAAGATATGAGATAAACTTATGAAAAAAAATTGAAGGAAAATCCATTAAAGTAGCTGAGCGAAGAAATGTCACAAAATGTCACAAAATGGACAAATTATACATGTACTGAAAGCTTACACCAATATGAACACAAATCATCTGCTCTAAAGTATTATAAATATAAATGAAACGCGATAAGATGCTTTTTCCAAGACCCTTCTCAGAACTTCTTTTCCTGGCTTGAAAAATAAAATTACGGAGTACAGACTTATGACGTCAGTGGTTGGGCACGATCGAAATTCCTAGGCCTCTCGCTCGGCTCGCTCAGCTCGCGTGCGGTATTTTGCATTCAGTATACATCACCCAGACTTCGAATGATTCATACCTAAGCCAGCTTTGATGAAAGTGGAATGACAATCTCTCGAAATCAGGAAATTACATTTTATTATTGCATATGAAGCAAATTATGTAATGTAATACGAGGGGGTGAATCGTGCAGATCGATTTGTCCAAATATTCTTCCGTTTTGTGTAATTTGCTGTGAAGTTTTCGGTCATGGCTTGGCATGTGCAAGATGATTGGTGATTGCTGTTGAGTGTTGATAAATCGCGAGAGTCCCTTTGGCTTTGCATTTTTATGATGTCGTGCAGTTCCATTTATGGTGCATATATGTAATTGGTATTCGCAAGATATAATCTCACATCTATTTTTCTTTGTTTTTTTATCCGTGAAATTTGCCAAAATAGCCCTACACTTTCTAAAAATTAGAAAATGTCTCGCCCAGTCAGTCACCCCAGTGCATGACGGATCGATCGTCAGTTCAGCGGGGCGGTGCGGGGCGGCAGCGCTGCTCAGCCAGCTCGAACTTGGGAATTTCATGGCGCGCTAGTGTACTTTTCGTATCCATTTTTGACCCGCAACTCCGGCGTGGAGATAGCATACTAAAACATACAAAAAATCAAATAAATCACTGTCACTAGTTGTGGAGCTGTGCTCATCAACTTCGATATCTAAATTTAGTAAAACTTCTTCCTCATCAAGCTCGGACATTGTGATAGGATATTTCGCGTTCGACTGGCTTTCGTATACGTATAATGCATGCAGCGGACAGAGCTGTGTGAGGGGGCTTGGGAGCATTCTCGCTGATGTGCCCAACCTATTACGTCACACATCGTACCAGCGAACAGCTGGCTGATCGAGGGCGGAAAAACAGGTAGCAAATTCATCATTTTTGATAGCAGATTAGTCAATTCTGTAACAATTTTTGAAAAGTAAATATGAATTATTAGAAAGATTGTAACATTACCTTTGCAATGATACCAATATTATTAAGGATAAAAGGATTTTAAAACCTTCGCTCTGGTACTTTAAAGATATGGATTTTTACAATTATTCTATATCAAACATATAGAACAATGTATTTCATCTTGTGAGCAGCCCTCCATTTCTTTTGTAATAAGAATAAGCAAAAGTATCCCTCGGTCTGGTTGAAAATGAAAAAGTATACTTATTTATTAGATGGTCTATAAAAACTACCATTACAACTACCAACAAAACCATCATCAACAGGACCACTACCACCACCATCACTAGCACCACCACTACCACTAACACCACCACCACCTCCAGCATCACTACGACCATCATCATCACCACCATCACAACAAATCCTTTGCACTCACTCCATGTCTTACCTCAAGACAGCTGGCCCTGAGCCACAATCAAACTTAAAGCCGATGTAGTTCTCATCCAGCGTGATGGAGAAGAAGTCCCCCTCCCTGGATTCCGTACCGCTGTAGATGAGGATCCCAGACGGCTCCTTGGGTTTGAAAATGATCTCCATCTGGAGGAAGGAGAGATGCTTCTTGCCTAGGGAGTCATGAGCGATGTGGGAGGAGTGAGAGCTATTGAACGATGGGGTGTGGATCTCAATTACTGCAAAAAGAAAACAAGATATGAATATTTTTAATGTGTATATCATTTGATTATTTTCTGAGGTTTATGATTCAATTTCAGCTCTAAGCAAATGAAATAAAGGATTGTGTTGATGCTTCTTTGAACTATAAACAGAAGCAATATGCAGAATAGATCTAGAGAATAGAAGACAGTAGCAAGCAGGAGTATAGAGACACATTTTCAGAGATGTCCATATTGTCCATGACCATGACAGTCTCTCATTAGCATACAATGAGTAAAGATGTAACCATCAGAGAATACAATATTGTGTATCAGGCGCGGATCCAGGTTTTCCTCGAAAACTTTTTTTTTCTCCCGCCAATTTAAAAAATCATGACGGCCGAAAATTTGCTCAGTGGGGGGTAGTGAGCACTATTTTTTTTGGGAGGCCGGGGCATGTGCCCCTGTGCCCCCTGGATCCGTCAATGGTGTATATATATCATTTTGCTCAATAGCACATTAACTGTATTTTTTTCTTGGGAGTTTTTGTTGTTGTTGGTATTTTCCATTTCCTCAAACATAATTTGTATATATTTCCTAATTTATCTTGCAGAGTTCTGAGGCAGCATTGCCTGGAGCTTCTACTTTCTGTTTTCCTCAAGCACAGTTAGAATGGTAATGGTATGAAGAACAATTATGTCACTTCTTTTCTTTCTCTTCTTTCTCTCTCTGTCTCTCCCTGTCTCTCTCTCTCCAAAATAATATGTTCTAGAAACCTGGATACAGTGAAATGCTGAACATGTTCCTCACTTTTCTGCACTTCTGCACAGTATTTTAAGATCAATAAAAAAAAAATCCATTGCAATATGCTTCTGCTTATCAATAGCTAAGAGCCAGCAGGTTGCTAACTCGCATCATTTACCCCATACGTGACACCTTGTATCACGTGAGGGATGATTTAATGTATCATACTGTTTTCACAAGCAACATTATCCTCACTTGTCAATAGCTAATCCACCTGCCCGAATTCAATATTGCACTATTTGCCTTTACGGTAGCTAGCTAGCTTCATCTTCAGATGTAACACCACAAGAAGACTGCACTAGGGCTCAACAGTCACTTATGTCTCTCTCTCTATGGCATGCCTGGGGAAATGAAAACGCATGTATGATGATGCTCGTGTTGCCACAGTAACGCTACATGAGTATATTAGTTCAAGCTCCACAAGGACTGCATCTACCAAATGGCCCTGGGCTTGCGTTTGAGTAAAGATAAGGGGCTTGATGAAAACATAACGAGCAACTACAAAGGGCATCCTTTGAATCTCTAATGTGGGAGGGGTGTACAGGTCTGTTGAAAATACCACCCCTCCCTACACCCCTCCCCCCCCCCTCCCTCCTTGCCTCCACATTATACAAACATCCTATTTCTCTTGTCGTATTTCAATATCTTCATCTCAGCTATTCAGCCTCTGGGACAAATGATACTGGTTATATCAACACGCCTTTGAATAGAGTAATGTGACTTAACCTAATTCCATGCTCATGGTGTTTAAAGGTTGTCCACGTGAATACTTTTAAATGAAAGACACAACTTCACACTTGACTACGATATGCTTGAACATGATTTCTGTGTTCCTTTGTGTGCAACATCCTTCAGTCAAAGAAATTGAAAAGGGTTCATGTCATTTATTTGTTATGAGGATCTTATCTCCACCATGTCCATTAGGCCATTGGTTTTAGCATACTTGTAAAATTAATACAAAGGGAACTGTGACAAAAAATATGCAGTGCTTGCACTACAATAAAAGATAATTCAAAAAGTTTTAAGCATGTTATTTTTTACTGCATCGAACTAAAAAGTATAAGCTATAATCATTTCTATCATTATCATCCTCATTATCATCATCATTGTCATCATCCTCATTATCATCAGCATTGTCATCATCATCACCATCACTATACTCTTCCTCGTCATAATATTACTTTGAAAATGTTGATCTATGATTTCTCTTTTAAAAATTCATATCAAGTCTTAAGCTATATTACACCTATTTCATCTTGCTCAAGCGTATGTACGGCCAGCTTCCAAAGTGATATTAGAAAGAACAATTACATGGGATTTGAAGGGTTAAACCATTTTGTTTCTGCTGCCTGCAATTTAGACATAATTCTTCCATGAATCATCTACAATTACTTTCTCAAAAGAAGCTCTCAAAATCACCACCCTGACAACTGCTTGCCGTATTTCTATCAGTTGCTATCAACATTCTAGGTCAGGAGGAAAGCCATTTTTATTTCTTGTATTCCACAGAGGCTTGATGAATGTAGACAGATATATTAGATTGCCTCAATACCCATGGATATATTCTGACCTCCCATTCATGATGTGTTCTGCAGATTGGAATACAATGTGTGTATGAATTGAACCCAACTGAAATAAATTGAAACAAAATGAATCGAATTGAGTTGCATTGCATTGAAATGAAATTAAATGAGTTGACATAGTATTGATCGCACTAAATAATCATTTTCCCCAACCCCAGGGCTGAATCACAGCAGAATTTACATCATCAAAAAATAAAAACATTGATATTGATAGCCAATAACAACCAAGATTAATGATTCATTGATCTTCATCTGAGAACTAATGATGCAATAGTGCAAAGGGGAGGGGAAGGGGAGGGAGGAAGAATGACGAAGATACAAAAGGGGGAAAGAAAATTTTTCAGCATAATAGGTGAGAGTATCAAATCAGTGTTAACTAAACATTCATGAAGTTATCACAAAGAAAAAGAATGTTGTTGTTGTTGTTGTACGATGGGACTGTATTGAATGGATAATGCTGTTTCTGCATCAGAAGGAGAATCTATTTTTTTATTTATTTATTTTTAAAAAAATATGGTGATGAAAAAACATGCTTTTAATCCCATTTGAATAACAAGTAAAATTCATTATACATGTATTTGATAATTTGCACTCAAGTACTTGTAGCTATACTATTTTGCTCATGCTGAATATCCCGGTATAAACACATTTTATTTCCTCTATCATCACCCTTTTGATTCCTATCAAAGTGATACAAACTCAATGTGCGGTTTCTTTTTTGACAACATCTAGAGCAATTGGAATTGAATCAGGGCTTTACAATTTGCATTTATCATCTTCCCCTCAAGAGACCACACAATATCAAACATATCATTTATAATGTACAAACACTGTGCCTGCTTGCCTTACTCTTAAAATATCGAGACCATCGTGTCATATGAAATAAAAACATTTATATTTTCTAAGCAATGATGAGAATGCTTTCGCATGAAAACTTGATTTGAGTAATTTTTCATCAGAATGCTTGGAAATAGGTGGTTCCTCCTCCAAAATCTTCACATTTGAAGGACTCGAAGGACTTGAAGGACGTCACCATGGCTACCGGAGACTGTAGTAAATCATGAATTGTAAATTGGTAGTTGAGTGCATCCTGGTTAGACCCCTTCAATATTGAATGACCTTCATTGTTTCCACCCAAACATTAGCTTTTATTTCAATTTGAAATACCCTTTTGAAGGAATTATCAACAACATATTCTTTTACTACATGTATAAAATAGCTGTGAGTAGCAAAGTGCAATATAGCTGTAGACAGTATGGCCTTGAACTTGAAGGCATTTAAAGGTACACTTGTTCAGGTGCATGAATTAAATTTATTATCAATCTACAGCAAAGATGGGTAACAGAGGAGGTTATAATAGGTCCTGTGTAATACCATTGATACAAAATAAAAATTGAAGGCCACAGAAAGAATGACATATAGCACAACAATCAAATCTATAATTCATAGAAAGAAAGAAAGAAAGAAAGAAGAGAATGGCGGAGAAGCGAAGAGGGGGAGAGAGAAGAACAGAAAGGATAGATAGACACAGGGAAGAGAGATGAGAGAGGGGGATAGAGAGTGGGTAAGAGGAAGAGAAAGAGAGGAAGAGAAAGAAAGAGCGGAAGAGGGATGAGGGGACAGGGAAGGGAGAGAGAGAGAGAGAGAGAGAGAGGGATGCATGCATAATGTGAAAGCACAGGAAAAGAAATAGATATATAGAGAGAAAATCAGGCTGGTACAGTTTAAATAAAGGAAATTAAATTAAGAAGAAATGAAAAAGCAACCGAACAAGAAGAAAGAAGAAGACAGAGAGAGAAAGAGAAGCATATTGATAGATGAACAAGAAGAGAAGGAAAGAAGAGGTAAGAAACAAGATGATATTTTAGAAGAAATAATGAAGACAGATCGATGCACATAAAGAATGGAATTAGACGGTTTACAGAAAAAGTATCACACTGGAAGCAAGAAAGGATAACAGACAATTGAAAGTCGGCGAAGAATTTAAGCAAAATAAATCTGGCTCACGCGTGAGGTACCAGCATACCTCGAAGGGTAAAAATGAACTTCAATCTACCTTTTATCAAAACAAAATTAATAAATTGGCCGAGTGAGGTGAAATCAAAAGAAAATAAATGGGCCAAGCATGTGTTTCTAATCACATATGTGTGTGATCGACTATGTGTGTGGCTTGATCTCTAGAAACATATACCATCACATATCTCATATTTTGATATGTGTGTTATAATACCATGCAATGAACCCTAGATGTGATACGCTGTTCTAGTTTTCGAGAATTAATAAGAATGAAAGGGTATAAGTACAAACCTGTCTATAAAGGTCTTTATAGGCATGTGGTCTTTATGTACAGGTTCCTTTAGTACATGTTTCAATGAGAAACCATTTTAAAGGGAAACAAAAAATGTGGTCTTTGTAGACAGGTGGTCACTAAAGCAGGTTTGACTGTAGTACTCTCATGTACTTTGGTATTACATAGTAAGTTCTTATTTGGTATGTCAGTTTAAGCAGAAGCTTTCACCCTGCTACAAATTCAACAGATCATAGACAGAAATTAACATGAAAAAAAAGGATATGCATGGTAAAGTAATAGGCTCTGATCTGAGGGTAAATAATCAAATGCTATTCAGGAAATATAAGAATCAGAATATAACAGATGTTGGATCATAATGTATGCTCACAAACATACATGTAACCAGGGATATTCTGAATTACAAGAACAAACAAATCAAGGAAAATATAATGATGTTTAAAGATACTATGTCCCTTTTGCAGCCAACATCAAATTCTGTAGAACTTTGCAGGAATTATGAATATGTCATGTATGTCCTATCTGTGAAATTTAAACGTTAGCAGTGTCCTAATATTCAAATTATGCAAGGAAACCCGTTTACTTGCTAGACTTCACTGTCAGACACTATTGAGTGACTGACTGGCTTTTTTCATCTTTGGTAATAACATACATAAAATGAGCTGTAAAGGGTACATGAGCATTTGTCTACATCAATAACCCACTTCTTGTAATGGCCAAAATTAAACTGATTGAATCTTTGCGCAGCATAAAACGTACGACCATTCGGTACAATGGTCTGAAAATCAGACTATTACTTACTGGCTCTATAGCTCCTAAGTCGATTCGACAACTAATAGTCGTTATTTTCCCACTTAAAGACATTTTCAAGCCCCTCCCTTTTTAGGGAAGTTCTAAATTAGTATTGTCTTTCAAATGCCGTTGGAATTTAACCTTTTCATTTTTTTGGCCTGCAAATGGGACAGAGTACCTTTAAGTTAACAACATGAAAGTGTTTCCCTGGTAGAGATAGCTGTCTATACATTATGGTTACTGTTCACAAACAGGAAGTCATGATTTACTACTTTCATATTCTCAAGTACTGGCACTGAAGTAGGACTTCACACGAGCCAATGAATCCAGTGATAACCTTGTGACTCATTTGCTATCTGTTGATAAAGATTAAAATGGCTCTTACACGATACAAACCGAGTCTGGAGCTTGACTTACCATCCTCGCATACTGAGCCGTGTGTTCCTAGAGGGCATAGACACATGGCTTGATCCGGTGACCTGCTGATACAAGCTCCACCATTGGTACAGACATGATGCTTGCATACACCTTCACTGCATTCACCTGGGTAGGGTCAAGATGTCAAGATGTTCCAATCAATGACAATTACAAACATAACACAAGTTACAATTGATATAAATCTCTAACCCTAGGGATGAGGTCATAGCAACTCCTACAATTTCTAAAGTTCACTGTCATCATTATATTCATCATCATACTGTCCCCTGACCTGACAATTAAGCCATGAGAGTGAGGTCGAAGGTCAATCCCAATCATTTCTATAGATCAATGCTATCTATAATCACCTTTAGTCTGTTTCTTTACCATGAAGACTGTTAAAAAGGTCAAAGGTCAATTGTTTTGTAAGGGTCAATGTTATTAACCACTCACCAACATTCTGTCCTCCAACCATGGAACCCTTGGGGTACCTTCTAAGATTCACATCCATGTTTGCAATGTTGCATGATGCTCTCAAGCGACAAAGGTCATTGTTACCTTGGGAATGAGGTCAAAGGTCAAAGGTCATTGTTACTAGCCACTCACCTACATTCTGTCCTCCAACCATGGAACCTTTGGGATAAGGCCTAAGATCCAAGTCCATGTTTGAAATGTCGATGCTCTCGATACATCCTTTGAAACCTTGGAACATGTGCTTGACCCTTAGACCATCACGGATCTCTGCAGTGGTGTTGAACCCTCCAACATAGAGGTCTCCCTTCAAAGTCACCATGGTATATGAACCCTATATAACATGTTGTCACAAAGGAAATAGAATTTGAAAAGTTACAAGGGTGGTATTTTACTTTTATTATTTATTTAGTTTGGTTTCATTAAAATAGGGTGATCTCTTCAGTTATCTAACATCTCTTTGAGAGAGCTCTGTGATGATGCACGCATGTCCATCTGAAGCAAAATTGATTTTAGAATTTTTTTTATTGCCATTGGTATAAACAAACAAACAAAAAAAAATATATTAATTACTACATACTGCATTCTTCAACTAAAAGATATTAAATACGCTCATACTATGTCTGAATTACAAGTAAGAACTACATAAAGAAACAAATTTTTCTGCTACTCGACAGGATAACTTGTACTTTTTACATCTCAATCTTACAATAATATCTCATGTTTTTATAACAGTGACTCACAGAGTTGCAGTGACCTTACACAGGAAATAGTCAGGTGTTTATTTAACTCCTACTCAGCTGCTCAAAACGGGAAACTGTGAATTTTAATTTTCCAATGTACTATCATTTGTCTAATTCATACTTTATAAAAACGTGACAGGTGAAACTAAAGGGGAGGTCACATCTATACATCAGTATTGTGGAACTTCAACAGTTCATCTGTTAAATGCCAGAAGGCAGAGCTGCCAACCTTGTGCGACCAAAAAAAGGAATCATGATGGCAAAAAAAAAAAGGATTTCAAGCAAAAAAAAGGAATTCATTAAAACAAAACTTACAACCACGCGCGACACACTTTCGATGCTTCTTTTTGAGAATATTTTTCTCTTCAAGTATTTTTTAACCTTAGTTTTCTATTGAATTTGTGATCAAAATAACATATTAGGGCAGTGGTTTGACGTGCGGTATGTAAAAAAAAAAAAAAAAAACGTAGTTTGTATTTAAAAAAACGTAATTTGGATTCAAAAACGGAATAATTCCGGGAAAAACGGAATGGTTGGCAGCTCTGAGAAGGGCATGAGCTCATGTGTGTGTGTATTGGGTTTTTACAGACGTGTATCAATCAGATATGATTATTTACGTCTGGGGACCGACCTTTAACGTCACCATCCGAAAGACGTGACTCAGTTTCGAACCTGTGTCCTCGGCTGAATCAGTTTGTAACTTCCACTGTTAGCTGGATTACAGGCGCAGGCCACAACGCCTAGTATGAGCTCATACTTTTACAGAAAGCTTTCATCCTTCTAGCTCTAAACAGACAAATTCTACGTGAAAATCTATCTACATGGCCTTCACATTGGATTAATTAATACTACCATTATAACTAGTGGCACATTGTCATATGTCATAAGCAAGGTTATTTTTCTGACAAAAATGACAATTTTGGAACCGCATAGGATATTTCACCTTCAACTTAAAAAGTACACTAACATTTCTGGGAAATGAAGGTACTCTGCTGCAAAATTTTAGAAACAAAACCTCATGAATAACAGCATGATGTTGAGTATACAAACAGTTTGTGCTATACATTGAGATACATGGATTTAGGTCTGTATAGGAGTTACATAGGAGTGCTTTCCACATCCATTGACTAGTAATTTTTGCAATCTATGAAGACTTCCTTTTCTTTCTAACAAGGTAATATCAGATATCTCAATTTTCTTGATGTTCTTAGAACACTTTAGTTGCCATGGTTATCCAGAAGTAGTAGAGGGAGTTATGATGACTTACCGGTGTGATACCCCTGACCATACGAGCATCGTCGAGTTGGAGCCAACCTTTACGTTGATCTCTACCAATCTTGAGAGTGTGCCATTTGTAGAGGGTCACAGAGGTCTGGCTGGTGATCACGGCTGCCCCCTGACCACAGTCAAACCTTCAAGAGAGGATGATAATTATATGAGAGTTATAGAAAAATGATAATTAATATTGCTCATATATGAAGAAGGAGAGGAAAAGAAGAGGGAGGAGAAGAAGAAGGAAAAACAAGAAGAACAAAAAAAGAACAAGAAAAACAAGGAGAACAAGAAAAAAGAAGAAGAAAAACAAGGAGAAGAAAAAAGAAGAAGAAAAACAAGGAGAAGAAGAAAAAAGAAGAAGAAGATGAAAAACAAGGAGAAGCAGAAAAGAACAAGAAGAACAAGAACAAGGAGAAGCAGAAAAAAGAAGAAGAAAAACAAGGAGAAGAAGAAAAAAGAAGAAGAAAAACAAGGAGAAGAAGAAAAAAGAAGAAGAAAACAAGGAGAAGAAGAAAAAAAGAAGAAGAAAAACAAGGAGAAGAAGAAAAAAGAAGAAGAAGAAGATGAAAAACAAGGAAAAGCAGAAAAAAGAATAAGAAGAACAGGAAAAACCAGAAGAACAAGAAGAAGAAAATATAATGATGGTGACAATGATTATAATGATGATGAATGATAAATTAATAAAGGCAATGATAAGGTACTACAGACAATGGTACTAATCATCTCGTTCAGAGCCAGAAGGGCATTGACTATGTGCAAGAGTACCGGTATATGAATTAATAATACCCTCCTTGCTCCAAACAGATGCCATGATGATGACATAGATAAAGACTGATCATCATGATGATATTGATAGTAATACCAATAACATCAACAATGACAATAATTATAGGTAAATATTAAAACGTAACATAAGTCATATCCATGGAGAAATAACACTTGTAGAAACAGGGGAGGGGTTAGTGAGAGAAAGAAAGAAAACAGATGGAGAGAGATGGAAAGAGAGAGAGAGAGAGAGAATTAGAGTGTGATAATGAGATGGATAGATAGAGTTTGGAGATGAAGAAAACATCAAATAAACGTGGAAGAGAATATTCTATTAGGTTAAAGAAAAGCAAGATTCCAAGAAACCCACTTACAGAAAATTCTGAAGATGCAGAGAAAAAAAATAGTCAATTCAATTTAAGTTTCTCACTTTCTCTAACCACCTTCACCAATCCAACACTTTTATGGTAGGCCGACAATGTAATAGAATCTCTTTACAAATTCGTACCGATTGATTGTATCGATTCACTTTGAGGTATCCAAGGCCAGTTTCAGAGTCATTTAGAGGGAAATATAAAAAGAAATCTGGCTAACCGTCCAGCTCTCCACAATTAAGACATCAAGCGTGAGGGGCACAATTTGTAAACACACTCCGGGCAATGCGGCTACTCTTTCCCCGAGTTCTACACGAATCGTCTGGGTTCAGACGTGCATGCAGCACGTGCATACCATCTTGGAGCCACATTTTATTGATCCGCTTCTCTGTTTGTCTTCCTTTCAAACCATCCCAGTGCTTGTTAGCAAAGATATTTCATCTTTACATACATGTATCTCTAAATGTGCGACTGAGGTTACACAAAATAATTGTTTTAATGGTGAATTTGTTTCATAAATCAAACAAAAGTTCTTAGTTTGCAACATAGATGTTATATATCAATCTATTGATTTATCTACCCATCTTCAAATTGCTAATCTTCTTCTATCTGTTTATAGCCAGAAGAGCATTAAGTTTGTGTAAAGTAATATGAGTTAATGCCCTTCTGGCTCCAAACAGAGATATTGGTAAAAAATCAAATTTTTATTGAAATATAAGAGAACTTTGCACTCTACCAAATGTTATGTAATTCCATTTAACCATTAATTGGCAAAAATTTTCAAATGAAATTTTGGACAAAATATAAATGATAAACATTATACCTCCAAACATCCTCACTAGCAGGTGTGATGTGATCTAGGACCCGTTTCACAAAGCCTTTTTTCAATGACAAATGACAAAAATCAGTGATAAATCTGCTGATAACCAATCAGAAGCAAGGATTTCAGTAGCTTATAACAAAAACTGTCATTTGTCACTGATGACAAGTTTTGTGAAACGCCCCCCAGATTACGTTTTAATGAAGCTCCTTTCCCCATAATTAATTTTATTTTGAATGTGCAACTAAACATATGATTTTGCATGGAAATAACTTAGTTTCCTCTTCTATTGCTTAAATAACTTTTACTTCTAAATTAAATTTAGCTTTTCATCTTGTTAAATGGCCACATATTACTGCAAGTTCTATGAATCAAAACAGAAGCTGGTCATTAAACTTTGTGGCTACTATCACCATGCAGCCTTTCATTCAAAGTCATTTACATTGAATTCATCCTGCTTCAGTTTATGCAAGGATGACAAAGCGAGCAATAAATCCCGGTAGTGGAGCCGCATCTTGTTTAGGTAGGCTTGTTACGAATGCATAAATCCAATTAAAGGACCGTTAATAGAGCGGCAGAGATTATATTGACACACGTACATGCCTATGTTATTAAACATTGTGTCCTAGTCCACTCTGCATGATGTCATCAATGTCCATACTCTACATAGAAGTCATAATGTACCCTAGCTGTCTGCATCTGTGTTGTTTCTTTATTCAATAACTAGGTTAACCTACATTTTATTTGTTTAGGGCCAGTTGAAAATTAACTAATAAACTTAACAAATGTATAATGGCTCATTTAAAGTTGCCCTTAAAAATATTAAACAAGGCAAAATTTGCATCATCAATTATTAATATCAAACTGAATAAAGAAAGAAAATTTATAGTCAATATCAAGGAGGGGGAACAGTTTGACCCAGAATGCAATAACTCAATCAGTCATGATACCAAGCGTTCAGAATTCAGAATAATAGAACTGGGACAATGAATGACCAAAAGCTGTATAACTGAATAAAAATGGGGATTAGTCATGATTTCTCTACAATGCCCGAAACAGCCACATACTTCTATATTATCACCCTTTTCCAATGCTATAGAAACATCTGTCAGACTTGCCCCAAACTTTGAAAAAAAAGGATAATCCTGAAAACCACAACACCCACACTACTACTGGACTTTGCATTTCTCTGATTCCTTTGTGGCTGAAGATACAAAGGATGGTATATATATATACATTTGACTTTACAGGACAGGACATAAATCCAAGCACCTCTATATCATATTGCAAAAAGAAATTGATGTCACTGTTGGGTATTGAGTCAGTGAATCCATGATTTATTTGGGCACCAGTATAATTACAATCCATTATGAAGGTACATCATCTTTCTTCATAAGTCAAGATACCACAATTTGACATCAATGGGTGTTAATACCAGGGATTATCATGAAGAATTGATTCAGATTATGATAGAATGGTAATGATAGATAACATTGGCCTAAGGTGGAATAGTTTGTTAACCTTGGCTATGGCATGGAGTGAAAATCTCTATAGAGGGGTAATAAAGACTCTTTGGAAGGGGTAAGAAAGGCTCTTTGGAGGGGTAATAAACCCAATCCACAAAAGATAAAGGTGACGCATCTATCATGAAGAAGCAGAACAGGTATACATTTCTTGCTAAAAGGCGTAAGGGAATGGGGGTGTCAAAGTAGGTAGCTTGTTACGTTCTATGTCTTTTCAGGAGCATACATGAAAATAATATATTCTCGTAATTGAACTATTCAGTCAAAGAGAATTTGAATATACTGTACATGTAAGATCAATTCATCATTTCAATTTTTTACAATTTGTTTCCTGGTCATGTTCGAATAAATGTCAGAAGACTTGAACCTTTCATTTTATATAAAAATATTTTTAGTTTGTTGTCTTGCTTGTACATGAAATCCTTACTAAGTGCAATGACAAATAACAGAAGATATTTTCTGTGATTCTCTCAGAAGGATTGACAAAACAAGATTATCCCCCAAAGGTCAACACAGCTTAGTAAGGATTTTCAAGCAATTTTAAAAATGGACAGAGTAAGTATAAACCATTGTCTAGAAAGAAAGCCTTTGCATAATTCATCACAAAAACAGAAAGAAAGATATTTGATCTGCAGGATTTTTGAAAGGGTGGCTTTTAAGCAGAAGCTCTTTGTAATACACAACAAGGAGATGATTCCAGTGTTATGAGAGAAAATAATCAGATGACATTGAGTGAAAATCTTCCTATTGTGAGAATTTAGGATATGAAAGATTATGATTGCTTTTTGGAGGCATAAGAATAGGATTAACTACCACGATGATATGAGAATGGTATTGATCTTGAGGCTAAAACCACAAAATAAAATTGGGTAGTACTATTAAAAGTCATTCTAGAGATGTACAGAATAAAGGGTTCCTTTGAAAAGGGGGTGTGATTGATCTTGTTCCTTTTAAATCCTCACATTTTTTTCTTAAAGCAAAGGTGAAAATGTGTTTTTCACAATTCGACAGATATAGTTTAACAAAGTTTACAGATCAATAATTTATTTCTACTTCACAACTAAGCCCCGACTGATGACTTGAAAGATCATTTATATAACATTAACAGATTGATAAATAGGTGAAAGTTTAACAAAGGAACATAGAAAGATTGAACTTGACAAAGGAAGCCTTAAAATTGAAGTTAAGAAGGCGGCTTTCGCAAAAGAAAATTCCATTCTTCACAAATCTTTAAACTAGCCGTGCCCCTCAAAAAATGATAAACTGTGATACTATAGACAAGCTTAAGATAACAAACATAATAGATGACTAACCTTAAGAATCAAATGACTAAAAAAAATGGGAACATAAATAACAAAGAAAATACTAAAAAGAAAAAAGGAACTACAAACATAATATGAACACAAGAAGCTGCATAGATAACACTAATACAGTGAAACCTGCTTAAGCAACCACATGTACATGCATAGACCACCTGTCTACAGTGACCACATTATTCTGTTTCATGTAAATATTGTTTCTCACTGCAAGGCCTGCTAAATGAACAAAAAAGTTGCTAACATTTACTCCAGCAAAAATCGCTTTGGGTCTTATATCGTGACAGCTATAAGATTACGGTGAGGGTTGCAATTGGGTTTTAACTTAGGTTAGGGTTAGTGTTAGGAATAGGCATAGTGCTGGTTCAGTAATACAGTTAGGAATTAATATTAATGGAAATATATGACACTGTAAATAAAGCAATCGTCTCAGGAACATATGTCATACAACCATATAAAGACTACCTGCTTACTAAGACCACTTTTCATGTCTCCCTTGAGCGGTTTTCAAGGTTTAGCTGTAACAGATTATCCATTTTAACAACTTTTAACAACAGTCCTTTAGAAGGAAATAAATAGGTTAATATACTGAACCTACCTGAAGACCACCTTTCCATCGACCAGACCGACAGCCATGTAATCCCCTTGACCATCCTCTTCCTGACTAGCAAACAATAGCCTCCCATTGATAGACTCTGGCTTGAAGGAGATGGTGATGTAGAAGGACTGGTAGAGCTTGGAGGTTGGTACCGGTATCGAGAGGTATGAGGTGCCATAGAAACGAGGGAAGCGGATGTTCACAGCTGTACAGGGAGATCGAGATGAAGAAAGTATGATAGTAAAGTGTGACACCAAGATGGACTATTAATGATCTGTTCTGAAAAGTGCAGTAGATAGACCTCTTGGAACATAGGCCCAAAATGTCATTCCCATTAGTATCTAAACACATAATGTACATGTATGTAGCGATAGAAATTATGATTAACCCTAAATACAGAATATTTTGACAGGGAATAACATCGTTCGACTCCCTACATGAATGTCAGTGACTTTATAAATGTGGTTTCTAACTGTTTTACGAAAAAATTAATCTGTCATCTTTACTTAGTGGCCTACGAAGATAACGAGTCCTAACTCAATCTGAGTAAGATGTCAAAGTACTCGGGTGGTTAAAATTGCAAAGATTTAATGCCAATAAAAAGCTTACGTTCATCTAGTACTAATACACAGCCAATTGATGTATTATTTAATTTAGCCACAGCAATTTTTTCCTCAGCCACTTTACCACACTAATTGTGAATAAGGATCTATATGCTTGAAGGTTTAATTCATATAAATAACCATTTTCAAACTTTAAATGTTTTTCTTCCTCATTACTCAAGATATTTGAACAATTGACCAAAACCTAATACGTGTAAAAGCAGACAATTATGAATGTGCAGTCACACACATTTGACTAAGTCATAACAAACCTTACAATACCATAAATTCATATTTATATTAATTTTTTTTTAAACATTATTTTCCTAATATTATACCCCCTTAATATTTCAGGGAAGTTGCATACAGTGCTACTGCTACATTTTAAGCTCAATCTCATTTACTTATACATGACATACATTATTTGATGTTTTAAAAGGCAAAAGCTATAGTTCGATGACATCTAGAAAGGCAACGTATGCGAGCAAAGGAAGCTAATAATACAGGTCCTTATTACTTTGGCTTCATCTGCCTTCAAAGCCAGTAAATTGATAGGAATTACCTCACAGACGAAAAGTAATCACTCCCTTGATGAAATTCATTTTTGTGTTTAGTTTGTGGCAATCAAATTTGCTAGACCCTCCCATCGTCATCGTAATAAATGAGGAAGAAATGAGAAAACAAAAATGCTTCTTCAAATTTCATTATCAGCTTGATAGCATTGGCAATTTGACCAGATCTATTCAGAATGTGGATGCCATAATAAATGTGATCTCCTCCTCTGAACCATAAAAAAGATGGACATTGGAATTGCACATAAAATGTTTTTCAATTTAGTGATATAGTCATTTGGACTTTTCAAATGCATTAAATAGCAGCATTATATTTTCTTTGGAAATGGGATTAGTTACCTAGGGTGGCATTTTGAAAATTATTTTATCTTTATCGTAGATATAGTCCAAGCTATCCTGTGCCATATACGTAATACTGACCACATCTAAGTAACTAGTACATCTGATTATTGTATGAGGTTTATATAGCCCTACTAGAGTTGAGATCAGACAAAATATAAGTGAAATGACATGTCTATTTATGTTCAGAACTCCACTTGATAATGTATGGAACCCCAAATAGCCAAATGCCTCAGACTTCATTGCCCTTTAGTGATTTTATTGTCATAACAAACTGTAAATTGCAAATTTTGCTGGTGTTTGCGTACATGTCTACCAATTAAAGATAAGCTTGAGTTCTGGTAATGATAGAAATAAATTCTTACAGAATCCAACAAAACTTACACTGAATGTTCAAGATTACAAATAAATGACATGTGCCAAATGATTTTGGTAGAATAAGTATAATGGCTGAGTAATGAGCATAGAAAGATAAGGAAATCAAGGTAAGAAGGCCAGACACAGGTGAATGAGAGTTGTGGTTTTTATTGAAGATGATTTCCAGCAAGTTTTTGTGAGTTTGTTTTAATTTTACTGGTTCAAACAATCAATCTACTGCAGGATAAACAATCCAGAATGAATTATAGCCATGTTCTCTCAACATACGATTCCCATACCTGAGCTCAAGATTAGCTTTAAGTTGCTGTCTAACACTTATTAAAGTTGCCACCATGGCACAGTCCATTGACCAACAGAGAGCTTAAGGTTAAGATTTCTTTTAGTAAATATCCCTCTCTAAAACAAAGATGAAATAAGTTATCAGAATATGAACTCTGGCATCAACACCCATCTGCTTCCCTCCTCCAACACACACACATACAGGAATACTGTTCTCTCTGATTCTTTCTATACAGTAGAGAAGAAAGAAATCAATATGATTCAGTAAATGCTACATAAAAAGCAATTATATTTCTCCTGTAAGTAAATTAATTGCACAAGAGGGAACGAGAATGATATGGCAAACATGTAAACATATCGTCTATAAACGTATCCTATTCTGTGCCAGAGTTCTCTCTCTCTCTCTCTCTCTCTCTCTCTCTCTCTTTATCCCTCTACATTACGTGGACAAATAACGCCAAAGTTTGTTTTTCAATTATCATCTCTTCCTCGTCGGCGGATACGTGCTTTCTCTCTAAATTGGCCTCCTGTGGTAGACAGATGATCTGGTGTGGATGATGCCTAGTCTTTTTAGAAAGACCATTTCAGTATTTGATTTTTGGAAGTTGTTTGAGCTCACTGCAGAAAGAATGCATCATTGCCACAAGGACATTGAGATAGGCAGTGAGAAATTAGGAATATTGAGCCCTAAATATCCATTCACAAGTGTTGACTAATATCAACTTTTTTTTTAAATCGCACATCGTTACAATTTTCATTCATGTTGATTGCATTTATTTTTGATTTTCTATATTTCTAAATCTTCCTTCTTCTTTCTGCTTCTCTCCTCTCTCTCTCTCTCCATACATATATATATATATATATATATATATATATACACACACACATACGGACATACCTTTTCTTTCGCTCTACCTCTCTATCTCCTCTTCTTCTCTTCATCTTTCTCTCATTCTTTCCAACTCCTTAATTGCTCCTCTCTCTCTCTTTCTTTCTTTCTAAATCTATCTCATTGTTAAATTACTGTAAGACATCCACAATTTAGTCACAAGCACTCTAAAAGCATCAGGTAGAAACGTCACAATTTGAGACACTACTCAACATCTTTTTGCATCCCACCATCATTCCCTGATCCTAATGCAAAAAGCTTCCCTTTCTACTGTGGTGGCGAATACGAGATTGAGCTCCAAGACTAGGAAAGGTCGGCATATAGAGATAGAGAGCATGTTAAGTGAGAAGTTGATGGAAGGAGGGATGAACTAAATAATCTGGGTTTTAATATTGATCTGTGAGTGGGGATGAACGTAATGGACTACCCATGGCAAGGTAGGATTACAGACGTTCCATGCAGTCCATAACACACACAGAAGGAGAAAATGAAAAAAATTTCATGATATCCCCTTTATTAATGCTTGTGCACTTTTAGGCAAGAATATTGATAAAAACACTCTTTATACACCTTTCCCTGAACATGTTTGCAAAGGCAGCACTTAGCGCCACTTTGTTTGAAATGCATCATCCAACTGTTCTTGATCACCGATCTATAATCATTGTAAATCTGCTTTCAGAAAAGTTTGAATATGTTTGATGAGGATAAATCCCATGTGTAACGTTTTTTAACAATATTTGCCTTACATATCTTTGGCCTCGCATCTAGTGCATCGCCATAATTTATATGTGACAGTTCTATTTTTCATATATCCCTTGGGGTTATAGTTACAGTTATTTATATGATTGTTTTTCAAGCTACACGAATACACACAGCCAAAAGTGGCTCACGACATCTTCAAACAAACTTTCAAAAATGCCATTGGCCTGGGTGCATGAAAATAGATACTATGAACTTGTGACATATAGATTTTTCACCTATAACCACAAGTGACTTCTCTTTTGTAGAAGGTCTCCTGAAGTTAAGTAGAAGAGGACGGATAAATGAAGAGTATCAGACAATGTCAGATTAGCAATTGAAATACGAGGATTTGGGGAATGGAAGGAGTTATCTAGAGTCTGAATTGAAGGGGATGGGAATGGCCATTAAGGAGGTACATTGTACCCTTTCATGTACCGAGCTATAAATCACTGCTTTCATTGTATACAAACAAGGGGCTAAGTGATCTAGAAATATCAAACATCATAAATCATCACTGTCCCTATTTGCCATAAACAATAGATATTCTGCTGACTTCTTGCTCTTTAGATACCCTGCTTAGTCAGGTAATATAAGAGCAATTGAGATCCAAAGGGGGTGAATCACAATTTAAGAGGGGCTTTTCTGCACCCCTGATATCCATTTTGGAGTGTTATTAACCCTTACAGTGTCATCAAGTTTAGAAACAAGTATCATACATAGGATTCCATGGAGTGAGTTTTAATCCTCCTTCTTTTTGTAAATGGTTAGTTCTCTGCAAAATATTTCTTTGTATCAACCATCATAATCATAAACCTGATTTGCATTTCACAAAAAAAGAACAGGCATTTTTATACCGCATTATTTTTACTTTCAAGCTTGGATCGAGGTTTAACCCCCTAAAGCATTTAAAGGATTAATCCTTATCTGTCAAAGATTACTAAAGCCAACTGCTATATTCACATTCACCCTGTGTAACAGATTATGAAACAGTCTACTCAGGCTACAACATTGAGAAAGATTGTATGAAAGAAAAAGCATTGTAAAACATGACTCAGCAGTCATGCATATTTAATACATTTCTCAAGCATATTGGATGCAGTACTCCACAATGCTTCAAAGTCCATGTTTGGCTCACAAATTCCCAGCAGAATTAAACCTAACACTTGAAGTAACATTGATGATGCAAAAGGCCTCTTAAATGATGATGGCGGTTCAGTACATTTTAAACTAAGGTTGATGAAGTCAAAGGCCTCTTAAAGTGACTCGGTAACATTGTTGAAGGTTGATGAAAAAAATGCATAATTTTGGTATAAAATGTTACTTATTATATTCCTTCTACTGTACTAACCCTCTGACATGCAAAAATTCCTGAAAAAATTCTCAAACCACAAAGATATCTATGGGTTTTTTTTAAAGGCGTCACTGGTCAACACCCTCTAACAGTGATTAACAGTAAATTCTCCCAACTATTTTTGAATTTTCCCAACCGTTTTTCCATGAAAAAAGACATAAAACGGGCTATTAAAAATCTTACAACACTTAAATGTCTGGAATGGTATATAGAGCCAATTTATTGCTTTGTGACGATTTACATTCACCTAAAATGTAATTAAATTGTAATAATATAGTTGGGAGAATTAAGGAATCGATCAGATCAGATCAGTTTTTCCCAATTTGTATCATTAATAATGGTCTGTTTTCACTCAAATTTTCAGATTATCTTTAATTGTACATCTAGCATTGAAGTCACTACCTTTGGATCACTTTCTCTCATCTGAACAATGTTACCAAGTCCCTTTAAATGATGATGGAGGTTCAGTACATCTAAATGATTCCGTATCTAGTATATAGAGAGCTAAAATAGTCCCCCCACAAGTTGAGTACCTCTACGTGACCAATATGTAAAAAGCAAATTCCGATCCACATCAATGAAATCATTCACAGTAATTTGAGATCAATGAATAAATACAACACTCAGAATGATTTCTTGTCACACTTGCATGCTGCATGCCATAAGCCAGCGCCAGTGAGAAAATTGGGATCATGTTCATAGAGTATAGGGCATTTTAAAAGGTTACCATCTCATTAGTACCTTTCTGATTTAATGGGTTAATATTCCCCTGGAGTGCACACATGATAGCCAGGTATCATATTTCATTTCATTTCATAAATGAGGCCTCCATCTTGGAATGTATGACTGTCAGGGCACCGTCTCTTTTATTCCTTTTGCAATACCTGGAGAATGTGGATTGTCATGTGCCCGGCAAAAGGGTGTAAATACCATTTTTCTTCTAATTTTTTTAAAAATTTTTAATTGCTCATGCAATATAAGCTCTCACTTAGATGGTGTTAAGACTGAATTGTTTCATTTCATTTCATAAATGAGACCTCCATCTTGGAATGTATGACCGTCAGGGCACCATCTCTTTTCTTCTATGCAATACCTGGAGAAGGTGGATTGTCATATGCCCGGCAAAAGGGTGCAAATACAATTTTCCATCAAATGTCTAAACTTTTTAATTTCATTTGCTCAAGTAATAAGCTATCGCTTTTCTCATTTAGACGATGTAAAGACTGAAATGTGTCATGTGTTATAGTGCTTAAGAGACTTCGGTGGAATGCGCTTTATAAGCACCGTTTTTATTATTATTATTATTATTATTATGTGGATTTAGTGGGGGGGGGGACTTTCACAAAATTTGGAATATTCATTTTTACAAAATGTCCTTCCCTTGTTCATGTATCCATTGTGTGTCCTTTTGCTGCGCATACAGGATGTGTTGAACTATATTAACCTTTCAGATTTAGTGCAATGGTTGGTGGGTACATGTAAATTTGTCCCCAAGGATCGAGCTTTGGCTTTTACCAAACCACTTTATTCTATTTCACATGGAGGTGCCAATGATGGATATGGGATACATGAATTTCAATATCTGTCGCCTCATAAAATTTTTTAATGGCATGTGCAAAATTGGTCCAAAATTAAATTTGGAGCAAGAAATCCAACATACATGTACCAAACACATGTCAGAATATTACAAAAGGGATAACAATTTTTAATTCTAAAAGGCACTTTTCTTTTGCATATTCTATTTGCCAAAACTGAAGCAGGGGGGATTCAAAACAATGGCAATGTTGTCAATTCCCATCATTATAAGAATAGATTAATGCATAATTCAAAATGAAAAGATGCTTCACAAAGGAAAGTAAGACATTTCCTTTCTCAAGCATTGGTAGTTAAAATCAGAGAGAAAGATAGATTTGCATCAATTTCATTGCACCAATTTCAACCATGCTCACTTTGAGCTGTAGGATTAGTGACCTAGTTGTGCACATAATAACCATTGCAATGAAACTAAAAATACCCATCTCTTTTCTGCAAACCCTTGTGGTATTAAGTCCTGCGGTGGAAAGGATTTTGCTTCTAAATTGACAATTTGCCAGTTTATTCAATTAGGATTTACCTCTCCATACCCCTCAAAATGACAGTTTGTTAGGAATTCTTTTGTATCATAATTCAATTTGATAATCAGAAGAATGAACAAATAAAATCAAATTTCTGTGATTAATCATTAAATGTGTTATTTCACTTCTTATTATTGAAAACAAGTCCACTGTTCTTTAAGTGTATATCATCATGAACACTGCAAATGCTACAAACCTCAATCTTTAACCCCTTGGATTCTGCCCTTATGTATACACTAAATACTAAATACCCAGAGATGCCAACCTTCATCAACAAAAAAAAGTATAATTAAAAGGAAAAAACAGTATTTTTTTACCAAAAACAGTATTTTTGAAAAAACCCTAACATATCGCCCAATCGGTGGTAAAACGTATACATACCTAGATCGGAGCGCGACGTGCATGTAGTACACATGGGTTGTTTGCAACGAGCATAGTTTGGGCCCTGTATCACCGTACTGCGTGCATCGTTTGAAGACATAGGTGCATAATACATATACAACACAAAGCCCATAATCGGAAATTAAGAAAAATGTTGATAAAAATTTATTTAAAAAAAAAAAAACGTAACAAAACATACAAAAAACGTACTGCCGTATTCATAGCAAAAAAACGGAACAGTTGGCATCTCTGAGTACCCAAAGAGACGAGTATTGTATAAAAAACATATAGTATCGAATGGGTTAAGAAAGATTTCAATTATACCATCTGAACCAACTTACGACCTGTCCTGTTCAGAGTCAGAAGGGTGATATTTCTGTGCTGAACTACATGTATATAAGGTAATGTCTTTCTGACTACAAACAGACAGGTTCTATCTGAATATTTGACATATTCTGTCTCTGAACTGACGTCTAAGGAAAGAGAAATGCTCTGATTTAGGCCAAATTTACGATGGTATAAAGATACTAGCCTGCAGACATGCTTAACCTCAGGTGACCATTACAAACACATGTTGGTTACTAGACCTTATAATTATGGAAATAATCTTCCATCACTCAACTGCTCTCTTCCATTCCATCTCCGACTCTTACTCTCATCCACTGTCTCTCCATCTCTCTTTCTCTTTTTCCCCCACTTTTTTTTTACTGCAATGTTACTCTCCCTCTCTGTTTCTTATACTATCTCTCTGTAACCCATAAACTTTCTGTCTCTTTCTCTCCCAACTAGTTTCAATTTTTACAATCATTGCTTTTGTTCATTCCTACCCTTCCATAATACCATCTCAATCCAGTGATTCAAGACATATCACATGCATACTGTAATTACTGTTCCATTCTTGAATATTAGAACACATTTGTAACAGGTTAAGATAGCAAATACATTTCTCTTTTAACCTCCATTCCTTACTATCATTTTATCTATCATTTCTCATTGGCATTATTGATTTGTTCTTCTCTTCTTCTTTTATATCTTGATTAAAGCACCATTATTTATCCTTACTTTCTTATACCTAATTCATGATTTTATTCTCTCTTTAGACAATATTCAACATTTTGAACATATTCTTTTAAATTATTCTTTGAAACACTTCATAACAACTCCACTCTACAGAAATCATCTCCCAACGTAGTCCTTCAAACCCCCTTTTCTTGCTTTACCTGTCTTACTTTCTCCCTATATTCTCATTTTAAATTTCTCTCTCTATCCATCTCACTCTACGTCTCAATCACTATCTCCGTCTTTCTCTCTCTCCCTCTCTCTCTAGCTCATCATCTTCATCATTTTCCTGAACTAACGTGATCATTGAATTTGCTTCCAAAATGGCATTCTTGTAATAGAGCTGAGGCGATGACAAGCTGGTAAATTCTCACTAACAATATTGATTTTTCAGACTAACCCAATTTGGCGGAGTTTCACCGAGTATAAAGTTCTCTGCCTATCATAAGCCAATGTGATGATGCTATGCTGATGTACTGTAGCAGAAGCGAGTAGATTTAATTTTGAATGATAATAATTCTATCATGTAACTAATATGACTTAAATATAGGAGGTATGACTAGTGATAAAATAAGAACATTAGGTACAAAAGTTCACAAATGAAGCTCATTTTCTTGAATTTGTATTACATTGTATGCCTAGCACAAGGGCACATTGGCAGGGAAATTTTCTCTGCACTGACATATTGAAAAAGTTTCCTTGCTGAACACCCTTCTGCCACCCACATAACGATTAGCTAAAGTTAATATCCTTCTACCGCGCACATAAATTAGCCTAAAAGGGCTTTGGCATGATGTATGTCTATTTTTTCCCCAAAAAATTCATTCCTACATGCTAGCTTAAATCACATATCTCAAAAATCTGTTTGATGGCTAAACACTTTATCTAAACTCATGACCAGCAAATGACTGGGGGAAAAAATTATTGATGCATTCCAGAGAAATGAGAATAATTATTGCTGTTTTTAATATCCCCATTTCTTTGATGACTGTTCGAAATGATATATCTATCTAATGGCACAGTTGAGGTTAGTAGTGTTCATTAGGCAGCAAATCACCCAAAGCTGACTTTCATAGCCACACATTTATTTCATATATTCTCTAGTTGGAGCCAGAAGGGCATTAACTCTTTGTACAGATGACATATTGATACAATAAATCTCTGCCATCATACATCCCCAATAAAAAGTGATGATTTGGACAAGTAATGATTACGGTAGTCAAAGAGGGATAGCAAATCAATGGATAAAAGTATGATACACCTGCCATGAAACATTTTCATTTTATCAAGGCCAGTTAAATCAAGCATTCTAATGTTCCTCTGACCTGTAATGTAATCAATGTAGTGGAAGGCAGAAAATAATGTGTCAACATCTAATCTCCTGTAGAGCTCACACTTTATCCTGTTAACCCGTGAAAAATCTGTTTGGAATACCTTGACACCAACTACTAGCACGTTCAGACTAAAGAAATATAAAGATCATGGTATAGCGAAAGGGGTGTGCAGACTGGATGACAATAATGTAATAAAAAACATCTAAACGAACTAGTTTTGAAGAGGTTAGTTAACATTTCAGCTGGCCAATCATCAATGCATGCTCATGATAAGCCCTGCCCACTTATAAATTTTCATACGATACGACGTTCAGCAGGAACCTGATTCTTTTTTTAGTTTTTCGTTTAAAACAATGCTCAAACGTGTATTTCACTGTATGACGTTTCATTACATGATGTTCAGACGGGAAATGGATAACTACTTGACGTATAGCTCTGTGATTCTCGTTTAGCGATATGATGAATTAAGGTAGTCTGAATGGGGCAAGTGTTTCTCTTTGTAGGTCAGGATCGAGGATGAAAGTGCAGTAACATGGCTCATCCTCTATGCATCATTAACCTCCTGTGTAGAGAATTGACATGGGCCTATTCTCACGGGTTTCCGTGGCGATGGGGCAAACTTGAAGATGGTGGAAATGAAATTAAGTCAGTCACTTTGGAAGCAGGTGTTTGTGTTTTTCAACCATAAATAGGTCCCCATTGTTTGGAGCAAGAAGGAGACTATGTCTACAAAATACCTATCAATGGAATGTCCTTTCATCTCTCAACCAGCAAATCTGGAATCAATTTCTTTCTGGTTAGATAATGTAGCGACCTAGCAGATGAAACTTTTGCCGCTGTTTTTTGATCTTCACTTGGCCACTCTCTAATTCTCTAAAACTCTATTTTGATATTCATCTTAGTATAAAGAAAATGTTCAAGAGAATATTATCTTAAATGTAAGGAAGAAGAAAAAAAAATTCCCAACAAAGTTTGTACATGTATGCCAAAATAACTCAATTGGAAAGTTTTTAGACTCATTTAAGAATATGTCTACAAGTGATTTCTCAGGAAAATGGTAATTGGTCCTTGCTATCGTTTTTTCCTCTCTGTTAGACACTACATTGCATTACATTTTTAAAATAAGAATTGATAGTGTCCTTAAAACCTGAGAAAATGATAACCATGTGGTTTCCTATTCCAAAGCACTTTTAGTGGCTAAAAGCTATTTTTATATATGCCACAGCGCTAATACTCTTCCCTGTATCTTCTCTTAATGTACATTAAAATAAAGGCTCCATTGCAATATTTCAAGCTTTTTAATATTGCACAAACAGATGGAAAATTAATAACTATCATGACCCTAAGACACAAAAGGTATATGCATCAAGCCTGTCGCCTTGGATCAGGTACCGGTAGTCACCTTTTTATTCTTAATAAGAAGTTTGATCTATACTTTATGGTTGGTAAACAGAAAGATGCTTCATAAGAAATATCAATCCGGTCAGGGTTTATTTGAGACAAAATCCACCCATGGCTTTCTAATTAACAAAGGTCAAATCCTTAGCTTTGATGATGGAGAAATATTCATTAGTTCACTTGCTGACCTCAGGATTATGGTTCAAAAAAAGAAGTTTGCATTACAAGCCTGTTTTTCTTCTCTCATCCTATTATGGGGGGAGCAAGTATAACTCTCATATCCATATCATCATCAAAATTTCCTATCGTTTGTTTGGAGCCAGAAGGGCATTAACTCATATACCTTTACAAAGATAGCGTCCTTCTGGCTCTGAACAGATGATATGAAACCAACCAACCCAACTAAGTCACCAATATCTGCAATGGTCAGCTATGAAACCTTCATGCAAAAGCTTCCTAAAATAGCTGACCTCGGTCGGGATTATGGTTTCAAAAAACAATTTTGGATACTGAAGCCGTATTTCCACATCGTCTACTGAAAGCTAGATGGTGATTAGCTCAAATAATTGTACAGGGATTATGACTGTACAGCCTTCTGACTCTCACAACACATGTGGTATCTACTGAAGATATGAACTGACTATACACATGGACAAAATTCTTTTGAGTTTCACAATGAAAAAGCATTGTGGGTTCTTAATCAAGTAGTAGATAGCTATATACCTTACTTTTACCTAGCAACAGGAGAGAGAGGGGTGATATGGGAACTGCCTCAAATGGTGTACAGTAGGCCAGTTTTCATGAATATGATATATTAATAGGTTCCACTTTTATATACATTGTCTCCAGAAGCCGCTAGTTCATACTGCAGAGTGTGTAGACACTGACCCTGTGTTCAGACGACCGACATTCATCATATAGTCAAGTTATTCGATTTTCCTAGTCTGATAGTCGTATAAAGAAATGCGGCATAATGAAATGTCATATAGCGAAACGCCCGTTTGAGCATCGTTTTCGAACGAAAACTCAATAAGAAATCAAGGTCCCACTCTATTCTGAATGTCTATTGTACTAAAATCGTATAGTTAAGCAGGACTTATCGCGAGTGTGCACTAATGATTGGCCGGCTGTCATGTCACCTGACCTCGTCAAACTTAGTTTGTTTATGTGATGTTGTTTTCTAGTCTGTATGCTCCTCTGTCATGCCATGATTCTTTAAACAATGTTTCTGTATATGAGATTTGTATAAATTTCCTTTAGTCTGGCCATGTGATATTATCTTTGGTAAACCGGAAAACTGATGGGGTGACCGATATAGAAGACCAGAATTTGCTGTCACTACAACCATAAACACTATTCATCACCTAGAGGTAAACAAATCCATTTCCGTTTCAAAGGAATGTTTCAAGAAGAGGAGTATCAAAGTAAACTACACCCTCTCACCCACTGATAGAAGCTGCGTTTACACTGCAAGCAAAAAACGTAGGTCTTTCTCACATTACGATGTTTCATCAGAAGTTGCTAGGCTACTACATGTACCTATAAACACGACAAAAAACCCAAATCGAATAACCCATCTCTGGAGTGAGTTTTTTTTTAACACCGGCCAAAACTCCACCAGTTTTTGCAGTGTAAATGCTTGGGCTAAAAACACTGGTTTTGGGGTCACGTGACTCTCCTGTGCTAACGCATGCAGGGCAGCAATGAGTGGTGCATGTGTACAACTCACACACACAAAACAGAATAAGCAAACACCAATGGTTTTTATGGGTTTATTACAGTAGTCTAAGTGGTAGTTCAAATAACGATGGTTTTTCAAATTGGTTTGTTTGCAATGTAAATGGGTCTATTGAGAGACTTTCAAGTTCTACATAGTTATAGCACCTAACATAGTAGCAAAGAGGAAAAGGAAGAAAAAAACTATCACCATTTTTATCACTCGATTTGTATCACTGGACAATGTAAAGAAAGGACATTGGCTTTATTACACAAGTGCATTATCAGGGTTTGTTATTTTTAACAGAGAGAATTCAAATGAAATTTAACCAAATAAACGATTTAAAGAAAAGAGTTGTTTTCAAAAAGCAAGATTCAACTAGCATTAAACAGATTGTAATTGAACAGAAGATGAGCTTTAAGAAGAGAAAATTAATAAAACCTGGAGGTGTGAAGAACTTGCAAAGTACTATTAATTCTCAAATACCAGCTCTATTGTTTTCAATAATCTTTTTTGAATAAGTGCACACCCATTTGAACCTAGAGAGATATAACTTGGATGAACCCAAGTATGCATTACAACCCTTATGAGTCTCTTTTCCCATCTCCTATTCAGCTCTTGTAGCTGATCTGGCATCATCTCTTGGAACAAGAGCCCTTGATGGGAAGCTGGAACATGTAAGGTTACGAGAAAAAAATAAAGAAACAGTGAATTTTTTGCCAGGATTAAATATCCTACTCCAAGGTTCCATTGCATCCAGTTTCATAGAAGCCAGCCGCAACATCGGACTTGAGAACATCATACTCTAGAACATCTCCAACTCCACCTTACAAAAGAACTACATTCCATTCCCGCTTCATTTTTCGATTTCCTGCAGTTTCCTCCCATTGATTCTCCATCCCAGGTTGCCGTGGTAACGGATAATGCTACGTGCCATGAATGGTGAAAAAAACTGCAGAAAACGGTGATCAAATTTGTGTAATGGTGCGGAGATTGAATGTGTTGGTGGCCCGTCATAGTCTGCATGCCTTTTTAATTTGAGATCAATCATCTGAAACTGATAGAGGTGAAAAATAGTCTCCTTCAAAATAAGAGGAAAGTGGGTCATCTTGAAAAAAACAGGTTCCCTCTTCAAAGGAATACTTCTTATATACAACTTGTGGAAATTGTCATGAAAACATCAATATCTATTCTATAGTTTGATTATACATTTATGTCTAATAAAACAGCTCACTTTATACATCTAATTTTTACTCTTTCATTCAGTTACCTTGCTTCATTTTCTCTTCTATAACAGTCATGTAACCTTGAATCTGCTTTTATTTCTTTTCTACATGTTATCTTATTCCAAAGTTTAACTGCTTGGAGTTCTTTCTTCCACTGGCTTGCTTATTTTCCTCTTTGCTTGAAATAATTTTTTTTTAAAGTGCTATCAATCTAGTTATACTATTCCAAGCCACAAATTTCTATTACAAACAAAATGAAATAGATACCATAAGAATAGCCAGGAATTGATCTTCATACATTAGCTTGCATTACAACATTGTTTTAGGAGAAGATGAAAACATTGCCATTACCATGGATTATAAAGCTCATTGTTCGTTCCCTCTTTCTCTCTATATCTATCTGTTCTTCCACTCTCTTTCCCCCATTTCACCTCATTTTTCTAATCTCCTCCTTCTATACCCATGCCGGCAATAAGCCTCCCGCTGCTTTGGCATAATAGTCCTCTTTCCAATCTATATGGTAATCTCTTCCTGATCACTTCACTCAAACATGCATGATTCAAACTTGCAAATTAACTTGCTGATCAACCACTGGAACCCATCTCTAAAGCTCCAAACTTTCATAGTTAATAGATAGATTGGATATGCATGTGTTCCTGTACCCTTAAGCAAGCAAGTGTAACATATTGTTAGGACTCATAAATTCAGATGTTCCTTTCCCTAGGATATCAATATTGAAGCTGGTATGATTCTGCTTAAATGTACAATGTTGCCCATAAAGCTGGAGTAAATTTGTCTTACTTCTTTTCATAAACTGATTGTGACCATAATATATGATTTATTCTTGATAGATAAAGTTTATGTCTTCTCAGAACTTCATTGATCAAGCTTTATGACTCGATATATTGATCAAAAAAGTTCTGAGGCGATATATATATATATATATCTATCAAGAATAAATCGTGTTGTCACAATCGGTTCGTAAAAATAGGTAAGAAAAATTTACTTCGGCTTTATGGGCTTCAGTGTAGTACTGTAGCAATTTAAAGTAATTGAACTAACCATTTGAATAATACAGAGCCTAAGATAACATGAGATTTTTTTTTTCTGAACAAAAAAAAAAAGAAGTATTTTTTAAAGGTAATTGTCAACCAGTGAAGAACAATTTTTGTCCATGTGTCATTACTAATGTGAACAGATGCCTTTAAAGAAACTTTCTGGAGGCAGCAGGTATCGTTAACATCGTCTTGGAGACACAATTATACAACTTGAAATCACAAATGAGACTCATCAACAAGTACTGGGAGGGGGGGGGTCATCCTTAGGGTTTATGATCAATATAAAAATCTCATGTTACCGATCAGACAGCTATTCTACATGTATCAGCACATCGAGTTTCAGAACAGATCAGACAGCTATTCTACATGTATCAGCACATTCAGAACATAGGTACACATAAGTAGCATTCTTTACAAATGGAATGTGCTAGTATCACTGTATTTTGCTAAGAGTATTGAAATTTCTTGTAAGTTTATATTTTGTTAGATAATTAGATGACTTTGAAGGATTTTTTGAAAACTCATTAAGGTTTTATGCAATAAATTATTATAAGACAAAAAAGGGTAAACGTCTACCCATTCTGGTGATAAAGCAAACATTATCCTGCAGATAATTATTCCTGCAATGCATATCCAGCCCTCTCTCTTTATCCTCCATGTTCCTCTCCTCCGTCTCCCTCTCTCTATCTCTCTCTCTTTCTTTCTCTCTCCCTCTCTCTTTCCCTCCCTCCCACTCGCTCCCCCTCCATTTCTCCCTCCCTCCATCTCACTCCCTCCCACTCTGGGCTGTAGCGGAAGGGCAAGCTTGAAATGGCGTCTTCCATCACATCGTTTCCATAAAACGTCACACTCTAGAGAAACAATGGTATCCCCCTCCAGGCTGTGATGCAACCCTCGTCTTCCGTTTTCCTGGAGGAACGCTCTTTCTCCCGACATACACGTATCGTCCATCAGATTGTTTTTATAGGCCTCTTACAAGAAGCCTCCGCCTTGGGGTGTCACGTATGTAGGTTATTTATTTCTGGCGAGTGTGACATTTTATTTAGCCAAATTAACTTGTCATATTGACTACAATTATGAGATGGAATGCAGACGTGGTTTGGGCATTAGAATGTTTGTAGCTCAAAGGCAGACTCTGTAATTTAGCATCATCTTCTTTGCATTACACAGCTTGTACTTCTCTCTCAATGGTGCACTATTCAACATTTTTAAACAATCATACAACTCGCGAGAGATGGTTTGCATAAGTAGCAAGACTTTGATCATGAGCATTCAGAACACCTAATTGATTTAAAAACCTCTAATGTAATGTTGTCAACTTGAGGAGAAGATTTGACTCTTATATCAAAACATAATCCTGACAGTTGTATTTGTTTCCAATACAAACATGGTATTTTTAGGTGACAAAATGGCTATTGAAACCCTGTTTAAACACACTTTGGGTATACACCGCAACTTTCCTTCAAGGCAATAATACTGATTCCAGTCAAATTATTTATGGGGGTATTTCACATGTATCCTGTACTAAAACTGAACTAAATAGATTTTCCTGAATGTTGTGTAAGTCTAAAGTTTTTTTTTTAAATCAATAGTTTGAGGAAATCAAATTTACTCTATTACATAAACCAATGAAATGTTTTTAGACTTATCATGTGATAACACTTTAAATTTAAGTTTAAATATCTACACTTCATGTCAGTTTTTTTGTCACAGTTTTTAAAACACAAAGTCCTCTTTATTCTAGGTTTAATATCTTGAAATGAAATTTAAGAACTTACAGTGACCCCTCATAACTGTACCATGCTGGAATACTTTCAAAACTAATAATTAGAGCCTTCCCCTGTAATGGCTAAGCCCATGTGCCGACTGTTGAAAGTAAACCGATCACGTTTCATCGCTATGTCAGGTTTGAGTATCGGTGCTGACCCTGCGTGTTGAAAGCTTGTATGATTAAGCCAGTGTCATGAGCCCCTCGTTTGTTTTCGTAACCTGCTAGCGTGATACCCCTTTGGCATGCCTGAGTTGCACCAATGTAAACTTCCCCCTCACTTGGTCATCACTTAAGATGGAGATGGAAGACAGTCATGTTTGCCTCGTTTATATCATGTGAAGTTTAGAATTTACTTGTCTAAATTTTGTAAAAATATTCTACTACTGCATTGGTTCTTGTAGAGTTTTTATTAAGTTTGAGAATGATAGAGAAATGAGAGAATTGTATTTGTCACATGATTGACACAAGTGTCCTCATATACATGGGACTCCAATCTCACCTTTTGAGAGCCAGAAGGAGTTACAGTAACTCTGTATTAAAGTATACATGTATGCTTTAACACCGTTCTGGGTCTCGATCTGAAGATGATATCACTTTTGATTTCAATATCACAGCACATCTGTAGCAATTATAACCCAATAGCAATTACTTTTGAAAAATTAATCTAATGCAAATTGAACAGTCTTGTGTGTCACCAATGACATATTAGATAATCCAAACATGATTTCTATGGGACATACATAGGGTATTGAAATCGCTGTTCAGTTGATTTTCTTTAAATAGTTGCGATCATGGTGTTTCATAAGCTCTTAGCTTTGACAGTTTCCACTCTGGCCACACATTTTCCATAAAGGGAGAGTACGTTGTTACAGTTTAACATCAGATAATTGCACCATAGTGACCATACTGACTGAATAGATACCCTGGAACATGAGGAAGGATCATGTCATCTAAGAGAGCTGTTCAGAGTGCCATCAACATGGATACCGCAATTAAAAGGTCCCCGCCATGGGTGCCCCGATTAATTATTTACAGTTGGAGGATAATTTATGGCAAGTCCAACGCTCACACACGCAAACAAACCTCTCCAAGATGATATATATATATGTATCCAAGCAATCATAAAAGTAGGTCCCTTCCATTTAGGATGACTGTAACTCAAGTGACTTCTGTTGGGTATCTATCACATAATGAACCCAAAAAAGATCTCTGCCAGCAATCCAGGGTAGTGTATTTCACTTAATTTGCTAAAATGAAGTACTAAATATTGGTAGATCAAGGATCATTTCATGAAGGGGGCACAATGTGTAAAAAATCTTGGACAATCCCATCATAAAAGTGTATTTTTTTGAGGGATGAAATTAGGTCTCAAAGCAAAAGGCAAAAGGCAAAAGGCACAAAAAATTTGACAAGGAAAGGGAGCCATACGTGACCCCTCCCTCATCCAATCTCTTCTGCTGTCCATCAAACCGAATTTGATTTACATTATATACATATTACTTATCTATATATTTCATAGCACAGTTATCATTCACTTCAATCGTCTACATGAGCTGTTTTTTGTACAGGTGACTTACCTTGACTATACCTGTATACCCAAGTTGTTTGCATCTATATCTTGAGCAAAAGATGTCATCTAATTTCACAAGACCTAACTGACCTTAATATGTGACATTTATCAGAATACAGAAACAAATTTGTGCATTAAAATCCAGTCCAACAGTCAAATAAAGTCTTTTTGGCTGGTCATGCTTTCTCTTGTTATATTAAATAAATAAATGATGTGATATAAAAATAATGAATGGGCATCCAATCATTAGCTTAGATTGCAGCAGTTTTATCTCCTCATATCAATGTATGAAAAATATGCTAACAACATCTTCTGTCAGGAATGTGTACATAAAGGTGTACGGTACAGTACTTTTTTTTATTTCTTCCTTGCAAGCGCTACTAAGATTTAGTATGTACCGGGGACGAATGCTTTCTTCCTCCATGGTGCAATCTGGATGTCACTGTTGAGAGAAGAGCCTACTATCCAATAAGAGATTTGTTTTAAATGATTGACATTAGCATCCAATCTCTCAACTCCTAACCAAGTGGACCAATATCACCAAGTACAAACTTTATTCCATTTCAAGCAATAATCAATCATACATGCTCCCCGTAGCGCCTCAAAAGGGACTTGAGTGCGTGTGCAGAAAGTCAACAAATAGTTCTTAGGGATATTAGAGACACATCACTTCATCCACATCAAGTGGGAGACTGACGCTGCACTGGCATATGATAGAAGAAGAACGACGTAACTCCCGAGTCCTGATACTCCAGTAAAAAGGAAGAATTTATCATTTGAGATATGATTAAGGAAACAGAGTACTAGCTAATGTCCAGACAAGGGATCATAGATATTGGAGTCTTACGTACCAGTTCAACAAAAGCTAAAACAATGTCCATTGCTTCTAGGTAAAAGCTATGCAACAAATTAACAATTAACAATAATGGAACCAATGTACTCATAAAGTCCTTATTGTCAAAACAGTATCATTTTGATACTATTGTGCTCTTGGTTCGAGTGCATAAGAGCTGTGCTACAGTGCTAGAAAGATAAATGACTAGGGAGAGTCATCAAGCAACAAATGGTATGTTCATATACCTTCTCTTGCCGAACAAAGTGTAGAGCACCATGTTCAATTTCACTGTTCAACAATCAGACCAACACACAACTGGTATAGAGACCAGGGGGCATTAAGTTCAAATTGGTTGTAAAGCTTTGATACCAGACCGATTCTTACTCCCCCACATTTCCCATGGCACAACCCCCTAGGTCCCATTCGGACTAAAAAATATATTTCACAGCTAAACAGAAATCCACATATACAGTTGACAACTAAATTAGTCATACCCTTTGTAAATGTTATGTTTTTTGTGTTTTTCTGTAGTCAAGAAGGAAAGGTGGACTGGTTGAATGAGGGCCTTTATTGAATACTTTTAGATATATGCTTTAATACTTCACATTCTTAAAAAACATAAATAAGGATAAATTGATTTTTCACATACTTAAACAATTACAAAACTTGGTAAGGGTATGAATAGTTTAGTTGTTAATTGTATATTGTTTATACGCTAAATAGTGCCCATCCCCAATGTGAATATGGTATTGAAAAAAAAAACCTATTTAACTGAGTACGGATGATTGTGAACATATGCTGGTGTGAGCTGCACAGTTTGTTAGTTGGTACCCTCGAGCAATGCCCATGATTTAAGCTGATAGTGATACTAAACATATGGTATGAGCTCATGCACTACCCTAGACCTAGTTTTCTTATTATGTAAGATAATATATGCCTATTCCTTTAGATGATAATTCTATCTTATTATGCCCCTTTTGCTATATGATTATTTATACGATGATTATTCTAACAAACTTTGTATACTAGATGACCTGTAGTGTGAATGTTCTGTCTGTATCATAACGCTCTATCTATAGCACCTGGCGAATCATATTGCTCTCACCGCATTGTTATCACGAATATCGGGTTGCCAACAAGCCAGCTACAATTGCCTGTTTATTGCAAGCACCCAGCTATGGCAAACCAGATACCATGCTCATATTCTGCGGGCAGGCGCGGTGATTGTCGGTCTGGAATGATGTCAGGTGAAAAGTGACTGTTGACAAGACATATTGATAGAGGAGGTATGATTGATAAATTATGGGTGCATTTGGTGGCCTTCTCTTCCGGAAAAGAGATATGTAAGCATTACTCATATATGTTCTCCTGCAGGCAGAGCTTACCCATCAAACAGCCTTCGATGTTTCCAAAGGCTGCATGGTCTTTAATTTGATTATTGTGTATGAGTAATATGGCATTGTTGGGATGCTGATGCTCATACATACCCCTCTTACCGGTACTCTTTCTCTTTCTCTTTTTTCCCTTGGCTATTCTCTCCTGCTTTTTCAATGTCCTTCTAGGCACTCTCTTGTTATAATAAAGACAGCCTACTATTAAACTCATGACAATTTCTTTATATGAGAGATACTCACATTGTTTAACTTCTCTCTCCTTCTCTCTTTCTCTCTGTCTTTCCTCCTCTTATAACCCTTTCCTTCTTTTATCTCTCTTTTCCTTATCTATTTGTCTCTCTCTAAATCTATGTCTGACTCACTATTTCTCTCTCTCTCCGCCATGCAATGTATTATACTCAAACTCATTGTATGCCAAAACATCAATGCCACACTGATAGCACTCAATCAATTGTAAGCTACCAAAGAGGCATCCCAAGTAAAATCTACAAAACAAACTGTTAACAAAATGTTCTTGATTAAACATAAGTTCTAACAAATACATGCATATATTTTTTCATACAGATGGAGGTGTTCCATTGTCCTTATCAAACCTTGTCTGAACACTGAACAACTGAACATTTAGTCATCAAACAAAGATATAACAGTAAGAGCAGGTGCTTTGTACAATTTCTCTTTTTTTTCACTTTCCCTTTCACTATTCAGACTCATTGCCCAGAAGGTTTCCTAACCCTTAGTTCAAGATTTATTTGCATTGTTAAACGACCATGCGGTCTGCTTCCGAATACATACAGTGCTTGCTGGCATAAAAATAATATTGACTGTTTCTGGGGAAGAATAACAAAGACAATTTTTCCTTCGATTCAAAATATTTAGACACCTAAAGGGGGTCTGGAGACAGAGTAAACCTCTTTCACATTTGGCGTCTGTGTGTATATTTCTCTACATATGACTCAAAGCTGGGCTTTTAATGCTTGAATATTTGGGATTTATATACAAAAGTTTCTCTTACAAGTTACCCATTTTTACCTATTGCGAGGCAAAAGATGAATTATTATGATAGATTGTTGACCCTTTCCTCTGCTACATGTAAGTCATTTGGGTGATATATAACTTTTATTAAATATTTGGTACAATTGGGCCAACTTCTTTGAGATGAGGATTATTCCCAGCCTTAATTTCAGCCCAAGCAAAAGTTTACGGTGACAGCCCAACGTTTGTTCTGTTGAGCAACAAAAGCCAGGAAAGAGTTGCATGATTTGTAAAGATTTTTTTTCTCTTCATATTTCCAAAGGGAAATACCAAATATTAAGTCGAGTTTACTTCTTTTAAAGAACAGTGTGCAGGACTATGTAAACTATACAATGAAAGACATGTATTATATATATATGTATTACATTGAAACGTGAAGTACACATGTGAATGTAAAAATTATGTGTAAGTGATGGGTAATATATATGCAAAGTATGACTTACCATCCTCACACATAGCCCCCTCCCATCCAAGGGCACATGTACACATGGGGGTCTCCCCTCTGAGGTAACAGGTGCCCCCGTTCTCACATGGCCAATCATCACATGTCAGATCAGCCGTCTGGTCTGGAGGACCGCTACCTTCGCCGTCCTCTCCATCACCCGAACCGCTCCCCTCGCCGAAGTCCTCATCGTCCGTGATGAGGCTGTCAGTCGTAGGCACTTCGCTGTCGATGTCGATGGTTTCACCTGTGTCAAGGATAGTATTAGAAGTTTTAATTCACTGTCTTCAGAATTCTCATTCTTATAATCAAACAAATGAAATTACAAATATATTTATTTGGTATTAGGGCACAAGGAAACAAAGATAGTAACTTACACAACTGGCAATATAATATTTAATGTCAATACAATGCAAAAGTCTATACAGAAGCATGTAAGACCAGAGGCCACATAACTTTACTTTTCTTTTCATTTAATAGAAACATCTTGAAACTTTACACATTTCAATTGAAAACGTTAGAAGGTGTAGCCAGATTGAACAGTTATATATCGTATGCAACAGAAACATCACTGAGGATATGTATTAAAGTAGATACAAAGTTGGAAGAGTTTTTCAAAACAAAAAGCCAGTACGAACTTAACCGAACAAAGTAGATCAGCATGAGGTTTTTATAGGTCACTGACAGAGAAAGGGGAAACCTTCTTAGGATATCTTTTGAAACTTGCAGTTCAAGAAACAACAATGTACAATTTTCTTGCTTATATAGTTCAATTGATCAAGATTCAAGTCCTTGAGGTTGATATGATTTTCAGAACAAAACTAGAGACCTGTTCCAGCAATGGGCCTGAAGTTCTTTCTCAAATCCATATTTCATTGGAATTTACCTCTCTTCCTCTCTCTCTCTCCCTCAGGCAATTATTTATTTTCACACACTGAGTGCCAGCCAGGGTAGAGTAGAGAATTTCACAGCTATTCTCTGCCGATTAGGGTTCAAACTTGTCAAACATGTCACGATGGTCAAAAACCACATCAGACCTAATGATTGTTTCCCTTGGTTTCTGATATTGAAATTGACATCTGAAATGCAGTTCTCGTAATAGGATCGAAAGTTGGATACGTCAGGCATGGAGACATAGGACCAAAGGGGCGGAAAGAATGCACCAACTGAATGCAGATAAATTCTTTTAAAGATTATTTTGGTAAAGGTTTAAAGGGAACACATAATTTGATGGCAATGTTATGGTCTATCATATAGCTTGATATGAATACAATATGAAATAAAACAAAAGACGCAGGACCAAAGGGTGGCAAGAATGCAAACGGATCATGCCAATCACATTATTTTGATTCACCTTTCAATGAAAAAAAACAGTTCTGGGGTAGGAAAAAGTGCTATTACTATTTAGCTTAACATTTTACACTAAAACTCAAACAAATGAATAGTACATGAACTCAAACTCAAAATAATTTTTCTGTAAAACCGCTGACGTGCATGGAAAAATATTACAGTGAACATGCAAAAGTAGAGCACTTATTTGTCAAAGTTTATTAAACTTTTCAAAGTATTGGTTCACTACTCAAACGTTGAAATACTGCCCAACTCTTTTATAAACACAGCATAGAAAAACAAACTAAGGAAAGCGGTATTTACGATAATCACTTTTCTTTGAACAAGACGCCAATCTATTCTTTGTATGCAAAGGAATTTATTCAATCCCCCGTCATCCGACTCCAAAACTCTTCAAGGCGGCTCCCAACCCTAGGCAGATGTACACTAATAACTGACGAAATTTGATCCGTTACCGTCAAGCTTTTTACACTCTACTTAGCCTGAATACAATGTAACCACGCTGTGGCTCCCATTAACTCACAACTTGTCAAAACACACACGACATGTGTGTACAGCACAAACCTAACTGTCTAGAATATCACCTCGTCATTTGCCGCTGCTGCCGATGTCTACAAAACTACATCTCGGCAGCGCTGCTCCAAACTTTATTTTTCTTTGCGATTATCGTCCTTATCTCCTCATATGCTATTAATTGGGACCAGCTAGGGTTCGAGGCATGCATGTTTTGCTCCAGGTCCCTAGTATAATGGAATTGTAAATGTCATGTCGTCCATCTACGCATGTATGCACTTATGAGAGTTATACATGTCCCTCGTGCTATTACCTCATTGTCTATACCATCCATGCACAAATCATGAATGACAGATGTAATAATATGGTCTATTTTAAATTCTTTCATCTCTTTGTGTACTAATCAAGGGTTGTATTTTTTTTGCTATTGTGATAATAACTTAACTTTAATCAATTCTGTTTAGCTACTTGTGACCCAGCTTTCCTAATTTGAGTAGTCTAGGATGATCCTTCATCATTACCTATCTTTATTGGGCATTTAAAGCAACTATTTAGTTTAATATCATTTTCATTAAAATAGTTTCTATAAAAAAACAGATCCGGCCACATACATGTATACCCTATGCCTTCAGATCCATTCTACACCTGTGGAGGTATTGTGAAATAGTGGTTCTTTCACTTGAATCTCAATTCAAGGGTTTAGGGTTCAATTCCCAGTCTGGTATTAATGTCCTTTAGCAAGACATTAATCCACATTTGACACTCTCCACCCACATGTTAATACGGGTGCACGGTAGGATGCGAAAGTCATTATAGTTTTCTCAGCATTGTGAACATCTGTAAAATGGCACATATGCATGGCTGAAACACTCCCAGGGAGTGGAGAATGTGATTACATTGTGTACAGGCAAGGCTGAATCCGATGACCGTGGTAATAATATATCTGTAGAGCCCTTAGAGACATCATCGATGTACTAAATGCCACATAAACCCAGAATATTTTTATAACACATCCTTAGAACTCCTGCCCCCTCCCCAAATTTCAAAGTATATTGTTCCTTAACATAATTTTATACACAGAATACATCCTGCTGAATTTGTTTTTCTTTTAGAGAAAATATGAGAAGCCCCAATTTGAATTTTTAAAAATGTGGCTTTCAGCAGGTCCTCACATAACTCAAGATGAACCACCATCTTTAGAGACGGAAACAGCATCATTTCATTTGAATGTATCTTGGCCAATACAAACAGATCAAACAATACAGCATTGTTATTGAAAATGTCAGGGCGAATTAATCTCATCCAGTGGCTTGTTTTCATCCCTTCATGAAGAGAGGAAGAAATGTTTTCTTGAAAACAACCCAAAATCCTTCAGGCAATTGGTAATAGAGGAAATTAGACTATTGATTGATGACGTTTTCGTTATAATTGCAGGAAGAAGTCTTTTACCTTCATTGCGTTATATTTCGTGGAAAACACTTTTCTACCTCTCTGTCTGTCTGTCTGTCTCTCTCTCTCTCTGTTTCTCTCCTAATCTCCTCTCTTGTTCTCCCATTTCAATCTCAACTACTTTTAAAAACCCAGACACAAATTTTTTTATCAGTCACAAAAATATGTACATGTATCTTCACCATTATCCATCATCCACTCCACTCTGTTCTTTCTCAAGCCGCCCCCATCGTCTTCTATCTTTCTGTCTCGATTTCTATCTCAATCTCTATCTTGATCTCCATCTCCATCTCTATCCCTTTCTCTCCAGATCCTCTCATCTTCTTCCACTGCTCCATCTCCCAATACAGAGGTGGAAAGATGGAAAGAGATGAAAATCGGTGGCAAAGTTCAGTTCAGTTTATTCAATTCCATCTTTAAAAACATTTTTACAAAGGTATAAACATGCAATTCCATGTAAAATATAATACATAAATTGGAATAACATATACATTTACAATGAATAAATACAAAACAGGATAAAAAAGAAACCTGTAAAAAGGGATAGAGATGGAGATGGAGATCACGATGGAGATTGAGATAGAAATCGAAACAGAAAGATAGAAGACGATGGGGTGGCTTGAGAAAGAACAGAGTGGAGTGGATGATGGATAATGGTGAAGATACATGTACATATTTTCGTGACTGATAAAAAAAGATGTGTCTGGGTTTTTAAAAATAGTTGAGATTTAAGTGGGAGAACAAGAGAGGATATTAGAAGAGAGAGAGAGAGAGAGAGAGAGAGAGAGAGAGAGAGAGAGACGTTGTATTTCGTGTACTGGGCTTGTGCCGGTTGTTGTGCAATTTCTTAATGATACTATCCGAAACTTTACTTGCTACTTTTTTCTTACTATATTTATCAAATCCAATTCAATAAGAAGCTGTCCAGACAAAACCTTCTCTTGGGTTGTTTTTATAGCTGTGCCTTATTCTGTTTTGTATTAATTCATTGTACATGTATATGTTATTCCAATTTATGTATTATAATTTACATGGAATTGCATGTTTTTACCTTTGTAGTTTGTACATATGTTTTTAAAGATGGAATTGAATAAACTGAACTGAACATTGCCACCGATTTCCATCTCTTTCCATCATTTCATATCTCTTAGTCTCCCTCACAAAGCTTATCTGTCCCTCTATCTCTCCAGATATCTTTCCACTTCTCTCTCTCTCTTCCCCCACATCTCCACAAATTTTCATCTCTCTCCATCATTTTCTATCTCTCCATCTCTCCATATGCCTTAATCTTAATATCTCTCCTCCCAACTCTCCCAATCTCTTTTTACCTCTTTACATGTCTCTCTCTTCTCCCACGCCTCCACCATTTTCTACCTCTTCACCTCTTTATCTCTCCATCTCCTTCTATCCCTCCCTCCATCCCTCCGTCATCTTGAGAGGAGCCTCTTCTTTGAGTGATGAAGTGGTATCTTAATCCCTCCAGGGATCATCAGCTGCCAAATTTTAACCAAGTTACCCCCCAATTACCAAGCAATCTGCCACATGTTAGCCCCTAGCTCCCGGCTCCATCTTTCCTCTTCACCTCATGCTATCGATTCCTAAAAATTAATGTAGTGCCCTAAGGGGCCAGACCAAGTGCAATTTTTAGATTCTACCACCTTTCTACAAGCACGCACTTGTAACCTTAACAGCCTGTCTCTGTCTGAAAAGGAAAAAAAGGGTGATTTTGAGAAAGTGCTTTCCATTCACCAATATATGAGTGGTTGTGATTTTACTGAAAGTTTTCTTTTCTCTGACTCTCTCTCTCTCTCTCTTTGCAAATTATATTTTCAATAGAAATCAATGATAAAAAGTACATTATTTACATATTTTCACCTTCCTCTGTATATAGGTGTTATTTTTTGTTGGTACTTTTCTCATAATTATTAGCCTACATCCCCTTCTTTTGACCTCTACTTCCGTTAAACACTTCATTAAAGAAATTTATCAGAGGAAGATGTCAAATAATGAGAACCAACAGACATAATGTAAAGTCACAGCAGTATGTTTCATGGTGACTATGTGCACATTCAGATATGACATCTTTCTTAAAGACCACACTTTGGACACACCTATAACTATTATGTGTTCATTGTACCTTGACAGGTTTAATATGAATATTGCGGCTGGTGTTTTTAATACTGCAGCAGTAAGATACATCTTATGTCTGAAGTAGGCCTACATGTATATCTGATGTAGATGTTAAACTATTGACAATAGATACCACAAGAAATCATCACCAGCAGCTTTACTTTCCATCATGATAGGTAAGTATAAAATGGAAATATAAGAGAATACAGGGTCACAAGGGATCCAGGAGTCACACCGGTGGAAATTCCTCCAGGTTTAATTCATCAAAAATATAAGGTTATGGTTAGGGTTGCAATTGGGGTTTAGGTTAGCTTTAGGATTAGGTATGGTGTTTAGTTAAGGGTTGAAGTTTAGATTCGATTAGTGGAAGAAATTGACCAAGGAGCATCTGTCGCTGGAGAATGTTTCATACAACCAGGTTTCACCACATATTCTCCACATTACTTCAGTCCACTCTACCGTACATGTCTGCAGTTACATTAAGACATGCTTTTCAATTCTTTTCATGCAGCCTCCTTCATTCCACCTGTCTGGACAATATAAACACTTCACTCCACCATGAGGGGTAAATAGCAAACCATGTTTGCCTCACTATGAGATCATGCTGGGTAGCTCTATGTTCTGTATGTCAGACAGTTTGGCATGTCGTGTCGAACATAATTCTGACATCTTTGTAGTACTCTCTAAATGTGCAGTAGTGGATATCCATCTTTAGGAGTCATGTCTTTTAGGAGCCACAGTCACAAGAGTGGAATCCCCTCTTTTAAGAGTTATGTCTTTTAGGAGTCAGATTTAAAAGAGTGGAATCCACTCTTTTAAGAATTATGTCTTTTAGGAGCCAGAGTTACAAGAGTTGAATCCACTCGTTTAGGAGTCATGTCTTTTAGGAGCCTGAGTTACAAGAGTTGAATCCACTCTTTTAGGAGTCATGTCTTTAAAGAGCCTGAAATACAAGAGTAGAATCCACTCTTTTATGAGTCATGTCTTTTAGGAGCCTGAGTTACAAGAGTGGAATCCACTCTTTTAGGAGTCATGTCTTTTAGGAGCCTGAGTTACAAGAGTGGAATCCACTCTTTTAGGAGCCACGGTCACAAGAGTGAAATCCACTCTACAAAGAGTAATTAAGAACCACTTATTTGGAGTGGATTCCCCTCCAAATACAGAGTGATTCCTCAACCTAATGTGGCTCATCCACTCCTAAAAGGATTTCCAATCCTCTGCACTGCACTAAGAAAATAGTATCAGCAGTAGAAGCAAGATGTTGCCAAAAACAGAGTCCAGAGCACTGTATCAACTCATGGATCGATATTTAAAATGTTGAGTCATCATTAATTTCAATGCCTTGTTTGCTCAAGTTTCAGTGCAGTAGAGGTTCATTTAGATGTAGTAGAATATGTTAACAACACTTGGTAATAGTAGCAGTAGTTATTTTTGTCATTGTTGCAATATGATGAAATTATGATTTTTTTTTTTTTTTAATTTTAAAGGCAATATTTGCACAAGATCATCAATAATATCCTTTAAATCCACAACACTCGTGATTTTGACGAGGGCTGGAAGGGCATTGACTAATTTTTCAGATTTGATTAAGATTTAATTTAATTCAGATAGTTGACACCCTTCTGTCTCTCAACAGTCACCAAAGTATTTTTATAATCTAAGGTAGATATAAAACTAGTGCTCATCCCAATGTAGCAGCTTTTCTTTTGAAACCAACAGACTTTAGCATACTTTGCTGAAGCTTGCAGTGAGCAAGTTATTAACACTCTTTTTTAAACTGACCAAGTTTCTGATAATAGCCTGTTGAAATCCCATTCAGTTGGAAAGGAATTAACAACCTGTTGTATATTACCATCCATTTGGTTTGATGGTTTGTTTTACCTGACTGCTAAGAAAGCATGTGTATGCTTGTAAGTAAGCAATCAGAGGACCGACGGCTTTAAGTCCTCTCTGAGGGACTTGGCATTGAGGATTAATGCCTTACCAAAGGGCACTAGCGCATCGACTTGGTTTCGAATCCTGGACCTCCGGGTTACGAGACCACTGCTCTAACACTGAGTCATCGCGTCTCCATGATATAACTGACTGAATTTCTAATAAACTCAACTGAAATCTCACACATTTAGCAAGGTGTTAACAACTACTCTGATGGACCAAATTTCGTCACTTTCCTGTCACTCTTTTAAAAAATTCATGCACTTTTTCTATAAAAAGTTGTGACTAAATAATCCAAATTCAATCCATGAGATTGCACCTGGGTTTTTTGTGATGACAGGTTGCTATAGCGATGGGAGAGTTACAGCTGAGCTGGAGAAGAGAGATTTGACACAGTGGCAGTGAAGCACAAGTTGCTTGTGACACTACTCATAAACGTTGTGTCATAATTCTTCTCCCTGCCCTATATCCTGGTATAGCTACAGCGATTATATTATTTTGTGACTCCCTATTTTTTTCTATCATATTGGAGTAATTTTGATAGTTATTATGTCAGGAATGTAAGCATTGCTGTTGTATTGATATAACTTTGAAAAACATTGAACAGCACTGTTATCTTATTATCAGTCTGATAAAATTCATGTACATCTTCATAACCATGGAAGATAGTGGGGGGGGGGGGTCAAAATCTGAACCCTATAAACCAGACATAATACATGTATGTACATACTCCATGTGCCCAGAACAAACAGAGAAGCTTGTGATAATGCTTTTCAGGCCTCTGCACAACGACTGTGGAATGACCTGCCATGATCTGCCTACCTGTCTCCTTCAGTAGATGGTTTTAAGAAGGCTCTCACAACTCTCCAATTCAAGGTTTATCATTAACTTTTGCTACTTGTATGTAAACAAATTCTGTACTCTGTGTGAAATGCTGTGAAACCATTTAGTATGTATTAAGAGCGCTATACCAATGACTTTGTTGTTGTTATTATTATTATCATTATTATTATTCCATTTAATCATCTTTTGATAATGCTCTTGGTGGCCTGTGGTAACTCATGACTGAAAGAAGTGTATCGGTGTCCTTTCCGTGCCACCACATATTGCTAAGCTGCCTTCATAAATAATACATTTAATCATCTTTCGGTATGCTCTTGGCAACCTACAGGTATGGCAGATAATTATGAGTTTCACAGTGTCCACAGAATAAACTAAGTCTATACAAGCATGTATCTGATACAACATAACTCCATGGTTATTTTCATCCTAAAAACAAACGAGTTGTCTGACACATGAAGGATGTCACTGATGAGTTGTGATTACACGTTGTCATGGCAACTACATCATTGGTCAGTGATAGAGCCAAGATGATCAGTGAAACAATCGGAGGCCAGTTATTCCATCGAGATCCACCGGTTATTCATGGGTTAATTCACATTCATGGGTGGCATGTGCCTTCAAAGTTGTTCTCCATGAATTGTAATGAGACGTATCACTTTTCAATGAATATCAATGATTGTAGATCGTTAGGAAGCCTGTATGGTATGTCTTGCTATCCACCTATCTATCATCTCCCCTTTCCCCATGAGGCGTTTTCTTACATGGATGCCTAGGGGCCTACGATTCGGTGATAAAAATGTATACAAATGTGATCATGGTGATTCTTCTTATGAGATAGCTACAGCTTAATATGAAGGGAATATTGATAACCTGAAACAAAAATCTAAGATTGAAATAGCAGGTCTTAAAGGGATCGTTTAACAGTGTTAAATCTGAGATACACGGCCCTACATGTTATTAGTGTCTGTGATATGGTGTAATAATGAAGCCCTAAAAAAATTGCGCTTCAAAATGATCAAGAAGTGCCTCAAAAAGTAAAAATCTTTGATTGACCGGTTTTACCATACTGTTTTCCCTAATAGACTATAGTGTTATGAAAACCATCAGGCGAACGGTTTTCAAAATTTGTAATTCCAATCATAAATATCTTGATAATCAGACAGGCGATCAGCTTGTAAAAGTCATGGGGTTCCTGACTGACCTAAAGGTTTATGATTATCATTGCATCATGAGCTAAATCCAGAATTTTGTTTCAGAATCTGAGACAAAGTTACCGGATCCCTTTAAAGCAAAAACATTATGATTTTATGATCCCTAGCTGACATGAGAAATTCTATATTATGTTTAAAACATCAACAGTTACTGCATAAGTTGCATAAATTATCAGTGAATGGAAGTAAAAAGGAAACCCTTGTTTTTTTATATTTTAAGATGGGGCCAGAGGGGCATTAACTCTATGTAAAAGGATTGGAGTTAATGCCCTTCTTGCTCCAAAAAGACGATATCATTTCTTGTCATTATTTGTTTGCTAATGTAAGGGACAATCTCTTTACCAAAATATCAAACTAACCAAGATTGTTTCTGTGAACCTGCTATTCCAGGATATTGACATATATATTTGTTTATTTAATTAACAATACAATATAACTAGGTTTTCCTCAGATATTCTTTTCATTGTCATACATGTACAAGGGAATGATAATGTGTCATTCATAGCAACTTCCAATGCAATAAGCTGTTCAAAATATTGATCTATTGTGTCCTTCGTCGATGGGATTACTTCAGTTCATTACAATACCGCTCCATCGCTGGTATTAATTATCAAGAAAATGAACCAGTAGCCTTGGTATATGGAGTGTTTACTCCTCATACACATTGCTGTGTTTGCACTTGCTTTATTATCGCAATAATAATCTTTGTGAACATTATTTTCTAAATAAATATATTTTGTAGAATTTATTTCGGTTACAGTTGAATGTATTGAATGATGATATACATGTAACATTAAAAAGAAGGATACATCAAAATACCAAATGAATGGAAGAAGAGTACTCGTAAGAAGCTTTTGAAGATGTTCATGCTTTGTGTTGAAATAACCTCTTCAGGCGTAGAATACTCTGCAATTGGATCTTGGCAATCTTTGAAATATCCACATTTCATTTCGTTTCCACAAGTCCATAGAGGCCAAGTGAGAACACACCTTAGCTAGTTACATGCTAATGCCAGGTACATGGCTCTAGATTCGTATTGATCTAATATCTATTTAATTAGTTTTGTGAGCAAGCTGACGGATGCAAAAACAAGAGCGTCATTACGTCTCCTGACATACAGTGGAGTTATTGATGCATGATATAGCACTGTATTGAGGCATTTACTATTTTTATTGGAGGTTTTCAAACTTTTTTTTATCCTTCTTTGTATCCTATCAAGTAAAAAATAAAAAATAAATTGCGCCCCCCAAAAAAGTCATTTTGCAATCTCAGAAGCTCTAGTATATATACATTGCTTGGTGTTTTAGAAAAATCTGGAAGTTATTCCAATCTTAAAAAAGACTGATGATCAATTCTTTCTCTTTATGTAAAACATGTTTTTTATATCATTCCTTCTTTCTCTCCTTCTTGCCCCCCCCTCTCTCTCTCTCTCTCTCTCTCCCTCCCTCTCCCTCTCCCTCTCTCTTTCCATTCTTATCTCAGCTGCATCATGTCACATCATGTTATTGCTCGTCTAATGACATTTCATGTCATCCAATTTACAGGATGCTTCTTCTCCCTCGCTTGCACAATTAGTCCTTTGTCAGCGAACTGTAATTATACCTGCCAAGACCTTTCCATCTACCCCATATTGATACATCTCTGGGTGTTGAACCCCCTCTGATTTAAGAGATTAACTCCCAACTAATATTGTTCAGGAAGAAATAGCAATCTATTAGTAAGCTTAGCAGGTAAAGACGCTTACTAAGACATCGCTTACCTGACATGTTTATCTCACCCATCTAATGCTTGCGTCATGAAAAAAAAATGCTGAAAATGTTGCCAAGTGATCTTTAAGATGAGATGTTCTTCTTACTCATCAGTTCCAAGAAGCAATAGAGATTTCAATTGCGTAAAATGGCTCTGCATAATCTAAGCAGTATAACAAGGCAAGAGAATTCAGAATACTGTTGATTATGCAACCTCTTGTTCAGGAGCAGTTCTAGAAGACTGATTTGGGTCGAGGGCTTTGAGGGGTTTGGGGGTTCCATCTTGCGTCCATTTTCTCCATGTGCCTCACAAAATTCGGGGATGGGGCTTGAATAAAAAAATTGAGCCCCCTCCACAAAAAAACCTAGAACTGCTACTGCTTTTGGTAAATCCATGAATGATACAAAGTAATTATATAAACTTACTATCTACTCTCCTATATACTAAGCAACGGAAAGTATTGGTATAACAATTCTGAGTATTACTGATACTATCAATGTTATTATCATCTGAACAGAAAAATTGCATCTTTTCCTCCACTTCCTTTGGTAGCAATCCTGGAAACTTTCTGCAGATCCCCTCAGGATGAAATTAATCCTTTGGTGACTCGAATATGAATCAATGTATCAGCAGAGTGATGCGACAGACGCACAGAGGCATAACAATATCAAAATCAAATTAATCATATCACAAAAGCCGTCCCCCCATCTTAATAACCTTGGGGACGCGGAAATTAGTCTGCTAATGGTTGGAAGGGGCAACATCAGAAATGTTGCTGGGAAGATTTTTTTGTTAGGATGTTGGATAATCAAGGCTCCATAGTTACACTGGTATAATGGAGGTTTATTGGATTAGGTGTAATTCTGATTATATCGCGCTGAATCTGGCAAGCAAAAAAGCTTGGATATTTTTCATCTGCACGTGAGGTTTTGAAGCTATATACAAGGAAGAAGTATTGCATGATGCATAGTTTTCTTTAGGAGTTGACTTGAACTGTCCAATATTTTTTTTTTTAATCTCTACTATCACAAAGATATGCTTTTTTGAACAACCAAGCTTCATACAAATATTAAGATTATCATATTTGTGAGCTGATGAGAAATGCAAGCAAATAGGCCTCACCCTATTTAAGTCATAGCATATATATTGTGAAAAAAAAATCATATATATCTAACTGGAAGATACAAAAATCAATATTCTCCATTAAAAAAACATCCATAAGGTAGGTAGAGAAACAAAATCTATGTTTGCATTTGAAATTTGAAGTTCTAACATCAAAATTTACATATATCGTCTGTTAGGAGCCAGAAGTGCGTTAAACTGTTGTTTACTACAGAGCTAACGCTTTTCTGGCTCTTAACAGATGACGTGTTAAAACTCGTGTATTGAGCTTCTCTTATCAAGGATGTAGGAATGTATTTTACATCTTTCTGTAGATTCACATCACAAACACAAGAACTGTCTATCTCAATCAATAAAGTCATGTTCAAATACACACACAGCTCTTGGGTGATTCCGATAGTCCAACATCTCTAAATTGAATCAAATGCATTCAAAACATCTCCCGGCTCTCCTGTTTCAAGTATTTTCTAGTATTTCCACCTCATTGCATTCCATTCAATCAATAATCGTAAGAGGAATCTCACTCCCATACTTTCGACGATGAGATGTGTTCGATCTTCTAGTGCGTCTCATCATTTTAAACACATCCAAGGACATTCACATGTCATCATATTTTGCTCTCGATTGAGCAGCATATTACATCTTTCATGACGACTGAAGTGATTGGAAGAATATAGGATGAGGGAAGATGAGAGGGCTGGGTTGGAAGGGGTTTAAATATCAAGAGGCAGTAGTCTGAAGCCTGAAGGGGAAAACCACAGGGAAACTTTTAAAATGTTGATTGCTGAAGATTAGTTTGCCTATTCGAGACACTAAAAGGTTTCACTGCTAAAAACCTTTCAGAACAAGCTTTTAGATTATCATCAAAAGAATTCTCATGAATTATCAGATGAACAAGAATGATTCTATTACTTATATTTTGGATCAGTTTGTATTTTGGATTTGGTCATTTTTGGTTTGCATGCATATTTTGAGACCCTTTCAAGAATCATATAACTTGGGATATAGGCTACATGTATGTTTTGAATAAAATATTTTAGAGCTAACATTTTGAAATTATTGAAATCATCTAAATCATCTGATTTCAACCTAATAACTATCTTAAGATGGAAAATGATAGAAGGAATAGGAATTAGCAATTTAACCCCATTAACATTTACTCTCAAAGCAATATAGATTGAAAAGAAATAGGGATTCAACCTAACAACCTGTCTTAAAGCTATATAACAAACTTTGGAGTTACTATTTCAGATTTCCAATCAATAAGCTGCAATTCACATCACTTCTTCATTGCCACTCGGGGGATCTAACAAACCAAGAAACCAGCAACATTCATGGAATGCATACACCATCTGCTGAGAGCCAGAAGGGCATTTAACCCTGACTATATTACATACATTTAACGTCTATCTGGCTCTCAGCCACCAACATGATGTACATTCAACAACGCTGCGACCTCATTTTTTCAGTGTTCATCTCTTCAGCCATGAATAATAAGGATACCAATTCTTAGAACATGCATGCAGCCAGGTGACGTATCAATCAAGCATGTTGGCAATGTTGTGATATCTCTTTGGTTGTATCATCAAAGAGGAGTAGGAGCGAAGGACAATGCAAAGAGGGAGGAGGAAAATCATGTAGAGATGGGGAGAGTATTATAGAGGGAGGGGAATGGGATTACATTTTAAAGGTAATATCTGTCTTCATCCTCCTCATCAGCAGAGTCATTCTCCTCCTGTCCTCTCATCCTCATCCTTTTCACCATCATCACCATCATCACCATCACCATCACCATCACCATCACCATCACCATCACCATCACCATCACCATCACCATCACCATCACCATCATCATCATCATCACCATCACCCTCACCATCACCATCACCATCACCATCACCATCACCATCACCATCATCATCACCATCATCATCACCATCACCATCACCATCACCATCACCATCACCATCATCATCACCATCACCATCACCATCATCATCACCATCACCATCACCCTCACCCTCATCATCACCATCACCATCACCATCACCATCACCATCACCATCACCATCACCATCACCATCACCCTCACCATCACCATCATCATCACCATCACCATCACCAACATCATAATCATCATCATCATTGTCGTTGTCATCGTCACCGTCGTTGTGAGTCTAAATTGTAAGTAATTGCATTGGAGTCTCTTTATCTTGCTCCAACTCTCAATTTGTATTCTCCACCTTCTTCTCTTCCAATTCTTTATCATCAACCTTTCCCTCTTCGATGACTTCTCATTCTCCATATGGTTTGTTCGTTCTCTTCAATGCTCATTCATACTTCTACTTCAATTCTTTTGCTTTTCTTTCCATACTTTTCATAAATACAAAGAAAGTTTGTGACTCACTCTATTTGATTCGTTATGTGTGACACCCACACAAGAAGTACTCTGTACCAGTCACAAAAGACCTTTCTTCCAACATCTTTTGGCTTTTTGTTCATCTCTCTTGTACCTCCATCCTCCCCAAAAAAAAAAAAAAAATCTGTCTCTCTCTCTCTCTCTGTGTCTCCCTCCCTCTCTCTCTTTCTTTCTCCTCCTTCTCCTCAACCTTTTATTTCTTATACCTCTCTACAATGATCATAATCTTGCTAGCATTACTCTCCATAACAATTGAAACGTAGAATTGACTGTCAAATATTCCATTACTCCTCTACCCACGCAACTAGTCATAACCTGTCATGTTTGAGTACCTCATGAAAATAACTAGGTTTCCTCTCTCTTTCATTCTTACAAAACAGGGACCTATCAAGAAATAGAAGAGAGAGAGAGAGAGAGAGAGAGAGAGAGATTGTGACAGAAAAATACATCTAAGAATGCTGGGGAGAAAGATGAAGAGTATGAGAAAGAGAAAGAATGAAAAAAGAGAGAAGCGAGAGAGGTTGAAAGGGGGAGACCACAGACACGAATCGCCTCCAGTTACAAACTTGTGCGTGGTGGATTGTTGGCGGTGTTCCGAAGCCCTACTCGATCCTTTCCTCTCTTAATTTTGCTCTCCTTTTGGTCTCACTTTTGGAGATATTAACCCCGGCCCATTGCCACTGGTGAAATTACTCAATAAGAAATCAATGCGCCTGGAGAGCTTCACTCAAGAAGGGAAGAGAATACTTTCTCGGTCCATTGAAGCTACATTGCCTTACATAGTAATGGCTCTTATGTAAAATAACAAAGCAAGTAGCAACCGGAAGCCAGTTGCATTGATTTTTGATGGTTTGGCATCTACCTTTGAAATTGACACAGAAAATGTACCTCCTGTGATACACCTTAAAATGTATTAACTGTTCATCACCACTACATGTCATTCCCTTCACTTCTGAATGTACATGCATGTACAACTACAGTGTACAAGTGAAACATATATTTCAAAAGAATTTTCATGTTAGGGTTTAGGCTGGGGGAAAACAACTCATCTACTTCAAGTAGACATTGAAACTTTGGTAAAAATAGCATTTTCTCCATCAATAGAAAACTAATGATGCTCTACACATAAAACCTCAGTCCTGAAACAAATAAATCATTGTCACTTCCAGATAAACTTCATAAAGTCCAAAGCTTTTCTGGAATCTATGAAATTTGTAAAGGTAAGTTAGAGGGAGTATCTACAGTGAAATTGAAAGAGATTTAAAGACTAAAGATATTTAAAGTTTAGTTAACGTAATGGTAATACTACATTCAATTGTGCAAGAAAGGACTTTATATTTTTCTTTGGAATAGATGGAGATAATATTGCACTTCTTCTTGACTACAGACCATGAATATGGTTAATATTTGAATATTAACTAGATCAGTCCAGCTTTTCGGAGTCATTTCATTTTACTTCTGAATAATCACTTTAATCACACATCTATACAGTAAACCTATTTCATGACCATTTTTGTCCATTTACTAGAGGCCCTTTACAAATACATCTGGATTTATCCAAAGCTATTCTAAGCTTCCCAAAAGCATGAGGCAAAAACATGAACCAATTCATCCAGCATGGGCCTCCAATCTTAGCAGACGTCATCTCGGAATCATTAAAACCATTCCTGACCATCCTAGAGCAAGGCGTGAAGATAAATCTGGCATTTTACTGCGCTGGTGGCATCAGGGTTGTCAATTGCTGGTTTGTATTAAGAGGAGTGACGAAGATGAACCAGTAGTAATTAAGGAATTATGAGAGTACAGAGGGGTTCCACGATAGGGCATATTAAGACCGAAATAGCAGTCATGTAGGAATGTGCAATCTCCGTGCATGATTAGAAAAACGTCCTGTTTTGAATTGTTTTTCAGTGGATCCCGGCAGGATCAACTGTCGCTCCCAAAGCATGAATAAAACTTTAATTTGTTATTGCTTCTAGCACAATTCCATCGGCTGTATTTGATAACAATTTCAATCATGTTTCATCTATCAGTCTACCTATATCATATCATATTCTTATGTATGAATCAGGTTAAAATTAGATCTAGTATTCATTGTATGAATACAAATTTTAGGAATTATGTCATGATGATATCAATAATTCAATGAACAGCATATCTTGTACATGTAGGAATCACCTTTGGGCATCATTTAAGTATAATACCATGAAATCTTCTAGATCACTGTCTGTCATTGTAAATTCATCTAAAGATCAAATAAAACTGCATATTTTGATTAAATTTATCAGTTTTCCAAAATGTAATCATAATTAGAGCAAAAGATTATCCTCAATACATTTGCACAGACTGTTGAATTGTCACTGTAGCCAACCCCCGCAAAAGAAAGGAAAAAATGTGAGATTGGCTGTGAGAAATATTTGTAATAATGCTTTTATGGTTTAGGAAAATGCATTAGTTGACTATTATATTTCTCCTTTTCAATTCAGATCAAGGTCGCCATCTTTGGATATAAAGTCATTAACTTTTGAATCAATGTAATCGTACCATTTTCATTGACATCATATACAACTGTACATTCAAACTTCTGGATTCAGATTGTAAAGTCTAAATACACTATTCTGTTCAAAGTGATGAATGAAACATGAAATATTTTAAGGTACTGTACTATTGCACATTTGAAAATAGATATTGAAAAATAAGTCCAAAGGATGACTGAAAGCAAGATTATAAGCACAGTGACAAAGAAAATATGAAATGAAATGATACTTCTTTAGTTATGATGGCATGTATGTACAGTGTGCATATGATGTGAGGGTTGCATGTTTTCACATCACGGTACAATTACAATTCTTATTGAGAGTTAACATTATTTTTTCGATCATGTATAACATTGATCACTTTCCTGACCACTTTCAGGAATACTTCTTTTCACAGTCTAACTTTATGGCACATCAATAAACTGTTCAACTACTTTTATGGTCAAGGTAAATTGTTAAATAGACTCAGAGAAATATTGTTGACAAAAAAATCTTTCCTTTGTTGGTTGGTCAAGGGTTAGAAACCAGAAGAGAACTTAAAAGATAAATGAAAGAAATGGGTCAACGATGAAAAAAAGGGATATATTTTGTGGTTTGATAGTAAATACAAGGTCAGCAGTACTGGGTTGAATACCATAGGGGTCATTTTCTTACAATCAGTGATCAAATTCTTGACCAAAAGGTGGACTTTATTAGGTCATCAACCCCTTTCTATAATCCAAGAGTCTCATACTTGATCAGTTCACTCCACTTAATTGCTACTTTATAAAATAATAATTTACTAACCTAATTGAATAAATGTTTTTATACAACACCTAAGTCCTTGTCATTTGATTGGACGATTGTTGGTCACATGATATTCAATAGATATACTATTGCACAGGCCTGCATTTTTGGTACTATACGCCGTAGTACTAAACAAGTGTGCATATTTTGGTTATATGCAGACTGCGTACCTTTCTGCCCTGCATGTATCCCATTGTTATATTAGCTGCGCGCATCTGACACGAAGGCAATCTGAATGTAATCGAGAAGGCCTGACTCAACTTTAATTTATCTTTAATATAAGGAGCAAAGCATGATTTCGTCGCCTGGCTGGCAGAAGGGCGTTAGCGCGCGGGCGACTCGAAAACTACTTTTCGAATTATTCACATTTAAAGATTTGATTTATATTTAAACTGCTTTCCGTCCCCCAAAATTGGTTTAAAACTTGAAAAACTAATAGAAATGTTATCGTAGAACACGGCCACAATTTTTTTTTCAGAAATAAGTCAGTTTTATAAAAGTTTGAGGCGATTTAGTGCTTACGCCCTTCTGCTTAGCGTTTCATTTTTTACCTGAAATTCGAGCTAACGCCCTTCTGCCACCCAGGCGACGATTTGTTGAAAGATGTTGTATTAAACAAATAATGAATGTTTTTCATTTGTTCAATAGAGCAAATATTTTCATTCGTTGAAAGATTAACGTTAATTCTATTCAACTCGGCTGACGCCTCGTTGAAAAGAATGTTAATCTTTCAACTCATGAAAATATTCGCACTATTGAACTCATAAGCATTCATTATTTGTATAATAAATTATCATGCCCAATAAAATGTTGTAACTTTCATAGAATGAAGTAACTCATGAGAGAAAAGCGTGCAGGAAGAAAATCAACACAAAGATCAAATTAATGATCCCAACGTGGGATGAACTCAAATGAAATAAGTCACAAAAATGTAGTTGTCCTATAGTGTAGTAGTGATCCTGGCCATAATAAGAAGTAATATTATCCTGTGTATTCAAAATCTTTATGTATATATTACTATTTATAAAGGTAAACAGAGAGTAGACCACTGAATAAGAATTTGACATTCTGAAATCCTATTTTTGTTTTCTTTCAATAATGAACTCTGGTTTTATGTTCAATGTTTTGAACAATAACATTTCTTATGACGTCAACCAGTATTCACAAATCTTCTCTCAGTCTACATCCCTTTCATATAGTTTTCCTGAAACTGTATCAGGCCTCTTCCAGATATATATATGATAGGTAAGTATTGGTGACTGCTTCATGTCAAATCCAACCCTTTTTAACTTCTGTCCAACCACAATAGTTATCATATATACGAGATCAGATCTCACAATTATCTTCAAATATTTGTGGTCTAGACACTTTGGTGGACCTTTACACAAAACTTACTAGGTCAAATCTACCCCTTGGTGTGCAATGGTATCAAACCCTTTCACAGGAGATAAAGATCAAAATCACACGATGGCATGAAAGATATGAAATGGACTGAAAATGGATATCAATTTGGCATCACAAGAATAAATTTGTTTTCAAGATGGAGGACAAATATCTCCATACAAATGAAAAATATTGATTCTCGTACAAAAATAGGAGCGGATGATATATCTATGAGTGCATCACGCAATTTCTCAGCAATAATACGGCAACTCATATTTCTTACTATTACTGATATAGGTTAAGGCTTGCTCAGATATGGCGCGGTAAACCGACGTAAAAAGTCGCAGTGGTTGTTTTACGTATAAAATGAATGGCAACTGCACACAACAAAGGATTTGCGAGTATTCACTGAGCTACAGTATGTGTTAAAAGATTACACTTAACGTCATCATTATAAAACGCCACGGTTTTGCGGCATCATATCTGAACGAGCCTTTAGAATTAGATCTGACATCTCTGACTTACCCTCTATACCTGCTCATGGTCATAGATTGAATGAAAAGTGAGAAAGGGACAAAACATTAGGGTCATTACAAGAGGGTAGGGGATAAATATGCTACCATCATTGGACTAATCTGATAATGATCAGCAATAACAATTTGATTGATCTCAATATAAAACTATAAAGATAATGGAAAGGACGTTAGTGATAGTGGTTAGTTTGACATGATAGTTCCTTCTTCAGAGATTCAATTGAGAATGAAAATCTATTGAAATTATGGCATAAAAATGTTCGACTTTTTAAATATAATATTGATATGAGAAAACAATCCTTGAAATATTTCAACACAGTACTTTACAATCTGCTCAACATACAAGGATTTAGTGCAACCAGACTACAAGATGACTATTCAGTTCAGAAACTTCCCTACACTTTTTTTTACAATTATATAAACCATTATCTTTCAGTTACTAACAACAAATATTAATGGTAATAATAATAATAATAATAATAGTGAATGTCTGTCAAAATTGACACTCCTGGCACAGTTGTATATAGCAAAATGTATCATGTTGTACTTTTTTTTTTTTTTTTACCCCTAACGAACAAGAACACAAATGGGATAGGTAAAATAAGACACATCATTATATTTTTCAAGCAAGTTGGGTAGGAATTGCTCCAGGAATTCTTGGAAAGCTTTACACTGTGATATATGACTTAATTTACTTGAAGATCAGTTCATTTCAGTTGAGAGTTTGTGAATCCTTGCCTAATATGTTCATATACATGTATGTCCTTAAACAAGGCATTTTGTCAACAGCTGTCTCTCTCAACCCAGGTGTAGTACATGGTCCCTGTTAGGATCTATTCCTGGAAATGCACAAAATGCTGATATGCATGTAACAGCTTGAGGTTAACTTACGGCCCAGGTAATAACATCCACTGCACTTTTTAAGTGCATATAGGTGTTTCATATGTGATATGCCAAACAATGATCATCATTATTACATATTCATGACCCCACCAAGGACTTTACTATGCAATCCATTTATTAAAAAACATAACCTGTCTGGGCAAATACTTTAAAAATACTCAATGCAGCAACTGTATTTGTGTTCCTCCACTTAGACCTAGACAAAGCAAACCATTTCCTGACAGAACGTGACCAGGAAAGCAATCTTCTCTCAAATCTTTAAATTGGCAACATGATAAAAAGTTCAACCCTTCCATACAAATTGGGATTTTCTTATAAAGAACTTTCTGATATAGTTTCTGTTTATATAAACTCATTGTCTACATTTTGTTCAGATTAATGACCTCTCAATTAAAATGCTGTCATGGAAGGAAAAGGAACTGTGTTGCCAATTTGAAGCTGATGAATTAAGCATTTTAAAACTTTCTGTCCTGAATGGTTTAATGTACCTACGTAGCACCTGTATTTGTGTGATTTTACTTACCTAGACAAAGGAAGCCATTTCCTGAGAGAACATGTCCAGGAAAACAGTCACACCTTAACCTCTTAGGAGTCGTCTCTACACATATCTGTGAGCATGGATGCGTCTGGTCACATTTACCTGCAAGAGAATACAAGAGAAGATTTACGTTAAAATTCACCTTTCATAAAGTACAGAGTTAACTATTAATCACGGTGGCCAAAAAGATTATCTGAATATCTAACTTGAGCTTCAACTTTCAAATCAACTGTTGATGGTCATTTATAATGGATTAGGCAAAAAGAATATGCACATGAAAACAAAAATGAAACAATTTTGTGAAGTCTTTGAGTTGCCATCTGTTCTTTCAAGACAAAAGTTTTAGAGTTGCCATCCATTCCTTAAAGACATTAAACAAGATTTTTAGATTCTCTAAAAAAGATTTAAGGTGGCAATGGCATAGGGATCATCCCAAACATTGCGTTGTCATGTAAAGTTTGATTTTACTTCAAGGGAAAGATTATCGGTTTCTCGCTAGAAGGCCCTTACTGCCGTTGACAATATATATATATGAAGCTCTTACGACCTTCTTGGGGGCAGCTAACACGAGATATACCATACAAGTAAACAATGACGGTAAAAGAAGAAAACAGTTCAACATTCAAATAAAAAAGCATGATCACTTCCACCTTGAAATTTTGCCATGAAAACTTCAAGATGGACTCTCAGACTGGGAAAGTGAGTCATCAGAAGCATGACACCCCTCCCCTCTAACCATCTTGACCTATGACCTCCATTACAACCTGTCACACAGACTTGACCTCAGTTAAATGCCTTCATTTTGTTCGGTGGCTGGCATTGGGCTACAATTAAGGTTGAGTACTTTTCCAGTTTCGGTTCCATATTCAAAAGTCACCTTCTTTTTCGGTGCCTCCTATTTTTCTACTTTGAAATATTTTCTTCTATTTTTGTTTGTTTGCTTGTTTCCTCTCTATCCTCTTCCTCTTTCTTTGACCGTTTCATATTGTCCACCATCTCCATCTCTCACTTCTCTCTTTCTTTCTCTGATTTTCTTCTGCTTGCTCAAACTTTCTTCTCTGTCTTTTATACTTGCCTTAACTCTCTGTCTCTTCATATCCTATCTTTTCCTTTTTCTCATCATACATGTAATCGCACTCCCCCTCCATCCCCCTCTCTATCTCTCTCTGTTAAATTTTCATCCTCCTTACGATCCCTCTCTATCTCTCCTACTCATTCTCCCCTCAACCTCTCTGTCTCATTCATACTCTCATTTTGTGTACTGTTTCTCTCTCTCTCTCTCTATCTATGTATATATCTCTCTATCCATCCATCTCCTCTTAACTCTCTTCATTTTCTCACAATTGGCCCGTTTCTCACCCTTCAGCCCATCCACCCTGCTAAGGATCACGTCCAGGAATGTCTTGTTTTTCCACTTGTTCCATTAGCTTTACTCCAGCTCCCTCGGCCCGCCTTGAGTGACTAGCACCAGACACCCGTAAAAGGCCGGAAAGTAAGCTTCGTTTCAGGACAAAATATTTTATAAACAGGGGTGTACTTGACCCTAACAGCCATCCATATTTCTTGGTCTATTTTTACAGCCTCCCATCTTGGCATTATTTGGTGAACTGAACAAATATGGGGAGTTTGAGAAAGTGACATCCTGATGCATCATTTTGTGTTTTGTTTTTTATCTTTGCTCACTCAGCCCTATATATTCTGTGGAAGGTGCAATATATATTGAACATTATTGTAGGGCAACAACAAAATATGGACAAAGCCATTTCTTCACTTCAGTGAATAGTTGCACGTGCCCTATGTAGTTAAACACTTGGAGGGGAGGAATATGTAACCCCCCTGCCTTCCTCCCCTTGCCTATTCTTGGATCCTTTGGTGGTCTGCATAAACCAGGGACACTTATTATTTATTTATTTTTGAAAGAGCTCCTCCCCCTGTACAAACGAACTAAGGAAGGCATTAGTATATATATATATATATATATGGAAACATTTTTAAAATGGAATTACCTTAAATGTTAAAATGCATGTTTCAGACAGCTATAACAGTATGCAAGCATTTGCTTTATTACCCTTTTCATGACTTCACTCAATATACCACATTTGTATTTATAATAGAAACATCTGCCTTCCATACTACAATCCAACTGGTCTTAAGATTTGAAAAGGAAGGAAGAAACATTGAATATGATTGAAAGGAGAGCTACCAACCACTGTAAAATTAAATGAGACAAATATTCCATTTGAATGAATCTCATCCTCTTCATTTCTACATCAATAGACTCTTCTAAGCACCACAGGGAGATGGAAGAATATTGATTCAGAACTGAACAAGTAGAAAGAACAGTCCCAAAGGAAATGAAACAAGTGTTTCAATTCAAAAAGCACATTTCCTACAGCAGTGCATACAGGAAAGGAGCGTTGTTTGTCTGCGGAAACTAGACTATTGTCAACTCGACCATAAGAAGGGGTTTCCTCTCCTGGCGGCCTGCATCTAAATTGTGGGAGTAAGTAAAAGGAGCAAGAATTTGTATTCAAAAGTGATGCTCATGAAGACAATCTGACTTAGATCAAATTGAAATGATGTGCAAAATGAAGCATTGGAAAAGTTAATTACAAGTTATTAGGAATAGGGAATGTTTTTGTTTTTTTAATTTAAGAAGTGAGAAGATGATCTAATTTCCTCTTCTTAGTAAATATTTCTTGTGTAAGAAAATATGATAAAAATAAAATATTGTTTAAATTCTCTTTTTATTATTTAATTTAAAATATTTTAAAAACAGCAGTTACTGATGCTCTATCTATCTATCAAGCTCAATAATGATATTAAATAGAGACATAATAGTGTAAATCTTGTATAAATCTATATACATGTAGTAGGATCTAGATTTCGGAAATGACAAGTCCAAGATATTATCAAATATATTAATTTGCTATCAAATTAAACGAAATTATATGGGGGTTTTAGAAATGTTTAATCAAAATGAATATCAAAGAAATTTCAAATCCACTGCCCAGACTGTTTCTGTGTCGAGCGCCCAATCAGCTGAGAAAATAACACAGCCCCAACATTAAAGCGGAGACAGACAGTACTTTCATTCTTACCCTCGTGATGAGTGTATTTTTTTTGGAGGGGTCGCGCGATTAGTGGAAACTTTGTGCTGTGTGGAATGTAAGGGAGGGGGAAAATGATGACTGAAGAAAAAAAAAATTATGTAAAAACGGACATAATCTGGAATGAGAAATTTCATGCCTTTGTGACAAGTCTCACAAAATGTAATGAGGGATATCTAGATGAAAATAAGTTGTTGCAAACCTGTTCATATTGTACCACAAAGGCATACCAGAATGTCCTCAAGAGTTAGAGCCCAGAGGAGACCACTACCACTGATCAATACCAACTATTCTCCTGCATTGATCTGGTAGGAGGAAAACACTCTAACCCGAAAGCATCTCATGGCCTCATCATAAGTAACTCCACAAAAGAAGTATGGATTCCTATTGTCCTAATATACCCGCTGCCTTTGTTGACTTATGAGTTTTATTTGCTGTCATAATGTTTCACTATCAATGGATTAAGAACGCTTCAGACGGGCCGCAAACTTTCAAAGGGAGCGAAACCAAACAACCTGCATTGAATCTTGATTCCAGACTATTTGTTGTTCGGTCTTTGGGGGTTAGAGAATATTGATTGAAAAAACGAAGATGGGACATTCGTCAGGCACGAAATAAGAAGATGCAGGCATAGATTTTTCGACTATAGTTACATGTAGTTTCAAGGTGGATTAAAATCAATCAGATGACCACATACTTGGTCAAGATCAAGATTTGATGCAGATGTATCTTTGATTAGCCCACTGTAGTCTTATAGGAGCAGCATTTGCAATAGGAATCTGTTTTACAAACCACTGTGAAAGTAGTCTAATTTATAGGTCTTATGAGATAGCATTGACCTGTATAGCCTCATCCAATACCAATGAGGGATACCAGTCTGTCAAGACTATTCTGTAATTCACTTATTCAATTTTCTAACTGGAATAGAATTGACTGTATTGACACAACAGGTGTTTACATGGAAATCTAGAAGTAAAAGCCAAAGAGAGGACACTCTAAATGGGTGTGACCGACCTTAGCTAGTGGAAAGCTCTTCAAGAGGGCTACAAGTCAGGTGCCAGATTTTAGCAGTTCCTGAAATTCTCAAAGCATTCTAATATTTCTGGACTACAAATCAACACTGTCATAGAATAAAAGAGATATTTCTTTCCTAGAAAATATGAGTATAATTTGTGCACTCACAAGCGGGCCTCAAGGTCAAATAAACCATATTTTAGATATTTAAATCTAATCTATTTGAACAAAATGTGAGAAAAGAGGGAGATAGCTACATTCAGTAATAAGCCACTAAAACCATATATAAATTACAGTTTAAAAACAAACAAGCAACTGTCAACAACACATCCCCTAAAAAAAGCATACAAAAACAAAACAATTAAACAAACTAAATGCCAACAACACTTCATCATCACTTCATCATATTTGCACAAAAACATATTATGGAGGAGGCCTGATTGTGTGTTATTTTTTACACATTGGGTGCCAACTGGCATAATGGAATGATCACTTTAACAGTTCCACCCCTCACCTCTATGGCTTCTTCTATTAAACATTTATATGTGTTTACCATTAAGTGGTTTTCCTTATTCCTACGGTTCAACTCAATGCAAATACATGAAAACAGGGAAAGCAGTATTACTAAGAAACCATGCTGTTTTATCATGGGTTGGTGGGTCACTAGCTAATCTTGAGCTCTGGTATAGGAATCATATTTTGAGAGAAAATTGCTATGATTTATTCTGGATTGTTTATCCTGCAGTAGATTGGTTATTTGAACCAGTGATATCAAAACAAACGCACAAAAACTTACGGGCATCATCTTCATAAAAACCACAACTCCCATTTGCACATGTGTGTTAAGCACATTGTGTCGGGCCTACTTACCTGGATTTCCTTATCTTTCTATGCTCATTACTCAGCCACTATACATTTTCTACCAAAATTGTTTGGCACGAGTCATTTTTTTGTAATCTTAAACATTCAGTGTAAGTTTCATTGGATTATGTGAGAATTTATTTTTTATATTGACCAGAAATCAAATTTATCTTTAACTATTGATATTTCACCTTCAACTTGAAACATTCAAGAGAACATTGCTATGCCCACTGTAAGCTTTATCACGTACACATGTACTAGCCCCCAGGTCCCACTGCTATTCTAGCCTTTATCCTTCAGCATTAATTGAATCTTTTCTATTTCATCCTCTCCCTTCAACCAACCAACCAACCAGCCACGCTGTTATCATGTCCAATTTGTACAAATTATCCTCTTAGAGCCCGATAGAATGTTCAGCTGAACAATCCAAGGAACTTTTCCTGAAGAGTTTGCCTTTTGTTGCTTTTATTGATTTTCAATGATTTTATTCCCTTTTGCAGCTCCCTGGATGAAAGACATGGATGCAATTATCAGCTTGTAGAGGATGCTTCCCAACACAGAGACCATTATCCTTCCGTTTAATCCGTCATCTATACAAGTCTGACTACATTTTGTATCTATCGTCTGTTTTGGGGAGTGTCTTCCTTCTCCTTATAACTGTCATATTTGAGGATGAATACCTAATAGTGGAGTACAGTAATATAACCCATTCATTCATTTACTCAGCTTTTCTTCCCCAAAGAAGTATTTTTTTAAATGTGTTCCTCAAGTTGTAGACCTGCTGGTGGCTGTCTAGGCCTCTACCCCATAACCTTGTTCATTATTTTCTACTAAGAAAATTTCATTAAATTACGATTTGAGGAATCAATTTATAAGTTATAGACATGGGCAGTGGTATCATGGTATTCAGACTGACTTTATGGGTAACTTTACCTTGGGGCTGCCATAAAAACATACATAAATGATTAAATGTAAACCAGTGTACATTAACTACTTGTGAACATGTGAGCACAGTCAGACAACATTTACAGAGATAAGAAGCCAATCTAATTAGGAACCATTACTGGATAATGTTTCTCCTGACACAAAAGGAGGATTTGATGGCCTCCAGTCTTGAAGAGACTAAATGGATACAAGCTTAGCTAGCCTTGTTCAGGAATCAATCGACATCTCATGTTATCACATATCTACTTTTAGGAGAGCAGGATAATTACAGGTTTATCCATTTGAAGGGCACAGAGAATTCTATGAATCATTGTGTGCTATATAAGCACCTTCCATTATCGTTATCATTATCTTGGCAAACTTTCAATGAGAAATGAGTTGTATACGAAAGATAGTTATCTTAATTTTCCATTGATCAGAAAAACATTCACAGAATAACCATTGAAAGTGTCCCCACGTGGGCCTATCCAATTATTGAGGCATTTCTAGACAGGTGAATCTTTCCGACAGCACGTAACAATGAGAGTGAAGCACAAGTCAACAGATGAATATATATACAAACTTCTGTTGTTATGGCAACAGATCAGTATCAGTGGATAAAGTGAGCCAGTCATGCCTGAATGCTCTAAGAATTTTTTGACACATGATACCTTGAATATTATAGATCTACAGTAAGTAACTAATAATGAACGTTATTTGTATAGCACATATCAATCACACAAAGAAAGTCCCTATGCTGTTAGAAAAGAAGGAAATAGGGCAGAATATAAATGAACATTGATGCCTGAGTAAACATCATTTATTTTACATAATTATGGGCTTAGATCAAATAATCATTCTAAAATTACATCGGCCTACAAAGAGATAAGAGACAAGGATATGAAACCAACATTACTGAATCTTAACAAAGATATAAATGAGGACAATTTATATTAGATAGTAATCATTTGCAACAACATTTCATGCAGTGGCGACCTTAAGCACATACAAGGCTTGTTAATAATCAATACAAGTCGTAGGGTTACGACATGAGAAACTGGGCGAGCAGGATCTCCACCGAAAATGTTCTCTTGCGCGTGAGCAGCTGAATAGTATTTTGGAAACAGAGACGCCAGGATTTACCGGCAGTGCCAGGATTTCTCGGGCGCTTCCGCCAGCGGGAAGTCCCTTTTGTTTACCGATGGGAAACCCACCTGCAGTAACCTGTATCACAACTTGAGTAATGTTCAATCTTTCCAGAGGACCTCTAGGTGCATCTCCATTAGCCAGAACAAGCTTGAACTTGAGATATTAGACAGATCAGTGATTCTCAGGGAGAAAAAAAACATACCCGGTAGTTTGAACCTCTCCGTCTCCATTAGCTTAAATTGAATAAGCTCCGCTCACTCCAGGAGTTAGAACACACTTAGAAGCATTGTCTAACTCCAAGTACATCATCACTGGTATATTAGCCCACAATTTGGGCAAATGTAAAAGCCTTGGTTTATTTTGGATAATGGCTTCAGCTTAAATCCCAAGCACAATGGTAAAATATCCTGCTATTTGCATAATTGTCATGAATTATCTGAATCAACATATATAATAATTGCAAATTACACCTGATCAGAATAACCAGGCTATTTGGAAACTGACTTACAACCTGTATTAGCTTGTGCTAGCTGTGACTAGGTAAAATCCCCCCAGATCAGAAACGGTGGGCCATTTTGAAAACTTGGGCTAATGAGAACAGGACCAAGGAGAGAGCACTATTGATGGAGAGAGGTGAAGTGGTCTAGATGGGGGAGTTCAGAGCAGTCACGAGTCACATGCACTTTGTGCTATAGCCCCCATGAAAATAGAACATGCTTGTTTGGAATTGGGTCAAGTGCATGCTGACATAGAAATGAGTTATGCATTCTACTCTGCTCCAGGGCATATTTCATTCTTTATCTTCAAGTGATGTGAAACAACTCTGCAACATGTATGTACATGTAGGGTCGGTGCAGTCAGTCATCACATGAATCCGTTTTTAATTCAATCTAGACATTCATATCCTCTCTCTTCATACACTGTCTCTCTTTTACATTTTTTTAATTGATATTTTATAGTCATTTTCTGCAGCAGACTTATCTTTCTTTTCATTACATTTTTTTTTAATTCTACACCTCTCACAATATTCTTCATTGCTATTTTAGATCATTATACTAATATACTGATAAATTACAGGGATCTTAATGTTCTAAATGTATTTCTACTTTTACCTTTTTGATATGGCATGGTAGAAATGGTCATCCTTCTACCCTCCCCCCTCCCCTCCTCTGCCCCTCCCCCTTTCCAACAAGTGCAATACTTTCACTTTCCCTCTCCTAAATATCTCAACATTAAACAATTCCTGTAAATGCAATCCTTCTTTCAAGCAGAGCAGTAAGCAATCTTCATGTACTCTTGGCAAACATCCTTCAAATCCTGGCCTTGATTTGAGAGAAAGAACTCAAAAGATTTTGTTCCACTCCAGCCAAGAAATTCAACAAGATCCTTATACACTTTTCAGCTCTCATCTTTTCCTATTTCATCCTCGAAATCTGCCTTTCAAGCACTTTCAAAGTTTTCCCCACCTCTTGAGTTTTGTTGGTTTTGTTTGGTTGCTGTTGCTTATTTCAAGCATTTATTGTCCGTTTGGGGTAATAAAGGTATTATAACACAGAGTTAATGTCCTTCTGGCTCTGAACCCATAATACATTCTACAACACAAATTTTTTTTCTCAAAAAATTATTTTTGATTGATCTATTAACACTTTAAAAGCTCTATAAATCAACATCAATGATCAAAAGAAAAAAGAAATCTAAAATAATTTCAAAATACTTCAAATGTTATGAGGCAATTACTGTTTGAGCATATCTGGAGCAAATTGTGTCTGCAAAAATGTTGAATAGGACATATCTGCCATTCACAACTACAACAACAAGTTAACAACTAAAATAACAATTAAAAAAAACACACAATTGGACTGACATTATATATTTCTAATTATCTCCATGTAAAACAGCACATATTTGGTTGTCAAGGGCACATTGTTCATGACACATTAATGAATCCCTTTAAAAGCTAATGGGCAGACTGTCTGGTACATTTGCCATTCCCCTTTGAAGAGCTTTGAAGGCAGCTGTATTGAGTGGTGCTACATGAAATATCATTCCATGTCAATCTTTCATGGCCTATCATATTCTCTTCTGATACTGGATCATCATCAGGCTGTCACAGACCCCTTTCAGATGATATGAACCATTAAGAGTGGACCAGTCGTATGCTTATTGTACACCGAATGACCATAGGCGCAGTGACTTTAGAGTGATTTGGTGCGATCTTTGGTTCTCACAATAAAGCTAAACTTGTCACTTTCATATACATACTACCAAATCAGCACTGCTTACAAAACATGATCACACAACTGCAACAATCACACTCAAAGTTCCAACATTTTATAGGAATTTCCTCAAACATAACTCCTTTTTGGTGCATCTGAGTAAATCTGAGTAAATCAGACGCAATCCGATTTTTAACTTCTTACTGAAAACTTAACGATTTTGAGGTGTCAGTACTAAAAACAAATTATTGGTGGTATTCTCGAAAGCAGACTAACTTTAGTCCATGGTTTAATCCTCCGACTAAGTATGGAATGCCAAATGTCCATATGAATATATTTTTGAATAATTTGATATGTCCCTAAATTACCATAATAACATTATTATTTCATAGTTATATTGTTGTTTATAATTATGTTATTACATTTTATTTTAATTTAGTGACAGATTAAATTATTCAAAAACATATTCATATGGACACTTGGCACTCCATACTTAGTCGGAGGATTAAACCATGGACTAAAGTTAGTCCGCTTTCGAGAATACCACCCAATATCTCTAAGTTACAGCTTCTTTTATCCAGCATTCATTTTTTCCCCTTTAACTATTGATTTAGATATTTGAGAAGGTCACAAACAAAAAGTATACAAAGGTTTATATACATGTATATTAAATACATGATTGCAAACAACCCTCTCCCATAATAATCAACTAAACTTTACAATGAAATATATCCCCTTTCTTCACATTTCTTGTGATCTATATCCAGTTATGATGTTGGTGTATCACTGGAGTGCGAACTATCTAGCTGTCTGGGATGGCACAACATGAAATGTCATCTCCGGCCTGCCTGTCAATGCTTATACTCTCTGCCTGATCAATGATACCTGATAATAAACATTGTCCTCTCTCATGTTTTCATATTGCACAGACTACATTGACCGTCTGACCTCATTATTCCCCCTTCCCCCTTCTCCCCCTCTCTCTCTCTCTCTTGCTTCCTCTCCCGTCCCTCCATCTCTCCCTCCCCCTCTCTCTCTCTCTCTCTCTCTCTGTAATTCTATAAACACTTACCATCTCCATCCCCTTCCTGTCTCTAACTGCACTTTCTTTATCCCATTGTTCTTATTTTTCATCTCTCTCTCTCTCTCACTCCCTCCTAAATTATACCCCTCCCTTTCCTTCCATCTCTCCCCCACATTCCATCTATACTTATTCTCTCCAATCCTGTGTTTTTCATCTTCTTCAATCAATTTCATTTGCATGTTCTTATTGTCCCTGCTTCAAACTACACATTGTTTTTCCCATCCACCTGACATCCCTTCCCTTCCCTACATGTATATCCTGCATCCACAGGACAAATCTTTTATTTGTACATGATCCATCTTCCTCTCTCCCATACCTCTCTACAATAAGTACAAGCACCTGCATTTCACTCACAATTTTCACAATTTTCACAATTTTTCTATTATCAAAGTTATTTATCTTAACCACATTGAGATCTGATTAGTACATACATGTATGAAGTCTGATTTTCATTCATCTATTTACTTAATGGTAACTAAAATTTGGTAACAATCCTTATTTCATCTACATGTATACATAGGCCTACTAACTAACTGAACTTGAAGTTTATCAGTGACTGACCTATGTAGTATATCAGCTCCTTGCTGTCATAAAGTTAACTCCATGTTTCAGGAAATTGTGATGCAGGACCGACCACAAAGGGAATCAATTTAGCCCAGATTTACTTGGCATTAAGCCTCTTAAATATCCAATCAGTCCTCTGTAGATTCAGGAAGAATGAATACAACCCAATAATGCTGAAATGATGGTGTAATCACACTGTTTGGAAATGGGATCCCAGTTTGTTATTCCATTAAATGGGTTGTGAGAATTTAGTTGAAAAATCTGTTGTTAGGATGTTTGAGTAGTTCTAGTCGACTGCACAAAGTTGAGTTGAAGTACACTTCAGGAGCTCCTTGAAGCCCAGACCTACGGCCAACACAGCTCCTGGTCTTACAAGTCTTGCATTCTTTAAGGAGTTATCAAGCTGTTTAGAAACAAATTAAACCAGGAAGTTATTCACTAGTACTTGAAATGCTAGAGTGCCGTAATGGCAGCATAGCTAAAGCTGGGGTAATAATCTCCAAGTTTGGAAGCGCTTAGTGATTGTAATAAGCGCTATATAAAAACTGAGTATTATTATTATTATTATTATTATTACTTGGAACCCATTTAATGAATCAAAAAAATTGTTTGTAAGTCTTCTTACATGGCTATTTTGATTGGGTTTAGAGTTGAAGTTAAGTCCATTTCAAATACTTTTAGAAGCTGATATCCAGACAAGAGAGTTTTAGATCTTGCAAACACAACTCATTGTATTCTAAAGATAGTCTATAATATTGATCAAAATCTAGGTAATACCTTGCAGAAAATTGCTAGGAAAAGAACACTGGTTAGTGGAGAGGTCATAACAATCTGAAAACAAATGAAAATGTAGCAATATTTCATTATGTGTAAATGAAGCCACAACTTATTCAAGGAGAACAGCAGTCCTAAATACAGCTTCATCACTTTGAGATTGTAAAACAAATTGTGATTTAAATTGCATTTTTAGGCTTGTTTATTTGTTTATTTTTTACATTGCATTAAAAGAATGTACAACATATCCCTTGTAGATCATTTGATCCATGGTTTCAATGTCAATTAGTTCACAAACTTTATTTCACAAGTATCATTATACTCTTTAAAGAACCAGAAAGGAGTACTGCAACATCACAAAACACTGCTTTACATTATATAGACTCAGTTTCAAATCAAAATGATACCAATGCTGCAAATGCCCAAGAATAGAATTATTGATCAAATACCATCTTAACCCATTGTCTATGGGAACTGAGTGGTCCCTGTATTAAGCCTATGGAAATGAGAGAAATCAGAAGTCAAGGGGTTAAACATACTATCATCTGTTTGATGTCAGAAGGGCATTAACGTATGTACTATAACACATAGTTAACTCCCTTCTGACTCTGAACATCACAATATTCACAGTGAACAATTCAAGTTCATGTTTCTCTGACAAACAAGAGAGAAGAAGATGAGGCAATAAACCAAAAGAAACTGCTAAATTGAAACTGAATGTGGACAAGAACTGGGGAATTCAAAGATCACCGTTACAGGCAGATTTTCTAATACCACTGTAATTGAGACATATCATTCAAATATCAAATTTAATGGCTAATATCTTGGACAAGAGACAAGCAAATTGGGTTTATTCTGTTCAGCACATAAACAAGGTGATTTCATTATAATTCTCATTCTGAATGAATTAGGTTCTTCACAAAATGCATCTTTCACCCCCTCCACCTCATTAAACTATATTCTGTAGATGAATACCACATTTTAGGACTTTTCATTTGTATCTTATGGTACAAATGAAATCATTCAATTTGTTGGCAAACAAATTCGTAACCTGAAGGCATTTTGTGGTTTTTCCCATTGCACTTGTTTCTGTCTTTACAGGTACCTCATGAGGTCCCACCACTCCCTTTTTCTCTTTCTTCACATTTTCACCCCCTCCCTCTCTCCCTCTCTCTCTCTCTATTCTCTCTCTCTCTCTCTCTCTATTTCTCTTTCCCTCTCTCTCTCTCTCTCTCTCTCTACATACACATATATATATATATACATATATACATTTGTACATGTATATGTCTCTTTATCCCTTTCTTCTATCTCTCTTACTCGCTATCTCCTCCTTTCTATCTCTCTTTATTCCTATCTCCTCCTTGCTATATCTATATATTTGTATCTCTATATCTCCCTATCTCTTTCTCTCTTTATCCCTCCATCAATATATCTTTTGACATGTATCTGTGTCTATTGATTGCCCCACATCACAAATGCTGGGTTGGCCATCAACTTTTCTAAACACTGAGGTCATTCACATCAACCAAAGTCAATCTCTCAATAGTTTCACATAGTTTTGCTTCCCTAGACAAACTGTATGCCACCCAACAAAATTTAACACTTTGACCCTATAAAATAGATCTTTGTTCAGCATCAGAAACATGTAGCAATCCTCACTGTATGATGTGTGATGGCATTTGTGTAATCAAAACTCTGGAGAAAGCCCCAATATTATTATTCTTTTAAGGATATGATATTGGAATTGGAATTGTAATCCACAACTAACCTCTTTCAGTACAACCTTCATTCATTGTAAATGTCATTGATACAACATAAACAAACTCATAATTGTATCTGTAGTACATGTATGTACCAAGCCTTGGTATATTAAAGTGCAAATCATAATTCATTTGTTTGGAGCAAGAACGACGTTAATTTATATACATTAACGCCCTTCTGGCTCTGAACATACAATATCTTGTATCCAACCAAACTACGTAGTACCCTTACCCAAAATATTTGTACACACCCTGTATGAGCAACAATCATGAATTACAGGGGTGTATAGCATAAAATTTAAATCAATATTTCATGACTTATACATGTACTTGCAGTAATAGGTAGAACTAAATTTGATAACATACCTAAAGTGGAGCTAATCTGACATTTGTGACATGTGCTACAAGAACATATTGAAATAATGCATATACAGTACATGTATACAAAGGAGTTAATCTGACAATTTTGACATATGCTACAATGTACCTATCCATCTGAAAGCTTTTAAATGTTTCATTGAATGGTTTACCTTGTTTGCAATGGGCTCAAGGTCCATTTAGCACAAAGGCAGGGGGTAACAAACATCAAATATTACCCTTATTACAATGTAGCAGATAACACAGACATTCCATATGCTGATAACTGGATTAAACACCCCGTCTTAAAGATACTATGTCCCTTTTGCAGCCAACGTCAAATTCTGTAGAACTTTGCAGGAATTATGAATATGTCATGTATGTCCTATCTGTGAAATTTAAACGTTAGCAGTGTCCTAATATTCAAATTATGCAAGGAAACCCGTTTACTTGCTAGACTTCACTGTCAGACACTATTGAGTGACTGACTGGCTTTTTCATCTTTGGTAATAACATACATAAAATGAGCTGTAAAGGGTACATGAGCATTTGTCTACATCAATAACCCACTTCTTGTAATGGCCAAAATTAAACTGATTGAATCTTTGCGCAGCATAAAACGTACGACCATTCGGTACAATGGTCTGAAAAATCAGACTATTACTTACTGGCTCTATAGCTCCTAAGTCGATTCGACAACTAATAGTCGTTATTTTCCCACTTAAAGACATTTTCAAGCCCTCTTTTTTTTAGGGAAGTTCTAAATTAGTATTGTCTTTCAAATGCCGTTGGAATTTAACCTTTTCATTTTTTGGGCCTGCAAATGGGACATAGTACCTTTAAACCAATGTGCAAATACTACATCTAGATAAATACAGACAGCAAACTTAAAAGCATGCTTTGTAGGCTTAAATGTAAATGTAGGTCTGTGATTTAAGTAATGCTATTGATTAAGGCTTACATGGGTTTTCAACATAGACTCATTAATGCAGTAACAAATAGAACAGACATGGTGATTGGCCCATAAAACATTAAAAACAGCCACAGATAGAAGCAATTTCTGCTAATTGCTCCTATTGCATAATGCAAATCATCTAATGCATATAATAATCATAAATACAGTGTATAACCAAGATTACTTCCACTTTTAAACTGTCTATAAGAATACATTAATTGGGAAAATCATAGGGGCCTACACAATCTTCTCAAGGATCATTCTATTGCATAAGTTTATGAAAATACACTTGTACATGTATGTAGCAGGAGTGAAGCAAGCTCTTACTCTAAAAGATAACAGCTGATTAGAGGAAGTGCATGGGGTACCAGTTTATCATTAGAGAAGAACCTAATCTACAAATCTTGAAATTGAACTGTTTATCTTATTTTTTCTAATTTGGAATCTTATCCTATATAATGGGATAAGCCTAAAAGTCTTATTAGAACAACTATTATTGAGAGAACCGTACTGTACATGTATCTGTCCAGTCTAGTGCAAAAAAATGGCACAGATTGTGGAAAAGTAAACATTCTTGGAGATATTGGTGTTTTATATTTACATTTTGTTGTGTTATTGTTTTATTTACATCCAGGCTTTATGTTCAAAACAGGTTTTTATGACCTTGTTTTGATTCTGATTATCTGATCAGCTCATTAATGTGTCAAATTCCTTACCAACTGGAACAAATCAATGACCTTTCCCAAAACGCAAAGAAGTACAATTCAAAGTATAGAAATATGAGTTGCTCTCTACATCAATAATCCTCCTTTTTGTTACCATGAAGGTGAGGCCATATTGAAGGCACATTCTTTCAAAAATGCAATAACATGAAATCATCCTCTCCAAAAAATAAAATTCCATAATGCCATCTGGGATACCATGTTTATGCGACAATGGCATATTGCATTACCTGAAACCACAAGTCATATCATCATACCAGGTGTGTTTATTATATCATAAAGTCAGTCATGGTTTAAATCCAGTAAATCCTTTAGGGTCATGACCTTAAGAGGTAGCCAATCACATCACAATGACATTCCAATAAGTGTATTCAAAATATCGACCTTGCTAGCTGCTTTAGTCTTAATATTTTGTTTCAGGCTGCATCATCAACTGCATCATACCCATTTTTAATACATTTGTAAAGAACCTGACAATATAAATAAAGAGAATCACATATATGTTGTCGGAAAAAGAAAAAGGAACATGCTTTCACAAGGACAGAGCTAGATAGATACAGGGGACATGACCCCCCCCCTATCAAGAATTCTGCCTAAATCCATCGCTGTGTAACAATATGAACGTCTTGCAAGTTGACCATTTCCAAATATTAGAATATTTGTGAAAAGTTCCTATAAAAAAGTTCATACAAAATGCTAAATACTTTGTACAAAATAGAGAAATTTGAGCAATTTAATATCATGCACTCATGGTTTTACATTCTAAGTAGCAACAGCAGATATCAATTCAGTAGTACAGGATACCAAAAAGACCCCTATATTAGCCTATAAGGTTCCAAAACCAGACAAATAAATCGTAGATAGTTTCAGTTGTGACATCAATGTCATGTCCATCAACTGCACATTCCAATGTTCCCATCAAAGAGGTGATAATGACAGATTTATGTAGAGCTTGGGAGATCCAATACTCCATTTGGGATGAGTCTATTGTCAGAACATGATGGTTTCCAGATATACTATTCCTAATACATGAAACACTGAAAATCACATGAATATATCCTTTGTTACACTGACCATGTTTCATTTCATGTACACGTAGCCTACTAGTAAGTTTATAAAGCATGATTGAAGCAACAACAACAAATTATAATACCATGGTAAAAACATTGGTAACAACATGGTCAACTCATTCAATGATTGGACTAGCATTCAAGCAGAATTTAAGATTTTGAAACATCAGACTCAGAGTTTGTGTTGGTTTTGAATTTCTGTTGCGAAGTAAATAAGAAGTTAATCTTAAGATTTGGTAAATTAATACATCCCCTATTAAAGTGCATTGTAAAAACTAGATCAGTTTTGGGGTTGAAATGAAATTACATGTAGAGGCTCTTACATTAATGACAATATGGCATAAACCTAAAATCTCTTTCTTAAAGAACAAAGTTCAAAAAAAAAAAATAAACATTCTGTATGTTTCAGCTTGAGTCATATCTTCCTTCCTGAATCAAATGAAACTTCAGATTTTTAAGTATAACCAAATAAAAATAGTGGTCTGGACTTCGATCAGTCAAATTGGTTTCCTGGGCTGCAGAGACCTGTATTTCAACTATCTTGCACCTTGCATATTTTGATCAGTAAATAAAGATATTTCCACCCGGGCAATTCTATTGTGACTCACGTTTTCAGTAATAAATAATCATTGACAAAGTCAATATTAGCCTGTCTCACAATATCAATAAATCATGAGCATCTATGATTATAGCCTGCAATTATCATGAAATTCTTGTAACTAACAGGAAGCAAGATATAAATGCCCAATTCAAAGAGGTAATGAAATAGTTCATAAACCCTTGGTCGTATTTCTGTAATTCATTCATATATTCTCAGTTCATGGAGTGCGTAGTACACTCTTTACTATACAGCAGCAAAAAAGAGCTGAATCCAATATCAAAGGTCTACCAATTATTTTGTTTTCCACTTGATTCCACTCATATCACTCACATTAGTGTATAACCGAATACATGTGAAAATATGAATATATAAACAGCAGAAAAGACTAAAATTAATAAATTGTTGACAAAAAATAAAAAATTTGGGCAAATTTAAGTTCCATATCACAATGAAATGTATCTAGTGATTTATTCTTCCTTGTTGGACGTTGGTTGCACTTTAAAATAATGAAAGAGTGACTGTAGGTCTACCCTACAAACAATACATGTACACAAGTGTACTGGTGGTTTCCTTATCGGCTCTACATTTCACACAACTATATACATAATTATAGCTTCAATGAACCTTGAAATATTGTTTCATACATTTCTAGGTAGTTCAGTATATATCCATTCATCATGTGCAAAGTCTAAAATCTAAATTAATGCAATCACACGCTGTATTTAAATTATTGCTCATTATTTCATTCAGGTTTACAGCATCACCAATCGTTTTATCATTACAGGAAACCTCATTTTAATTTGTTAGAGGAATAAAGGAACAATACCCCATTGAAATTCAAACAAAGTGAGCAAGTGAAGTTCTATTGAAGCTCTCATGGCACTGTTCCATACTTTGAAATTCTTTCATGTCCGCCTAACCATGAAATTGTTGCTAAGAAAATGTAAACAGATATGGATCATCAGTCGTAAATCTCTTCATCTCCCCCTTTCTCTCTCTCTCTCTCTCTCTCTCTCTCTCTCTCTCTCTCTCTATCTCTTTCTCTCTCCATCTATTTGTGTTTCTTTCTTTTTTTTTTATCTCTCTCCATGTCTCTTCCTATCTTTCTCACTCCATCTTTTAATCAATCACCTAGGTCCTCTACCTCTCCATCTGTTTCATCCCCTCTTTTTCTCTTATTCTCTTCTACAACCTCTTTTAACCTAATTTTATGTCTATGGAATCATCTTAACAAACTATTTTGGTGTCTCTTTATTCATACCTCTTCATTTTTTACCTTTTAAACAATCTGCCACTCTGTAATGTTCAACTGACTAAATTGAGAGAAATGCCCATTCACAATATGTCTGAATTGTATGTGAAACTCAAACAATATTCATTGATCTGTTTCACACATGGATCATGTAAAAAAAAGGACACATATATATAGAGAAGCCCATTATAAGAGGTTATTCATAGCAAATACATTTTATGTTGCTTGGTTTCGGTTCTTCGTCAAGTTGGCAATTATTTTGTTCCCACATCCAGCTAAAGATGCATACTGGCATCAAATTACAGTCGTAATCCTGTAGCCCACCATGTCATTCAACAGCACAATAAAGTGAAAATTCAAAGAGCTTATGTTTGACATGAACTTCATGAATAGGAGGGGTGGCTTAGCCCTGTTTGCTGCAAGGGGCGGTATGGGGCAATCGCGACCCTTTTGAAAATCCTGATACATGCACTTTGATCACCTTACCATGCAGCGCCTCCTTTGCCGGCATGGAGAACTAGGCCATACAGGATGAATTCAATTGCGGAGTGAGCATGGGAACGGAACGTGGAATGTCGGCAAACCTGACGATGACATGAATAGTGGTTTTTAAATGAAGGATGGCAGCTGAACTAGCATTAGACATGTACTTAGATGATCAGTCAGATTTACAATAACTGTATCAAACTATATTTGTTTAATATATGTTTAATGGATCTGTTTAAATTAAAACATTTGCTTCCTTATTCAGAAGATTGCATTTACACACAAAAACTATAATTAGAAAGCAATATGGCAACACTTTCAAATTATCTTACACTTATTAGAAGTGAGGGGCATTATTATTATTATTACTATCATTATTATTATATTCATGAAAGTTAGGTGTCTCAGTAAGAACACTGCTTTACAAGTATGCCCTGAAGTTGGCAGTTTATTTAAATTGTCCATACATTTGGTTTTCAGACTTCTGTCAGGTCCTGGGTTTGATTCCATTGGTGTTAACACCCTTTGCTTTGTCCAGGCATCTCATTAGAAATTGTCACTCTCCATCTAGGTGTAGTAAATGAGTACAAATTTACTACTTGAATTATGTAAGCATTTAATGATTGCAATATATATAATTATAAGATGATAGTAAACAAATTGTAATCACATAGGGACAATGATGCTTGATATTCCATATGAAAGCAGAAGATAGAAAAAAAGATAACTCATTCTCAAAACAAAGTATCCTGCATGAAAAAATAAATAAAAAACGAAAATCTATAAAAATTCTGGAATAAGCGTGAGGGAAAATCCTCCAACAATTTCATAGAACCATCCTTTCTGGCATACAACACCTGTTATCCAAAAACATAAATGGTAAACCACAAACACTTGTTTGACCGCAACTTGCAACATCCTGTCCACTTGTCGTTATTTGTTGTCTGGGGGATTTTGGTTTCACAAATTGCTCAAACGCATTCTAGGCGACAAACGGACTTGAAAAACAACTTCCCCAGTCAGGAATGATTGAATAGCATTGTGACGAACAGTGAAAGAAAACAACGAGGAGTGTAGGGAGAGAGCAGGGGATCAACGTGACAAACTTTGAGGATTTGTTGCGTAGTTTTCCTCAGAGAGGAACATGAAAACATCAAAGGAACGAGAGGAATTGAGCGGTCCGGAGAGAGAAGTGGAGTGTGATAGATGAGAGTACATGCTACTTGCTTGTGTGCAGATTTATTTTTCTCTTTTTCTTTAGCGCTACAAGAAGTGAACAGAAACAAGAAAGACATAAGTTAAAAAGGAGCAGTGAACTGCAAATGGCGCATCTGGTGTTACAGGAGATGTTTCTGTTTCTAGAGGGATGAACTGCTTTCTGAGGCTGAGCAAATTTATTGCATCTACCCATCGGTATTCACTTCTTCTCTCTTCTCTCCCTTTCTCTCTTTCTATCTTTAGCGAACTCGATCTCTCTATCTCTCTCCCTTTTAATCTTCTCTTTTCCTCCCTTTCTTTCTCTTTCAATCTCTCTCTCTCTCTCTCTCTCTCTTACCCCATATCCAATTTTCATTAACCAACACACAACAATCCTTTAATTGTATAAGTACCACGTCACCTAAATCCAGGTACACAAAATATATAACATAGTACCAGTACCCATCACCCCAAAAAAAAAACACACACACACACACAACAAGGAGGATAAACTCCATTTCAGGGCGATATGTTCATTTTCATCTAACTTTCCTGGTGATATAACCAAGAATGAGCAGAGGCTTTATCAATTCTGGCCCAAAACAGAGAGACAATATTTGGGAATAATGAGCCTTTTATGGCCAAATAAATGTCAAAGAAAATGGCTTGGACCATTAATTTAACCCGAGATATGCATCTTTTGCAGCCCGGCTATTCTATCTGTTCTGTAAAAACTCTAGAGGCAAACTGATAAATGTTTAAATGTCAAGAACATCTGGAGAATTTCATAAGGATTCAATACAAGTTTGAATATTTCACCAGCATATAAACTTGTTATCACCTTGAAATCAAATTCTCATTGCTGATCATAACCATATATTCACAAAGGAACCCTCTTTCCAAATAGGTAACAATAAAGTTTTATTATGTCCAAAAAATAATTCCCAAAATTATTTATCTTTTATTTCATTTCCACCATCCTTCTCCGATTGTTTTGTTTGTTCAAGATTGCAAACAGCCAGAGTCAAAAAACTTTGTAAATTTTATTTTCTGTTTTGCTCCTAGTTACTTTCCTTTCAATGTACAATGTCAAATAATAGTCGTTCATTTGTTTGTTTTAATTATCATTATTGATTTACCACATTTCAATGAAAAGCATGGATATCCCTGCTACATGCTGTAGCTCTCTTCTTCATCTTTATCCTCTCATCCTTCTCTTTTGCAGACCTCTGAAATATTTCTGATTGTTTCATACTTTTTTTTAATATCCCGGCTCATATTGCTTTATTTTCCTTACTGTTCCTTTTCAAATTCCATAACATTTACTTACTAGTCTATCTCTATTTTTGTTTTCAATCATCCATTTTCCCCTCTTTCCACCTCATATTTTCCTCTTTCCAATACATGTACAATGTACCTTGTGATTTATCCATCTCTGGTTCTTTTTTCCTAATATCATCATTATGCTCTTTATTGTTTTATATCTTATGTTATATTTAATCATTACTTTATTGCAACAATAGATTTATCTTTTCATACCTTACCCGACATATATTTTCAGAAACGATGCATAAGTAGATTTCTACTTCCTTTCCTCCTATCATGTCACCTATTTTCATATCCTTCTTCATCTCATCATCCATCTTCCTCCTAGATTTTCTTACTACCATTCTTCCTATCTTAGTATCTTTCATGTACATACATGTAGACGATATGACAGGTCTGTAACACAGACTATTTCTCACAATACAGGTGTCCTGCAAATGAGTCAGGGTCAGTTAACCTGGAGTTGAGAAGCCAATTTGGGCTTGAACCTTTGTATCTAACCTCCTTCATCTCCCCACCCCTCCACTCTCCTCCAATACCATCTTCAATTCTCCTTCTCTTCTTAGGTGGAGAGGGGTCTGTATAACGACTATTTCTCACATTACAGGTGTCCTACAAATGACCCGAGGTCAGTTACCCTGGAATTGAGAAGCCAACTTGGGCTTGAACCTTTGTATTCATTCAACACCCCCAGTGGGGCAGCCAGGAATTCTAGGCTCCATCACACCTGACACAGACACAATGAAGCAATTTAGAATTTCATCCTACAATGGCCACAATCAATACACAGCAGGAGTGGATATAATTAAACCACTTAATCAGGATAATTGGCAGCGATCAATAACTTCAGGTTTTAAGTGAATAGGCTTTTAAAACATAGTGAAACAACAGCAGAAAAGGTGAAATGAGAAAGAAAGACAATTGATCCTACGCCTCCTTAAATTTCAAGATCGTATCTCTGTGGTTACTCTACTCCGCTAAATATTCTCTAACCATTTCCGTCCCTTCTCCCTCTCTTCGTCTGGTTCTCCTTCTCTGCTTTTAGTTTTCCTGGATGTTGATTCCATCTTCATCTCCCTGTTTGACAAATAGGAGGAGATGAGTGGAACAAGAAGGGTAAAGAAAGAGATCTCCCATCACACTCACATCCTTGCACTTTTACCTTGGGTCAGCTGCTCAACTAAATCTTCCCCAAAATTTCCCCAGAGTTCACGTCCGAGCTAGAATTTCACATTCCACAGTTTGCACGACTGGAACTCGCCTCAGAAAAACATTGACGGGATGAAAATTTGTCTGTGATGTATGATTTGTTTGTCAATTGTTGCAGCTTAGAGGGATATTCTGCAACATTTGAAGATTTGGTATTAGATCTGTCAGTTGGATGCATGTGGATGACATGACATATTGGAATTACAGGTACAAGGCATGCCAACCATGTCTATAGGGATATCATCATTCTTAGGACAGCGTCACTTTCGCTTTTCTCCTCGCTTAAAATAGAAATACATGGTGTAGTCTCTCAAGATGAACTCCTACGTTTTTTTCTTCCACTCTTCGAGAATCCCCTTTCCAGATAAAACATTTTTTCCTTTTGTGTCAATTTCCCTATGAATCATACAAATTCTGTCTTTAAAAGTTTTACTTCAACTGAGTAAATAGCTTTCAAAAGAGGCAGATTCACAATGTTCAATTAGAGCCTTGGATCTACGTGTAGGGGAGGGGCAAAATCCTTCAACACACCCAGACATTATAAGTGCATGCTTATGGGAGGTTACTGATAAAAATGAAGAGAGGGGCAAAGAACCTTCTACACGCACCATATGGGAGATATAGATGCAATAGAGGGGCAGGGGCACACCCCTTCTTCTGCACCCCCTCTGGATTTGCTATACAGCCTTTCAGCAATGGCCTTCCCTTCAAATGAACATTCATGGCTTTATGTTTAAAGGTCAAACTCTCTCAAGAAACAAGGATAATGATAAAGAAAGTACAAGAGGATTTGGCCATGTAACAATTTGGGTCTCTGATAGAAACATCTTGGATTCCGCTCAGGGTTTTACAAAAGGTTTTCCCTCCTCCCAAGATGTAATGGAGAAACCAAATGCGGTGAAAACTGTGTGAGAAACACAGGAGAATTCAAGAACATCTTATAGTCTAACCAGAGACATTAAATGTTATCCCTGTTGTAACATCCAATGATCAAAATGTCCGCTAATTTTTCATTGCCAGCAAATTCACTTTACAATACTTTCATTAAAAACAAATCTTGCCTTGTCTACTTGTTTAGTCTCCCATTTCATTTTGTGTAATGAAAACCATAGAGATGGATGCTATAATTAAAAAAAACTCAATGAATGTTTTAATAGTCAAATGGTTCACAAACAGAATAATCCATCTCATGCATGGAAGAGTAATATAAATCATGCAGGTCCATTTATATAATACTACTGCATTATGACATTTCATTAAAGATACCTTGACAATGACATCATTTCATCATCAACATTGCATTGAAAGGTTTGAGAGTGTATGAGTTCATAACATCAATTCTTAACATTATCTCTCTGTTGCTCAAAATGATTTGATCTTTAGCAAATCGCCTTATTGCTCCAAATTCATCTCTTTCATATTTTTATATCAATGACATCATCCGGGCAAATGAGGAAACCATTTCATACATTAAATATCAAAAGAGCAATTTAAATTTAGTTGAAAATCTCTCTTCATAATAATTTCTAAGATTTTGAATGATTGATCGATTCTATTACCGGTAATACACATTATCATTTGCTTTCTATTTCTTTGGAAGGATTGATTCTATAATATATTTCCATTTGCTTTCTCTTCCTTCATGCAATATTGCTCAATCTATTCTTTGGAGATGGTTTGAGGATTGCATCTGAATGATAGACCATCATCATAAGCAATATTATTGAGAAGCGATACCAAGATGATACCGGGGGAGTGTGTGCGTCATCATTACTGCTTTTCTGATTTCCCAAAATTGAAAAACCAACTGCTGCCGCTTTATTGGGAGCTTGTACGAATAGATGCAAAGCGAAGGGTCTGTGGAACTGTGCCTTTGTATCCATTAATTGGGTTGCCTTTTCAGCATCCTTCCACAGTTCAAGGAGTATTAAATAGACCTGACTAGCTCTGCGTTCAAACTAGCAGAATTCATCGTAAAAACGATATAAGAAATTACCATTTTTCTGTTCTTAATATCGTACAAGAAACATTGTATAACGAAACGTCCTATGGCAAAACATGTACCGGTATGTATCTGAGCATCGTTTCGGACAAAAATTTGCTAAAGAATCTGGGTCTGGTTCTAGTCTGAACGCTGTATTGTATGATGTTATTTTCTACTCTGTAGGCCCCTTTCGCTATACAATGATTTCTCCAACTATGTTTCCAAATACAGGTTTTGTACAAAATTCCCATTAATCTGAACAGTCTATTAAGACCGACTAGATTTTTCCTGACAAAGAACTTGAGGTTTCTTTGTTCTCATTACAGCTGATACAGTCTGAAAATATAGAAACCGCAGATATGACAATGGACCTGAACAGCATGCCCGCCCATTCCCTTGAAAACAGCATTGCTGCTTGTATCAACATGAATTAAATATCATCTATTCCATGGTGTAACTCATGCTTGTTTCTTGCTACTCTCTCTCCATCTCTCTATACATGTATGTCACTAATTTATTTTTCTCTCTCTTTCAGACTTACATGCATATTCAGTACTCAATAGGATTTATGTGTTCAAGCGCATTCCTGTCTAAATTTTATATCACAAATACATGTAATGCTAATGGTTCAGACTTTATTGCAATTGTATAATGTAAGTTCAAAATCTTCGCCCTCCCCTTCCTCTCTCTCCCTCCACATCCTTCCTTCTCTCTCTCTCTCTCTCTCTCTAACTATCTCTCACTCTCTCTCTCTCTCTCTCTTGCTCCTTCTCTCGATCTCTCCCTCTTTTTCACAAAAATATGAATACTAAACATTTACTTACCCACAGCATGTAGGGTCTACACATACAGGTAGTATCAGAAGATATTACCTAAACAGGACAATCATTTGCTTCTTAAATGGGTCATCGTAATGATAATACTTATCAAATGGATTGATCATAAACAATTACAATTTCAGGTGCCTTGGCAAGGTCAGAAATTACTTATAGAATAGATAAAGCCCATCTTCCCTCATAAAAGCTGGTGGAATAATACAAAAGTGACACAGCTTAGATACTATCTTAGTCTTGTATCATGTATCATTTAACACATACAGAAGGTTTGGTTAAAATAGACCCCCTAGGCCTCCATGTCGCTTCCAAGTTCTGTTCAATGACCCATATCGCAATAAAACATGATCAATCAATGCTTTCAATGTTAATTGGAAATATTGAAAAATTGGCCTCCTACTCAGTAGATTACACATCTATCAGACCTAATCATCACCGTCATCTAATATTACTAAAGATGCATCTTTCTTTGCTACATACTGTCAGGAAAATACAGGTCCTTTCACATGAGAGAAAACACTGTATACAGAAATGTTATACAAAGGAGCACAAGACCGTTGATTGTAAAGGGAAAGGGGCATACATGTACATGTAAACATAGGATTCACGTTTGAGCCTATATTATCATATAATGTACACATTCTTTAAAGAAACTCTTGTAGAACAGGGGGGTGTTTCACAAAGACTAAGACTGACTTTAAGTTGGACTTAACTATAGTAGGCCGTTCATGCCACTAGTTCCTCTATTACCATTTCTGGCATTGGTTTCTCAAGGGACATACAAATCGTGATCACAAATCAACAGAATTTACCTTTTTTGAAAGCCATTATTGAAGGAAAAAATATCATCTGAAGATCATAATTGAGAGACCAATGAGGAGAGCAACCAGTGGCATGAATGGCCTGCCATAGTTAAGTCCAACTTAAAGTCGATCTTAGTCTTTGTGAAACACCCCCCAGGAGTGCTACATGTACATGTACATGTACATTTTGTAGGTTGTGCACAGTTTTCATATTCTACATGTTCAACATGCATTATGTAAGACAAGTCAACCTTATTCTTCATCAAGTTCTTGGTCAAAAGAATGTCCAAAGAAATTGTCCAAACCTCTGGTAACGTGTTTCAGTAATCATACATGTACATCTACACTGTATGTTTCATTATCATTTCATGAAAATACAACTTTACAATATCATTGGAAAGCTGAATATAAAGTATATTTTATTCCTCTGACAGACACTGAAATAGCATATATACATTGTAATTGATATTATTGTAATTTTTTAATTATATATTAAAGCTTTTCATCGATATATATAATTCATCAATTTAATATTTCACTTCTGACGGGGGTCTTTAACATTAACACAAGAGAAAAAGTAATTGATCAAAAGAGATACATGTTGTTACAGTCCACTAGTCCAGACTCCAAAGTTATCAGAATATTGAAATTACCTGTCTGAGCAGGTGAGAACGGGTAAAATCAACTTTGCTGATCTGTTTCTGCTTGATCTAACGCATCCAATGGTGTTATTGTGGATTAGTTACTACCATCATTAACCTCTAATAAGAATGAAATATGTTATTGTCCCCCAGCTAAAGATGACAAATATAAAAGCACCCATTCTTCATCACAAAACCACCACAAAAAGATCAAACTACAAAGGAGTGGCGCACTTGGCATGATCAATCGTACCCTCCATTCTCTTCGCTCGACTCCTCCGTCTCACCGATGACGATGAAAAGAGAAGCCCACGTATAGCTCTCTTACAAAGCAGTTGGCATAGCATTCTACCAGTGCACAATTCTAAGCTTGACACGCAGCACACTGTAGTCTAAAAACTTACGTGTTACAACCAACATTCGAGAGGGCCAAGGAGTGATAACAGTATTTCCAAAAATGGTTGATCCAACACTCGAAAGTGTTGAATGCAAACTTCATGGTGTTGGGTCCAGCAAAATAAACAAATATACATTGTAAGAATAACAGTTAATATTTATGTAGTACGTGTACTTACCCCCTTGACTACTGGATTCTCGTATCCACATAGCCTTTAGACAGGGATAAAAAAGTTCCTGAAGGTAATTGGTTCACATAATAGAACAATAAAAATAGATAGTGAAAAAAATGTTTTGTGATACAACATTTGTAAATGCTATCGCTCCTCTAGGCTTCCACCCTTTCATACTTTTTTTTGAGAGTTTTTAGATAGTATCCGCAGGCTTTGTGAACGCTCCTTGGTCATTTCTGCAATTTGAGATAAATCTAACCTACTTGACCACTTCCTCCACTTTACACTTCCAGTCTTTTGTCTCCACATTAGGATATCCTTGTTAGTAGTGATTGTCATGGCAATCACTCATTTGGTCCAAACTCACTGCACAGCATGAGAAAATGCTTTCTGGACAATTTTAACCCTCTCAATGAATGGCAAAAGAAACATGGAACAAGGGTTTCATGATCTGTAAATATGAACTGATGAAGTTGCAAGCATACATTACATCATACATGTACAATTATATAAAAAATGGGAAACCTAATTTAGCTGCCTATAAATAGGTGTTCATTTATACTGGACATTGATTTGTGTGGGCAATGTCCTGTAACAAAATGTTCATGTACATGTTAAGAGCTGAAATGTTCACTTCCCTCTGTAAATGTGGAATGTAATTTTCAAAGTTTGGATCCATTTGTGAACTTCATTGCTCGGAGGGATAAGTGGCATTGCATAGACCGTTATACAATTAGAGGGTCTTCATCAAAGATTTACATCTAACAAAGGATTTGTAATGAAAGGAGTAGGAGTTGACTCCTTGTAAATTTGTCAAAAGGATTCATAATAACATGAGCAAAAGAGAGCAAGGTTTTCTCCCACGAGTAGTAAGCTAGCTAGCTCTCTACAACTGCCAAATCCATTCAATATTCATCAAAGGTGTTTACAGGGTTTGCTCTGGCCTGTATTTTCTTCCTGTTTGCAGTGCTTTTTGCTTCTGATGTCCTATTTGAATAAGTTTGATCTTTCTACACATTATTATTCTCTCCATCTTATTGCCCCCCCCCCTCTCTCTCTCTCTCTCTCTTTCTCTTTCTCTCTCTATCTCTCTCTCTCCTCCCTCCCTTTCTCTCTCTCTTTTCAAATCCTCTTCCAAATGAGTCTCTTTAGATCCCTCCTTCTTCCCCCTCCCCTTCCTTCCATTTCATATTCAAACACACACCCAGACAAACATCACAAGAAGATCAGACCAAAAGATATGAAGTAACCCTCAAGCTACTGACACACTTCTTCAACCGAGACCAGCTTAGCCAAACACCAGCTTTGATTGCAAACACAAATTGGAGATGAATATCTCTCAAAGTCAATGTCATCTTATACTGCTACCCAATCAGGAGAGAATCAAACTTTACTTTCCACCCATGCAATTGGAATCGGACAAGAGGAAATTACCCAAGTAAAATTGATCCAATAATACAAATATTGTTCGATCAAAGGCTGAAGTAGGAAGTTATGTGAGAGTACAAAGACCTTGTTCTTGACTTAAAAAGAAATGTAGACCTACAAATTCTTATCATTTTGATGTCAGATCAACAAGCATTTCCTTCCTTTTTCTCAACTGATCAGCTATAGAGTTGATCATGATCATATTGCATATCTTTGTATATTTAAAGGTACTATGTCCCATTTGCAGGCTAAAAAACTGAAAAGGTGAAATTCCAACGGCATTTGAAAGACAATACTAATTCAGAACTTCCCTCAAAACAAAAGGGCTTGAAGTTGGCTTTTAGTGGGAATATAACAACCATTACTGTAGTTGTCGAATTGACTTAAGTGATTGCAATCACCTCAGTAATAGTCTGATTTTTAGACCCTTTTACCGAATGGTTGTACGTTTTGTGCTGCACAAAGATTCAATGAGTTTAATTTTGGCCATTAGTAGTGGGTTATTGATGTAGACAAATGCTCATGTACCTGTTACAGCTCATTTTATGTACATGTATGTTATTACCAATGAAAAAAGATGTCAGTCAGTCACTCAATAGTGTCTGACAGTGAAGTCCAAAAGGTAAACGGATTTCCTTGCATAATTTGAATACTAGGACACTGCTAATGTTTAAATTTCACAGATAGGACATACATGACATATTCACAATTCTTGCAAAGTTCTACAGAATTTGATGTTGGTTGCAAAGGGAATACATATAGTATCTTTAAAACACTCCGGCCCGAAGGGAGGTTTGTCGACAAACCTAGGTTTATGTGCGTCATATGGCGTTTCAGACCAAGGTTCAGACAAACCTTGGTCTGAAACGCGTCAAAACGCGTCATATGACGCACATAAACCTAGGTTTGTCGACAAACCTCCTTTGTGAATTCGGGCCTCCAAGATTACAACACAAATTTTGTATTCATTATGTCTGATTTTGTTAGTGTTGTTGGAGAGGGGGCTGTTTCTGTATAGGGTATTTAATGTTTATATTTGATTTGTATCCCCTTTGTTATCATTCTCATATATGTTCAGGTGCCTTCTGTTCTACAAGCCTTGTGCTTTTTAAGGTGTCCTTTTATGTATTATTTTGCCAATTTGTGTATTGATGACTGTTATATGTGTTTTTACATTGTTGGATGATAAATAAATTCAAATTGAATTGAATTGAATATCTTAAGGCCTAGATATACAAAGTTACCTATGAGTAATATATGAAGTCAAACAGAGTGAGTATACATTGTTGTCTTCATGCCATTTGCAAAAGCTGCATCTCAAATAAAAGTTTTACCTGTCACTCCTTCTTCACGACCTCCTCATTCTTTCTTTATTATTATTTCAAACAAAAATTCTGCCACTGCTCTCTTTTGATGTATAAAGTACATGTACTTCACCCAAGTACTAATGACTCTTTCAAACCTACACAAAGACATAAGTAGGTCGAGCAGGCAATTCTAAATGTCTAATTTCATGTATTAATTTGCTTTCCCCTACAAGGATTTCCAGTCACACCTCCGTCACACCGCAAAACCAACTAAAAGCCAATCGACTTCACGGCCATTGGTGGTAATGCAATTACTTTGTTTGGTCTATAGTCAGTCTCGCTCGTGTGACTGGGGTATAGATTCAAAGAAAGGGAATGAGATCACTAAACGAGGGGGTTGAGAAAGAAAGAAAGAGCAAGGGTCTAGCAGTAAACAGTTCAATGGACCTTAGTATTGACTCTTCATCAATATTGACAGTGTGCACCTTGCAGCAGGAGCTTGATTGTATGGATCAGGACAACACGCTGTCACAAGTAACAATAATTCTCATTGCTCACAATCAAAACCCGCCCGGCATGTGACGAAATAACAGGAAATTCCACCCTAAATGGACACTGGGTCGGCGGGGAGGAGGATGACGACATCTGAAAAGGCCACTTTCTTTAGAATGACAAGACAGAGGCCAAGTCAGTGATAAATAAGGCCAAATAAAAAAAAAACATGTTTAGCGTCCTGCCTTTTTGAAACATTTTCCCCGACTGGCTGGGTAGCCTTTCGGGCTATTTTTCAAGATGGCCACCAGCATTTATGTGTTGTTTTTTTTAATTCAGTAAAAGACCATTTAAGCAGTATGTTTTTCATGTTTTTTCATTCAGATTTAAAAAAAAAAATTTAAGAAAAAAAAAATTTGAAAAAAAAGGGCAGGCGGCCCCCAAAAAGGAAGCGGGCAGGGACGCTAAACATGAATATTTTTTTATATGGCCTTTAAACATTCAAGTTTCACTTCATGACTTACACAGTGAATATTCAATAGTGAAGATTTGGCTTCTAATTGACAAAGATATCAAAACCAAGAGCCTTTGCCTTTGGGTATAGCTCTTGTTTAATGAATCATCCAAATACAGTCATTCTCATATTCTCTTATTCTCAGAACTCCTGAGTAAGAGTATCATTTTGACATGAAAGCGATCTAAATAACTCACATCCAAGTTATAATCGTTGTTATATCTTTTGAAAATAGCAACTTAAAAATCTGAATGTTTAAAAAAATGTATTTTAACACTTGGTTAACAGAATAACAAGTTAAACTATATCAATAAATGTTTCAAGAGAACGTTTGTATTTTTGTTCTGTTTCAAGAGGTCAAATTTACTAATAGGGATGCCATCAATTCCCACACAGATGAAAATAATCATGAAAGCATTCTCAACTCAAGACAAGCCAGGAAAACAGGTTACACAAGAGAGATCATCACTCTCCCAGATTATGCTGGGCCTCTTTTCTTCAAGGCGATCCAATCGCTAATCGATGTCTTGAGGAAATTGGCTCACACGGTAAATCTATAAAATACTACCGTATACCGGACCGTCATCAGACTCATCATGCATAACCTGAGCTATGTACTGCTTTAGTATCATCGCGGTGATGAGAGGAGAAAATGCTTTAATCACCCTCTGTCTTAGTGCTTTGATATCCTCTCTGATTACTATCTCGGATGAAGTATTAATGAATCCTTTAATATCTGAGGAGGTCTTGGAGTCAGTGTAAAGAAGGCTGAGGCACCCTGCTCGCATACATGTAGGTGGAAAGACATGCTGTGAGATGTCCCCTTTCATTATGAACTTTCCAAGTAAAAACACATTAAGTTGACTACTTATGTTCCTGTCCACTTAGCTAATGGTTCAACACTTAAACATTAAAATTTCCAATAAACTAAATAATTAGGAAACGCCTTCCTAAAATATAATGCTCTTCTACCAGGAAAAGGACAATCTATATACCTTAATTTTACAAGAGTACATGCCTCTATGCATACAAAAATAATTTTATGCTGAAACAGGTTGATTAAGCCAAGGGGGAAAATGCACCAGAAGTTTCCTTCATTGCCAAACTCTCCAATATATTGGGCTGATATATTTTGGATCAATATATTTAACCCACTATGATTCATCTTCCTGTGAAACCGACATTGTGATGTATGAGGACCCACATCAATATAATCAATACAATGCATTTATTTGCTGTGCCCCATTAATAAACTTAGTGGGCGAGCTGTTAGATGCTTCCAAAGAAATGTTAGGTAATGTGATGACGAGAGAGGCTGTCAAGCATAATGCATCTCATGATATTGATTTTTAGGGGTAATTTGTTGCAAATGTCTGGAATGTGAGAACATCCAGGAGGACACTATGTTGAAGTACATGACTGTAGTCCTTCTATTCTGGGCAATGTTTCATAAAACTTGTTCTCAGTAGCAAGTTACAAAATTACTGAAATTGTGGCATTTGATCGGCTGAGAACAAATTTGTCATAGAAATTTAGCGTTTGTTATTGCTGACAAGTTTGATGAAACAGGGCCCTGATCAGGTCTAATTTCATGCCTTTTCTGACATCCATCTGAAACCTTTGTTTCTTATATTAAATACATGTTCTAAAGGGATGGATAGATGGAACTCATTACACTAAAATACAACATTACCCTCAATTACGTAAACTAATATTAGACTAAAGAATTTCTTTTGCAAAAAGCCAGGGCTGCTCTCTGACCAACATTGGTAGAATGCGTCATCCATTGTTTGATGGATATTCAGAATTACCTTCTATCAACCCCTTGCGTAATTCATATTCTCTAGATATTTGTTTACAATTCAGGGTATTTCTGCATTTTAACTTTAGCTAACCATCATTATCATAAAACATTTTCTTACAATGTAATTCATTAAATAATTGTCCACCCTATTCCACATATTATTTAAGCATCTGAAATACATGATCTGATTGTATAAATATCTTTATTGCATTTTAAAAATAATTTACATGATTATCAGTGTACCGGTAGTCCAAATGTACAACAGCAAGAAATGCTGTATAAAAGTACTTGTAGCCACTGCTCATTTACAGCAAGCATTTAAAAACCATTAAAAATGCATGAGTTTAAACTTTAAGCTTTCTTAATAGCTCTGCTGAAGAAAGTAAACAATTGATTTTCAGCATCCTCATCCTCTAACACAATTGTGGAGGAGGTTGTTGATTTAATTAATAGCCTATAAGATTCAATAGAATAGTGTTGGTGACTTTTTTCGATTTTGCAGTGAATATATTGTCTTGAAAAGGGCATCCTCAACGACCTAAACTTAATGCACTTGTTCAAGGATTAAGGACAGTTTTCCTTTCTTCATTTGGTATTCAATAAGAAGATCAATACTACTAGGATACAAAGGAAGAAATGTGGGTTTTAACCCCCTTAAAGTCAATTGTTTACAAGTCTTTTCCAATACAAGATTTGAATGGAGCCTTTGTGAGGACCAACTTGTAACAAGTTTTCTCTTGTACTGTGGTCACAAAGTCCTTCCTAACATTTACTTTACGAAATATGAACAATGGGATGAATATTGATTTGACTATAAAAAAAAATTCTTAAAGAGAAGGTTGAGTTCTGGGAAGAGTTGAAAAATAATTTGTGAGCGTTATCATTGTTATTATGCAAGTGTGGAAGAACATCAGATAAAAAATGTTGCCTGAAAAGCATGGCTCTTCGAATGCCTTAATATTCTAAATATGAAATGTAACAGCATATAAATCGGGACGGATATTTATGCCACATGTTGTGTAGTCCCATATACATCTTTTTGTGTACAGTGCGTGTAAAATTACCAAGACTGGGCCAAATTTCTTATCATTTTGATGATTCCAGAACCTTGCAGTCCCGCCCCCCCCACTCAGTGTTATTTAGGTGCAGTATGCTTGTTCCCTCTTTTTAAAGCACCCCTATCTGAGGACTGCCAACATTTCCGAACCCCCCTTCCCGAGACCCCTAAATCTGGAACACTGCTCAATGTACCCCCCTATCTATGATATTCAAGATATGTTATGACCCCCTTTTTGAATTTCTCAGGAGTCCAAAGAGAGAGAAAGAAAAAACACCCCCTTTTTAAAGAAATCTCCAGGTGAAAATTCAAATACACCCCCTTTTTTTACAATTCTCGGGCCGGACTTTGTCGCACGAAAAGTACCCCTTTACCGGACATTTTGGTAACACGCATGGTATCCTTCCGTTCTCGGAGTGGGGGGCCGGGCTTGCAGTACACACCAATAATTATAAGGTAGATGATCAACCTTTTCTGATCGATTCCACACCGTTTCTTTCACAATGCAATCGCATGACCAGAACTCAACTTTATCTTTAAGTCTCACCATGAGGTTAGTAGAGTTAAATTTGAACCAACTTGAAACAAGCATTATCTGCTAGTTTGTGGTTTAAAATCCTTTACAAAAGTTATTTGATAACAGAAAAAAATGAGATTTAAAAAATTTTACCAAAAAAAGGGGGGAAAGAAGAGAAGAAATATACACAGCCACAGTAAAGTTAAATTGTCTACAACTTGAAACAACCCTTTTTTGTGGTTACAGAAATGTTTCCCTAGCAGCTATATGAAGTATGAACAAGAAGACAGATTCAGATTTTAGAAAATGAAATAAACACAGTAACACTGTGTGGTCAGCAAAAGTAAACTGAGAGGAAAAAGAAAGCGATTTTGTGGGTCAACAAAGCAGCGTCTTCCTTGGCCTGGGGATGGCTGTTTTGTAAATTTCACTGAGAAAAGAGAGAGTTGACAAGAGACATTTATTAGGAGAGAAGCCAAGAAAGAGTAAGGATAGCTACATTACTGAGATGTGAGTCACTTACAAACTTCCAAAGCGTTGACTGGGATATTGGAAAACAAAGTGGTTTCAACTAGGGCTATTGTGTGAACAGTAGTTGACATCAATCATGTGCAAACGAACTTATATGATAACTGAAAAAAGTGACCTCGATGACTTGATTGCATCTAGCTTTAAATTAAAACAGAAAGGCATGATTTTTAAAATCAGTCAGGAACTCTAAACTTACTGAGAGCGAGATACATGTAGTGGCTTTTACTATTCCAATAAGCACTGCCCCATCTTGATAAAAGAAAACAATAACCTGCTTTGTCTCCCTCCTGCAGAATCCCTATCACCACCCCCCATTCTCTCTCACTCTCTCTCTCAATATCTTTCTGTACTCATTCTCATATTTAAAGCATTCTTAATCCAGATTTCATTATCAAATCTCAAACTCTTCAAATTAGAAATGAGTTAACAGACTAAAGTAACAATTAATCTCTCACTCTCTTGGCATGATCCTTGAATATATTTAATTATTTTCTACAACTATAACAAAAACATAACAAACTGTAGAAAGCTTCACAACGTTTCACAAGTAAAGAATTCTTGACAAGTTGGTGTTCTAATCTTCAAATAGATAAAAACTTACCTGTAAACTCTTTTAAGTGTTCAAACTGTGCCGATGCTCCCTCAAATGTTAAAAGTATCGCCACAATCGCGGCAAAATATATTCCTCTGGCCATAATTTTCACTTCTGATGTGTTTCCTATCTTTGAACTACCAGTGGAATGATCCAATCAATGAATCATCAGGTTGTCAAGATAAAGTGACGATTAAGTTAAGGGCCCTTAACAACTCCACTGAATTTCTCTTGAGTATTTTCTTTAAGACGACACAAAATTCATTTGAATACTTTCCACAGTAAATATCCGTAATTCAACTGTTTTACAGCATCAATCTCCTCAGACGCTTTATTCCCCTGATCCACACTCGTAGCAACGGCTTAGATCCTGCGTCTTCCAGCTCCAGCAGCTCAATGTTTCCTACCACAGCTAGATCCTCCCCGCTCCCCGTGAGTCCTCGGCGCTCTAAGCTGCCAGTTGACCGTAAGACAAAAGACCCTGCAGAGAAAATCCCGCGAGACAATGTTTTCTAACAAAAGGTTTAACTCTAATTTCTCGGATGGTTAAGTTCTTTGTCAGATGTCATGAAAATCCAAACAAGACGAAAGAGATCGATATCGTTCCCTCACAGTAAGTTATAACAGGTTGTTGAACGTCTTGGTACGAGTACCAATATGAGACCAAACACGGATGCTTCGCTCCAAACAAAAATTATATTAGTGCGGAAACTTTACCGCACTCGAAGCTCTCACACACCGCCTATAGCGCCTTTCACTCACCAAAGAGCAGGAGGCATTGGAGGCTGCGCAGACGATACAAATGACCACTGTTGACCAGTGAAACAGTACTAAATCAATGGAAACAAAAATATTAGAATCCAATAAATTAATCAAGCTTTGACATATCTTATCGTAAGATTGCTTTCGAACTGTGTTTTCATAAAGTAAGCTAGACTTGCGACAATATCCTTTTTAGCTTTTAGTTTATTGTTGTAGGATTTAGAAACATATCTTTCCCGATGAGCTGTTATTGCGCCATCTATAGTATAAAACATTATACTTTATTTTTTCTCATTTAGATCTTTTTTTGTTTAAATATATCTTTATTGGTTTATCAAAGTATTAGTGCTGTCTGAAGTAAATCCCCAATAGCCATTATAGCGTTTTTGTCCTCCTTAATTATAGGTAGAGTTTTAGTACATGTATGACATTACTTCTGGTTCGCAGTTTACATGAAAGTACCACAAAGAAAATTAACATGTTTATAATTATGCACTTGCTACTCTCCCCAGAAGTGACCGGTAAAATGCGACCGTCATTGTTGGTCAAACAGTTTTTTAGTGTCAAGTAACGTTTGGCTGGAATACTCCCCAGGGAGTGGCGATTGTGCACACATTGTGTGAGGGAAAGCACTGTACACAATCATCGGGGTAATACATGTAGTATATCTGTAAAGCGCATAGAGACATCGTAGATGTTTTAAGCGCTATATAAAAGCGGAATATTTGTTTATCACCTAATTTCGATATTAGGCTAATTAAGTCAATGGGAATTATCAGAATGTGAAGGAAAAAAGTCAAAGATAATATTAATTAATTAACAAATTGAGTTATTGGCAGTTTTTAAATTCACATACCTTCGTCCACTTTTTTGGTTCATGTATAGAACGTGTTAAAAACACAGGCAGATAGAGGTTTAAATTGATTTCGCTTGCTATAATTATATAAGCATATTTTTCTTTTCTTCCTTCCTTGAGTTGCAAGTTTTTTGTTTAGTGTCTTCGCTTTTGTACCATACACAAAACATCATTCAGTTCACCTGTTCACCGAATATAACCATGGACCTAACCATGCAACCTGATTACCTAACTTATGCACCCTCTTCACACTCTCTAAACACCCTACACAAAGCACATATTCCACATTCAGCCTGCCAATTCTAAAAGAAACACAGTTGACCTGTATGATATAATCAATATTATTATTTTGGGTCTGAATATTGTGTACGACAACGAAACGTCGTGAGGCGAGATAAAGAACCAGGGTCTCTTGCCCGTTTGAACATCATATCGAGAAAAAAATAGAAGAAAAGAGAAAAGTGTCAAGCCATGTTCATACAACCACCACCCAAAAAATAAACGCAGTCACAAAATAGATTACCTGTAAATGAATGAAAAATGGGCAGGGGCGTACAACCAAGGGAAGGGGTTGGGGAGGGCATGATCTCGGAATTTTTCGAAGGGATCGCCCGGAATTAAAAAAAGAAGAAGAAGAAGAGTGTATTGTAATATAGTGAGAAGTCTGATATAAAGAGCGCCCTTTGAAATAACCACCCGATAATTGGTCATTTAAAAATACCACGGGTCCTAGGCGGCTACTTTTGAGAAACCAAGACAATTTTATTTTCCTAAATAAATAAATAATCCCAATTGGAATAATAATTTCTGAAACATTATAGGTGATCTCCGGCCCCGAAATAAATTATAACACAGAAAATCAGAGAGAAGGATGAAAATGGCTTGTTGCAAACCAAATAACTAAGTAGGAATGAATATTTTAATGACTTGAAGAATACATATACCATTTTTTTAATACGAATTTGCAACTCTGTCGTGATTTTGTGATGTGAATCCCTCATTAATTTATTCCTCAAAAAGCAATATTATATATATCACTAGCCCAAATAAAACAATAGACAGAGAGGAAATCAGCTATAGCTGATTTATATGGTTGTCCGTTTGCTGCAGATTTTGCTAGTTCTAAAGGGCTACACAGGGTGGACGGCAAGCAATTATGCATATATCATAATAATATTTTATACAGATACATTATTGTAGCCTAAACAAGAGTATGCCAATCATGCCATTATAGGCCTGTGTTTTTTTCATCAGGTCATGAAAAAGGAACAAGTATATTTCCACAGACATGAGAACAGGAAAGCTCCCGGATCTTCGCTATCCCTTTTGTTCAAAGTAATTCAAAAATGTAAATAACGCTCTTCTCCTACTACCCACGTTACGTAACTTTAGCACCTCCACCCCCAGGCTCGCAACTTACAAAAGAACGACTAATGAGAGTCAATTGTCTGCGCTCATTGGCTGAAAGTCTTGACGAATCACATCAGCTTGCTAATTGATTCCCTTTGTATACTATAGAGAAGCGATTCAGTCATTGGCCTAATGGCTTGGCCAATTCAGTCAGGGTACTAGATGGAAGAATATGTTATGGGTTGTGCGTACATTTACAATTTATATAGTTAATTATCAAATAAAATAATGAATGAGTTTTCATATTATCTCAATGTGTGAGTCATTTTATTATTGGTCCTCAGAAATGTATAAGTATTACTAAATCGATCCATATTCAGGGTAATTTCAGAATTTAATTGATAACCAAATTGGAGACAGTTTTAGATCACTCTATTTTAAATCACTTCAACTTTTTTTCTTTTTCTAAGTTATTATGTCAAGGTGCATTTTCCCTGGGGGTAAATCTCAAAATGAAGAGGGAAAAAAAAAATCGAATTCGATCATTTTTGTTGATTTTTTGTTTAAAGCCAAAAAATAGTTAAATAAAATATGTTATGGGCTATTTGTAATTTTATAGCATTTTTCATATTTTCAGATAGGCCTTTTTCATATTATCTCAATGTGTGAGTCACTTTATGATAGCTCCTCAGAAATTCGTATAAGGATGACCAAATTGAAAAATGTTTTATATCATTTGATTTTAAATCACTTCAATAACTGCAAGACATACGGGGATAAATTATTTAAAAAAAATAAAATATATATATATTTTGCTGTTCAAGTGACGGGTTTTAAATCTCGCAAAGTAGTATAATTATGATTATTGTATGTATATAATTTTTCGTTTGGGATGTGAGGGGTTCTATCATGTAAAATATATCCCAATTAATTGTTACGTCAGGATTGGAAAATATATAAAACGAAACAATTGTGAAATATTAAATTTAGCCGGTATTGAGCTTTTCAGAACCAAATTGTAATCCCGATGAGAAGATTTCTGGGTCCCCCATACTTTATATTAATCCTGGAACTATAATGATTTCCAGCTGAACAGGGGCGGCGAAGAGTTTTTGATAGTGTGTGGTAGACACCAAGGGCGCTGGATGGGGGACATTTTTTTTCCTTTCCACCCCTCTCACTAAAGTCTCTCACTCTATCACTTTTTCCACTTCCACTTCCCCCCTCTCTCTCTCTCACTCTCCCACTCTCTCTCTCTCTCTCTCTCTCTCTCTCTCTCTCCCCGTCTCTCTCTCTCTTTCATCTCTCTCTCTCTCTCTCTCTCTCTCTCTCTCCCCCTCTCTCTCTGTAGTCTCAAGCTCCGCAATGAGAATATGAAGTTGTGGAGTGTGGGCGGGGATGGGTGGGGCGAAGTTCGGGCTTTCCATTATATCACTACCTACCGGCGAGTTTGTGGGAAGGAGCCATCTCAAGTCAGGCGGACAATAATTTAAAAAGAAATTGACTCCTAGGGACGCAAAGTTTGAGGTGCATGGGTCCTAGGTGCATCTAGGCAATAACTGAAAAAACCCTTGTGTTCAGTTTTCTTCCCCTTTTTTATTCACTGTCCACAGTCCCATCCAAGCATTTTCCATTCTGTAGACTACTTTTCAATATGTAATCAATGATAGCCAGGCATTTACTTGTCATAGAAAGGGCCCTACAACTTGCACGAGGTAACACAAAATATCTTTCACACTCAATTCTACTGAAAGCATCCCGCCGCATTGAAAGGAAATAGAATACTTTCTAATAGGGGACTAATTACACCTAACTGGCCGAGAAGAATCACCTAGTGGTCAACAAAGAATAGGTAAAAGTCATTTATCAAAGAGCAGTTATATAGAAAGGAAAAGGGACACTTAACAAAAGTAACAAGGGGAACTAATCACATTTGAAAGGGCACAAAGGAAAAGGGGTACGTGTCAAAGTTAAATGGGCAGTTATCAGAGGTGAAAAGGGGCATTTCCCATACCAAAAAAGGGCAGTCGTTACAGATGAAAAGGGGCACTTATTAGAAGGGGAAAGGTATATTTATATAAACCTATCAGATTTGGATAGAGGCACTTATCACAAGTAAAAATGGGCAATTATTAGTAAGGAAAAGGGGCACGTGTCATAGTAAAAAAAAAAGGTTTGTTTTTTATAATAAGGGAAAAGGGACTTTATTACAAAAGAAAAAAGGCACTTATAAGACGGGAAAGGGCTTTATTAAGAAGGAAAAAGGGGCACTTGTCACAGAAAAAGGGGCACCTATCAGATTTGAATGGGGGCACTTATTAGAATTTTAAAAAAATTTGCATTTCGTGGTACTGTCTTGAACAAGTAAGGGGGCATTGTTTCCTCGCCCCCCACCCGGGGGTAGGGGAGGGGGGCGCCGCCGCCGCCTCTGCCACAGGTTATCCAAACAAAAAAACATTTACAAGTTTTATCTATTGGTCAAAACACACTATTTTCGAGTTATTAAGTTTAACCCCCTCTAGTAAATCAAACAAGCTTTAATGTTGAGATGTAATCTAATCAGAAATATATATTTTTTAATACAGAAAGTATAATTTTATGTGCATATAATGAAAATCTATGCTAAATAAAAATTATTTTTCTTTCGACCCGACATGCATATTTTAACATATTTGTTGGGAGGCCATGGAAAAAATGTTTATATTTTCCACACAAAATCATACTTTGTTGGTAAGTAATTAGGTGATAACAAAAGAAGTGTTGGGTAAATTTCTAGTTCTTTTGAATATTATTTTAAACCAAACATTCAAAATGCTTCACTTCTTGTAGTTTACTGATTCATTCTAAAATTTACACAGCCATAAATTATAAACTCTCCTACAATTTTGATGATGCAGGACGACAATATACTTCGTTGGAAGGTTTAAGATGCTAAAGGAAGTAGTGTCGGTTACATTTTCAAGAAAATTCTATTACAAAAAACGTTTAAATTGTTTCACTTTTCCTTGCACTGATTCATATTGCAAAATGCATAGCACAGCCTAGCCACAGTTCCACTCCTACACGATATTGTAGTCGCGCGGCGCGCTCGCAGGTTATGCGCGAGCGCGAGCGCGCCAAAGTTTATCGAACCCAACCCATTCAAGATGGCGACCTACAGTTGATCATAATGAAAAGGCACACAAATATAGGTTAAGACTGTTATTCGTCTTATAGTCGAGCGACATTACAGATTCCATTGATGAGATTGTAGCTTAGGAGTGTTACAATGGAGCCTAGCGAAGAAAACGTGCAAATGCTCATAAATATGGGTTTTGGAGACCTTACAGATATCAAGAAAGCACTCCGCCTTGCACAGAACGACGTGAACGAGGCAGTGGCTATTCTCACGCAGGAACAACCGGGTTTGAGTTATGAAACGGTGGAGGAGGAAACGAAGGAAGCACCGCCACCGGGAACTCTCCGGCGGACATTTGGACCGCAACACCGTCTCGCACCCGACCCGCCCCCTCCTTCTTATGACGAAGCTGTTGAACCAGTGGAGGTACGATCGATTGGTGGTGTCATAATCTTAAGTTCAAGAGTTTCTTAAATGATTTCAAGCCAGGTTTTTGCTGACATGTCTGAATCTGATTTGATTCATCACAATTCCAGGGAATAATTTTCCTGGTATCGCATAGCAATTTGCTATGCATTTTTTATATTAGGGTGTCTGATCGCGCACCCGATGTTGTGTGCTAAAATCCTTCCCATAGAGATTGCACGCAGCCCTATGCAATCTATGTGCATTACGCGATCATGCAAAATTGGTCAAAGTTTTTATTTTTTTTTTGAAGTTCAAACCTTTATTCTTTGTGATCCTGAAGGTGACTGATACTCAATAAATGAGGTGTCATATGAAAGAGCAGATTAATTCCAATATTTCCAGAGGGGCGTCATCTCGAAATTCTAAAAATATCTTGGTCAAAACAGCTATTTAAACATTATTTCCTGGCTAACTCCGAAATTTGCCACTTATGAGATATGACCCCTGGCGATAAGTAGTCCCAGTCGTAAGGAAAATATCCCTACGCTTATTTTTCGCTAACCCCAGGGATCACAAACAATTACAGTTTGAAAATACCCTTCCCCACATTTTTCGGATCAGCTAAGTAGGGAGGCGTGAGCTCCGCGCCGGCCGAACCCATGGTGATAGCGTAAAATCTGCACATGAATATGCATCGGGCCGCGTGTCTACAAACCGGAAGTGGGTGCCCATTGAAGACAATGGATTGCCGATCGCGCATCATTTAAGCAACAGCGTGCGCTTGCACGCGTATGTGTACGCTTGCATATTGCGCAATTCAGCTGTTGTGCTAAATTTAGCAAAACAACATAACTCTGCGTGTACGTCTTTTCGTCGATTCTTACAAAAAATGGATGAATATTGTAGGGAATTGAAGGGGCTGTAACTTTTGATAGAAACATCGGTGAGTCTTGAAATTTGAAATGTATTATTCTGAGTGAATAATTTTTTTAATTATCCAACCAAAATGGTGAAAAACGATCCAAAAGGGAAAATTGAAAAATCGTTCAGACACCCTATTTATATGACTGCTACACAAAATTTCTTTTGTGTAGCAGGTTTTTTACATAGGACTGTACAGAACTTTGTTTAAAGTATTTTTCCCATCGACCAAAACAGCTAATCAAATTTGAGAAGTAATATTATTCCCTGAATTCCCTTTAAAAAAATAAAATAAAATTAATATTCTAATTTCTACCGTATCTCACTCAGTTGTGGATGGTCAGTCTTCACTTTTTTAGCAGGGTGTTCAGTTTCCTTTCCTTTACTCTTTAGTTTTACTTATGTTTGGTGCCGGTGGTGTGACCCAGTGAAAAAAATACACGGGAGCTCAGGGCCAATTCGCCCCCGAAATGCCCAAAAGAGCCCCCGAAAATCAGAAAAGAGCCCCCGTAAATTTGCATAGAGTTCAATGCAAAACAAATTTTAGAGTGTTATTTTTATTCAGGCAAGCTTGAAAAGTAGCTCCCAAAAAATAAATATTAATTTTTTCCCTGGTGTGACCATAGTTCGCGAGTGACCTAACTAGTTTGCCCCAATGGAAAGAGGAACATAATTACCCAGAAACGTAATTTTCTCTGGGAAGTGGGTTTGAAATTATGAAAATATTGACAAAAATCTGCAAATTTTGCAGTCAATTGCGTCTGTTCCGAAAAATTATTAACTTAGGGTCTATCGATAAGGGTCTGGAAATCTTCATTTTCAGAGCAGATGCAGATATCCTCCAAATTCTAAGTAAAAAGTGGTACCAACTGATGGTATGATTGATAATTGATATCTTGCCTTGCAAATTATGAAATTACCTTATTTTTGATGGATCACATTTTTTGATAAATTAGCTGTAAATCCCCGTGCGCAAAGTAAGGTCTCGTTGTTTTTATGACTTTTTCGTGAGTTGCAGTGCGCACGCCGATCCGACATCAAATTTTAGATCGCGATATCTCCGGGAGCCTTTGATGATAAATTTTCTAGTTGCACCAATTTATAGTTAAAAACTTTGCCATCCATTGAAATAAATAAATTTGTGTAGAATATGAGAAATGATCGAATATCACATTTTCTAATATTTTCAAAAATCTCTGCGAACTTTGGTCACCGCATCATACTACGCCGTACTGTTTGTGCTATTCTTCATTTTTTGGTAGTATAAATCTAAAAATGGAAAGTACAAATTATGACTGAAAAATAAAATATAAGAAATTGGCCTAGACTAGGGCTGCGCAGTGACTAAACTTAAAGAAAGGGGTGCAAGGAAAAAAATATATGAAGAATTGAATTTAAAGTTACTATGTTCCATTTGCAGCCAACATCAAATTCTGTAGAACTTTGCAGGAATTATGAATATGTCACATATATGTCCTATCTGTGAAATTTAAACATTAGCAGTGTCCTAATATTCAAATTATGCAAGGAAACCTGTTACTTTCTAGACTTCACTGTCAGACACTATTGAGTGACTGACTGACTTCTTTTTTTTCTTTGGTAATAACATATATAAAATGAGCTATAAAGGGTACATGAGCATTTGTCTACATCAATAACCCACTTTTTGTTATGGCCAAAATATAACTGATTGAATCTTTGCGCAGCACAAAACGTACGACCAATCGGTACAAGTGTCTGACAATCAGACTGTAACTAATTGGATTGCAACTAGGCGTTGTGGCGTGCGCCTGTAATCCAGCTAACAGTGGAAGTTACAAACTGATTCAGCCGAGGACGCAGGTTCGAAACTGAATCGCGTCTTTCGGATGGTGACGTTAAAGGTCGGTCCCCAGACGTAATTAATCATATCTGATTGATACACGTCTGTAAAAACCCAATACACACACACACGCAATCACTAAAGTCGATTCGACAACTAATGGTCTTTATTTTCCCACTGAAAGACATTTTCAAGCCCTTTCATTTTGAGGGAAGTTCTAAATTAGTATTATCTTTCAAATGCTGTTGGAATTTAACCTTTTCATTTTTTGGACCTATTAATGAGACATATTAGGCCTACCTTTAATGCTGAGCATGCTGTGTTTGCATTTAACTCACTGGAATTCTTTTTACCCTTCATGAAAATCCTAGTCAAGTTGGGTGTGTACATGTAAAAGACCTCTATCGACTTGTCAGGAGTTTTGGGAAATAAGGAAAGGTAGTTCTGTATTTAAAGGTTTTGTATTTGAAAGTTTTCTCATATTGCTGCTATAATACTAGTGTAAGTTAAACAAGCTCTTTTACTGTAACTACAAAATTGGTGTAAAACTTTTCAGGAACAAAACTTTTTTCTCTTATAATTTAATTTCAAGTCAGATGTGTATTGTGCTTGTAAAAACTACACCCGGTTTATGATTGTTTTAGTTGTTGAATGCTAGTATTGTTGAATGCTAGTATTGAGTAGGTTTCAAGCATCATAAGTTAATTCACAAAATCTGTTTCTTTTACATTGTGAAACTTTTACTTGCTATTTACATGGACAAGGAAGGATACTTATAATTCATCTTTAAGAAATATTTTGAAGAATATTGAGCACCAAGTGACTGAAGTCAGTTTGCAGAATACCGATTTGGAGACCTATTAGTGCTCAATTAACTTGAGGACTTAAGAGGAATGTTAAGTGAGCTTTCAGAATACTGCCCCAGACGGTAATATTTCTTATCATATTTGGAATAACTAGTAGGGCATTTCAAGAGCAACCCTTTCCATAAGGCATTACAACATGAACTGTAAAATTCTTCAATATAGGAATTAAAAGAAAAAGAATGAGAAAGCTCACAACTTATTTTTCACCATCACCAGAACTTGGTCTTCAATCTTCTCTTCGTCTGTAAGTTGGACTACACATGCAGCCCTCCCCTCCCCCATCAAATGACAAATAAAAAAGGAGACGTCCAGGAGGCTGTTCACACCGGCAGAGATAGCGCGGTCTAGCGCGCGCTAGACCGCGCTATCTCTGCGGTGTGGAAGGTACAGCGTGGTCCGCCCAACAGCGAGCCACGCGAGCCAAAACGGCGTGCCACTGGACCACCTCTTGGGGGTGGTCCACGAGAGATAGCGCGGTCTAGCGTGCGCTAGACGGCGCTATCTCTGCCAGTGTGAACCCGAGCTACGATAGCACGCCGGAAGTCATCGTTCTACATGCGGGGAATTTTAAACTCATTCTATTTTGTTGCGATCTGAATCTGAATCGGTACAACTCAACACTCCTAATTTTATGGAGTAAAACGCGTCGTAAAAATAGAAATATAGTAAGTAATGTGGGACCTGACTTTACTAAACGTACCTTTTACGCTGTTTTTCGTGGGTTAGCAGATATGGTGTAAAATCTATAGGGGGGAAATTATCACCAGAAAGAATAACGAAGGGCTCGGTCCCATACATTGCAAAACATGTTTGCTACAACCTGAGGGCCTCGATTTTTAATTTGAACATTTATCTGTCTGATTAACATACAAGAGTCTAGTAAAATCAAAGAAATACATGCACAATGTAACTACAACGCCATGAAATAAACGTAGGCCGGCTAGCATATAGGTACAGCGATATCGAGCTCTCAACTACGGGTTCGTAATAGCGCGAAATCTTTGACCGCTCTGACCTCATGACGTCACGCGTCATGGCAACAGGACCTCTCAAAAAAGGGGGTGCTACGATAGACCGCGCTATCTCACTGCGGTGTGAATCCGGCGAATGCCAATGGGCGGACCGTGGGTCGCGCTACGATAGCGCGATCCACGGTCCGCCCACGGTCCCCTTGCGGTGTGAACAGCCTCCAGGATACAAAGAGAGAATATGGGAAAGGGACAAGTACAGAAGGAAATAGGACAGCCTACCACACCCTCCCTCTAATCAGAGGCCTCTGTATTAGATAGCATATTCTTTTTAAAAGTGAGACTGGTGTGCCATCATTCCCGATGGTAATTTCCCTTCAATGTCAAGAAATTGAGGAATATAGGCTTAGCGAGGTGGCTCAGTAATTGACTGTCGGTTTGAATCCAACCCATGCAGGTGACTGAAGCCTGTGTTGTATGTTAACGTGCCCCTCTGCTGTTCTATTGATGCAAGCTAGGTTAGAGTGGAAAAAATGTCCCTTGGATAGGATGTTAAATGGAGTACATGTGTAGAGGAGAGTAACCACCTTTGCATGTTAAGATCCCACTGCACTATTTGTATTAGAGTAGGGGAAAACACTGGTGTAGTGGTTCATCGCCTCATTGGCACATCCAAATCAGTTATACCGGGAGGAGAGACCCTGAGGGTTACACTGATTCAGTTTGCTTTTCCTTCCCAGGCACAGGTGATGCCAAGGAATAGCAGAGATTATGATGATGATGATGATGATGATGATGATGATGATGATGAATAATGATGGATGATGACGATGATGATGATGACGATGATGATGGATGGACTCTTGCTACGCCTCTGTGACTACACATGTACATGTACATTGCTAATTACAGGGTATACCACTTATCTTACAGGATGAAGATCCTAGCTCCAGCAGTGTGGAAGCTAGAGAGGAGGAGAGCGTGGAAGTTTCCAAGGAGTTCCCTCAAGGAAATCTTTACGAGCTGGAAGGCAGAGTCTTCACTGACCAATGGTCAATACCTTACAAGAAAGAGGAATCGCTGGGGAAATGTTTGATCGCTGCCACCAGACTCGCCAGTGAAGGTGATTATTGAATGGTCAATCTATGATGGAGTGACTATTAGGAAATATGATTTCTCATATTTCACACAAATTTATTTAGTTCAATTATTACCAAATGGACGGCAAAGTTTTGACTACAAATTGATGCAACTGAAAAATTGATCGTCAAAGAATTCCGGAGATAGCGCAAAGTTCGATATGGGATCGGAATGCGCTTCAACTCAAGAAAAAGTTTTTAAAAAACAAGACCTTAATTCGTGCTCGGGGGTTTACAGCTGTTTTATCAGAAAAAGGGATCAATGAAATATAAGATGAGGCAAGGCAAAATATCATACGCTCTGTTGGTACCACTTTTTACTTACAATTTTAATGACATCTGCTCTCAAAATACAGATTTCCAGACCCTTGTCGGTAAGTTCATATTTTTTCGGAACGGATGAAAAGACTGCAAAATTTGCCATTCTTTTGTCGATATTTTCATAATTTCTCACCCAATTCTATAGAAAATTTCATCTCTGGGTAATGTTAGGTCTCTCTTTTCATTGGTGTTATCGGATTTTAGAAATCTTACCAATTTTTTGAGATAGTGAACTATGGTCACACCACCATACTGTTTAATTATTAACTTGGAAACAGGAAGGATGTATGCTCTTCATACGCTTGTACCATTATAAACATACCTGCTATGAGGAAATATTCACTGGTGTGTACCAATAACATCTATGCACTTTCTAATAAGGCTTTTAAAAACATGGTTTGTTTAGTAAATTTTGCGGTTTTAGGAGCTATTAAGAAATGAAACTCGAGTTTAAGTTTATTCCTTTACCTTCCGTTTCACATTTTTGAAGGCCAGACTTTGAAAATACCTCTTACAAATGTTAAAAGTCTATATAAAAAATGATTTTGTTACCACATAAAATTTCTACGTAGTTAGATTGCTTGGTTCATGCTGTAAACATTGATATCACATGAGAAGCACATACACATTTCCTGATGTTGGGGGATGTGTAATGAAACATGGCCTAGTCTGTCATATATATACGTGACAACGGCACAACAAGAATGAAGAAAGCCTGTACAGGGCTCGAAATTTGCGGTTGCCCGAGGGCCATTGACCACCTAAAACGCCACCGGGCAACCTAAAAGTCATGTCTTGGCGGCCCGGCTGGCAACCAAAAAAAATACCACAGCAATGATCCTACTTTGGCAACGAACACGATGAGCAGCTGACAATGCCAGCTATCCACCACTCGCGCAGCCAGAGCAGAGAGCAGAGGCGCCAGGAGCACCCTGTCCCAGCCGGGGCGGCCGGGTGGGCAACGGCCGGCCAGCTCCGATCATATCCGCATGTCGCTGCTGCAAGCTTACATGTTGTTGTTTACATCATGATCATCATCCTTCCATGCAAGCGCTCGTCATAGATACCTAATAATATAATACGTATGTAAGCCCTTGCGTGTACTGTATCTTTTTGCCAGGTCGCTTGCTCGGCGCAAAATGAAGATACACTGCCCCCCTCCCCTCCCCCTCGTCTTTAAACCTAGTCACTGTGACCACCTAAACTGCCATTTGGCAACCTAAACAACTGTATAGGATGCCCGGCTGGCAACCAAGACAAAAAGTTAAGTGAGAGCCCTGCTGTATTCAAAGTCAGGCTTACATTAGCCAACTACAGGTCTGTCTTTAACCTACAAATTACAAGCACTGATACTAAGTAGTCACTGTAAGAACAAGAATTTAACTTTTTTTCTTTTTTCTGAAAGTAACACATGCAAATGTACAGAGATGGCATCTGGATATGTTGCTCGGGTAAATCCAAAAGAAGTGAATGTAGAATGTAATAGAAAGTAATTTTTCTGCAGATTAAGGTCTACAAGTTAAAGACCAGGGCCCCATTTCACAAAACTTGTCATCAGTGACAAATGACAGTTTTTGTTATAAGCTAGTGAAATCCTTGCTTCTGATTGGTTATCAGCAGATTTGTCACTGATTTTTGTCATTTGTCATTGAAAAAAGGCTTTGTGAAACGGGTCCCAGTGCTCCCTTTGAGAAAAAGTGTTTATAAAGAACATCTGAATTAGTGACTTCTGAATATGGTTTTGATTGTTTTTCTCCCACAGTTTTGGTACATGTCTGACTGCACCAAGCAGTGCCATATGAAAGGGATTGAAAAATGGAGGAGTTATGTCTTGCCCGATAAATCAGCACCGACTTTGGGTTCGAAAATGGGACATTCCAGTTCCAAAACTATCATTCATGCTACCATTCATAGGAAATTACAAGATTGTTGTAGGAGTGCAAGTTTGAAATGGCTATGGTGCAATTTCAAGTTTCGAGTATGAACAGAAACCAGCATTTCCAATCATTCTTGATGTTTGACAAATGCTTTGTATAACAATAAAAAAGTGCTGAGAAACTGTTCATACCCATGTTTTATCTTATAAAGCATGATAGATATAGCTGAAGTCATTTCCACTTAGTTTAACAATAATACCTATAAACTTGCCCTATCCAGGTTTGCTGGAGAGTGATGAGAACTGCATGCGTTTTGTGAACCGATGTATGCCTGAAGCTTTTCGTAAGCTGATGACTTCCAAGGCAGTTCATCGATGGGGCGCTGAGATCCATGAAGGCATCTATAACATGCTACAGCTTTTTATTGAGCTAGTGGCTGTCAGACTCAAATATAAACCTGTACCGATAGAGCTTCTTGAAGTCCTTGGCATGGTATGTATTGTATTTCTTGGTTACTTAAGTGTTTATTGGATGTGAGATAAGTGGATGGATATCCTGGTCATGATGTGCTCAAAATGCTTTAATTCATAAGAGCACTTGATTATATTTCTTAGGCGTAAGTTGTTGAGATGTTACAGCTGTTCTGCTTCATATTAGAAGCACTTGATAACCTTTCTAATCAAATGTATTGACTATGAAAAAAAGAAAGTTTTTTAATGCTAATAAGTGTAAATTTCTATGATAAACTATTGATTTTAAACTTGCAATATGTTGATAATATAAAGATTGTAATTAATGCTCATTTTTCTTTTAGAATTCTTGGTATCAACAAACATTTTTTATTGCATTAAATCTTGCCATTACTATTTTTGCATCTTTTTATTAATCTATTCCATCCCCCCTTTTTATGCCTCCGCCCACTGAAGCTGGTGCCGGAGGCATTATGTTTTCGTCCGTCCGTCCCCCTTTCTCGTTAACGCAATATCTCAAGAACCACTTAGATATGAACTTCAAACTTGATGATAGTATGTATCACCATAGGTAGGCAATCTGTTTAGATTTTGGAGTAACTAGGTCAAAGGTCACAGAGGTCAACTTATGAAATTCTAGATATAACCTTGTTATCGCAATATCTCAAGAACCACTAGAGAGACAAGGCTTCAACTTGGTGATAGTGGTGATAGTATGTATCACCATAGGAAGATGATCTGATCAGGTTTGGGTTCAAAGGTCAAAGGTCACAGAGGTCAATTTCTGAAATTACAGGTTTTAGTCTTGCTTTTGCGATATCTCAAGAACCACAAGAGATAGGCCTTTTTGTTTCATCGTGATATGTCATGAACAATTACATCCATTTCCTATACTGAATTTAGGGCAGAGGCATATAGGAGACCTAAGAAGTCTCATTGTTCTTTTTGTTAATCTGAGACGATAGCTGCTAATCCAGACACATTATATTATTGAGTTTAAGCTAATTAAGGGTACTGCATGAACTACATGCAAGAATTAAACTGCATGAACTACATGCAAGAATTAAGCTCAGGAGAAGATTTTTAACGATGTTTTATTGAACCTGGAACAGAGATTTTAACAAAAATGTATTTTAAGTTCAGTTTCTATTATTGTAAAGAAAGTTATATATACTGTTGCTTACCTCTATCCCTTTAGGCCTTAAATCCAGAGACAGAGTTCCATTATAAGAACAGGGCCAAGAAATGGGACCATATATTCTGGGAAGAGAAGTTTGGTGTGAACAGCACCTTTGCCGTAAGCCCACCCTTCGAGACGTACAAGGACCCGTGTGGATGGCTCGTCAATCTGATCAATGCTGTAAGTCTTGTTAGGTTTCTTTGTGATGTGTTCTTAATTATGGCTTTTAGTCCCCTGAAGAATTCAACATTTTTGTCTCGCCTGCGTAGCAAAAAGCGAGACATAGGCGCCACTTTTCTGGTGGCGGCGGCGGCGTCAACATCAAAACTTAACCTAAGGTTAAGTTTTTGAATTGTTAATATAATTTTGAAAGTATAAGGTCCTATTAAATGAAACTTAAAATAAAGGGTTATCAAGTATCCCCAATCATGTGAGGAAAATTTCAGGTCACAAAGTCAAGGTCAAAGGTCATTTCAGGTCAACAAACTTAGACTATGTTGTGGCATCATCATCAAAAACTTAACCTGAGGTTAAGTTTTTGAATTTGTAATATAATTTTGAAAGTATAAGTTCTTATTCAATGAAACTTAGACTAAAGGGTTATCAAGTATCCCCAATCATGTGAGTAGAATTTCAGCCTACTAGGTCAAGGTCAAAGGTCATTTCAGGTCAACAAACTTAACTATGTTGTGGCATCAGGCTAAGATTTTTTAATTGTTATCATAATTTTGAAAGTATACATTCCTATTCCATGTAACTTGAACATAAGGGTTATCAAGTATCACCAATCATGTTATTAGTCTTTTAGGTGACAAAGTAAAGGTCAAATGTCATTTCAGGTCTGGAAACTTAGACTTTGTTGTGGCATCAACATCAAGATTTTGAAATTTTAGCATAATTTCAAAAGTGTTTGTTCAAATTCCATGAAACTTGTACCCAAGGGCTATCAAGTATCACAAATCATGTGACACAAATTCCAGGTCACAAAGTCAAGGTCAAAGGTCATTTTAGGTCAGTAGACTTGGATTATGTTATCAAAATTTAATATGAGAATTAATAAATAAATTGTTGTTATTTTTCATATTTCATGAAAGTAAATATTCGAATCATTCAGTACTTTCCCATGAATATTCTAATAGTAATTTTAGTATTCGATCCCAGGCCTAGTATGTACATGATCAGTTACAGCTAGGTGACAATATTGATGTTTGGATAATATATATTGGAGTATATCTCATAATAATGTTCTCATTATGCTAATGAGACGTGATGTGATGTAGATGGGCTCTACCTTCCAATTGTTTTTACACAAAGTGCTGAAAATCCTCTTTTCTTAAAAAGTTTATTAGATAACTTTATTTGTAAATTACTGACAAGCATTGAAACATTTATAGTCTTACCCATACACTAAATCTCATTATATTGTATTCTTATGATACAGTAAATAATTATTCTGATGATTCATAATCAATATTCACTTCAAAATGCTTATTATATTCAGAGGATTTCATTTTCGGGGGTCTGCAAATGGGCCACCCTGCCTATAAAAATAATGTCCCAACCTCAATTTTTCATCATATCGAATTGCGTAATGCCGAATTGCGTAATGCAGGCGAGACCGCCGAGAGCGTTTCACTTGTTTGTTAGAGTGAACTATCCATCTGTCAATATAAAATGAAGATTCTTCAACTATTTTAGTGTGAAGGGAAGGTTTTAGTGGGAAAATATAAGCACACCGAATACCTTTGAAAAGGGATGTGTAAATCTACATGTATATCAAAACAGACTGAGCTGTGTTTTGATTAAACACTTTTCCAAGTTCTGCTTTTGATTTATGCTTGAACAGTGTTTAGATTTAGATTTCCTACTTTCCCCATAAAAAGGTCATTGTTGTTGCAAAGACCTGGGATGCTGAGACTGAGGCCAGGATAAACATTCTTCGTTTTATTCATAATCAGTAGGCCTTGTGATCAAGATCTAGGCAGAAACATTGACAAATTTCATATCCAGACCAGTCTCGCTACATAACTGGTACAGGTCTTAATTGAGATAAACGTGTAATGTAGGAATGGTTTAGTGCTAAACAACAAGCTGCATGTATTATTGAATTCACATTTATTTTTAGCCAGGATTTGTTGCTTTTCTTTGAAATATTCTCCCTTTTTTTTAAAATCCTAGTTTGCTCACCATGGAGGTATGGACCAGATTAAAGATAGAGTACTGGAAACTATAGATGATGTAGATCCAACGGTAAGATTTTGTCGTCACCTCTCACTCTCTCTGTTTCTTTTATTCCCACACTCCCCACTTCTATTCTTGGTCTTTATTTCTCCAATCTCTCATTTTTTCTGTTTCTCTCTCTCCCTCAATCTTTCTCCCTATTGTTTCATATCAGAACAATCATATCAGAACCCTATTTTTTCTCCTTATTGCTTGGATACTGAGCCTCAAGGTAGTACAAATGAAAGGAATGCTTTCAAAGCAAATATATCTTTCTCCCCTCTCTCTCTCTCTCTCTGTCTCTCTCTTTTGCTCTGCAGACTTTATCTACCTTGATGCAACCGCTGGGTTACTGTGGAGAGTACTTGAACCCTCTCAAGTTTGCTCCATTCATGAGTCAGGTTGAGAAACAGGTCCTCAAGTACGTTCAAGACCTCAAGGAACATGAACTCAAGAGAAAGGTTAGTGCCATCCCAGCCATTGATTCGCTGAAATATGGAAATTGCCCAGATGACAGTAAATTAATTGAAATAACATTGAAATAAGAGGAGAACAGGCTTGTGCATCTAGACAGGTATCCCATGAGCTTTCAAAGCTTATTGGAGTAATTTTGTTATTGATTTGGTCGTAAAGTAGATATGTCGAGAAAGAAAGAAAGAATATACTGTGATCCAACCATTGCTCCAGCAATGGTTGCCTCCAGCTTTATTTTGTCAAATCTGTAGAATTTGGAGTAGGTTTGCAATTGGATTTTAGGATAGGTTTAGGGCTAGGTTTAGGTATGGTTAGCTATAATGCTTGGTCTATGGTTTTAATAAAGTAATTTGGTTAGTTTAGAAAAATGATGCAGAGCAGTTGTCCCTGGAGCATGTGTCATATAAAAAAACAAAACTTTTCCTGTTTTTACAAAATCCATGACCGGATCAACACTTTGTATAGCCTTTAAGCTGTTATTTGCAGTATCCTAACTTCTATGATGCTTACTATCCTTCCTTGACAGAAAACTGGTAGTATCTCTGAGTTGCTGACAACCATGAAGTGTCTGTGCCTTCACTTCTGGGTAGACGATGTTAAGAAGGTAGATGACCTGAGACTAAGCGTGGCTCTTCGTATGCTCAACTCTCCTCACTTCAATGCTAAGATGAACAGTCTCAAAGAAGTAAGTTGCTTTGCATCCTTTAACCAGATCAAAGGTGCATTTTGTTCCGTATCTAAAAGATTAAATGTTTCTGTAACACTATCCACTTTTAGTTTTCAGAATTCAGATACCGTTATGGTATCATTGATTGGTTCACCTCAGAAGGGGACACAGAGAAACTGTTTTTTGTTGAGGATTTTTAAGATCATTATGAAAACTAATTTATTACCTTATTACTTTAGAGGTATGTCATCATATAACAAGAAATTTATGGAAGACTCAATTTAAATTTCTTTGTGTACTACTTCTTTATTTTTCTTCAGTGCACTGTTGAAGATATAAAATGTATGACCAATTTGAATTGATAGCATTTATGTTATCTGCTAACCAATGTTTACCTGTCCATTCCAAAGATTACCAAGATGATCGAGGATACAAGTATATCCAGCAGGAATCGGAATGCTATTGAAGAAGAGGTCATCTTAGACTGGTTGGTGGAGAATAAAGTTCTATCAGTAGCACTCGAAGGTGGGACACCTGTATATAAAATAGCACACCACACCGACAATGACGTAGCTATCTCCATTTCTGTAACTTAATGTACCATTTGAATCGCTTGAAGTAGTCAGTGTAGCATGTTCTCACTAGCATTCTCATGCCAGTTAAAGGCACTATTTAACTTCAGAAAAAATTACATGTAAAGCCCCTCTAAAGTGTTGGGAGCCCCAAAAATTGCACTTAAATTGTATCATAATGTGAAAGAGGATGTCATTTAAGACACATTTCTGCAAGGATTTTAAAAACAAATGTGTTTGAAGTCGAATATTGATGAAAGAATAAAACATTTAAGTTTTTGTGTGTACAACAGAAAACCCCAATTATGTATTCTTTTACCAATATATGTCTTCAAACACATTTTTTTGGGGGAAATCTTTGCAGAAGTGTGTCTTAAATGACATCCTCTTTCACATTATGATACAATTTAAGTGAAATTTTGCCATCAAATTTTTGGTGAATTTGATGCTCCCAACACTTTAGAGGGGCTTTAAGAAATCAGTTCAAACAAACAAGGTTTAAGTGTGATGACATTGATATGGATCTCCTTTGAATGTACTCTTCAGTTAGAATGATATATATGATATCAGAGATTATTTGTAACATGGAATGAATAGAATTCTCATTATTCTAGCAAAAATTAACATTGATATTCATCTAAAATATTTTGATCCTATTTTTCAAACATTTAGGGATGCTTTCTCTGTCATTCTTAGTTCAGCTACTTTCATGACCATGTCACAATGCTGATAAGTACATTTAAACCATTCTGTCTTTATTTTCTTACAGGTAATATAGACCAGTCGCAGTATGCTGACAAGCTGAAGGGCATCGTTGAGTTCCTCGGACCAAAACTCTCCATTGAAGATCTCACCAAGATATGGAAGATGCAGGTCGGTACATCATTATCAAATTGGCAATGCTGTTTAATTATGATAATGATCTGGAGGTTATTAAATACTTGATGCGGAGATCTGCAAACACCTGCACATTTTCAGTTTCATAAATTCCCTCTTTTTTACTGAATAGAAAAATTTAATGCTTAAAAAAGTCAACAGAGTAAATGTGGTCTTCTTACAAAATCTAATTTGATAGGGTTTTTACGTAACAGAGTAGTCCAGAAAATATAAGGTAAAGTTTTGTAGATATCTCAGCAGTTGGATACAATCTAATTGTAGGTACAAGCCATGCTGAGATGCCCTCAGTACATTTATATTTATGTGTATAATTTTTTCCGCTTATACTCTGTGTGTGTGTGTATGTGTTTGAATGTATTTAGAACGACCAACCATTGACCGTAGTGGACAACATCCATTCCATCATGGCAGCTGCAGCGGTCAAGTTCAGTGGTGAGCAGTTGGAACATCTCTTCCATCTCATTCAAAAGGTCAGTGATATCAAAGTAAAATTTCAACACTATCGCTATCTAGTGGGATGTACTGGTTTGCAGACTAAACCATTGTCACTTTCAGTGTAGTGTCTTAATGACCTGAGCCATAGACTTCCCCGAAAGAACCATCCGAGCCATAGTCTTCCCTGAAAAAACCATCTGAGCCATAGACTACCCTGAAAGAACCATCCGAGCCATAGACTTCCCCGAAAGAACCATCCGAGCCATAGTCTTCCCTGAAAAAACCATCTGAGCCATAGACTACCCTGAAAGAACCATCCGAGCCATAGACTTCCCTGAAAGAACCATCCGAGCCATAGACTACCCTGAAAGAACCATCCGAGCCAAAGACTTCCCCGAAAGAACCATCCGAGCCATAGACTACCCTGAAAGAACCATTTGAGCCATAGTCTTCCCTGAAAGAACCATCTGAGCCATAGTCTTCCCTGAAAGAACCATCCGAGCCATAGACTACCCTGAAAGACCCATCCGAGCCATAGACTACCCTGAAAGAACCATCTGAGCCATAGTCTTCCGTGAAAGAACTAGTGTCAAGCAAAACATTATCCCAGTAGTGCATACCGGTAGTTTGATCTATCCAGCATGCAGACTGCATTTTCACATGATCCAAATATTGGCATATTTCTCCATTCATTTTGTAATCTGTATTAACGATAATGATAACAATATCAGTACATTGGTTGGGATGTAATACACCATGGTCTCTTTTTTTTTTTCACTATTATTAGAATTAGGGAAATAAAGTGAAAGTATAAACATAACGTAGTGTGAACATATGCATTTGAGAAAAATATTTACATAGAATTAATATAAGATTTAGTATCTCTTGATTTGTGGAAGTTTATTCTAAAGTTCCTTATCCTACCTTTTGAAGTAAGATCCTCATACAGGTATGAATTGGTCTGGGTTAGATTTTAAGAAAGAAGATTCGTCCATTTATATCCTCAGGCATGGCAGAATGAAAACGAGCGCGTCCAGGAGAAGCTCTTGAGTCTGATTGGTAGGATAGGTCGAGATGCCAGGAGTCCTAAAACCACCTGCAAGGTCCTTGAACTTCTCTGGGACCTGGCCCACTTACCAGCCATTCCTAAGAACCACATGGAGCATGCCTTAGAGGAACATCTGTTCATCCTGAGTGACTCTCTGGCTGTTGGAATGCAAATCAAGAACAAATACGTCGCAAAGTGTGTGGAAGATATTAAGAGGGTAAGAACATGAATTTTTTTGTAGTTTAATAGAAAAAATTTTGTAGTGGTTGTTGAACACCTATTCATCCTCAGTCACTCTCTGGCTGTAGGAGATCAGATCAAGAATAGATATGTCGCAAATTACGTGGAGGACATTAAGAGAGTAAGAATGTCGTTCATTAATTAGAAATTTGTCTTCATAAACTTTCAGAAGGGAGCTCCAGAAAGCACTGAAATCCTTTGGCAACTCTTTTTGATAAAAAAGATACGGTCTGTATTGGATGAAAAGTACCTCATGATGTCTATCTTGTCCATTTGAAATATGGTAAAGACAACATGTATTTATATCACTTTAATACAATGTTTTCAGTACGCCTTAAGGTACATTAAGCTTCAGTATTGTCCTCTTAAAGTTCTTAAATTTGGAGAAGTGAATCATTTGTCAATTAATTTCATCCTTTTTCATAAACTGTTGAATGAGTGATAAAATGAGACTGATGTCCCCAAACGGACAAAGTGTATCAAAAGAGCCTTTGTTTTAAGCTCAACATTCTTGTGTCCTCTACTTGACAGTGTCAGTTTGTAGTACCAGCCTTGAGACAGATTCACCAGATAGCCAAGGGTATCACCAAACAGAGCTACAGCAAGACTGATAAGGTATGCTATTTGAATTTTTTCTTAATGTATACTCATTGTTTGTACAAAGTCCTCTTGATGATATTGTATCCTTTGATACATGTATGTAATTCATTTGTTCTATTGTTTCATTGGTTAAGAAGAAGTAAATTGCTAGCTCTTGCAGCTCCATCTTATTCCATCAGCTTGGCCAGCTTGGCACATACATGTATGTCAATAAGGAAAGCATTTTATTTGCATTGCTTCTCTCAATCCAGGTATTAAATGTATTTCCAGTAGGATGCAAAAGTCAATGTCATTTGTTTAGCATTACGAGTGCTTGTAAACAGGCACCTGGCTGGAATGCTCCTATCGGAGTGGAGAAGGTGCATATGTGTACATGTATATTGTATATGGGCAAGCCTGAATCTGATGACTAGGGTAATAATATATCTGTTAAGCACTTGGAGACACCATAGATGTATAAGGTGCTATATAGCTCCAGAATATTTGTCAATTAAATTCATCCTTTTCCGTAAACTTTTGAAAGAGTGATGAAATAAGACTGATATCCGCATATGGACAAAGTGTATCAGAAGTGCCTTGTTTTAAGCTCAACATAGATGTATAAGATGCTGTATAGATCCAGAATATTATTGTTATTATTACCCTACTTTGATGTGGTGTGTATTTGGCAGAGTTTACCCCAAGAGCTGAACAAGACTTATGACATCATCAAGCTGACCACACAGAGTCTCATGAAGTGTCACAAGATGGCTATCAATGCAGCTGGTCAGGATGGCTTGTCTGGTAGTACTATAGTGGATGGCAAGTATACGCATTGTGAGGTAAGACTTCATTCGCCAACTTAGTATCGAGGGCAGCGTTTCATGAAACTGTCGTAAGTACATGTTCACCGACATCCCATTGAAACGCATGATTGCAATTAACACACGTTTCAACGGGATGTCGGTAAACTTGTATTTACGACTGTCGTGAAACGATGTCCTGACCTACATCTTGGTGATAATTGTTATTTTGATCCTAGACTAGGAAGTCTTTAAAATGTATATTATTTCTCTTTAAAACTGAGGCAAGTGAAATTGAGTACTTTTATTTTCATTGGCTTGGGAATGTAGATAGATAAACCCAACCTATGTTGTCCTCTCATAGTTTTCAAAGTGACACAAATTGAAGAAAAACTGATTAGTAGGTTGGGTTTAGACTACTTAGATGTACTAATAAAAGAACATTTTCACCAAATCAGTGAGCTTGACCGGGACTGTATATTACCTTCATCCCATCAAGATATCTTCACAATTGTCTTTCGCACTTTCTCATTTCTCATTTCTTTATCAGCATGTGGAGATTCATCTGAAATTTCTGGCATTCATTCTACAAGAAGGCGCACTCTATCTTCAGTGGCATCGAGCAAGGGAGATCTGGGATACATTAGTAGCGAACCCTGAAGCTTGCGAGGCAGACAGAGAGGTAAGGATAGTCAAACTGTCCTATGAATTCAGAGCCCTGTCTCTTTTTAAGCTATGGTTAGTTTTTATGTTGTCATGGTTAGATTTTCAATGTAGATTAGAGAAATTTAACATTTTGCCACTCAGTCAGGTGAAAGAAAGAGATATCTGGAGGAAGAAATTCCTGGAATTTTCCTAGAACCTCAGGGCAGCTTAGGTATAGCTATGGTAATAGAGGTACTTTGTAGGCACCTTGAGTATCCCTTGGGATGTGTATAATTATGGGGCATCATACATTTAGCTATTATGATTATCTATTTTTGAAGATGATCAAGGGTGTACAGATGTGACAAAACATTTTTGATGGGCAGAGTTAAATAGCTGATCATAAGACCAACTTGTATCTAACTGAACAACAAGAGGATAGAATGTTGTCTCAGAAGTGACTCATATGTGCTTCATTGATCCCATCCTTCTCCTATCAGACATGCTATGAGTGGTTCCGTCATGGTTTAGCGGACCTGGAGACAGAGACACAGATGCAGCTCTTTAAGGATAAACTACTAAGACTAGAATCTACCCACCTCTCGCCCATGGGCTTTGACTGTGTACGAGCATTCTTTGAATCCATCAACACAAACAATCACAGTCTACGCAAGGGAGCTACAGGACTGGTAACTATCATTTCTTTGTGTTTGTTTCATATTAGTTGGTACAGTCAAACCTGCTTTAGTGACCACCTGTCTACAAAGACCACATTTTTTGTTTCCCTTGAAAATGGTTGCTCATTGAAACATGTACGAAAGGAATCTGTCTACAAAGACCACTTTTTGTGTTTCCCTTGGGCGGTCGCTATAGACAGGTTTGACTGTATTACTAACATGTCATCTTTATATCTGTATATCATCTTTTCATCTGGCTACTAATGCAGAGTGGTAACCCGTTCTTGCACAAAAAATGTCAATGTTCTTAAATAGTCATGCATGTTTCATATGCAATGAATGTCCTTATATTGTAATATCTTTTTGTATGTGCAAGTGTGTTTTATCTTTCTAATTGTGAAGGGTAAGCTCCAAATATTGTCAAATTCTGAGATACCAAAGGAAATAGAATGACAACTATCATTTCATTGCTTTAAATTGGTTATGAACATGTTCTTTAAAGATAAACTTGAGTTCTGGTAATGATAAAAGTTAAATTCTCACAGAATCCAACAAAACATACACGGAATGTTCAAGATTACAAATAAATGACATGTGCCAAATGATTTTGGTAGAAAATGTATAGGGACTGAGTAATGAGCATAGAAAGATAAGAAAATCAAGGTAAGTAGGCCTGACACCATGTGCTTAACACAGGTCACTATGTGCAAATGAGTTGTGGTTTTTATTGAAGATGATTTCCAACAAGTTTTTGTGAGTTTGTTTTTATTTTACTGGTTCAAACAATCGATCTGCTGCAGAATAAACAATCCAGAATGAATTATAGCCATGTTCTCTCGACATGCGATTCCCATACCAGAGCTCAAGATTAGCTTTAAGCAAGCTCTCATATAAGTTATGTGATTCATCATTGGGATCATCCATATTTAATATTTGATTTTGATTATTCACATTAGTTTGAGCCCAGTTGATGACAGACAATGAAACGATGCCTTTATTTCGTCTCTCTTGTGGTAATTACTCTTTCAGATTGTTGAGAAGCTGGACCTGTTTGGTCTTGATTTCATGTGGAAGATGGTTCTAGAGTCTACCAACGAGTCTATCGCTGAGATGGCTATCAGGCAGATCATGAGCATGTCTTATACCAATCTAGCTCAGAGACTTAAAAAGGTAAGAGTCTGCAAACACCCTCAGTAAAATCATCCTCATTTTCATGGTTTTACTCAATAACTTATGAATCAGAGCCCTTAAATATATGCTAGATACATGTACATGAGCTGCAAGAGTACAGACTACTTCGTGCACTTTGTCTTTTGTTGATGATGTTTTACCATATTGTGTTTGATGCCAGGAATTTTCCAAAGGAAAATACACATTAAACCACGTTAATTTGGCACCAAGTTAAACAGTTCAAAACGATGATTGTTGTTCCACACAAATTAGATTAAATAAATCAATGTAGTTTTTGTCCATGTATAATCTTTTGTTTAGACAAATGTTATCAGTGTTACCAATTTGAAGAAGGAAAGATGATAATTTCAGCCCTTAAAGGATTCCTATCAGTACATAAACAGATCATGAGCCAGGCACATGTATTGTGTGAATACCTCTCAGATGAATAAAGAGTTAAATTCAACATCCAGTAGTTCCAAATTTGATTATGACATAAAGGTATTTTATATGTTCAGGATAAAAAATATGGACAATTTGATAACAATTTCTAATAATGAATATATAACCCTGATAAAATTCCTTTCAAAAGGATTATATTTTCAATTCTTATGAACCACCCTGTAGGATGTGCTGGATCTCCACAAGCACTTTATCTCAGAGTGTTACAAGCGTCTGGAACTGGCCTACATGGCAGTCAAAGGTACAGCCATGGCTGAGGCTGTTGCTATGGCAACTAAGACGTTGACAGCAGTGTCCGTGCCCGAGGCAGCCATTGTACCATGTCCATCCAGGTAAGATGACCTGTGATTTTAACCCATTCATTCCTAGTTTCTGTAACAGTGGAAATTTGATATTGAATGTTTCTGTAAGAAAAAAAAAATGTATTTCTTTGAAATTCATGAATTGTGAAGTTTCATATCACAAAATGATCCTCAAACCAAGAAGAGTGGCATAAAGATTGACAAATCATCTTATATGAAATGTTATTTTGTTTAAATACATATTTTAAGATTTTATTGCACTATATGGATAGAATATAGCACAATGATTATTCTGTTTATATATGATAGGTTGAGCAACCTAAAAATTTAGAAGCAATTACATGTACATCAAGTGGACACCTATTTAGTGACCCTTGTTGATGATCAATTCAATTTGTTAAATGCGAATGCAAATAATTGATAATTTCCTCATGACAGGGCGGGTAAGCTACTCAAGATAGAGTGGGTCCTTCAGCTAGCAGAAACTTATCCATTGACCAATTAACATTTGTTACGATGATAAACATCATTTGGTAAATTATTTCTTATAGCCCAAACAGACCTGTAGGCAAGGAGAACTCAGAAATGCATAATTGTTATCATTCTATTTTATATTTTTGAATAATTTTATCATGACAGAGCGGGTAAGCTACTAGAAATAGAGAGGCTTCTGCAGCTAGCGGAGACCTACGTAGTGACTGTTGAAGATCAGTTCACATCGCCACGCACAATCCTTCCACATGGAGCATCCTTCCAGGGTCATACCATCACAATGCATGTCACATGTACAGACTCACACCGCAGCGAGTTTGTTATAGTGGTAAGATAATATATCTATTTTTAATCCTATAGATTGTTTTATTGTTCCAAATTTTTTTCTTCTCTGAATACTTGAAATAAGAATGTCAGAATCTGGGACCCCCATTTAACATCTTTATCTTGGAGATTGGTCATGATGCAAGAATTTAATTATTGAACTTTATTGTAGGAGGCATTTGTGTTCTTAACACATTTGCTTTCAACACTAATCTAATATCTTTAAGAGGCTTTTCACAGAGAATTCAATGGACTTCAATTGTAATATTTAAACATGTGTCTGTCACTCTGTTTGCATTAGTTTAGTTCAGCGTGCCTTTGAACAGAGACATTTCGATTTTGGACATACCTGTATAACAGTACACTATAGATACTATTACAATCAAAATATGCTTTCCTAGATACATTCAAATTGCACGATGTTTATTTATTGATATTTCATGACTTATCATGTAATCATTTTATACTCCAGGGTCACAGCAATGAAACATTACAGAGTGTACGACACAAGATAGCACAGCGTCTCAAGACAACACTAGACAATGTACAGATCATGGCCCATGATCGCCTGGTAAGTACCTCTCTTACACACTCTTACTCCCAGTAGGAGTAGTATGATGTTAGTTAGAGTACCATTGTGTTGTGTGGTTCAATCACTTGGCTTGCAATCAAGAAGTTAAGTGTTGGAACCCATGCCTGATGCTCTTGTGCTCTGACAAGGCATTTCATCCATAGTCACTTCTCGTGACCTAAGTGAAAGACTGTCAGCTTTGTGTACTGGAAACTACAAGTGTATAATTGCTATCGTTGCACTCAGGTAAATCCCTTAAGTAACCCATCTGTCGTCTTGCGCACTGGATCAAACTTCAAGCTGTAGATCTCTAGAACTTGTTTACAAGCATATACATGAATTACACTCACGGGTAAACTACTCTGGTAAGGTACAGTCCTTTTAAACGTAGTCCGTATAGGGCAAAATGCAGTGGTTCCTTGGAAGCTAACTAACTATCTATTTCTTGTTTTTTAGCAAACATGAATTAATCATTCAATTGTTGTACTTCTTTACAGATGCTAACTACCAAGGATCAGAAGCTGTTATCTGAACTGGAGTTTGATGAGGAGCAAGATCTCAACATCAAGCTACATGGACCGGTCAGCTCGACAGTCAGCAGTAGTGCCCGCATTGATGAGGTCAGTAGTCAACATTTTAAATTACAGAACAAAGTCTCGGTTTCAAATTTAAACTTTTATTCAAATTCATCCATTTGCTCTATAGTTTTTTAAAGCAGCTAGACCATCATAATGTCTTATTTGCCTCCTAATTCAAATTCAGATTGGAATGGAATTCTTTAAAATATACATATTTTGTATGGCGAAATATGAGTTATAGTTACAATTTACATTTGTTCTGTTTATAATGGCTTGTAGAATGTAAACAAAGTTTGATTTATATTTTCATTATCCATCTTGTATATTTCAATGAAGTTTTGATTTGAGAAATTATTTTCAATTGCTTCTCAGTGATTGAGATAAACTTAACCCTTATGTATCAAGAATATTTTTACTTAGCCTCATTTGATTTTAAATTTTCAACTTCAACTGGTCCTATTCATAGAACATGTCAAGTTTTGGACAGCAGTCTGAGCTAGAACGTTCATTACCTGGTGTTGTCATGGCAACAGGGGGTCAAGTTTTTGACATGCTCTATCAACTGGCAGATATAGATGAACCCAGGTATGTATCTTCTTAATTTTAAGAGTAGCACTGTAGTTTTGATGTTTGTTTTTTATGGACAACTAAGATATGAAAAGTAATGTCTTATCAAAGAGTGCAATGTACTTGCCATGTTCAAAGGCTACTTGCTAGCCTCTTAATTTGGCCTCCTTTTTACAGTACAAAGGTTATTACCTATAATGATCATCATGTTCTAAGACAATTACAAAGGTATGGATTAGATAGGTACTCAGTAGATTGACTCATTCTCTGTAGACAAATTATTCTGTTTGGTGCCAAAAACATTTCCTTACTTGACTACAATGATATGAGTAAGCTTTCTACTGCCCTCTCTTCATCAAATGATTGAAAGATGGGACATTTACATGTTTACTCCTTTGGTGTTGCACTCTGGACAGTACTATTTAGCATTATTTTTAATTAGCCATGTTTTAAAACATGAAAATGTGCTATAAATATATATATATATATATATGGTTAAGCTCCTATGGGGCGTTGCAAGAAAGTTGCAATCAATTGCAAATCTCCAAAATCAAGCGCAAGTCTTGCGATTAATTGCAAATTTGCAATCGATCGCAACTCAACGTTCTTGCATCGCCCCATAAGTAAGAGAGAGAAAGAGAGGGGGAGAATAAAAGCTAGATCTAGTTAATTTCATTGAATTGTCAAAAACTTAAATCCTAACAAAATCCAAGGAAATTTAGGAGACTATTAGGGCGTTGCAAGAAAGTTGAGTTGCAATCGATTGCAAATATCAGTTGCAAATTTTGCAAATTGCAATCAATCGCAACTTGCAATCAATTGCAACTTTCTTGCAACGCCCCACTAGTTACATAACAGAATTACTTCAACTCAAAGTCCAGTCACACAGTCGTAGCGTGCGCAGTTCCACAGATAAATTATTGTTTCTGATTCCCCATGGCAAAACTAAAGTAACTCTCGGGGACCACGCTTTTGCTATTGCAGCCCCAAACTATGGAATAGCTTGCCAATAGAAATATGAAGCACTCCATCTCTCAATGTCTTCAAATCCAAATTAAAAACATATTTGTTCAATTGAGAGATTCTATTTTGTAGAATTTAGTAAAAGGAGCTCTGAACCAGCGCAGCTGAATATATTTTGTATAAAGCTGCGCTATATAAATTATTATTATTATTATTATTATTATTATTATTATTATTATTATTATTATTATTATTATTATTATTATTATTATTATTATTATTATTATTATTATTATTATTATTATTATTATTATTATTATTATTATTATTATTATTATTATTATTATTATTATTATTATTATTTTCATGTTCACAGGATAACAGAGAGAGTACGCAAGCTTCTTATGATGATTCCCACTGACCCATCAATACCAGAATCATTGGACTCTATATGTAGACAGGTAAGCTAGCAGCATATGTGCAAGCATCTTTTCTCTATATTCTTGTTTTTAAGGGCCATGGAACATAAATATATCATTCATTACATTCAGATAGAGACCACTCTAAATTACTAAAGACACTTTCACATGTATGGAACTTTCATGAGTCGTTCGGATACACAAAATTTAATTGACTCAGCAACAAATATTTTCAATCTGTGAGTGATCATATTCATCATGATCATCATCATGATCATCATGATCATTATCATCATCATTATCTTCATCATCATCATCGTTATCATCATCATCATCTTCATGATCATGATCATCGTCATCGTCATCATCATCGTTATTATAATATTACCTTATGATTCTTTTACCACCAGACTTCAGACAGTGTGACTAGTCTAGGTGGAGAAACTTCAGGGTCTGAGAGTAACAAGGATTCTTCCAGGGCAACCTTAGAGGGTCTGTTCAGAGCTAACAGTACACATGGCATGTCAGCATTCAGAGTACTCTACAACCTAGAGGTACAGTTTTGATTATCTGATAATTGTAGCCCCAAATCCATCCCCTTGTGACTTTGATGGCTTTGTTGTGAGTTTTTAGTTTAAATATATCAGTATATTTGTTGATTGAGACAAAACTATTACACAAACTGATTTTTAGTTTAGAAATCAGTGATTCCTTAGTTTAGAAATCAGTGATTCCTTGTGTAAGTCAGAGAGTTTGTAAACTTTCCAATTTTTATTTGTAGTTGGAGAAAGCACAAATTGTAATGCGAACTTCACCATTAAAACAAAAATATCAAGTGATATAAATGTCAATCTCTGAAAAAGGTGAAAGCGAAAATTGCTTGAATAAGTCAATATTGCATTCTGTTTCCCCCCAACCAATTTGAAATCAAGGACACTATCAAGATTTATATACCTCACTTTAGAAATCTAGCCATCTGATTGGTCAAAATTGGAGTCGTGATTTTAGCCATGCCATGCCTACCAGTCAATAGTCTTGTAAAAAGTGCCCTCGTACCCGCCTACCAGTCAGTAGTCTTTTGAAAAGTGCCCTCATACCAGCCTACCCCATTGGTTTATGTGTTAAAATTGTCTTTGTGCGAGCGTGGACACCATACAGTGCTTTTTGTCTGCGATTCCCAAATGATTGAAACTTTCAGTCATATTTCCAGCGAAGATTAACAGAGTGTGTCTCAGATTTTCCATGATGTTTTAACCAATCTTTACTCAGTGAAAGGATAAGGTAAGAATTCTTGGTAGATTTTTGTTTCAATTTGGCATATAAAAGACATATCGACTGCTTTAATATTCGATGACTGGCTGTTTCTATACTGGCTCGCGGGAAAGTTGAATCCGCTGCCATCACCCCTCGGCCGCCCACCTAGGCGCGCCTCGGGGTGATGGCAGCGGATTCAACTTCCCCTTGAGCGTATAAAAACAGCCAGTCCTCTCGTAGCAGTCGATATCTCTATAATATCGTATGATAAACAGTGAATATTATTTTTGTATTTTATATACCCGATAGCATATTTTTTCATAAATACCATTTCAATTCAATTCACTTACATGCGCTCTTGTATTTGATTGTACACAGGTTCTGAGTAGTAAGCTGATGCCTTCCATGCAGGAAGACATCGGTACCCAAACCAGCGCACAGAACTTCAGAGAGAGCTTCCTTAATGCAGGAGGTCTGAGTCTAGTCATCAATGCCTTGCAGAAAGATTCCATTCCACAAGATGTTGATGATGAGACCAGGAGGGGATGCTATTCTATATGTCTACAGTTAGCAAGGTGAGTAGGGTTGACAGGGGAAGATTACAGATGGCCATGGTGTTAGCAGTATTGCTACTTCATTGATGATGATGATGGTGATGACGGAGATGACAATGATGATGACTTAGATTGTGTTGAATGTGATGATGATGGTCGTAACGATGGTTATAATGATAATGATGGTGGTGGTGGTGATAATGAAGATGGTGGTGGTGATGATAGTGGTGGTGATGATGATGGTGGTGGTGGTGATGATGATGATGAAGTTTGAGTCTGGTAATAATTCTCATTCATTTGAAATCTAAGACCCCGTTCTCACTCACTTTGAAAGTGGTCTTAGTTAGACCGCTCCAGAGGAACGGATCTTGAGGAACGGTTTGCGAGCGTTCACACTCCGAGCAGTTTTTTATGGCTCAAACCGCTCCACGAGTCAAAGTGGTCTTGTTGCTATGGCAGCTCAGGTCAGCGGGTCAATTTTTCGTGCGCGGAATACAAACCATATGTACTGTACTACATGTTTCGCAGAACGTCACTAGCTCACTTCCGTTCAAAGTACGCCCGCTCACATTGCACGTTAGAGCGGTCCAAACCGCTCTTAATAAGACCTGTTCCTCAAGACCACCTCCCGAGGTGGTCTTCTGAGCGGTCCAGAAGTCCACTTCCTGGACTACTTTGACCGTTCTCACTCACCTAAGAACCGCTCCTGAGGAACGGGTCTTAGTTAGACCGCTCCAACGAAGTGAATGAGAACGGGGTCTAAGACCACTTTCAAAGTGAGTGAGAACGGGGTCTTAGATACTATAGCACTACATGAGTTCTGCATTATTATTATCACACATTAGATTTCTACTATGTGGACAGACCACCACTGATCTCAAGGAGAGTGATCTTTCACTCAATGACAGCAGTGTCTTTGATAACTCTGGAGCAGATTCATCTACTGTCTTCTCATCTAGCTATGGAAGCTCACCTCGTAAGATGAGTCTGTTAGAAAGAATATCCAGCGTAGAGGCCAGTGGGGATCTAGCAAATAGAGAGGGCACTTCGGTGGCAATCACAGTCATTCAGGTAGGCAAGACAGATGTTTAGTTACGAGCATTAGGCAGTTAATGTATATTAATTTGTAAGATGACAAAAAAGTCCAGCATAGAGGCCGATGAACAGGGAAGGATTGTTTGTAGCAATAATAGTCATTCAGGCGAGTTTGTGAAATGAAAGTCAAGAGAGACTTGTGAGACATATTGGCAAGTGCTGTTTCCTTCTGTATCATTATGTACATGTATCAGTGTGCTTTCTGGGATATTTACTATGGTGCTTTATTTTCACAAAGGCAAAGAGATAATTGGCATACTTATGAATAAACTTATTTAAACGTTTTACTGCCTTCATCATGTGTTATCAAATGACTTTGTTTATGAAGTTCTAAGGACTATGAAAAGTGCTCCTTTTCAACTCTTGGTAGTCTACTCTGGTCATTACCAGCACACAAAATGTACATTGATTGTATCACTATAGTATATGGTGTAGTCAGTCATAAACTTTGACTTTCACTCTTGTCCTTTTATATTTTATATTATGAACACCCGTGACTTTATATCAAGTGAAGCGGGTAGTTGTCTTTTAACTCACACAATGATATTGTAATCCTTATATCTTTTAGACTATGAATGCCAATGACTTCACATCGATGATTGCATGTCTGATGCGTGTTACCTGGGCAGCGGCTGCAGGTCAGCTTAGATTAGCCAGTGCTAGTCAACCAATCAAGGAGGTTGCCGGTGGAGGGTTTGCTATGGGCATCGGTAGGAGGAGTAGACATAGCAGTGCAGGTCAGTCAAATAGTGACAGTATTTGATATTTTTTCTCCACTCCTATTCTTTTCAAATTTAAGCCTTGACTGTTACTTTTATAAAGTTTTGTACACCTTGTGATAAATGTGTCCTGATGGCCCAAAGCCACCAACAAATCACCAGATATAAGACAGGAATCTAAGCTCTCCCTTGAACTGTAAAACTTGTAGTTTACTCCGGTAACACCCACTGAAATAGCATGTTAAGGTAAGAGTAACCATTGCATCTATTCAGAGAAATACCTTTCCTCCCCATCCGCTCCATTGTCAGATTTGTTTTTAGTCGTTAATCTGTAAATGTACCTTGAAATGAATATACAACAAATATTGCTTATCTCAGTATTGTCTATCGAACATAATGTCTATGTTTTTGAGATTTGAATAAAAATAATAATTTTTCTCTTCCTCCCGTTTTTCTATAGGGAGTACAAACAGTTCATCCAGTCATGATAGCGAGTCCCAAGTATTACATGCAGGGATTTGTCTCAATACTATTGCTGTCAGTGGGAAAGATGCAGCCATAGCTAGGGAAGCTCTGGAACTACTTGTAGCTTGTCTGCAGCTTAGGACACACAACTTAGGTGGGTATCAATAGATTGCAAGAGAGAGAGACAGAGACAGAGAAAGAGAGAGAGACAGAGAGAGATAGAGAGAAAGAGACAGACAGAAGGAGAGAGAGAAAAAGAGATGTAGAAAGAGAGAGAGAGAGAGAGAGACATAGAGAGAGAGAGAGAGAGAGAAAAGAGACAGAAAGAGAGAGAGAGAGAGAGAGAGAGCCATAGAAAGAGAGAGAGAGAGAGAGAGAGAGGCAGACAGGCAGACAGACATACAGACAGACAGAGACATCGAGACAGAGAATATGAAAGAAAGAAAGAAAGAAATGAAGGAAGCAGAAGAGACCATAGAGTGAGAAAGACAAAGGGAGAAAGTAAAAGCGGGTTAAATGTGGAAAAACAGCAAGGATGGAAAGTTACATTAATTCAGTAAGGTCAAGAAAAGAAGAACATGGGAAAATGATATCATTAGAAATATAGAGGGGCAGCAAAAACAGGAAACTTATAAAAGAGAGAAAGAAGAGTAATATTAAGAGGAAATGGAGAAAGTTGATTATCTAAAATTGACTGGTGGGTGGGTGTATACTCACCAAACTAGACTGCATATTCTTCTTGTCATATTTCTGTTTTCAACTCTACTTCCAACACCAAGGTGCCTTATATACCCTGCCTGGAGTGAATGACTTCATCATTGACATCCTCCTCTCCTCGCCCCACCCCGAGGTGAGGGGTGCAGCCCTGGACCAGTTCTACACCCTCACCTCTACCAGCATCAGTAACGAGAGCGTGAGGATCCTGCATCCTAGAGACTTTGTGCTCCAGGTCCTCCTCCAGGCTCGGGTGCCTCTCTGGACCTCCAGCTCACTGGTTAGAGGGGCTAACCAAAGGTATGGCTGTATTGGTATGGAACTAAAATTTGAAAAGGACTGAATTTAATGGGATGAATTGAAATAAAATTGAAAATTGAAATATAGATTGAATTTGATTACATTAAATGACACAGATATGAAAACTAGAAAAGTTCAATGTCATAAAATGCAAAGTTGAATATTGTGGAACTTAATGGGACTGAAAATTGAAAGGAATAACATAAAATTGAAATTGCAGTTGAAATGTATGGAATGGAAGAGAGTTGTAAATTGAATTGAATAATTGTGAAAGTTGGATTATAATTACTTAAATGGAAGATAATTGGAAACTGAGTTGAATTGAATTTAATAAAATACTAAACTGAATATGAATGTAATCTAATTGAAAAGGAAAAAAAAGGCTGAAATTTGACATGTAATATAGACCCCCCAAAATTGATATAGTTGAATTATGTTCAACATATGCATTCTTTTTTTCATTTTCTAAATGTTATGTATACTTTTCCTCACAGGATTCTGAACCAGTCTGCTCAGTACTTTGAATTGAGATGTCGTCTTCTGGAGGGACTGAGAGGTAAGCCTTGGTTTAGGATGTTTGAAATTATAAGTATTTGATTTACAATGAATGAATGAAAAAATGTATTCCAAGTTAGGGGGGAATGGGATTGACTAGTTACATGTAAATGGCATTGGCATACATGAATCCTTAAATTAATCTGGTCTTCTCTTTCAACAGCAGGCCTGATAATTTCCCAATTTAAATCGGTTTCCTGATTTTTTTTCCAGATTTTTTTTTTTCCTGATTTTTTCTTCTTCTTTTTAAATCATGATTTTTTTCTCCAAAAATGGATAGTCCCTAAGATTGATGTAAATCCGGTTTAAAATTAGAGGGGTGAGGTGCCTTTTTTCATGACTTGCTTGAACGCCTTGCTCAAGCTCTCGGATTTCTAAAACCGTTTTTTTTTAATTCTCACTATCACCCCTGCTCCACAGTGAATGAGCAGAAGTTCTTGAAGGTCAACATCGTGTCCATGTTGGGTGATGAGATCGACTGGTTACATAACTTTGAGCCTGGAGACTCAGAGGATATGAACCTATCCAGTACAGATAACACCATCGTAGCAGGTCATCTCCATCTTATCAGGACGCTACTCACATGTGAGGGTCGACAAGAGGAAAATAGGTAAGAAAAAATCTTTGAGGATTCTTGAATCAGTGTATACATACATGTGTCAAATTCATTCAAGTGCAATTGCCTAGAAATTCAGAAGAAAAAATTCTTAGTAATTACACATTCACATAATTTCAGATTACAAGAAACCCCTTTAAATGCTTTCCATTTGCCAAATAGAACAAGGTATTATAACAAGTGGAGAACAGTTTAACAGCTGCAAAAATACAACCTCTAGAATTAGTTCCTTTTAGTTCCTTATTCTGACTTATTATATGAAGAAATCGGTACCGTTTTACAGGAAATACATTCCAGATGAAATAAATGGCCATCAATCAATCAAAGTGGGTTCTCTCAGGGCAAGGTGATAAACCACTAAACAACCTGTCAAAAGATTGTAAGATCTCTTCTTTTCTTTAAATTCTCTGTTACCTTAATGCACCTGAACCAGTACAGCCACATGTCCCTTTGTTGCTTATTTCCATGCATATGAATTCTTTCTTGTACTACATATCTTTCAATTCATCCATTGGTTTATCATTGTGTACAGGTGAGAGACTACTGAACAGCCTGTTGAATGAGTATCTCTTCCCTGCATCTCGTCTCGTCATGCATCAAGGAGATAATAGTGAGAAGGGAGACTCAAGACGAGACTACAATTCCAAGTGAGACCCTATCCTTGTAGCTTTTAATCATTGATGTAGTCAAAAGCCTTGATAGTCTTGCCATTCCAAATAAGACCCAGTCCTTTTTTGTAAAATTGTTACACGAAAGTAGTAGAAAGTCTGATATATAATGATATCTGTGAACAAGAAGATACATTATATTTTTAAATTATGTAATAATGTATGTGATTTTTGTGAAATTCAGAAGTATAGATATTCCTTTGTTTGACAGTTTAAGTTCAAACCATACTCACAGAGTGGTTCTCAATCATTTGGGTGAAGATGATGATTATGGATGTAAGCTTCCTATCATTTTGCACGCTTAATTTCAAACAAACTATGTTTGAATAACAGTCGTGACAAAATCTGAGTTGATAAACATCTAGTTTTAAATTTGATTGCCGTGAAACACCAATCTAATTCTAGTTTGATTGCCATGAAAACCAATCTAATAGCAACTTACTGTGTATTGTATGTTAAGTGGCACTTCCTACAATCTCTAATGACAGTTTTATCAAATTCTTAATGTAGACGTCTTTGAATTAACATATTTGTAGGGTTGTTCTGGTTTCATATCATTAATTTCACCTGCCATAATCGTTTTTTTTTAGGGGGAGGGGTAGTAGGACATATTAGTACCGTATTTGCTGACGATAAGGCCGCACCGCCGCATAGGCCGCACCCCCGATTTTGACATTTCAAAGCAAAAAAAAAAAAAATGGAAGGAAAAAAACCAAACAGACCAAACAAAATTATCGTAAATTTCTTGTAGAAAACTATTTTTCTACAAACTGATACCAAATTCATCAATATTTTTATAAAATTGCAGTAAAAAAACAAGTTTACTTCAAACTTGATCGTTATTTAGCAAATCTTCATTGATTTTGAAGTTAGTACTGTATCGCAGGCAGTTTTGGTATCCTATTTATACCCCTACCTACGAAATTGCGTGAAATGGATACTAAGAAAATAGTGAGAAAACAGACTTCGTCCGTAACGGTCCCTTCTTTTAGTTTTAGCAATCTAGATCTACCGGTAGAATTTGTTAAAAATAGGTAAGGAAGTTTATTCACAAGATCGACAAAACTTCATGTCAACAATGCAACATGAAATAGTCGGTAAGATGTGTGGAGTTAATCTAGAAATGTCCTGTACCATTACTGGTATAGATCTAGTCATTGTACCGTTGGGAGTCCCATATGTACAAAATTATGTGGGTGTTTTGACAGCTGATTTTTTACTGTTGTTGCGGATTGGCCGCACCCAGACTTTTCGATATTTTCGGAAGAGAAAATACTGCGGCCTTTACGCCGGCAAATACGGTATGTAAAAATTATCTGACGGTATTGTCTGGATACCAAACCTGTATCTCAAATATAGCAACAGAAAATAGCTGTTTAGTACATTGCTATGAAACATAGCAAAATTAATTGCCAGCAACCAAAAAGTAGTACTTACAAATTTTTATGACTAGGATAGACTTTTCTTTGTAAGTATGACTTAGTCAGTCTTTGTGAAACACTCCCCTGATCTTATGCACACCTTCTCCGTGTTGACCATAAATACTTGCCTGTATTTCCTCAGTATCTCCCACTCTGACTTAAGTGAAGGTTTGAGGCACGCATACTTACACAAGTAAGTGCTCACCTTCTGATATTCCACTTTGCAATCTAATTCATGTATCACTGTTCAGCACAAGGTTTAACTTTGGGGTAAAAACTCACCAAGAATTTGAGTTACTTTGACTTAGAGATGAAAATCTGAAAAGAAAAAAAAAATGAAAAAAAAAACCTGTGGTCAATGACAAATTATGAAAGCTTTGGAATGTCCCTCTGATGTTCTGTTATCTGTAATAAACCATGTTCCTTGCACATGAAATTTATACATGACTTCACAGCCACAAACAGCAACCAACCAATTTTCAATCTATACCCCTTTGTGAAATTTGTGCTTGTTATTTTAAGTGGAAGATTTTCTTCACTTTTGTCCAATTGATTCTTCTGATTTTCTTTTATTCAAAGCAACTTGTAATCCTAGTGCAGACGGGCTTTGAGCGTAATATCTTAATAAACAAGAATCTTGAAGGTATTGTCAATGATTAAAAAAAACAAAACAACAACTACAGAGGAATATGACTATTATAGAAAATAAAATGTTGCGTTGGATGATTTTAGACAGTCAGTGCCTTAAATACTTTAAACAACTCTTTGATGCTGTGACTCAGTTGTTGATGAGAGTTTTCAAGAAAACTCTGTAGAAATCAATGACTCTACCTTTAAGATGCTGGCATACTGCTTTCTATGTTAATGGCCGGCTGCCTTGGAGATCTACTTCTCTATAAAACCCATTTATTCACTCTCTAACATTTGTCTTTGTCACTTATTGTTTCCTTTTATTTCCTTCATATTTCAATTTGGGAATACTTTTAATGGCCCAGAGTTCTTTAATAGACCAGTCTACTAACATATTCAAATTGAATGCATACTTTTTAAACAAAAGATGTTCTTGACAAGCTGAAAGCTTGCCCAAGGCTTGCCCGACATAGCAACAAGTAATATATGCAGACTAGATTCTGAGTATTGTAGTTCATTCATTAATAAGAGGTTAATGGAATACTTCGTCCCCTAGGTCCCCAGGAAAGGAACATCCATCAATTTTACTATGCTAGTAAACCGGTCTATTATCTATGGCTACTTTGAATGAGAGTAAATAACATGTACGAGCATGTAAATCAATTCTTTTATTTTTTTGTTTTGCAGAGGTTATTGAAAAGCTGAACACTATATTGATCTTTTAAAACATTGTATATGATGTGATTATGTGAATTGATGATTTTTAAGTGTTTTTCAACTTCCCTCTACATTACTTATGGAAAACATGTGGGCCTTCTTGTACTAGTACGCATCTATGCATGGAAGCTTTGATACATTGCATAAACTTATAAAGCAAGACACAAAAAGCTTACAGTAGTGAGTTGGCTCAGTCAGTAGAGCGTCCGCCTCACAACCGGGAGGTCGTGGGTTCGAACCCCGGCCGCGTCATACCAAAAGACGTTAAAGGATGGGAGTCGCTGCTACCTTGTTTGGCGTTCAACAATAAGGGGATAGAGCAATGTCGATCTGGCGCTGCTCAGTGGCTGCCGGGCTCACGATCAATTGGGCAAAAAGAATTTCCATTTTCGGTTTAATAAAATTTGGAGTGGACTTTAAAAGATTATTATTATTATTATTATTATTATTATTATTAGTCTTCAATTCCTTAATATGCAAAACTTTTATTCTACCAGATGGTTCATCTCTTTAGGAGACTGTACATGTAATAATAATAGTGGGTTCGTGTATAGCGCTCATGTCTGTCAGACTTGACACTCCTGGTGCTCTACTATTTTTACCCTATGGCTTTAGAACATACATTCTCTTCTGATTCATACAATCAGGATTGCCATCTTATATCCTTGGTCTGCATGTGCTTTACACGTAGCTTGCCATTTTAACCCTATGAGATATGAGATGTTAAATTCTCAGCTGCGCCTTGAGCATTTATTTTTTAAGTGGATTTGGCGCCTTATAAATCCTATATTATTATTATTATTATTACTATAAAGTAACCATTAGAAGTTTGGGATTTAGATTCAAGTAAATATCCTTCTGAATCTCAGTACCTCTCTAATCACAAATAGTACACCTTACTTGCTTTATCTTTATTTGTATGAAGAAAAAAAAGCCCCAGTCTGCTGAGATGCTTCGCTTATAGTCAAGGGCTCTATTGCCATATATAGCCCTAGATTAATGGGCTTGTCTGTACTTTGATTTGATTGGTGTACACTTTGTATGTGATTTCACTGTTTAGTCATGGTGTCATGGTATTGTTTTCTTTTTTAAAATCTGATTTCACATCTTGCACAGATGTTGTAAACTGTTTCTTGGGGGAAATTTGCACTCACTTTATTTTCATAGTTTTCACATCTCTATTCAAATGGTTCACAATGACTGTCTCTCTTCTCCCTTATTGATTCACTATTGTTTTAATGTATAAATGAATACAAAAATTGTTCTGTTATTGTTCTTGATTTGTTAATGCTCAATATATTCCCAGGTTTGCGACTAGGCTTGATCACATACTACCAATGTAATAAAAATAGTAAATTCTGACTAATTCCCCAATGAAACGAAACAAAGAAAAAGAAGAAGAAGAAGAAGAAGGTACAAACAGGTGAACAATTCTTTATCAATGCCATCGTTTAGAAATCTTTGTTTACAACTCTTTATTGTTTGTTTGTTTATCTCTGCAGGATATCTGGCAAAGAATCACGTGTAGCAGCATTCGAGCTACTGGTAGTACTGTGTGAAGGTTGTCCATACAATCTACAGAGGATTGCATCACAGCTAATTAATATGCATCATCAACTGGACCCTTCCATTGCCAAAGAGTGGGAGGTAAGTCAAGCTGAATGAATATGAGGGGATGTTTTTTTAACTAAATGGACAAGTTCTCACCAAGGTCCTCTTGAACACATGTTTGGTGCTAAATATTGCATAATGAGAAGGCGCTTATTTAAGAAGCCTCTGTATTGAATGTAAGTGAATCGTGATTTTTGAGAAATCAATTGATTATGAATTCATGAAAACTGGTACTGGTTTTAAAGAAAAAAAAGATAATGGTCATTATATTTTGTCATACTTCACTTCATTGAAAAAAAAAAATATATATATACATTAAAAAAAAGTCTATGGCATTGGCATACATTATTTAGAGTCTGCCATGTGAATGAATATTATACAAATGATGCATGCACATGAGTTCATTATACGATCTATCCGCACTCGAGTTGTGGCTGTGTGTATCTATCGCACGGAGCCATTAGGCTGAGTGCAATAGATACACACAGCCTCAACGAGGGCGGATAGATCGTATAATGAACGAATGAAAACATGCATCATTTGTTTTATACTACGAAACTCCTAGATCCTTGTTATTTGATGTAAAAAGAATTCATTCAAGATTGTTTCGTGACAGTATGGCTGACAAATAAATCTCAAGTTTAATAGGCTTAATTTAGTGCGCACACAGAGATAAGCGCACTTACCTCTACGCGCATTACTGCGCATCATGTACATGCACTAAAAAAATTGTTGGATAGGACTGGAAAGTATTGCACGCCTTTTCATGAAAAACATGGGATAGTCTCAGTAAATGAATCACACAGGACTGCGCATGACCAATCATTTGAGTAGGATCTAGGAGTGAGTTGTATAAATTTTGATATTGTACATCAACGAATTGTTTGCATTTGTACAAAAACTTATGTTCCAGAGTGAACAAGATTGTCTTTTTTCTTTCTGTAGTTTTTGCCACCAGTAGAAGGTAGGATGACCAAGTATGTTGGTCTAAAGAATGGAGGTGCTACATGCTACATGAACTCTGTTATCCAGCAGCTCTATATGACTCCAGGCATCAGAGAGGTGAGTAGTACATGTAGATCAAGGAGCTTAGGATTGTTGTCATGGTAAAATTATTGCTAAATATGATGTGTGATATGTTGTGAGGGAGGAAGAGGATGGTCATTATTATTGTGATAAGGATGAGGAGGATGAGGGAGAGGAAGAATAGATAATAGGTGAAGAATGGAGGTGCTATGTGATACATGAACTCTGTTATACAGCACATGTACATGACTCTTGGCATCAGAGAGGTTAGGAGATTATAGATTAGGATTGTTGTCATTATGATGATGATGTTGATAGTGATGTTGATGATGATGGTGATGATTACAATGTTGATGATGATGGGGATGATGATGATCTTGATGATGATGATGATGATGATGATGATGATGATGATGATGATGATGATGATGAGGAGGAGGAGGAGGAGATGAATTTATCAATATGGGCATAGAGTGCATTAGCATAGTCAGTATAATGATGATTACAAAGAAATATTAACTTGGATATACATCTTGTGTGAATGGGGAAGATATTAAAAGGTAGCATACAGTATGAAATGAGAAGCACTAAGAAGGCAATGGATTTTCACTTAAACCTAGGCATAAGGCACCCTGTAATTTATCTCTTCACATTACAAATAGTACAACTGCATTATCACTCAAATTAAAATTACATGTGTATGGCTAATGTAAAAATGCATTATTGGGGTTTAAAAAAGTTATCTTGCAATTCCATGTGATTCCCCTCCATTGTGATGTGATCCTCAGGGTATCCTTGCCGGCCACACCCCTGAGAAAGAGAAGGGAGAGGACAGCATCTTCTATCAGATGCAGAATGTCTTTGGTCATCTCCTAGAGAGCAAGCTACAGTACTATGAACCAGAGAGATTCTGGCAGGTCTTCAAATTCTGGGGAGAACCAGTCAACATCCGAGAGCAACAAGATGCCTTTGATTTCTTCACGATACTCACCGATCAGCTGGATGAGTACCTCAAGGTAAGTTAGGGATTTCCCCAAAATAGATTTTGGACTTCCCCCTTTTGAAAGCCTGCTAACATACAATATAAACAGAAACTCTACATCCAGTAGCAACAAGAGGCTTTGGATTTCTTCACCATAATCAATGATCAGCTGGATGGATATGCTGAGGTTAATTAGGGATTTCCTCTGAATTAAGTCTTGACTCAACATCCAAGAGCAACAAGATGCCTTTGATTTCTTCACCATAATTACTGATGAGTACCTTAAGGTTAGATGGGGATTTCCCCTAAGATTAGTTAGGGACTTCCCCTCTTTGAAATCATGCAAATACACTAACATGACTTTGATTTATTTACCATACTCACTGATCAGCTGGATGAGTATCTCAGGGTCAGTTAGGAATTTCCCCTAAAGTTAAAGGGGTTTCCCCTTAAGGTTAGTCTGAGACTTAAGCATTGAATTGTAAGGAACTTGTTTGCTAGACAAAGTCTGAAGATTTTTTTTTTAAACAAAATATTTTATTGAGTTCACATATCACATATTAGATCATGTTATGTTTGTTTGTTGGTTTTACCTGACTGCTAAGAAAGCATGTGTTTGCCTGTGGATAAGCAACCAGGGGACCAACGGCTTTAAGTCCTCCCCAAGGGACTTGGTAATGAGGATTAATGCCTTACCAAAGGGCACCAGCGCATTGACTTGGTTTCGAACCCAGGACCTCCCAGTTAAGAGACCACTCCTCTACTCCTGAGCTATCGAGCCTCCATGAAAAAAAATGTTATTTGTTAATGTTGCAGAAATCTGGTCAGAAAGAGGTGATGAAACAAAAATTCCAGGGTCTCTATCTCAATCAGATGATATGTCAAGACTGCCCTCATAGGTAAGTCATATATACAATCTACGTTTCTACACATGTGTACCAATCATATTCAATAAACAATGTGAATGTAGAATTGACCTTTTTTTGTTTTTTTGCTTTGTATTGTTTGATACAGATAAGTGACACAACACAGAATTTCTTGATGCCTCCTTGATTTTTTTACCCAGCACACAGTCAATGATAATACATGTCTGGTGTGGGTGACCCCAGTTGCATGCTGGATAGTATCAAAATTTCCATCTGTGAAGATTGTGCAGTCCTTTTAGCTATGACTATGTGTTCATCTTTCTATTCTAAAGAATCGATACAATAGCATTACATTCAATCATTCTACTATCATCTAATGATTTTTCTCTTTTTAGGAAGGAGAGGGAAGAAGAATTCTTTGCCCTGAACCTGACTGTCAAGTCTAACAATCTCAATGATTCTTTAGAGCAGTTTGTGAGAGGAGAGATGTTAGAAGGGGAGAATGCTTATCTATGTGAAGAGTGCAATGAAAAGGTCAGTCATCATTTCTTGTTCCTTTAGGCCAAATGAAACCATGCAGATGTAGGGCCTCATGTTTGGGCATTAGAATTCTCTAACCATTCAGAATGATACATATATTATCAGTGATCATGAGTAAAAACAGAGAGAGAGAGAGAGAGAGAGAGAGAGAGAAAGAAAAGAAAAACCCACTGCATATTTGAGTGTCCCTTCATGTAACAGTGTAGATTTATGATTTACTTATTAGATGTTTGCAGAAATAGTCCAAGAAAGATATTTAGATTAGCATTTTGTTTTTGAAAATTTTACATGGCTAGTAAAGATATGGAATGTAACAGGTGCCTGATAGTACCAAGAGTTGTACATGTAAGTCAGGAACCTGCACAAGGACGCCTGACTCCCCACTTGAGGCCATCAGTAGAATCATGTGTCACTATTCACTCACCAACAGCCTTCTGTGTACACAACATGACTTCCATCATTATACATGTAGTGCACACTGAGATGACCATAAGCTATTATTTATTTTGATATTTCATTTTGCAGAGAAACACAATTAAGAGGACATGTATCAAGACACTGCCACCGGTCCTGGTCATTCAGCTAAAGAGGTTTGGTTACGACTGGGAGGCAGGCAGAGCTCTCAAGTTTGATGACTACTTCAAGGTGAGATACACTATGTGGGAACCAGAAGATGATGATGATGATGATGATGATAAGGATAACGAGTCATGTTGGTTGTGGTGGTGGTAGAGGTGATCAAAAGATGTATTTTGTACTTCCACCATGTGAAACTAAAAATGTGACATCTTTTAAGGGGGGGGGGGGCATACGGGTAGACAATGTATGCTAAATTTTGAAATACATTTGATCCATGATGAATACACATTTATATGACATGTGTGAAGGGATTCAACATGTTGTTACCATCTTTTGTATCAGTTTCCCTGGGTGTTAGACATGGAGCCGTTCACTTCCAAGGGTATGGCTCGAAGAGAGCAGCAGCAGCAGCAGCAGGCCGATGATCCACCCAGCCCTATGAACTACCAGAGGCACGTCTCCTCCCAGAGCTCTACCGATGATCTCTACCAGTTGGTGGGTGTGGTCGTTCACAGCGGCCAGGCCAACGCTGGTCATTACTACTCCTTCATCAAGGATAGAGGGTAAGCTCATGGTTCAGTCTTTCATTCGCCTGGGGGTGTTTCACAAGGATCGTAAGTTGAACTTATCTCTAAGTTGGACTTAACAATTATGGAAAGCCATTAGCATCTTTGAAAATATTTTGTAAAAGTTATTTTAAAAGGCATAAAATGTTGATTCAAATTGTTCATATTTTCTATTATCAAGGAGATTTCATGTTCTTGATGTGGAATTTCTGAAAAGTCTAAAATACTTGAATTTTTGCTTTTAATATATTTTATCTTAAGGCTACAAATGGCTCTCCATAATGTTTAAAGGTATAGACCAGTTCTGGTCATGCGATTGCATTGTGAAAGAAACGTTGTGGAATCGATCAGAAAAGGTTGATCATCTAGCATATAAGTATTGGTGTGTACTGCAAGGTTCTGGAATCATCAAAATGATAAGAAATTTGGCCCAGTCTTGGTAAAGTTACAAGCACTGTACACAGAAAGATATATATGGGACTATATACGCGATCGCGATATATATCCAGTCCACATACCAAATATATCAATTAGTAGGCGGTTTCCTGGCAAAATTTGTATCATCACATATTAGTTGAAACATATTCTTTCACATGATTGGTAATAAGAGCTTCCATTTCATTTTTTGAGAGGGGGGCATTTCCAAAAGTGGTCTATACCTTTAAGTCCAACTTAGAGTTAAGTTCGACTTTATAGGATCTTTGTGAAACACCCCCCCCCAGGACTGATTGGGTAATGGATTGAGAGTTGAGTGAGTGTAAAGGTGGTTTGGGTTATAAGCTAACAGGATCCCTTAAACTTCCTTCCTTTGGAATTTATGAATACAAACATTGTTCCATGAATTGTGTTACAGTTGGCATGTCCATTTTTTAGACGATGGTCATTTAGAAAATAAACGTATTTGATGAAGCAAACGTGAGCTTTTCAAGCAATGTTTGGGACATGGCTATTTGCAACAACAAATTAGATGACTCTGATAATTCATTCGTTATTATCAGAGTCATCATCATCGTTTGTATCCAGACAGAAATTATTAGAGCACCACCTAGTTGCCTAATCACTGCTTTGGTGTTATGATTAATCAATGACAGTATTGATTTATTGTATGCAGTCTTAAATAAGTGTGTCTTAAGTTGGGGTTTTGAAAGTAGAAATGTTTCAAAATTTCAATCAGTGCAAATAGATAATAATAAAATGAACTATGCTCTTTCCTCCCTCAGAGGTACATCCATGACCAACATGAGCAAGGGGAAATGGTTCCGATTCAACGATACCCAGGTTGAGGAGTTCACCATGTCAGATGCTGCCCTCGAGGCTGAGTGCTTTGGAGGTTCATTCAGATCTAAGTCAAATGAGACTACAGGTCAGTATGAACCCAGTACCAGGCCTCTTTGAACCCTTTACCACCACCCAGGGCTATTATCCACAGAGTCCCCCAAACCTTTCTTTTAATGTGTTTAATGTAGTGTAATCGTGTCATTGGGTTTGTAGAAACATATCGATCGAATCTTTATGTCTCGAGACAGACCCTGAACATAACCGTCTGGAAGATGCAACTCGATTTCATAGTAGGGTCTGTCAGAGTTGGTTTGTATCTGTACTGCTAGACCAGCTCACGCCGTACATTATTTTTCACCATATTTTTGGATATATTAGCTTTAGTATGTGGCCTTGCAAAATATTTGAAAGATATAAAGACCAATTTTTTTGTGTCCCTTGAGTGGTCTTGACTCTTCATATATAAATTTCACTATACATCTACAGTATATAGGATGTTGTTATAAATCTCTAACATGATTTTCTTCACAGTATTCGCTGCTGGTTTACCCAATCAGGAAGGCAGGAATATTAATGCTCTCTATTTTTGTTTGTGTTTTGGCTGCTCAGGGTCATATGGACCTGAGAATAGACTGAGGACGTGGAGTGGTTATATGTTGTTCTATGAGAAGATAGAAGGAATGAGGAGTCCAGACCCCATGGCTAGGCTAGCACGCAAGGGCTACCCTGGTGATATACATGGGTGAGTACACACATGGCAGATCAATTACTACTGTAGCATTGTAGAAATTCAGTTGAATTCAGTTGAAGATATGGGAAAACAATTGTTGAATGCCTCTTCAAGAAACTGTAGAAAATAAAGTAGATGTTTGCTAATATTTTGAGTATTTGACAGTAATGGAAATGATCCGTCATGGTATCTTCTCACAGTCCAGAATCCACAGTCTTATAGACCGTTATTCAACTTCTCTGTTCTCCACAGTTCTTGTACACATTTGTATTAAGAGTCAACTCCAGGGGCCCGTTTCATAAAGCATTATTAAACGGGCCCCTGGGCCACTTTTTATAAAACTTGCTATCAATAACAAGTGACAAAATTCAATAACAACCTTGTTGCAGCTTATCACACAGACCTATTCCAGGAGCTTTTATCAGTAATTGCAAATTTGTTAATAAGAACAAGTTTCATGACACAAGGCCAAGGTCTTCATATTTTATTTCCTGTTTGTTTTTCACTTTCCTGTTCTATTTTTTTATTTTTCTTAATTCCACTTTGCTTCTTAGGAGTCTGTTTTTCTCTAACCCCGTCTTCCATATCTTCAAACAAAATTATGATTTTTCTTAATTCCACTTTTATTCTTAGGAGTATGGATGGTCTGAGCTCCCCAGAGCTGTCCCCTACAGGAGACAGGATGAGTGAGCTCTCAGCCTTGGTACACAAGGGTGAGAAGAGAGGGTTCTTCTTAGATAAGATGCCTGCACCCATCCAAAGACAGATAGAGGATGAGAACTTACAGTTCTTGAGGAACAGGGCGGTCTACAACCAGGAGTACATCACCTTTGTCCGCAAGCTGGCATCCTGCAGTTTGGTGAGTTTAGAGTTTAGAGATTGACTGTTGAAAGATGATATTGACAACTGGGCCTGTTCTTAGAGTTTTGATGGACCCAAATTAACCCAATTGCAAATCTATAATAAGACATTGGAGATTGTAAGGTTGTGATCAATTGTTGGGTTCGATCGGCTTGGATCAGTTACAACTCTTTGTAAGACAGTTCTTTGCATTTTGAAAATATAATTTCCATAAAAAATATTCAAGTTCCATCTTGAATTTTTTCTTCTTCTTCTTTTCATACCTCATATTTGGTATAATATATTCATTACGGAAAATGAATCGCAACATTTACATGTATGACCAAATTTGCTTAGACCTACGTTCACTCACATCATTCCAAGGAATTCTGCACAAGGTATGAAGATGGTGAACTTTTATAATATTAATCAATAATGAAATCAGTAAGCATTTGATGGACTAATGTCTGCATCTGAGTTTAACGTGAGTTAAAATAATATTATAACTCTGGAATCTGTGTTGTTTCTCCTTAGCATATGACATACCATCCAGCATACAGTATGATGGCCCAACAGAGTATCAAGCTTGCCATGCACTTTGTTCTCAACACTCTCTTCAGAACAAAGAAGAAACTCCGGTAAGTGAAAAGGATAACACCTGGGGGGTGTTTCACAAAGACTAAGATCGACTTTAAGTCGGACTTAAGTATGGCGGGCCATTCATGCCATTGGTTGCTATCCCCATTGGTCTCTAAATTATAATCTTTAGATAATATTTTTTCCTTTAATAATGAACTATCAAAATATGTAAACTCTGTAGATTTGAGACCACGATTTGTATGTCCCTTGAAAGACAAATGCCAGTAAATGGTAAGAGCAAACAGTGGCATGAACGGCCTGTCATACTTAAGTCCAACTTAAAGTCGATCTTAGTCTTTGTGAAACACCCCCCTGGTGAATATTGATGTTAAGATTCTAGTAATAGTAATAATAGTGGGTTCTTGTATAGCGCTCATGTCTGTCAGACTTGACACTCCTGGCGCTCCACAATTACACCATGGCTTTAGCATGGCTGCCATTATGGTGCTCTAGCATTTTAGGAAATTAATAAATAAATGGAAGCATACCAGCATGCATAAGAAAATTGGGATTGAGTACTGCTCGCTTTTGTCATATTTTCTCAGCTTAGATCCCATATGAAATGTCACTCCCAACCTAATCACATTCTTATAGTATATGGAAAGTCCATTGAATTTTGTGCCCTCCATGTTACCAACTACAACAAAGGTTTCAGTGTATCTGATCATTGTGAAAAATTGACAACCCTGTCACAGCTAAGAACAATGAAATATGAAGAATATGGATATAATGCTAAATATATTACTCATTGCGGATGTAGTATCGAAAATAATATTGCTAGTGATATTCGTTTGTCTCGCAATGTGGTCAAAAAGGAATCTAAAAGATCTCGACGTTTCGTGCGCCGCTGCAACACTTCGTCAGGTGATAAAACTAATGTAAGCAAGGGTGCTTTATACTCTACGGGAGGACCGGCGGGACGGTCTATAATTCGATCGATAATCGGAAACAATAATGCACAAGGCCTATTGGCCTATCGGCTGATTATGCAAATAGCCTAATGGTCGACGCACACGGTGCTCAACCAATCAGTAGGCCGCTGGTTCGGCTAATTATGCAAATAGCCTAATGGTCGACGCACACGGTGCTCGACCAATCAGCAGGAACGGCATTGGTACACACGGAGGGTAAAAGAAGCTATCAATATCCGTCTCAATCCCAATAATTTCAACAGAGACACAAGATCGATATCCCCGAATTTTGGATGCGTACGATACGCCGCCATGACACTCCCCGTCCAGCCGGCCGGCCAGCACCGGTCGATTCCTTTCAGCAGAGGGGCCGAGCCAGCAGCCCGTTGATTGGTTGAGCTCGCTATTGCTTCCGCCCAGCAGGCGAGCCGAACCAGCGGCCTGCTGATTGGTCGAGCACCGTGTGCGTCGACCATTAGGCTATTTGCATAATTAGCCGAACCAGCGGCCTACTGATTGGTTGAGCACCGTGCGCCGACCATTAGGCTATTTGCATAATCAGCCGATAGGCCAATAGGCCTTGTGCATTATTGTTTCCGATTATCGATCGAATTATAGATCGTCGCGCCGGTCCTCCAGAGTATAAAGCACCCTTGCTTACATTAGTTTTTATCACCTGACGAAGTGTTGCAGCGGCGCACGAAACATCGAGATCTTTTAGATTCCTTTTTGACCACATTGCGAGACAAACGAATATCACTAGCGATATTATTTTCAATATGGATATATTTGATGTGAATTATGCTTAATATTATACCTTAGACTTTCCCTCTGCTCAACATTTATTCATACATATACACCTGTGTAGGAAATAAATTCTATGATAGTGTATGGCACCATAGAAGTATGATGTTAATACTGCTCATGATTGGTAGAATTACCTCTATTTGCTTAACTAGCCAAGAAATTTTGACATAAAAATGATTAAAGTGACTCGGTAACATTGCCTCAGATTCTGAAACAAAATCCTGGATTTAGCTCATGCTGCTATCATAATTATAAACCTTTAGTTCAGTCAGGAATCCATGACTTGTACAAGCCGATCGCCTGTCTGATTATTAAGATATTTATGATTGGAAAATTGAAATTTCACTTTTCGTTTTCCTAACGGTTTTTATAACACTACAGTCTATTGGGGAAAATGAGTATGGTAAAACCGGTCACTCAAAGATTTTTACTTTTTTGAGGCACTTCATGATCATTTTGATGCGCAATTTTTTTAGGGCTTCAATATTACACCATATCACAGACACTGATAACACGTAGGGCCATGCATCTCAGATTTAACATTGTTAAACATTGCCTTTAAAGAATTGTCAAATGTGCTGAACAGAATGAAGGGCCGGTTAGGTTGTAAGTTATACTAAATTTACCCCTCTGATGCAGCATATGGCCTGATAGTAATTTGTATGGTCCTGTCTCTCTGCAGGTATGATTTAGAGGACTGGAGAGACCTGATTGATAGCATAGTGAAAGACAGTCCGGAAGCTTGTGAGTGGGCCCTGGAAATCTTGGCATCATCACAAGGCAGAGACTACCTTAAGTAAGTAGAAGTACTGCTGCTGGCATGTCTAGCTTGAGTTCCTATATGCATTGAAACACAGTTCACTCACAATTTATTTGTAACATTTCCATAATATGTGTAAGAATCTAGCATGCTGCAAAAACATTCAAGCGACTCATGGAACACAATTATCCTGGGAATTGCCTGAAGCATATCAATGAGAGATACATGTAGAAGAGCCTTTAGCCCAATTCAGTTTAAGAATTTATTTTGACAAATTCTCTCGTGTTGGAGGTTCTTCTAAAGAAATTTGTGAATGATGCGCTCATTATGTAAGACTCATTCGCTCATAAAAATTAAATCCACTTTTTGTGATTCTTTAAGCTGTTTTGCTGTTTGTTGTATTTTGCCATTGTTGCTTGTACTGTTCATGAAGCTCCTATTTCTACAGACAATGTTAGTGTGAATGTTTATGTTGATGTTGGTGGTGATGTTGGTGGTGATGTTGGTGGTGATGTTGGTGGTGTGTTGCTATTGTTGTCAAAGTATACATGTAGGTGTTGTTGCTGTCACTTGTGGTGTTTTTGACGATATTGTTGTTACAGTATAATTTTTTTTCAGGGTCTAGACTTAGAAAATATAGTTAATGTTGTTGATATTGTTATGGCTGTCAGCGTTATCGTTAATCCCTCAACCCTTTATAATATATTATTGATTTCTTCATTTACCAGGGCCTTCCTACTAGAATGTCCCAGTCAAGAGGTTCGTATGGCTATGGCTAACATCGTGAAGAGTGTCATGCAGAGCTTTGTCCTGCGATCCCATGACACACACCAGGCCAATCTGGATTTCATCCTTGAGCATCTACTGTCTCTCCTAGACAAGGAGGTCCTGGAGCACTGCAGGAGTTGTGTTCAGTACTTCTGGCTCCTCAGCATGTACCTGGAGCTGGTAAGATATCATTAGTAATCTTACCTTTCTATAGATTTTACCCCATCTGGACTGTATCTGTTATTATTTCTTAGTTTTAGTTTTGCTTCATTGTTGAGATGGACTTAAGCAAATGTTAGAATGGAACTTTGGCTTTTCAGTATCTACCCAGGTCTCTTTAAGCTCCTCTGCAATGAATGCAGTTGTAAATGTGATTAGCACATCATTTCAAGTATAGTATTGAAGTAATTTGGATTGTTGTTAATTTGGATATAATCAAGACAATAAGTTATGCAGTGTATCACATACTTTTTGATGATTGCCATGCTAAAGATAGGGTTTTATATTATATCTTCATATTCTGTATATTTTGTTTCATTTTTTGTATAACAGAAAGTAAAATGACTTGAAAGAAACAGTGTTAATTCAAAATTAAAGTGGGTGGGTTGGCAGTTTACATGTGCTGAAGGTCATAATTCACTGACATCAGACTTGGTGGAAATACCATTAATGGGTGTACAAGTCTGCACACAGAAAATACCCCAATTCTCGGAGAGTCTTCAGGTGGTGCAAATGTCAGATAAGGACTTAACCATATAGGGAAAAGACAGAGCATTACATAAAGCTTGTTGGTCATAAGACTGAAGGTGATTTACAACACCTGCGATCCCTTTCACAAAGCCTTTTTTCAATGACGAATGACACAAATCAGTGATAAATCTGCTGATAACCAAACAGTAGCAAGGATTTCACTAGCTTATTAGTTATAACAACTGTCATTTGTCACTCATGACAAGTTTTGTGAAATAGGGCCCTGTTATTGGGTAAACACCCGAGCGGTGTCAAATTCCCCATGAGATTCCACTTTTATGTGTCTTTAAATTAAGAAACCCCAAAACTAATGACCTTCCCTCCATCTCTATCTCTATCTTGCAGGGTTCAGATACCTGTGAGCACATGTTCAGGAGGAAAGCTTTCCAGAGACTCATCACATTCCTCATAGGACCCCCTTCAGAGCTTAACGACTTGGTAAGAATTGTGAGGCTTGACAATATGAATAAAGTGGTATCACTCAAACCAGTCTTAATTGGAAGTTTGTAACTACCCAGTACTCATTCGGCCAGAGGAATGTTTTAAACATACTTTGAATGGAATAGTTACAAACATAGATTTGGAACAGTTTTGAGCAATGTTACAACAACTTCTTCGTTCATGACACACAAGGACTTCAATTTTACCTGTACATGGTAGTAATCATGTATTTGAAGCATTCATAAATATTACTTTTTATTTTGAACTGAAAGTATCACAAAATGTGTGTGGTGTAACAGAGTAATTAGTATCTTACAGGGATTCTTAACATACTGCCACCTACTATTATTGCTTCTATAGCCTGGTTTATCAAGGGGAATATCTCAATCAGTAGTCATGCTGTGCCTTAGAACACTACATTTTTGTAGCTCCCAATATTAGATCTCGTGGTACCAAGTCCACCATTCCAAACACAGCTCTTTTCATGAGATTTCTCTTTTCTTCTTCTTCAGGACATCCAGACAAGACGGTGGACGTCACTTCAGACTAGAGAGTTTGGTTACCTCCATACCATGCTTGCTGCTATGGTACTACACTCCGATGTGTCTCCATACTGGTCTGTTGGTATGTGCAGAAATTAAGATGTGATCGTTTGTGTTCGGTAAAGTATGGCATATGCTCCAGCAACAGTTGCTTCACTGTCAAATTACTTATTAAATTCCGAACTTGATCCTCGGACCCAACACACTAACGTAATGCTAACCCTCACCCTAAAATGATTATAAACCCAATCACGATGAAAGCTCTAATTCTATCTTTCAGACGGTAAAGCCTGGAGCTAATATCGCTGGGGCAAACGTATCTGGACTTTAGTTGATGGGTAGTGTGAGGGTAGACGGATGGTTTCCTTTATACCTTATCACCTGCCTTGGTACTGCACTCAGATATTTTCTTTCCTGTTTTATCTTATATACAGTAAGAGGGGTTTGAGTGTATGGTGGTATTGTTAATGAGAATTTGAAAGCATTTAAAATGTGTTTTATTTTCAGAAGTGTGATAAACATTGCATTTCAGTTTGTAGAGATAACCTGGTATTTGAACATTGCATGTTTATTTTGATCTCCTTGGTTGAAAGTCAATACTTAAATGCTTTTTTGGTTTTTCCAAATTGTTCTCTTTCATCAGACCTTGGTGACAAGCCCAAGAGGAGACCCATCTTGATCCTAGAGAACCTGAACAGATTATTACCGGTGCCAGAAGATATGAGACATACTCTGTTTGGTCCTCCATGCCTCAAGTATATCAAGGAGGTATGATAGATAGATCAATAAACACATAGATAGATAGATAGATGGATGAATATATAGATAGATAGATAGATAGATAGATAGATAGATAGATAGATAGATAGATAGATAGATAGATAGATAGATAGCTAGATAGATAGATAGGTGGATAGATGGCTATATGGATAGAGCGATAGATAGGTAGGTGGATATATGGATAGGTGGATAGATAGATAGAAAGAAAGATAGATATATAGACAGATGGACGGATGGATATATAGATAGATAGATAGATAGATAAATAAACAGATAGATTGATGAATAGATATACATATATAAATGTATTTTTAGTGACAATAAACCAATACAATTCCAATTTCAATTTTGAATTTCAATAATCAATTTCAATAATAATCAACATAATATCATAATAATCAATATGTTCTTCCTTTTGATTCTTATTTCCAGTCTGTGCTAGCATTCCGTGAAGTTCATTCCTCGACCACACCCATTCTTGATATGTTACTGCATTGTAGCTTCTGCAATGAAGGATTCACATTCAACGTCATGATGATCATACATGTAAGTACAACCTCTCAGTACCGTATTTGCCGGTGATAAGGCCGCAGCGCCGCATAGGCCGCACCCCCGATTTTGACATTTTATAGACTAAAAAAAAAAATTAAAAAAAATAAATAAAAAAAAATGGAAGGAAAAAAAACCAAACAGACCAAACAAAATTATCGTAAATATCTGGTAGAAAACTATTTTTCTACAAACTGATACCAAATTCATCAATATTTTTATAAAATTTTCAGTAAAAAAATAAGTTTACCGCAAAATTGATCGTAATTTAGCAAATCTTCATTGATTTTGAAGTTATTACTGTATCGCAGGCAGTTTTGGTATCCTATTTATACCCCTACCTACGAAATTGCGTGAAATGGATACGAAGAAAACAGTAAGAAAACAGACTTCGTCCAGATGTGCAGTTGCGTTGCGCGGTAGCTCCGTAACGGTCCCTTCTTTTAGCAATGCAATGGCACGGACTTAAATCTAGATCTACCGGTAGAATTTGTTAAAAATAGGTAATGAAGTTTATTCACGAGATCGACAAAACTTCATGTCAACAATGCAACATGAAATGGTCGGTAAGATGTGTGGAGTTAATCTAGAAATGTCCTGTACCATTACTGGTATAGATCTAGTCATTGTACCGTTGGGAGTCCCATATGTACGAAATTACGCGCTGTTTTAACAGCCGATTTTTTACTGTTGCGGATTGGCCGCACCCAGACTTTTTGATATTTTCGGAAGAGAAAATACTGCGGCCTTTACGCCGGCAAATACGGTATCTTGATTTTTCTTGGTCACAGTGTTTCAAATATTCTGTAGGTTCTTTTTTCTCCCTATTTTCTTCACAAATGACTTATTCTACTTGTAATTTAATTTTTCTTCATTTCATTCTCCACAAGATTATGAGACTATTTATCTTGTTGAATATATGTGTATTTATGTTGTATTTCTCTATCTAGTATATGTCTATTCTCCATCGTATTTTTATTTTTGTTCTAATCTTTCATATTTATAATTTTTATTTCTTCCTATATTTCTTCCCATATTTTTGCTCCATCTTGTTGATTTTATTCTCTTTTTTTTCTATTCTTCTTGTAATAGGAATGTATTCTTATGTAGTCATCTCATTCATTTTTGTTTTTAAGATTTTTTTTAAAACGCAGCTTCAACTGATTTGGAACTGTGCTCTTGTTAGTAACTTATTTCTCTTTAAAAATGTGTGACATTACTATTGACACACAAAAAAGTAAGTCATTTGTATGAATGATGTGATTGGTCTATTTTGTCGTGACAGAGTCAAGTATCCTCTGCTCCAGCCAATGAGCTGAAGGCTATCTTTGTGCTGCTGCTAGAGCTCCTGCTACTAGATGATCCTCTACAGCTGGGAAGATTGAAGCTGGCCATGGAAGGCAATGAAAGCAATGGACTCTTCAGTAAGTCAACACTTTCAGTTATTAGTGAAATATATATAAATATATTGATGTTATTATACGGATCAAAATCTATTCTGCTCTGAGTCAGCATGGTCTTTTATTAGAAAGACCTAATAATCCCTATTTCGTGTTGTAACTAAAAGGAATTGAAATTGTTTTAAACTGAAAAGAAAATAGAAAATTAGTTTTTATTCAAAATTATTATTACAGAAGTATGGCTTTTGAATCAGTTAAAGAGTTTCAAAATCAAATCAGTTCAATATTACCTCGAGTAAGACACCCATTTTCAATTATTTAGCCCCTTGTTGAAGCCAGTTTAGGTTCCCTAGAGCTTTGATAGGCGTAAGAGATTCTTGCTGTCTTAAAGTGAATGGTGAATCGTCAGAATAGATTAAACAAATTTGCATTTGCAGTGCATCTTATAAGAGACATTTTCCTTTCATCCTGTTCTCCACTTTGCCGTCTTTGCTCTGCAGGTATCATCCGTAACTGTACAGGCAATGACAGCCGTCGTTCCTACCAATGCATCAAGTTCTTGGTCCATCTGTCCAACAAGTCACCAGTAGCCAAGGAATACCTGACATCGGTCTCGCAGAAGTGGCACTGGGCTGTCAACTGGCTCAAGAAGAAGGTATGTAGAACTCTTACTGAACCCATTAAGTAAAGGAATTAAGTGCTAAATTGATAATAATTTCTTCTTCAATTTGGGACACTATTATTTTTTATTTCCTTTTTTTTTTCCTACCTTTTTCTAATACATCATCTTGAACCTGAAAAAAATGATTGTGGTTAAAGGGCATGTTGAAGAGTTATATAAGTTGTCAATTTGTAATAAAAAAAATGTGATATTTAACTTTTGAACATGTTACAAATTAAGGATTATAATACCCCTCTGTTTGGAAATAAGTGGCATTGGCTAGATCAAGAAGGTACATGTACTTCTTAAACCCTTTGAACTAATAGCTGCTTGAGAATTATGATTATGAATTTGAATTGTAATTGTATGCTTCGTGGAGAGGTGACACAGCCCTCAGAAAACCCTTGAACTCAGATATGAAAACTAAAAGATAATGACTTTTAAATTTGTATGGCATTGTGTAACAGATGACAGAGCACTACTGGAACCCTCAGAGTTCCATCTCCAACGAGTCGTCCACCAGCAAGGGTTTCCAACGCACCATGAGCGCTCAGGACACCCTGGCCGAAGCCACCGCCCTCCTCACAGAGCTCACCACACAAGATGAAGATGAGGATGATGATGCTATCACCAAGGAGGAGGATGAGGGAGAGGAGACCACCGAGGGCACCGTCACTCCCAGAATGGAGGTCAACGGGTCGTCGGAAGGGTCAGAGGTCAATGGAAACAGTGGGGAGAAGCCGACGGAAAAGATAAGCGGGATAGATGATGTGGATGGATAGCTTAATGATCAAGAAGGAAAGGGGTTAACTCCTTGCCTACTGGAACCAGGCTGTTCATGTGTCAAACCTATGGGATTGAAATAATTCAGCAGTCAATGGGTTAAGACATTGATGGGAGCGATAGAGAAAAAGGAACCATGCCCGAGAAGTTGATTTGGATAGAGGGTATGGAGAGATTTTTTTGGTCTGCATGGCTATGATCTGAACAAAGGAGATTGGTAGCAGGGAGCTGTGATGGAGAGGATAGCAGGTTTGGAAGGATTGATCTGGATGATACACTCTACGTAGATGTTGGTTGATTCTGTGAAAGGAACATGGAGCAGGAGGAGTAGGGCATCCTTTGCTCCAGAAAGAACAGTTAACCAAGGGTTTGACTTCTGTGAGGTAATCGTAAACCTCCTTTGCATGTACCTTGTGAAAGAGTGATCATCACTGTTGGAATGAATGCTGGTAGATCAAGAAAGTAAGGGCATTGTGTTTTCCAGTACCCAGACCCAGTCCTGGGCCCTGTCTTATAAACAGTTGATATTAATTGCAACTTATGTACATAAGAGATAGGAGACTGCAAACTTGCAATTGATCGAAGGACTTGTGGTCGATTCAGATCAATCGCAGGTCTTTATAAGACAGGGCCCTGGATGCATATCTCGTCCAATATCTAGTCCTTGTTAAGAATCTAGACCTAGGCTAAGACACTGAATCAGTCTCATCTATCCCAAGTTTTTACAGGTCTTTCTCTTACAGTATCCTTATAGATGAAATGTGATGATAACCTTTGATGAATGTGTTTTCATGGTTAATGAAGAGCTGTTTTCAGAAAGCTTGAACTTATGATGCAGGATATTACATTCTCATGGATGAACACAAAAGCATAATATATTGATTGTGCAAAGTGTGTTGTTCAAATATATATATCTAGATAAGATTTTTTATGATGTATGATTTTAATATTGGCTATTTATATAGCGCTGGTATCTGCCAGGTACTGGTGCTCATGACACTCAATTTTCTTCAGAGAAAATGAATCTACTTAACTTCTCTTTGCTAAGATGTCATTAATTAGGTAGGATATGGTAACTATGACAACATAATCAGACAAAGCAATATATTTCATGTGAATGATAAGCATGTACCACGTAGTGGAACCATTTCACTAGTTTTGGTAGATGTTGTTGCAATCTTGATGCAATGTATATCGGTCTTGTTGAAGTGACTTTCAATTACATGTCAATGACCTGTCAATGACCTGTCAATGACCTGTCAGCAAGTTCAGGGTAGTTTGATATAGCCAATAGGTTACTCTAATTTTCATATCACTTGTGGAAATATCTGAAGACCGATTTTGAATTTGGTTGTCTTCTGCCCCCCATATTTCAATCAAATTTTCTGAATAACAGGAACAAATTTTCTAAATGGTAATTTAATAGAATGGTAATTCATCTGGGTTTAGGGCATTATATAATTGGAAGAATACTTACATCTGAGCTGCCATCGTATACTCAGGACAATATGTATGACCTACATGTATGGAGTCATATGTATGTCATATATGTCAGCTATATGTATTACTATATCTACATATAATTACTTGACAACTAGGCCTATTCAGGTCTTATGAATATGGGCCCAGAAATCTGGTCATAGAATTTAAAAGAATGTAAGGGTAAGAGCTTTCAAAGGGTCTTTGGTAAATATCTTTTACTGCTGAACTGGTTTTGAAGTGCATTTGTATTCATTGGTGTACATACACACAAGTGCCATTCTGAAAACGATGCAAATTTGACAAGTTTAAGTTTCACAAGTTCTTACATCTGTCATGTTTCTTTGATATATAAACCAAACTTTCTACTGAGACCACAGACTGTATACTATAGTGCCTCCATGTAACATCTGCATCCATACTAAAACTGACTGACGTTTAGGAAGATGTATTTTTGGCATTTTCATAGAGATTGCATCGTGCTGTGCTGTCACAGATTGCTTAGATATCAAGTCTTTATACTGGCTCTTCTGCCTGAGTCATATATGTAAAAGTAAGCAGCTCTTCTAGAAAGATGAATATTTATGCAGTAAAGTTAAAATGTGGTATAGTTAACATGCGCTTTGTCATATATATTTTTTTAATTCAGTGAAAATAGCCAATGCTGATATAATGCACATTATGGTTAATGCCTTTCGCTTAATTTTTACGTCAAGGTCACTAAGGTATCAACAAAATGCAATTCTAAAGAAGAGAAATTTATTCCAATTTGGAACATCCAGGAACTAATGATGATACTGATACAAGCTGCAGTATCCATGACAGGTTTTAGGGTATTTTCTGACGAATACCCAAGAGTATGACATCGTCTGTTAGGAGCGAGATGGGTGTTATCTCATATACTATAACACAGAGTTAACGCCCTTCAGGGTCTGGACTGATGACATATTCACTGAAATATGATATCAATTATAAGTTTGATTGGGTTTCTTTTGTATGCCTATTAAATAACTAATTGAAAGAAAATAAATCAAAGTTGAAGAAATAAATCAGAAGTGGGATCTGTACATTGAGAATGTGTGAGGTCAGTGTTTGCAAATTTGCTTAGCTGTAGTAGTACTACTTCTTCTTCTTCTTCATCTTTGAAACTTGATAGTCAGCTGATCTTCATGAGTATTTCATATTCTTCCAAAGAGGAATTACATGGTTGTGTTAAGGTCAACAGACAGTTTTATTTTTTTATGTGAGATTTTATTCTCTAATTCAATTTGGAAAAGAAAACAATGGTGAATGAAGTGCACATTGTAGCAATATTAAGTTTAATATACAGTGTGTGTTATGCAAAGCATTTCTTTTTATTAAATCATTGGTTAGTAGTACAGCTAGGTTCTCAAACAGCAATCGGAGGAAGCAATTTTAGTGAACAGAAATATGACGAGGGAAGAGAAAAATTGACTAGAGTTCTTTGCCATAGGATGCTATGAATTTGTAGTACGAGGAATGATTGAGGTGTAACATAGCTTGCAGTACTGTTAAACTGAATGAAGTCAACTATTTGCTGTTGTCTAGCGCAAACTTGGAAGTTAAAAGTACAAGTGTGATTTAGAATGACATCAACCATTGAGATAAAATGGCATATTTTTTTCATCTCCTTTTTCTTATTTTTTATACTTACCGGTATAGTGTTTTCTCTCTTATTTTTTTCAATAAATTTTTCCACTTCATCTCATGAGATAAGAGGCAATTATATTCTCATAAGATACTTTATACTAAAATACCAAGATATAATTTCAATGATCAGATACACTTATCAGGGTCCTTCTCGCATAAAAGGTTGTATGTAAATGCAACCCCAAAAATTATATGCAAGTCCCAAATATGCCATTGCAGATTAGTTGATAGTCAAGTTGCATTTATTTTTTGAGTTGCGTTTAAACACAACCTTTTATGGCAGAGGATGCAGAAATTGAATATTCAATGTTGCTTTTGAGATTTTTGCTTTTATAGGTGGTGGAAAAAACTTGTTACCTGCCAACATTCTGAATGAACTTATTAATGTCGCAGTTGCTCATTGAACAAAGGAATAAATAAAAGGTTCAGTCAAGTATTGGTTAAGAATGGATTTCAAAGAACTGTTTATACCATTCTTTGCAGAATGGAAGGCATATTAATGTTTTTAGAGTTGTCAAATTTATTATTTTAAAAATTCTTTTATTCAAAATCATCTGCAGCCTGTTTGCATGAAGACTAGATTAATGAATGTATAATGATGTCATTATTGGTTGGACAACATTCTTTAGTTCTTTACATGTATGTCCATTTTACACATTGATGCTATGTATTGATATGCCTTGTAAATTCACTTTAATTTGTCATTTTGTTGTTGGTTTTGAGTTGCTTCCATTGAAAATTTTGAAAATATTGAAAAACTGAAGTGCAAAATGCTTTCCATGACTTTGTATTCTATTAAATAGTAATGAATAATTCACATGCAATACAATGATATCTGTATCACTATGCTCCCCACCTAAGCATAGGACTTTAATAATAAGGTTTGCAAGATATTTTGAAATAATTTTTCTTTTTTAATGTGCAGAATGAAAATGAATTGACTTATTTTGATGTGTATGTATCAATGTACTTCACTGTTGTCTATAAGGAATAAAAGAGATATACGAACAAAGTTATTTAGAGATGGATGTTTTTAAATATGGATTTAGATTGTCCAATGAATAAGAGTACTGTGTATGTATCTAGAATATACTCAGGTACCTCTCAATGTAGTTTAAGACTAGAGTAGCTGTTTATATATGAAGGGAAAGGAAGGTTTCTATGACATACAAAGAAGTGTTTTGGATGCATTTCTTTCCTTTTTATTTCCAGAATTTTATCGAGTGAATTAAAAAGAGGTTACTTTGGCAATCAGAATGGAGGAATGTACAGTTTATTTGGATGAAATGTAAAGAATAAATGATGTTGTGCTGATGAGAGTATAACATGAATAAATACTATTTCACTTTGAATTAAAATGTTTGTGTCTTTGACTCTGTGCAATGCGTAGTGAGACATGCCAGACATTCAGTCATACAGTGTAATTATGGCTTTATCACGTGTGTATTTTCCCAATGCGAACAGTGATAAGTGTGGGCAAATGCCATACATACATTCATGTGTACATGTACTAATAGTCAGGTGGCTTAGCGTCAAATTTATCGATAATCGTTACTTGCCGGATAAAAGCACCATTCTTGGTACAGGGCTTCCTTAGGACTTACTAAACGATATTAGGCTAGGAGCCCCCGGCAAAAAATTCAATTTAAGGGCGTGGGGGCGGGGGCATCTTTTGGAGCCCCCAAATAATTTTATAACATTGATTTGTTGTTGTACAAATGCCATTTTTGGTACAGGGCTTCCTTAGGACCTACTAAACGATATAAGAGTGGGAGCCCCCGGCAAAAATATCATATAAGGGTGTTGGGCGGGGGCGTGGCCTCGTAGCCCCCAAATAATTAAGAAGGTAATACAACATTTATTTGTCGTTGTACAAATGCCATTTTTGGTACAGGGCTTCCTTAGGACCTACTGAACGATATAAGAGTGGGAGCCCCTGGCAAAAATATCATATAAGGGTGTTGGGCGGGGGCGTGGCCTCGTAGCCCCCAAATAATTAAGAAGGTAATACAACATTTATTTGTTGTTGTACAAATGCCATTTTTGGTACAGGGCTTCCTTAGGACCTACTGAACGATATTAGGGTAGGAGCCCCCGGCAAGAATATCATATAAGGGTGTGGGGTGGGGGCGTCGCTTCGTAGCCCCCCAATTAATTTAGAAGGTAATATAACATTTAGTTGTTGTACAAATGCCATTTTTGGTACAGGGCTTCCTTAGGACCTACTAAACGATATTAGCGTAGGAGCCCCCGGCAAGAATATCATAAAAGGGTGTGGGACAGGGGTGTCGCCTCGTAGTTCACAAATAATTTGTAAGGTAATATAACATTGATTTGTTGTACAAACGCCATGGGCCCCCAATCACACATATATGAATATGTATGCCAGGGGCTCCTACCCTACCATCATTCAGCAGGTCCTAATGAAGCCCTGTACCAAATAATTTCACTAAGCCACCTGACTACAAGTGTAAATGAACAACATAATTATACCAATTTTGATCAGTACTAATTTCAAAAGTTACAACCCCACATCTGAACTTTGCGCATTGTAAAATTAAAAGGGTGCAGATTTTATTTTGATGAGTTTTATGTTGTCAGAAAAATATTTGTAAAAAACTGAAATATTCAGGTTAAAGCATTAGTTTGACTCAATGACTCAATATTTATTTTAAAAAAAAAATCTACACTGTTCAACATCTTAATGTAGAACATTTCAGCTAAAGATGACATGTCACTTATTGATATATTGTCAATCAAAATTCTCTTCTTTTTTTTACACCTAGCATATCCATAATTTCTATTCAATGCATTCTCCAAGAGGAATCTACAAAAACAAAATTAAAAATATGAATTCGGTAACAGGCCAAGTTTCTGCTTTCAAATGCTTTTATTCACTCACACCATTTATACATGTTCAAATAAAAATATACACTTTGTAATTGTTGACATAATTCTTCTTTTGATGTGTTTATATGCACATCAAATATGAACAAGGCTTGTGCGACCTTCTGCTTCTCGTCAACTTGTCACACATGACATTCATAATGGCATAGCACATGGGACCACATGCGACCATGGAAATAGGGAAAAAACAAGTTATCTCAAGAAAACAACACAAACAAAACAAAATATATGTTAGATGCTGCTTATAAGTATCGGCTTGTATGGTGATGTAGATATACAGTAGGCTTGCGGTTGCACCATGTGAGAGAGAGGGAGGATTGGGGAGTCCTGAAAAGGACTGCTGGTGTAGTCTTGAAAAAGACTGTTGGTTATCTTTCTTAGCTTATAGTTCTAAGGAGAACTATAGCGCCGGTTGGTAAGGATGGGTGGTAGGAGTGGCTCGACGTTTCAAACAGGTTGACTATCCGACGTCAGGAGTGGGGACTAGCTGGCGTGCGTGAGCTTAAGTCACCGGGTTGCGGACGTGGGGGTACTATACAGCATATGTTGTTTAATATATAAAACAATGGTGCCTGTAATAGTTGGAACAAAAAAACCCTATTCTTGGTTAAGTAACTCCAATCACTTCTTTTCTCCAACATGAACGATGATATGATGTGCATTTTTGATAAAACTTCATGTACAATGTAAGCAGAGGGGTAAAAGAAAGAAAAATGAACTATACAATGTATATAAGAAACGTCATAAAATTGACCAGATTTCCGCAAAGACCTCTAGAAATTATAACGTTTATGTTGGCATACATGGTATGGTTGTATTGCAACTTGTCAAATTCAATTTTTCAAACCATAAATACATCAATTTGCGCATGCACTAGTCGCCTAAGAGATATCAAATCAGAAGGGAAACTTTACGTTTCAAACCTTGATACAAGTTCATATACACGCCATGTACAAAATACTTTGCACTACATGTACATGTAAGTTGTCCATCCCAGACTTATCCCTATGCTGAATGCGCATGTATAAATGCTATAATAGAAATTCAATGACGGCATTATATGTTTAAGTGGTTGCATATATACGTATTTAAATACTTCAGATGCCTGAATTGATGACAAATTTGATCGGCATGTATATTTAAATCAATTCAACTCGAAAGTTGTCAAAATAAAAGAAGTCTACAGCTATATTTCAGACACAACAAGAAAACATCACTCACACATATTGTGTATTGAGTATAAGAAATATATTCACAGAGATTTTTTCTTCTTCAAATTCAGCATAATATTCTTTACTCTAAATGAAGTATAAATAACCATAAAAATAGATGTATATTGGCAGAGGAGACAGTTTAATCTATGTCCATACATTTTATTTTATACTCGGCTTTTTATGTATCATTCAAGTCTTCATCAGGAGGATCATGCACTTGCTAAATGAAACAAAATAACTGCATTCTATATTTATCTACCATTTCTATCAGATGTACGAGTGTTTGCTAAATTGCTAAATTCAAAGACAAGTTCCATTTTCTTTCACTTAACGATGTGGGGCAAGGGGGGGGGGGGTGGTTAAAGGATGGGAAATGTAGCATACTGGGTGGTTAATGCGCTAAAGCTCTCTAAATTACAACAGTTGAGCTCTGTCTGTCTATCATTTGAAGTAATTAATATTCAACTTCTTCAGAAAAGTCTGTAAAGCTTATAATTATTTGTTTAAATCTCAAATATCAGCCCACAGTACACTCCAGGTTCTGCTTACAACCCAATATGAGCCATAGTAATCAGGATGGTTCAGGTTCTGATTGCTCAGGAAAAACATGAAATAAAATATGAGATTCATCAATACCTTTTATCAGGGATAACGCGCAACCAATGTTGAATAGCACACAATTAATTACCCATTGGTCATTTTTTTTCCTTCAGATTGAATGTTCACCCAGTAACAATACATTTTCAGCAAGTAAATGATAATAAGTCCATTTTGAATATGGTCTGAGTAGGCAAATACTCATTACACACACATGTACATTTTGATTCAGCATAATCTCACTACAGTAAGCCAATTTGGGAGGGGAGGGCGGATTAAACTTTTTTCACATATTACACCTGAGAGTCCTAAAATGCAAAGGAATTTAATTTTGCAGGAATACGATGCATAAAGAAAGAGACAATTAACAAAGCCAGTTATCAAAGGATTTTTTTACAGACAGCTTTAGTACATCCTGTTTGTAAATATGATAGTTGTCTAAGAATATCTCCAGAAATTACACGAGGATGAAAGTTTAGCAAATGTCACACAAAGTGCAGGAACACCACGAAACAACTGCTTCATAGAATACAGTCCATGCAAGCCTAGGGGAAGGGAAGACAGGACAAGATCACAACCCCTGCCCATCTCCACAGCTGGATCACATCAATAACATTGTCAGAGCATTTTTGGTTAAGGGTAAGTCCATCATCTACTAGCCTGTAGCTGTGAATGACTGCAGTCCCGTGATGGCTCGTCCAAGGATAAGGGCATGGATATCATGTGTACCTGGAAAAGATACAACAATTATCAAGTTAATCTATTGCATATGCACACGATCTGATGCCATATAAATTGGTGTGGGGCATCATCTACACACTTAAGACAAGGTGATATGAATATGATGGGATAAAAGCTGGATACCAAGTAATTGTACATTGAGTACGCTTGTAGCATCACCTACTTGCTACAGAACAGTTCATAAACCCATTGCAATTAATCAATCAGCATACATCTTTTAAAAACTAGATATTCCTTATAAGCCTAAAGAGTGTCAGAGACTAGCCAGCCATAACAATTGATCAATGTTTATACATTTGACATCTGAAAAAAAAGTTGTAAAGTCGAATGCATCACTATGAAATCAGGACAAATCATCTATGAATTGAATATATTTGTGTTATAATTTTGTTCCACTTTCATTTCAAATGGGTTCACTGACAAATCATGTCCAGCTCAGCATTCAATGATATAACGATGTCTTGTTCTTATCTTATGTCCAAAGTAGCATCATATTGGATAGAATGTGCAAATACAAATTTATACCTTATTCTTATTCTCTCCACAAACTTTGGATTAGTGTTAGGATTGCTCAAGGTGGCACACTGCCAAACATCCCGGCTTTGATACATGTAATTCCTTAGAAGACTTGAAAAATCATGCTAGGTTTGCTCCAGCAAGCTAGAATGTACAGAATTCTTACCTTCATATGTGTTGACAGCTTCTAGATTCATGACATGTCTGATGACATGATACTCATCACAGATCCCGTTACCACCTAGCATGTCTCTAGCTACCCTGGCAATGTCCAAGGATTTACCACAAGAGTTCCTCTTGATCAGTGAGATCATATCTGGTGTTGCTCTGAAGAGAGACGTAAATACACGGTAAATGTGACTGAATTAGAAGAAGTACAAAACTGCAATGAATGTTGTCAGTAGTATTTCTACAGTATCAACATGATCGATTAATCCTTCTTGTGCTGTAGGCAACAATTGCCAGCAATTGCCAACAATTAAAGAATTAATGAAAGAAAGAAAATACAAAATATATATTTAGATCAATCCATTGTCAACAGAATTCTCTCATTCCCTGAAGCTTCATACAGGAACTGGAACTGATTTGCGTCGGCAGTGGGTTAAATGAAAGAAATATGAGGACTGTTCAATATAGTAATAATCATTGCTGGTAGTTTGTTTAGACTATTAACATGAATCATGTTAAATCACTTCCTTGTAGGAGGAAAGTCCGACTCAAGAATCTAGACATTATTTATGTCAGGAAAAGGAATAATTTCTTTTTTACTTCCCGACAAAGAACAAGTATATATCTGGAATGTTCATATAGTATGGCTGTTTGTAAACTTGGTGTCACAGAGTGGGTTTTGAGAAAATAAGTAGAAAATATATCTTCTCCTGAAAATCGTTTTGGTTTTCATCCTTTGAATAAGAAGAAACCCTTAAAATATCTGTTAAATCAGACATGTGCTCTGATTATAGACATTTGAAGGAGCCTATTCTAAAAAATTGTCAGGAAAATTTCAAAAAAGGATTATACCAAGCGACATAAATTAATTCATGCATCTCAATGCCTCTTACTTGTTAAGAAAGAGTAGGCTGTCATCCCATCAGCCATACATAACCAAATCTGTTTATAAACTACATGTATTTCATCATCAGGCAAGATCTAAAATTACATCTAATCTTTGTACTCACTTTCCTTCATCCTTGAGTCTTCCAACCTGAAGACATGATTGTAGTCCAAGGGAGATCTCTGTCAACATGTCAGCCATCTTCTTCTGCATCAACTGATTCCTGGCCAATGGTGAGCCGAACTGAACCCTGGGAAGGCAAGATGACATCATAGTCAAACAAAAGTTACTCCAGCGCCCCGTCTTATAGACAGTTGCGATAGATTTAAAGTGATCGCAACTTGAAATTTATTGCTCTGTACTACAGTTAAAGGAGTATGTATGTTTGTGATTGATTGGAGGACTTGCACTCAATCCATATCAATCACAACTCTTTATATGATCATATACTAGGCATTCTACAAGAGTTGCCCAGGGATGAAGTAGATATTTGATTGTTAGACTCTTCCAAGGGAATGAAATAATATCATGACCAATCAGCCTTAAGAAGTGCTCAATTTGCCACCTTGCCTCAATTTCAAAGCCTTCAAAACATACACATCTATGTAGTGCTGTAAGTCAGGCGCCATGTTCGGGTTCGGTTTGGTTCGGCAGAGTTCGGCAATTTTTTACCCGAACTTGGTTCGGTTCGGGGTTCGGTAATATAATAGCAAGCAGCCTAATAGCTACGGTGGTCGGCGCTGGGCGGGCCGGCAGGGCGGGCCCGACCAGCACGGAGGACTTCTGCCCCACTCCTGATGAAAAACACTGCTTCCGACCTGCACGTATTTCACATAAAAAACTGCTTTAAACGTAACTTTTTTAGTACTTACATTCATATTTCCGTTTTCAATCGTGTTTTATTTGCAGTTTTACAAGAATCATATTTTCAATTTGAAAATAAATGATATTTTTTAAAGATTTGCAGAGACGGTTGTTGTCTAATGTTACGAGTCATGAAAGCTGCCATCTTGAATTTACCGATGTGTACGTTATAATACACAGAGATAGCAGCCCAGGCTCGTTCGATTGCCGTTATTATAAATGTTTATTTTTAATGGGGTAAATAATAAATTCCTAATTTTCCTGAATAAATAAATTAGAATACTATATGTATTTATTTCGTTATTTAGACGGTAAAATTTGTCCGATATTATTACAATTAATTTTTATTTTATTTTTGTATTGTTTGGGTTTGAGCCGAACTTGTTTTGATCAGTGCCTGATAGGCACGTGTATTCTAGCTTGTTTATAGCTTGCGATCGCGACGTTGCAGAGGTCAGGATTTGGGATTTAAATGACGTCAGTGAAGTCGCGCCCACGGGAGAGGCATGAATCACAAAGGAGGAAAATGGGAAAAAGTAAATATAGAATGAGCAATCATGACATGAAAATTAGGTATAAAATGACAAGTTAATTAGCCTGCAAAAACGTTTAAAATTTTTCTGCGAACATCCGAACCAGGCCTTTGTGTTCGGTTCGGTTCGGCTCGGTTCGGAAGTGCCATGTTCGGCGAACTTCCGTTCGGTTCGGCGGTTCGGCTACAGCACTACATCTATGTCAATTGAAAAGAAAAAAATATTTCTATAAAAAATAAAAAATTATAAAACTCAAATTAAAAAAAGAAATACAAATTCAATTTATGTGTTCAAGTAATTAGAGAATAAAAACTGCCAGAAAAACATACCCAAATTTCATAGAAACAAGCTTTCAACAAAAAAGGAGAGGATGAGGAAAAACCACAACAAATTGAGACTACTTTAAAAACTTACCTGTCCAACGTATACTGTCTTGCTGTCTCCAGGCAGAACTCAGCAGCACCCAACGTGCCCCATGCGATGCCGTACCTTGCATTGTTCAGGCAACCAAACGGACCCTGCAAATATGAACAAGGGGGGTGTTTCACAAAGACTAAGATCGACTTTAAGTTGGACTTAAGTATAACAGGCCGTTCGTGCCATTGGATGCTATCACCATTGGTCTCTAAATTATAATCTTGAGATATTTTTTCCTTCAATAATGAACTATCAAAAAATATAAACTCTGTAGATTTGAGACCACGATTTGTACGTCCCTTGAAAGACAAATGCCAGTAAATGGTAAGAGCAAACAGTGGCATGAACGGCCTGTTATACTTAAGTCCAACTTAAAGTCGATCTTAGTCTTTGTGAAACACCCCCAAGATGTAATAATGCATGAACTTACAATAGCTCTCAGGTGCACTATTGGAGTATTAGGGGTCATGATGAATAAAGGACTGTATGTCTTTACTTTCAATGATGGCTCATTACCACAACTAGAAAGCCCCTTCAATTTGTTAGGTTGTTCACTTTAATAACTCTTTGTCTTTCACAAAATCACAAACTGGAAAAATATGACTAGCTAGAATGCTCCTCAGTGGAGTGGGGTGTGAGCGCTGTACAGTGCAGAATTGCAACTGAATCCAGTGACCAGGGTACAATACTGAAAGCACTTTGGTCGGTTACATAACTTACATTGTAAATATAAAGGTACCATATAAGAAACAGTTATTATTATCATGAAAATAGTTAGCATGCACGAGCAGGGCTGAACATGAGCTCTGAGTGTTTTTGTATCAAGCCTCATCAGGGCCGAGTTTCATAAAACTTGTTATCAATAACAACTACCACAGATCTATGACAAGTCTGCTCACAGCCGATCAAATGCAAGGATTTCAGTAGCTTATAACAATTATCGTAACAAGGAGTAAAGGGTCAAAGGTCGAGACTACTTGCCCCAAGGCCCTTGACATTAGGCAGCATGTTCTCTTCTGGGATCTCCACATCTTCCATCACAATCTGTCCCGTGGCCGAGGCACGCAAGGAGAACTTGCCATCAATGTAAGGAGCAGAAAGACCTTTCATTCCCTTCTCTAGGATAAAGCCCCTGATCTTGCCACCTTCCTCATGGTTCTTACCCCATACCACAAACACATCGGCGATCGGGGAATTGGTGATCCTGAGTGACGAGACAAAAACGATTGGCTTAAGATCATTTCAACTGCATAATATTGTCTTTGTCTACTTTATATTTGCCACTACAAAAATTCTCTTTCTACTAAGATAATTAATTTTTACTTTCATCTACATGAACGTACATATTTGGGTAAAAGTGATTTATCATGTATCAAATTCTCATCCATATGTGCAGCACAATGTCATGGTTTCAGTTTATCTTTTGAAGATCTTTTACATGATGACTGCAGAGCACCGAGTCTGTCTTTACCTAATTTTTGCATTAATCAGTCTGAGATTCGGTAGTTTTTAACCATCTGACATTCCTTGTCAGGTGCCGTCACCCCCTCTTATTTAACCGTTCATGAATTCATATGAGATTAATTCACTTACAAACCATTGATTACGCCCTAACTAACCTGAAATAACCCCCCATAAGGATCATATCCTCTAGATTAAGAAACACTACCCTGGATGAATACATACCATGACTTGGCCCCATTGAGAGTGTATGTCTTTGATGATGGGTTGTAGACTGCCTTGGTCTCCATACCTGCTGGGTCACTGCCATGGTTGGGTTCAGTCAGTCCAAAGGCTCCAATAAGCTCTCCAGAAGCTGTATGGCATAGTCAAGTAGAGACAAAGAATAAGGATTATTGAAGAACTTTCTGAAAAAGTGTGCTTTCTTGGAGAAGTCCAATATGACAGACTCTGTGTTATGTATAATACTGGTAACCCACATTGTTCCAAGGGTACCTTCGTTCCTATTGAAACAAATTGTTTTATGCAGTTGAAATGGGTTGTTTAAAAAGCATACTTTATATGATTATTCCATTAAGGACCAGTAATGTTCAGCCCTGTTACAGGCCCTGCATGTTCATGCTCTCTCTCTCTCACACACACACACTCTCTCTCTCCCCCCTCCCCCACTCTCTCTCTATATGTCTTACAGTACATATATTCTCCATGTGTTTCTCTCTATGTTGCTCTCTCTTTTCCCCTCTGTCTCTCTTCAAATACCTCTCTTTCTCTCTCTCTGTCCTTCTATCTCTCTCAATACATCCTTACCCAGTCTTGGTAGATATTTCTCTTTCTGTGCCTCCGACCCATACGCATTGATAGGATGCATAACAAGCGAAGACTGGACGCTGAAAGCTGATCTGTAGCTGCTATCTACATACTCAATCTCCCTGGCAAGTAACCCATAAGCAACAGACGATACCCCAGCACACCCGTAGCCCTTGATGGTTGGCCCAAGAACTCCAAGAGCACCAAGCTCATAGAAGATATCTCGGTCAAACACTTCAAGGGTTGAAGGGGCAAGAAAAAAGAATTAATATTTTAAAGCTATACAAACTATACTTTCAAAATGACTCGTAAATTTTGTATCTGAAATAGAATTGAACAATCAACATTTAGAACATGCACCATTCTTAAAATCATTCATATCATCGGCTTCCCAAAAATATTTTGTTCACATAATCTTGACTGCAGTTTTTAAAAAGTCAAAGTCCTGCCATTTTTAAATGAATAGTTTCAATCAATTTTTGGTCATGTATTTTCACTTCAGATCATGAGGCTTTAATAAAAATTATATCCTGCATCAAACATGTATTGGGTTTTTGATTGGTTGAGAGCTCTTCACGTGACCAGAAATATTTTAACAAAATTTTAAATTTAAATTTAATTTTTTTTTTTAATTAATAAATTTTATTATAATTTTTTTTTTTTAAATGTTATAAAATCTAAATTAAATAATTTCTTTTTTATTTGTTTGAAAAATAATTTTTTGATGCAGGATATAAAACAAATATATCCTGCCTACTTTTCAGCAAATAGTACTATTGGAGTCACCTCTTGCCCATAGTTTTAACCAGAACCTCTCAAGACAGTGTATATTTGTATACTAATCATAATCAGGATAAGACTTGCTATATTAGTGAAAGGTGTAAATATTCTCAAAAAGAATGAAACGCCGATAATACCACACAACAATAACAACAACATATTATCCTGCACTACACTACTATTTACCTCCGTTTCTATTAGCCATTAGGATCCTAGGCATGAGCTTCTCTTGGCAGTAAGCTTTGAACTGATCCCGAACCAAGATTTCTTCTTCTGTCAGCTGGCTCTCCAGATTGAGGGCATCTTTCCAGTTAAACTCCACCTTTACCTCAGCTTTTTTCTCACTAGAATCTGACCTTGCAACAGCTATCATTACAAAAATATAAGTGGTTAAGGAAAAGTTATTTGTTGAAACTTTCAGTGGGCATGAATGATCAGAAGAAAATATATGCCCATGTACATACAGGAGTGTAAAACATTCAATTTTGTTCACAAAAAATTTGATGGGATATTGTATTAACAGTTTTCATGTTTTGGACTAGACCGAAAGCTTCAGTCTCTGATATCGACGGTTGTTCCGCTGAGATTACATCTGGCTCCACTGACTGCCTCTATACATAGACTGAAGTACGTCCTATGGGGTAGTGTGGGGAAGGAATGGTTCGGTTCGGGCAGACCGAGATGAATGAGATATGCAACAAGTTTTTTCCACTCTTTGCGTCTCCACATATCCAGTTTGGCTGCAAAATTACATTACATATTATATTTAAAAAATTAAAACGGAAATATGTACTTTGACTTACGATAGCTTGCCTATTTAGATCCTAAATTAATGTTTAATCTGAGAAAGACTCGTCGTCTACATGATTTGTTGTGCAGCCATCATGATTTGAGTTAATGAATATTCAATTTTTTTTACGAACGTCCAATAGCTACGTACGAGTCAGCCTGGCTTGATCCGGTAATGTTTGAATATTCATAAGCCCAATATCAAACGCGTGATCTGATTGGCCATTGGCTTTGTTTTGGTACATTGACCCAGAAATGTATTGGCCGGGTCATGTCATAGATTACAGTTCGAATACATGAATCACTGGTTCTGAGACAAAAATTGGATAACTTGTATAAAGTAAGCCCCTAAATTTCGCTATTGCAATTAATTAATTAAAATTTGAAGAATTTTATATAAGTAAGAAATATACATGCTTTCTTATGTCTGATTTATGGATCAATTAGATCTAAATAAAGAAAAACGGGGGAGAAAGTCTTTGTACCAAAAGTGGTACAAAATCGGCTCAATTTCCCCCCGTTGTGGGAGCCGTAAGGGTTACCGTCTGTGTATGGGGAATGTTGACAAATGTCAGTTTTATTAAAGAATGACCCTTACCAGACATTTAATTTTGTCTATTTTCGGACATACAATGAGAGAATGGAATGGGAATGGTTTACTTTTAAAATAGAAAAAAAAAATGCTTTGGAATATTGGGGAAAGATATGAAATTAAAATTACACTGATGAAAAATATACTGGTAAAATCTTTCATAATAAATTGTGATACTATAAGTTCTAACTAACATCAATTTGATATTTTGTAATTCATTTTTTCTTTCCTGAGAATAAACTGGTCAAAAAATCTGAAACGTTACTCGACCTCGTTAGATTCTACATTTGTTTGCAAGAAAGGCGCAAACAACACCGTCTCTCCTGTCTCCACAAAATGATGTACGGACAGCTGGACGTAGACTATCAAGACTGTACCCAACCTAAAACGACCAGAGCTAGAAGAAGGCTAGACCGAAGGCTTCGGTCTCTGATATCGACGGTTGTTCCACTGAGATTACATCTGGCTCCTCTGACCGCCTCTATATATACACTGAAGTACGTCCTATGGGGTAGTGTGGGGAAGGAATGGTTCGGTTCGGGCAGACCGAGATGAATGAGATATGCAACAAGTTTTTTCCACTCTTTACGTCTTCACGTATCTACTTTGGCTGCAAAATTACATTACATATTATTTTTTAAAGAAATTAAAACGGAAATATGTACTTTGACTTACGATAGCTTGCCTATTTATATCCTGAACTAATGTTTAATCCGAGAAAGACTTGTCAAGATGTCAACTCGTCAAGACATCAACATGATTTGTTGTGCAGCCATCATGAGTTGAGTTAATGAATAATCATTTTTTTTTCCCGAACATCCAATAGCTACCTATGAGTCAGCCCGGCTTGACCCAGTGGTCTTTGAATATTCATAAACCCAATATCAAACGCATGATCTGATTGGCCATTGGCTTTGTTTTTGGTACGTTGACCCGGAAATGTATCGGCTGGGTCATGTCATAGATTACAGTTTGAATACATGAATCACTGGTTCTGAGACAAAAATTGGATAACTCGTATAAAGTAAGCCCATAAATTTCGCTATAGCGATTACTTAATTAAAATTTTAAGAATTTTATATAAGTAAGAAATATACATACTTTTTTATATCTGATTTATGGATCAATTAGATCTAAATAAAGAAAACGGGGGAGAAAGTTTTTGTACCAAAAGTGGTACAAAATCGGCCCAATCTCCTCCCTTTGAGCGAGCAGTATGGGTAATACCGTCTGTGTATGGGGAATGTTGACAATTGTCAGTTTTATTAAAGAATGACCCATACCAGATGGTTATTTCCGTCTAGAAGAGGGCATAAACATAAACAGGCAATTTCAACAAACCCACTCAACATGCTCAAGAACAGACACATTCGCGAACTTCTACTTCATGAGAACAGTGCGTGATTGGAACCAGCTTAAACCTGACCCTGCACGTAGAACTTTAGCTTACAGCCAGCGCATGCGCAGAACGTTCATCCGATCTCGGTCTCATTTTCGTAATTTGGCGCCTAGCCTCGCCGACATGGGCCCTTTAGATTGGCTATCGCTGGCTCCCATAGGCTCTATGTTATAAGATATTAGTGCGAGGAGATGGCTTGCGATTTTCCGTTTTTACCGATACCAAAATTATGATATTTCAGTCAAACCCTCCATTTGTTACAATTTTTCAGCGTCCTTGAAAAGTTAAGTATTTCACTTAAGTTTAAGTCTTACTTAACTATGTCTTAAGTTTGAAAAATTCTCATTTTCGTCATATTTAAGGTACAAACTGGAAATTTATTCTTGAAGCCTAGCGGATCGGTCCCCCCACGACCGATAATAGTTAAACTAACTAGCTACAGATATCGACAGATGCTAATCGCGAAGAGACGGGCACTGAAAAACACTGGGATAGGAATTCAAGAAGACCTGACAGACCACAACAACAAACTGCTTTTCAAGCCAGACATCATCCCAAAGTGGAAGCCGCCTGGTCCATGGACGGACGAGTTTTGTCATCCTCGCCAGTACCAGGCGGCAGAACCCGAAGAAGATCATCAGATGCAGAGAAGACCTAGACAGCTTGTGACTCGTAACTACTTCACCGCAATAATGTATGTAAAACATTCTCTCTAAATAATATGTATACATGGATGATAAACAATGACGTTTTTTTTTTGTTAAATGCATGTTACAGAATTACATTGAACTTTCAAATACTCTAAAGTTCACTTTATAAAAATTGTAATTTCTTGTAATTTCCTTGACAATGCTTTTGTGTTCGTTTACCATGTCTTTTATAAATACAATTCTATATACATTATTGTGCAAACTTTTTTACCTGTGGTCATACCTATGCAATTTTCTTGACTTCAAAAGTCCCACCTGTATCTCTTGTATTCTTTAATTAGAACACATATTTATGATGTATATATATTCATCCTCATGTAACTCGTATTTTCTGTGTTTTTGTGTGATCTGTATGTTTGTAACATGACAAAGATTTTTGAAGGGTGCATCAGGAATATATGTTGGTCTCATTCCAATCTCAGCCATGAACACCACTTACACGCCTGTTCGGCTTATAAGACTGCTTTTTGTATTGACACGTTTCTAAGAACCATTATGTACAACATTACAATGACACTGTTTTTATATGAATAATCCTCTTGAAGATATTGATCCTGACTTGCATGTTTATAACTCCTCCACGGAATGTCCATCTTTTTTACCTTCAGAATTTAATTCTCAGTCTCCATTTGATTCTAATTTAAGTCTGATTCATTTTAATGCTAGAAGCTTACAGAAAAATTTTGAAAATATATCACAATTTCTTTCAATGCTACATCATTCTTTTGATTTTATAGCTATCTCAGAAACATGGATAAATGGTCCCCCTTTAATCCCCTTTTCTCTCGATGGTTATACAATGTTAAATGCTGATAGGTCACATGGACGCGGTGGTGGTGTGGCTTTATTTGTTAAAATTGGTGTTATATATAATCTAAGAACCGATATTGTTGTAACTTCAGATAGTGATATGAATTGTGAATACTTATTTATTGACTTCGTAGATCAGTTTCAGAAAAAAAATACAGTTGGTGTAATGTACCGGAAACCTGGCTCAAGTGTGACACATTTCTTCGATTTTTATAATGATATTGTACGTAAATTAACTGGTGAACATAGAAACATTTATATAACTGGTGATTTCAATATTGATCTTTTTAAAGATGAAAATTATGTGAATGAATTTCTTAGTATTAATTCTCTGTTTGGTATATTACCTGTTATACGAACTGCAACTCGAATTACCTTAAATAGTGCTACTTTAATAGACAATATTTTTACCAATGTTATTGATTCAAGTGTTCATTGCGGTACTTTTTGTATTGATATTACTGATCATCTACCAATATTTATTATTTTGAAAGGTCTTAATTCGTCACGTAATGAATCAAGTGAATACTTAATGCGTAATTTCTCACATGAACAAATACAGTATTTTCAAAGAGATCTTATTAAGGAGAATTGGTCTTATGTTTACAGTTGTGATAATTCAGAAGAAGCCTACAATTTGTTCATACATCGGTTTACTATTCTATTTAATAGACACTTTCCTTTGGTTAAGAAGAAATGTAATAAACGTATTCGTAAGCCCTGGATTAATAAATATATTTTGCGTTCCATAAATAAGAAAAATCATTTATATAAACAGTTTATTAATAATAAGAATTTGATAAATGAGAAAAGGTATAAGAAACAAAGGAATAAAGTCAATAATTTGATAAAAATGCTAAGAAAAAGTACTTTTGTAATAAATTGAATCAATTTAAGTATAATGCAAAAAAAACGTGGACTGTCATTAATTCATTGTTAAATAAGCCCAAACATTCTCTACCACAATATTTTATATGTGATGGTAAACGTATTGATGACGGTGAATGTATAGCTACCGAATTTAATTCATATTTTGTTAATTGTTGTAAGGAAGCAGCTCAAACGCTATCAGCGTCTACTCCTGGTACCATGTTTAATCAATATCTTCATGAATATTTTCCTAACTCTATGTTTTTATTCCAATTTCTGTACATGAACTTATACAAGTCTCTAAGTCATTAAAGAATAGTAACGCATGTGGTTATGATAATTTGAGTAATAGTTTACTGAAACAAGTAATATATTATATTGTTGATCCTTTGGTTCATATTTTTAATATTTCCTTAAGATCAGGTATTGTACCAGATAAATTAAAAATTGCTAAAATTACCCCTGTATATAAGAAGAATGACCCACATACATTCAATAATTATAGACCAATTTCAGTTTTACCCAGTATATCTAAATTGCTTGAAAAGTGCATATATAGTCGACTATATTCATTTTGTTTGACAAATAATATTCTTATTGATTCACAGTATGGATTCAGAAAAAATCATTCTACTTCTCACGCTCTAATTGAATTACAAGATAAAGTTCTTTCTGCAATCAATAATAATAAATTTGCTATAGGGGTATTTATGGACCTATCAAAGGCTTTTGACATAGTTAATCATAAAATATTATTATCAAAATTACAATATTATGGAATTAGAGGAGTGCCCCTACAATGGTTTAAAAATTATCTTGATAATAGGGTCCAATATGTAATATATAACAATAATCGTTCAGATGTATCTTGTACTACTTACGGTGTACCCCAAGGGTCAATCCTTGGCCCCCTATTATTTTTGCTATACATAAATGACATTAAGAAGGCTTCAGATAAATTTGAATATATTATGTATGCAGATGATACTACTTTAATTTATACGCAGCCAAATATTGTTGATTTAGAAAGTAATGTCAACGATGAATTAGAAAAGATTTCTTTATGGTTTAAATTAAATAGACTATTGATAAACCTTAGTAAAACAAATTATGTTACATTCCATAATAAGACTTGTAAAATAGCCAATACACTAAGTGGTCTCTCTCTCAAAATTGATAATATTCCGTTACTTAAGATTGATACTGTTAATTTTCTTGGTGTCCTTATAAGTAATAATATGCATTGGGATACACACATAGATTATTTAATAGGTAAAGTTTCTAAATGTATTGGTATACTCTATAGATTGAAAGATACAATTCCTACATCCTCTTTGATATTGTTATATAATGCATTTATGATGTCACATTTAAATTATTGTATTGTGGTATGGGGTAATAGTAGTCACACAAAATTGGACAAATTATTTAAACTACAAAAGAAAGCTCCCATAGGCTCTATGTTATAAGACATTAGTGCGAGGACCTAGCTTGCGATTTTCTGTTTTTACCGATACCAAAATTATGATATTCCAGTCAAATCTTCTATTTCTTACGATTTTTTCAGCGTCCTTGAAAAGTTAAGTATTTCACTTAAGTAAGTCTCAAGTTTGAAAAATTCTCATTTTCGTCATATTTAAGGTACAAACTTGCAAGTTGTACTGAAATGTTCGTTGATTTTTCTATTTTATGTTTGTAACTATGCCGAGTGTGCGTCACATATGTGTGAAATGCGTTACCTGTTTAAAGCACGACATGTCGGTTCGTTATGTAATGTTACGTAAAAAGTCGTATTGACATTGCACTTGGCCTTGCGCGCTAATTACTTACGTAAGTGGCGGCCCTCTATCACTTTAATTCGAAACAGCTGGAGCGTATCTGCCAATCAGAGCGCGTAAACTCATTGTACAGCGCGGAATACGAATAGTTCTACGTGCTGAGCGGAGCTCACGCCTCCTTATTTAGCTGATCCAAAAAATGGGGGAACGGTATTTTCAAACTGTAATCGCTTGTGATCCCTTGGGGCTAGCGAAAAAACAAGCGTAGGGATATTTTCCTTACGTCTAGCCCTACATAAGCCTGGGGGGCTCACTTCAGGAAAGTGGCAAAGATCGGAGCTACGATGGAAACGATGTTTAAATCGCTGTTTTGATCAAGATATTTTTAGAATCCCGAAGTGAGCCCATTTGGGGAATATGGAGAAAAACCACACATAGCTGCATCGCTATCCTGGCTGTGTATTAAAACCTGTTTTTATTGATCTCAACATTTCAAACACCACTGTACAAAATTAAACTGATTTCACTCAAAATCGGTACTTTAGTGACAATTGATGACACCTAAATAGCAGTAAAATACAATTTGTTCAACTCACCGATGTTAGAAAGAATAATTTAAAAATTAAAATCGTAAGTCCACTGTCAAACTTGCTTACAGTTTTATCGGCATGATTGTGTACATTTGTGTGTTGTAAGTCTATTGACTATTCACGTGTGAAATTGCTGCCTATTAGTATTAGCACATGGTACAGTGCTAGAGCCTAGGCCCTAGACTAGGGTGTCTGGACGATTTTTCAATTTTCCCTTTTGGATTGTTTTTCACCATTATGGTTGGATAATTGAAAAAATTATTCACTCAGAATAATACATTTCAAATATCAAGACTCACCGATGTTTCTATCAAAAGTTACAGCCCCTTCAATACCCTACAATATTCATCCTCTTTTTTGTCAGAATCGACAAAAAAGACGTACACGCAGAGTCATGTTGTTTTGCTAAATATAGCAACACAACTGAATTGCGCAATATGCAAGCGTACGCGTGTTTTAAACTGGATGCGCAACTCAAGGCAATCGGTAATCCATTGTCTTCAATGGGCACCCACTTCCGGGTCTGTATACACGCGGTCCGATGCATATTCATGTGCAGATTTTACGCGCTATCACCATGAGTTCGGCCCGGAGCTCCGCCTCCCTACTTAGCTGATCCGAAAAATGTGGGGAAGGGTATTTTCAAACTGTAATCGCTTGTGATCTCTTGGGGCCAGCGAAAAATAAGTGCTGGGAAATTTTCCTTACGTCTAGCCCTACATAAGCCTGGGGGCTCGGTTCAGGAAAGTGGCAAAGATCGGAGCTATGATGGAAACGATGTTTAAATCGCTGTTTTGATCAAGATATTTTTAGAATTCGAATTGAGCCCCTTTGGGAATATGGAGAAAACCTGCTCTTTCATATGACACCTCATTTATTGAGTTTCACCTTCAGGATCACGAGCGATTTAGGTTTGAATTTTGATTTGGTGATAAAAACATTGACCAATTTTGCTGATCGCGCGATGTACGTAGACTGCATAGGGCTGCGTGCAATCTCTATGGGAAGGATTTTAGCACACAACATCGGGTCGCGATCAGACACCCTACCTAGACTAGAGGTCCATACGCAGTATTGACTCTCTATGCTTTGCTGGAGTGGAGAAAAACCTGCTCTTTCATATGTTACGACTAGGCCCGAGTCGAAACGGTTCCCCGCCCGGTCCCCGACCGTCACGCCGAAACCCGGGTTTGAATATTCGAGTTTCGGGTTTTTCAAAATTAAATTTCACACTGATATTCTGAAATAACGAACTAAAAATATGCAATTCACAAACTTATATTTCAATTTAATTAAATAAATATGCTTTAGAAATAAATGGATACCGTTTCAGTTGACGGTAGGCCTTTTTATCGCTCTAAAATTGAGGCTGCAAGGAAGGAATCACCACACTTCGCGGTACCGAGTGCGTTCAGAAACTGAAGTCAAAATATGATCCACTGAAGACTGAGCAAATTACGAAAGTACATGTACACACACAAGACCAAAATGTTGATCAGACTATTACAATTAAATCGTAATACTAATAGGCATTGATTTAATTGTCAAAATATATCCACAACATAATGGTTTACCCTTGATATTATGATGAAGGAAAATAAATTAAAGCTCTTGAAATAACATCGAAGTGCCTTTCGTTCGTTCTAAAAATGCGTGTATAACGGCAAGCTGAAGTTAGGAGTCCAGTTTTTCAAGCCCTTACCATCATGAATGCAGACGTACGAACTGATCTGAATTAAAAAAACATCACTTAAGGGACTAACGCTCAACAAATTACCGTAAAATAATAATTTCCTTTGACAAATAATACTATAGATATTCATGATATCTCACAGAAATAACGATATTTCATGAGCTACGAGTTCAGCTATAGCCATCATTTTGAAAAAGACGTAATTGTCATGCAGCGCAGTAGACTGTAGAGGGCAGCATGCAGCAGAGAGGAAAAAATCGCGGGCCTTATAGATCACGTGATATTTTCCTCTCTGCTGCATGCTGCCCTCTACTGCGCTGCATGACAATTACGTCTCAAAATGATGGCTACCTGAACTCGATATCGAGTACGTAGCTCATGAAATATCATTATTTATGTAAGATATTATGAATATCTATAGCATTGTTTGTCACAGCAAATTATTATTTAACGGTAATTTGTCGTGCTGTAGTCCCTTAAAGTGAGTTACGTCATGTTTTTTTGATTGGTTTAATGCTTATTGTTCAGATCAGTTCGTACTTCCGTCTGCATTCATGACGGGCTTGACTCCTAACTTGACTCCTAACTTCAGCTTGCCGTTATACACGCATTTTTAGAACGAACGAAAGGCACTTCGATGTTATTTCAAGAGCTTTAATTTATTTTCCTTCATCTTAATATCAAGGGTAAACCATTATTTTGTGGATATTTTGACAATTAAATTAATGCCTATTACGATTTAATTTTAATATTCTGATCAGCATTTTGGTCTTGTGTGTGGTACTATCGTAACTTGCTCAGTCTTTAGTGGGTCATATTTTGACTTCCGTTTGTGAACGCGCTCGGTACCGCAAAGCATGATTCCTTCCATAATTTTGCAGCCTCAATTTTAGATCGATAAAAAGACCTATCGTCAACTGAAACGATATCCATTTATTTTTTAAAGCATATTTATTTAATTAAATTGATTATTTAATTGTTTTGAAAGCAGTAACGGTCTTTTCCCGTCGCATTATTTAGAACAGCAACTTAATCTTAACTCCCGCCGCTGCATGCACGCGATTTTTAGTATGGTGAAAATTCCTGTTCGGGTACCCGGTCCCCGCCCGAAATGTTCAAGTCAAACCCGGGTTCGGCAAAACCCGTGATGACTCAGGCCTAGTTACGACACCTCATTTATTGAGTTTCACCTTCAGGATCACGAGCGATTTAGGTTTGAATTTTGATTTGGTAATAAAAACATTGACCAATTTTGCATGATCGCGCAATGTACGTAGACTGCATAGGGCTGCGTGCAATCTCTATGCCTATGGGAAGGATTTTAGCACACAACATCGGGTGCGCGATCAGACACCCTACCATGACAACAATATAAGTATGTGGTACCATGCAAAACGGTTTTTACATCAGCATGATCAGAGCTGAGCTATCTTTGTTTAGAAATAAAGGATACGTTCAGTTGCTGGTATCGTTCCTAAGGATCTACATGTTGAGGAAACAACTGGTTGGCAAATTTTCCTCAGTAAATCGGATGTTAAAATTCTCCGGACGGCCATTATTTCGATTATCCAGTCTTAAATTTGATCACTTTGTCGCAGTCTTTTTCTTTTTTACGCAATCTAATCAATGACGTAACATGACCAATAGCCTGTATTTCAAACGGCTTCAATAATTGTATATGAATAAAATTCATTTCAAAATTATATTATTTCCATTATGAATATGAATATAGATCAAAGTTAAATTCTGTACATCTAATAGTATATTCACAATACAAATGGGTCCCTTATTTACAGTATTTGTCATCATATTTGTTGTATCTTATAATGAATCAAACAAAAAATACCATGAGCGACTGGACATGGTTTTACGACGGCTATTCATTCCAACCAAAAGAAAACACAGAATGCAACACACCTTCCTCCACCTCCCTGCTCCAGCCAATCTGAACACATTGGCCCGAATTACAAAGGAGGTTTCCTTTGTGAATTCGGGCCATAAATAAGATAAATTTGGTAAAATGATGAAAGGTAAAAAAAAAAAAAAAGAAAGAAAGAAAAAAAAAAACAGGAATGAGCAAAATAAAGTGAATCCATGGAGTAATGAAAAAAGAAGTGATGGACCCAAACAGAAATTTTTTACATAAATCGCAAGAAAAAAAAGAAATAATTTCAAAAAAAGAAGAAAAAAAAAAGAGAGACAAATTCAAGAAAGAAAGAAATAATCGCAATTCTGGATTACCAAAAAATTGAAAAAGTATTTGTATACCAGTCTCCTTCAAATTATACTTTCGTTTAAAATCGCTTACGTAACAGTCGTTATATCTTCTTTTTTTTTTACATCCCCTTATTAGGAATGTATTGCATAAAATAATGTAACATATACAAATTAAGGCAAGCAGTTTATGTGATTGAACTAATTCACGAAATATTACGATAATACATGTTTTCAAATCATTTTGTACTATATTATATATCAGATTATAAAAAATGTACGTTTTCAATCGTTTTTTCTTCTTTCTTTTAAATACGTGTTTATCATCTATTCTTTATTTTATTTTCATTTTTTAATGTATTTTCTATTTAAATTGAAAATTCCATTCACATATTTCTTTTAAATAATCAAGGATAATTGTTGAATGATCAGTTATTTCATGAGGATACCAATTAATTTGTATTATACCTGTATATATGCTTGTGAATTTATCTATCTTATTTTTTGCTGCTGTTATTTGTTTTATTCTTACCAAACAGGGCCTCATGGAAGACCACCAGATTGGTGATATGTGCCACCCTGTATAAATATCCGGAAATAAATAAATTCCTTCACCTCCTATGCCATCGCTGCAGAATGCTGTAGTACCTTTTCCTTAAGGGGAAACAAGGGAAAGATACGACCGATTGAAATCGCGACTCTTTCAAAGATGGGGGCTTGTTTCGTTTCAAACACCTGTTAACTAAAAGAAGCCTATTTAAAAAAAGATGACCACATCTTTACAAAATTATCCCTTTTGAATGTTTTCAGGTAAGACCGATAATTTTTCACTTTTCCTCTTGTTCACTTCCTTCAGTATCTTTCAATTCAATGTATGCCTAGAAAAGGAACATAAATTAGAAATTTCCTTTATTTCACCATGTCATATTTCCTGCTCGAAATTGGGTAACCCGACACATGCTCCGCCGAAGATTGCTCCGCCGACATTAACTCCGCAAAACGCGACAATTGCTCCGCGACATCTGCTCCGACGTCAAATGCTCCGCCGACATTTGCTCCGCCGACAGCTGCTCCTTCGACAGTTGCTCCGACGACAATTGCTCCGCCGACATTTGCTCCGCCGACAGATTCTCCGCCGACAGATGCTCCGACGACAATTGTTCAGCCGACATTTGCTCCGCCGACAATTGCTTCTCCGACATTTTCTCCGGATGAAGCGACACTTGCTCCGGTGATATTTGCTCCGACGACATTTGCTCCGCCCCAAAAGTACCCCGTAAAATACAAATGCTACTAGTACTACGACAAATGCTTCGCCGACAATATTTTTTTCATGGGTTATTTTTTTTTAAATGTATAGTTTGTTTCGTTTTCTGAATGCATTTCATGAAATAATGTAGATGAAATTAAAAAGAAAGAATGTTGATGATGTGGGAGAAAAAAGAGTTACCTAAAAGTCATTTCGAATATGCTGAAATAACTTTTCATCTATCACTGTACGTCCCAGATAATGTACACTAAGCAATCATTACATGTCAGGGGAAGTAAAAGCTTATTTTGCAATATTTCTATTTCAGAGCAGTTTGACACAGTCATGTATCATACGTTACCTGTTTGAGCTGTAATTGCTTTCTAGATTTGTATTGTTATTAAGGATATTTACCATCCAAAAATTGATATGTAGGATTGTTTTTATGTTATAATGCTGCCTGTTGCATCACCATTTGAGAGTGTTTTGGCTATTGTTCAGTTAGCAGGAGTAAGAAAATGGTTTTCAATCCTTTTTATACATATTTTGCAAAATCAGCATAGATTCTTTGATATGTTAATAATTGTATGGTGCTCAATCCTTTTGTTTTTAGTTTGGTTTTTAAAAGATTCTTTGATCAATATCTCGGATGTCTGTAAGTCTTTTTGTGTGTTGCCTAGTTTTTGAGACAATACGGAATGACGCTTAAATAGGCCTACTTTGTATTTGCATAAATATGCATATCCAAAAACTGGTTAAAGTATATTTTTGTGTGTGTGTTTTCGCATTTTGTTTCCTTCTCAGTTAGGAAGAATGTTATAACTTTTTAAAAGGTTCCCTGAAAGGGGTTGCTCGCCAAATGCCTTTATAATTCATATTAGTAATGACAAGAAATAGCTGAAGTGTCCGGGCTGAACATTCATGCCAGAATAAATTGAGTTTGGTCCCATATACTACTACTCGTTTTTGCACGCAGTGCAAGTGCCTGAGGGGGACTTTCGTGTGCAAATTTATCGATTCGATAATCCCTAAATCTTGTTTATGTACACCTAATCTAATTTCACAATGCTTTGAAACTGTTTATTTCGAAATGTCATCGGATGACCAGAACTCCAATACAAATTTGATTGGAATTGAGATAAGAAGAAGATAAACCGAGTAGAAAATGATGTTAGGATCATGGAAATTAGGCCTATACAGTTTGTAGAAGAATTAGGTTGAAACAATATGAAGATAATTGTGAAAATAGTTCTTTCAGAAAAGGATGGTACATATCTGCATCATGGAAATTGTTTGGTTGAATATATGATGTCATTTTTTGTAATTATTATTTGAAAAGGTAAGAATAAAGAAAATGAATAACAATTTTATTTTATTATCTTTATGGTTTAGTTCTTAACCTTTCTGCTTATTCCCATTTTTACAAATCATTTTGTTGCAGTCTGATGTTATAGTTCTTCATGATCAGGTAATTGCTCTTCTTCCGGTGGCTCCGTGTGTCACTTAAAGTCTGGGGAAACAAAGAACTCGAATGAGACGGGGTGCTTTACACACTAATATATATAGTAAAGCTACATACAATTAACTGAAGGAAAGAAACCTATAGAAAACTGACTGAAAATTATTGAAAATACTATTCTAAACAAGAATGTGCTACATGTACTACATTAGGTTACAATTTCATGAGAGAAATAGAACTCGAGAGGTTGAGGAAAATGAAAAAAGACTAATAGCATGAGAGGAAAGAAAAGAGCTAGGAAGACAATAAAAGGGTGTAAAAAGGAAAAGGAGGAGCAAGAGAGAGAAAGAGAGAGAGAGAGAGTGTGTGTGTGTGTGTGAGAGAGAGAGAGAGAGTTTTGAGCTTTGGATCAGCTAATGCGCAATACATGAAACAGATTTTGAGCGGAGTAATTATCTTTCGGTGGAGAACTTGCATAAGGAGCCATGACTTGATTTTTTTAAAAATCAAACATTATGGGGGAGAGCGATAAAAAGCTGAGCATTTGTCTTCTGTAAGGCACCTTTTAGGCAGAACAAATGATGGCAGAGCAATTTATTGCACTAATTGCTAGAGGAGAATTTATGTCCACGAGGCACTTTTGGATCAGAAAGCAATTTCATTGTCGGCGGAGCATTTGTCATTTACGGGGGACTCCTGATACGTCGGCAGAGCATTTTGTATTCAACGGGGTACTTTTGGGGATAATTGTCGTAGTAGCATTTATATTTTACAGGGCACTTTTTGGGCGGAGTAAATGTCGTCGGATCAAATGTCACCGGAGCAAGTGTCGCTTCATGGGGAGCAAATGTCGGAGGAGCGATTGTCGGCGGAGCAAATGTCGACGGAGCAATTGTCGTTGGAGCAACTGTCGACGGAGCAACTGTCGTTCGAGGAGCATTTGTCACTGGAGCATTTATCACTTCATGCGGAGCATTTGTCGGCGGAGCAATTGTCGGTGGAGCATCTGTCGGCGGAGCAAATGTCGGCAGAGCAATTGTCGTCGGAGCAAATGTCGACGGGGTAACTGTCGGCGGAGCAAATGTCGGCGGAGCATTTGACGTCGGAGCAAATGTCGCGGAGCAAATGTCGCGTTTTGCGAAGTAAATGTCGGCGGAGCAATCGTCGGCGGAGCATGTGTCATGGATTCGTCATGGCGGCGTATCGTACGCATCCAAAATTCGGGGATATCGATCCCGTTGTCTCTGTTGAAATTAATGTGAATGAGACGGATATTGATAGCTTCTTTGACCCTCCGTGTGTACCAATGCCGTTCCTGGTAAAGGCACTGAGCCCCGTCCCAGTCTGGCTGATGCTGGTTATCCCAAGCATGTTCGGCTACGGCTGAGTTGTCAGTTCGGCGGAACCTGACGTCACTCTTATGCTCAGTGATTCTTTCTTTTATCGGACGGCCAGTTTCACCGATGTAGGATCAGATACCACCCTACGTCAACAACTAACACGCCCCAAGGATCCAATTCCTCCACACAGACGGGACGGCATTGTGTACATCCCTTACAAAGGATGTGATAGAAAACTGAAAACGCAATCTCCAAGAGTTACTTTTGTTTTTGTGTGAGGTAGCTTTAAAAGTAGCCTGTACTGTGTACTTCGTAACGTATGTGCATATCGATGTGATTTGAAAGATAACAGTTCAGACAAATAATTTGGGGCTTGACCATTAAATTCCTTCTAAACAAGCAAAAGTATCATGAATGCAATTATACCTTAATAGCAACCAATGAAAGTTAACTATAGAAAAACAGGTGTAATGTGGGACATTTTGAGGAATAGGGCACAAATCTTGCACGCGCATTCTAAACGCGCTGCAACTTGATTATTTTTGAATCTGGCAAGCCAAACAATAATCAATTCCAATAGCCAGGCCTACGTCTAATAGATGCATGGGCAAGACTTTCAGCGTTTTCCCCGTCTAAATAATATAGATACATGTATATTTACTGCTATGCGAGGCATCGCTGTTTCTATAGGCTCAAGGGGACGTTACATCCTGATATGACCCCGAGGCGCGCCGGGGCTTTTACACGTAAACCAATTGGGATCTCAGCAAAATTTATTTATGCGGCCCGTTACCCGGGGCAACGGGCATCTTTAAAAAAAACTATTGACCGGTAGGCGTGCATGGCTAAATCACGCCTCCAATTTCGACCAATCAGATGACTAGATTTCTAAAGAGAGGTATATAAATACGAATGTGTCGGAAATGTATAACATAGAGAAGGCAGATTTGCATGTGTTGGATATGCGCCTCCACGTTTGAACGAGAATCAAGCCATACCTGCTATATTACAACACTCAAAAGGGTCCAAGATTATTTCCTTCTTTTTATCACATATAGTACAAAGTAACATTATGCAACACAAATCCCGATTTGAATATAATATAGTCTTATATTGACTTTTAAAAAAGGAATTAATTATGTATATTTGATCTTTTAGATCCCTTATAGACCACATTGCGAGACAAACGAATATCACTAGCGATATTATTTTCGATATATTTGGTTTGTTTGTTTGTTGATTTTTTTTTATTTTTACAGCATAGCTTATTGAATTGTTCTTATTCAAGAATAATTTTTTTTTAATGAGAGGAGGTTATTTACAAGGTACATCGTTTCGTTAAGATAATAATGTGTAATTATTTACTTACATTACTTGTAGCAGCTATGTAGAACAATACAATACAAGCACGAGTCCAACTTCGTAAGGACGCCATAATACGTAGGTGAGTAATAATAGTAATATTTCTGCTTGTATAGCGCTTAATACTTCGGCAAGTCCGAGTTTTTAAGCGCTTTACAGTTATTACCCCCGGATTCTGGCTTGCCCGCATACAATGTATGCACTTTCTCCACTCCCTGGGGAGCATTCCAGCAAGAGCTTCTAAGCTCAAATTGCTATTAAAGCATACCACATTGGCTTTCGCATCCTACCGGGTACCCATTTAACACCTGGGTGGAGAGTGGCAAATATAGATCAATGTCTTGCCAAAGGACATTAGTGCCGCGGCGGGACTCGAACCGCGGACCTTGTGATCGACAGTCCGGTGACGTATCCATTCGACCACGACACCTCTAGTTAGCAGGTAAAATAGGTTTGTCAGTGATTAGTGGAGGCCTGTGATCGATACACCATTCCAAATCCTTAAGCAATTCTCTGTAATGGAGTGTGTTCAATGCTAAAACCAGGCCATAAAGGCCTCTCAAATAAGTTGCAGGCTGCAAAACAATCCAAGCGCAGATTTGTACATGTAGCTCTTCAAAATCAATCTATTTACAACTGTTTGGTCTGCTAAGCTAAGGTACAAGTTCTGTCGTTATTAATTTCGTTTGGTAATTGACAGTGTTTCAGGTGAAGCTTACGGTTCTACGTTTGGCTATTTGGGAAATCACAAATAAGGACTGTATGATATAGGCCTTTCTCTTTCTATGTACAAAAACTCAGATCATTATACGCAGATGTAGAAATATTAGGTCAGCATCGGGCTTCCATTAATCCAAAGATCAGAACCTTGAAAATCCTGAAGGCGAATAGTTGAACGAACCCCATTCACAGAATTACAGAATGGATTGATTGAAATTTTCAATCTAGGAGACATTTCCGAGGCAACATGGAGTAGTATTTCCTTGTTCACACAAATTTAGTCTTATATTTATATACACTGTTAGTCATAAAGGTGGAATAATTTTGTTTTACCCCAATTTATGGAATGATTTTTGACAATGATATATTCCTAATAGATCAAGATAATAGTATACATTCTCAGATTTTATTGAATAAAAATTGGTTAGTGTTTGTTCTGCGTGACTGCTAAATCATGTGTATGCTACTAAGCTTATCAACTAAATGAAGTGTCATTCCCTACTTTCCTTTTTATCATTACTTTTGTTGTATTTCCAAAAATAACAAGAGACAAGAGGATACAGTAAAAGACACACTTTGATGTTTAAAGACACCAGATGTAAATTCCTGTTTTTACCCCGGAGATCTGACGCAGCAGTAAGAGATTCTCGCCTGTTAAAGTGGCACTTATTAATCAAAGTAGAAACTTGAAAGGATGAAAATCATGAGCAATCGATATTTAGAATGAGATCTCTCATGTTTATATTGTTGGATCACATAACGTCTTTACTTGCTCATCGTATGTTATTATTGTTATTATTATCATTCTCAAATCTATATCTTATTTACAACAAGGGAGATGGGTCCAATCCATGGACCTAAAGCACTACAAAGGTAATGCCAACTTAATATACACAGATATAATTATGTAATATAATATGTGTTAATTTATTGTCAATAATTAACGGAGAGTGTGTGCTGTCCCTAGGATTGCAATCTTTTGGATGGTGCTTAGGTCAATGATCTAATCTTTGCCATTCATTTCTTCATGAGTCCTAGAGCTCCTACAACCACTGGAATTTTTTCAGCCTTCTAACCCCTCATCCTGCTGACTTCAATAATATTTTAAGGTCTTTGTACTTAGTCAGCTTCTCTGTGACTTTCACATATGTTTCTTTCTGCGGGCACTGCCATATCAATGATCATGCATCTTTCTTTCTTCTCATCCTTAACAACAATGTCCGGTTCGTTGGCTTTTGCCGACGGGCCCGCCCCCCCTCTTGCCAAAAAAAAGGTTTAAAAAGACGGGTCCACCCCTGGCCCCCCAAAAGATGGTCACCACAAATTGCCTTTTTTTCTTCTTCTTTTTCTTTCTTTTTGGGGGGGTTATTTTAGTGCTCACACTACCCCCTGAGCGAAATATCGGTCGGCGCGTTTTTCACATTTCCGGGGGCAAAAAAAGAAAAACAAATATTTTAGGTCTTCCCCTTCCCCGACCCCACTGAACGAAATATCAGTCGGCGCGATTTTCAAATTTCAGGCCCCCTTTTAACCCCTGAGCTTCGAGGGCTCTGCCCCCTGGACCCCACCAAAGGCCCTAAGGCGGGCCCCTGGATGCTCATCTGACCCTAATGTAATGCCTAAAAAAACCTAAGCTTCTGGGGGCTCCGCCCCCTGGACCCCACGCCAATTGGTGACCAGCTAGTGTCACAAATAAGGTATCAAAATATGCTCATCTGACCGTAAGTAAATATGCCTAAAACCCCTGAGCTTCCGGGGGTCCGCCCCCTGGACCCCATCATGGGCCCTAAGGTGGGCCCCTGAATGCGTATCTGACCATAATTTAATGCCTGAAGCCCATGAGCTTCTGGGGGCTACGCCCCTTGACCACCACCGCGGCTTTGCCCCTGGACTCCACGTCAATTCACGCTCCACTCGATCGTTAATACTTTAGCCCCCTATTTTGAAAAACTTTCCGCGGGGCCTGCATCAAACATGTGGTGGCGATACGGATTTTTTTCCTGCCCCCGAACGTTTTTGCTCGTTATTTGGCGTCACCTGTGCCTGGGAGGTAAGAACTGAACTGAATCACTGTAACTCCTGGTCTCTCCTTCCAGTATAAGTAATGGGGTTGTGAAGGTGGACCCCTACACCGGGCTTTCTCTCTTCTTCTTCTTCTCTCTCTCTCTCTCTTCATATCTGGACCACAGTTCTCTCTCTTTCTATACACTCTTTCTCTCTTTTTCTCGTCCTCGTCCTCTCCCTCTCTCCCTATGTACCACAATTCTCTCTCTTTATATACCATCCTCCCCCCTCTCTCTCTCTATCTCTCTCTCTATCTCTCTCATCTAGTATTTTCTCATTATCATTCATCTCTGTGTAGGTACACGAAAGGGCAACATTTTTTCATCATTTGTACGCATTTCTTTCAAAAAAGATTTATATATTTCATTCAACTTATTAACATTTAGAAAGCAATACAAACACAACAGCAAAAGCAGATTAAGTGTTGGTAACTAAGAAGCATTTCAGAAACTTTTTTCCCCAGCATAAAATCAAATGCTGACTTATATATGTAGAGTTTCATTCCAAAAGGAGCTAAGTCCACTTTGGGTACTTCTGAGTAAATCACCTTTTTTATTTCTCCACTTTCCCTACCAGTTATTTCGGATTTTTACTAAATTTTTAGACTTTTTTCGTGGATTTAGCTCCTTTTGGAATGAAACATGGATTTAGCTCCTTTTGGAATGAAACATGGTGAAACTTTAGAATATTTTCTCAATAAAGTCACTGAAATTTATTCAAATTTAGTAGCAAACCTTTCCTTTTAAATAATAATAGTGAAATCACAACTAAAAAACCTTTTGAAAAGAAAGTAAACAACATATCCATGTTTCATTCCAAAAGGAGCTAAATCCACATAATATAAAAATTTAGTAAAAATCAGAAATAACTGATAGATTTTTTTCTTATCATATATTATTGGTCCAGGGCGACACCTTTAATATATATAACAACATGAAGGTACATGGCTAAAGGGAAAGTGGAGAAATTAAAAAGGTGATTTACTCAGAAGTACCCCCAAAAAAGTGGATTTAGCTCCTTTTGGAATGAAACCGATTTGGATTTAGCTCCTTTTGGAATAAAACATGATATTGTACCTACAATTTTTCATACTTCCTGGTGAAATTTTAGAATGTGATATAGTGCATTTTGTCCCCATGTAGGAAATCATTATTTTAAGACAAAAACTCAACTTTGATAAAATATGGATTTAGCTCCTTTTGGAATCAAGCTCTTCATAATATAGAGTGGTGAATTGTGACGTCATCAAAAAATATATATTTTTGGAATTTCTCAATTTTTTCTTCATTTTCCAAAAGAGCATCAAAAATAATGTCCAAATGTCGAAAACCAGATATATTTCCTATGGGAACTCAGTGTTATATTTCTCTGGTTCATAACATTACGAACCAGAGCCAAATAGCACTGAGTTCCTATAGGAAATCTTTTTATTCAGATGGTCATATCTCAGCCAATACTTTACATATTCAATTGGTTTTCGACATTTGGACATTATTTTTGATGCTCTTTCGTAAAATGAAGAAAAATTGAGAAATTCTAAAAACAGATTTTTATGATGTCCCAGCTTCGGTACTCTATTACATGTATATTCATGTAATCAACAGATACAAATTTTATATACCGCATGTCAAGATTCTAGGCCTCTAATTAGTCAAAATTATAGGCATGAAAAATCACTTCCGACTCTAGACCTTTGCAGCATAGTATACAAATATCGACTGCTATGAGAGGCATAGGTGTTTATAGGCTCAAGGGGACGTTACATCCTGCTATAACTTATTGCGTCAACCGCCACAGGAGTATATATATAGGCCTATACATTATACATACTACACACACAAATATATTTATAAATATATACATTCTATCCAACATTTTCTCAACTTTTATAAAACAGTTTACAAAGACAATATAATGGTTGTGATCCCTACGAAGCAGAATTGCTTGTTATCGGTGCCCTTTAACAAACAAAAATAAAATTATGAACATAATTAATAAAATGTTAAAGACTTGCATAATACCAGCACGCACATACACACCTACATACACACATTCATACGGAAGGTTTCGCAGAAAGAATAGAAAGGAGCAAAAAATAAGAAAGAATTAAATGAAAGTAGAAGAAAGAAATGAAAAAGAAGTGCCTACTCAACAATAGATATCATTTTTTGAAAAATACTATTTTTGTACATCGATTTAAATCTGTTAATTGTAAAACTGGATCTTAGGTCATGATTCAATGAATTCCATGAACATATATATAATTATATATATGTATACAAAATACATAGACAAACACATAAATACATTATACATGAATATATATATTTCAAGAAAGTCGCCAAAGCGGTTGTATAGGTTATTTCCTTACATCTGTTTACAATTATTCTAAGTTATACGTGAATCTGAAAGCATTCGCTTGGATCGATATGAGTCACGCAGCTTTTTATTGTTCAAAACTCGCCTCCCCAACAAAGGAATTAATAAATGAAGGTTAGAGATTGGTCAATCTGTCTGTCAATTGAATCTGTGTGTAGCCGAAGCCACTGGCCCGTCCCTGTGGTAAAGTGGTTAAGGCATTGACGTTCTCAGCCAGTAACCCGGTTCTATTCCCAATGGAAACAGTATTTCAACCTTTGCAAAAATGTCAAAAAAGAGGACAGAAATTTGGGAACTTCGATTTAAGCTACGCAACCTTTATTGTCTAATATCCCTTTCGCAATACCTATATATATTTATCAAGTCATGTTTAAAAATGACTAAGAAAAAAGAAGAAAAAACATCGCACCATCATCTTATCATATTTTCCTCAAAATAAAAAGACTACTTTTCTGAGTAATACACCACAAAATATCATCAAAACAAATGTATATGCTCATTAATACTTCGATAAGCTACCATATATAAATGTAGAGATATAATTTCGTCATTGAAATACAATAAAGATAATAACATATAACAAATTGATTACCTAGTTCCCGAATATGTGGTGAAGGAATATTGATAATTGCCAAATGCTCGGGGAAAGGGGGTCAGCTGACGCCCAGCCCACCCATCCCCTGCCTAGTATGCTAATATAAGATCATGCTCTCTTAATAAGACCTTCTTGTGGCTTACATGAATAAGCATTATTTTTAAATCAGTAAGAATGAATGCATCGCTATAGTCAAAACCTCAACTGTGCCAGTGGCCGTTGCAACATCGGTAGTGCCACTGGCATTTATGTCACTGCTCTAATTTCCTTTGCTGACTTCCGTTGAATCCATTGGAAGATTCACGGCAGCATCACTTGTTGAAGAAGCAACATCATCAATCCTCTCATTGTGGATGGTGCCATCCGTAGCATCCTTAGGGAGACTGACAGCAGCATCACTGTTGATGGAAGCAACATCATCGGTGCCCTCAGTAGCTTTCCTGGCAGCAGTTGAATCCAGAGTAAAACTGACCGTGTCAGCATTCGTGGTGGAGGAAACATCATCACCTCTCTTAGTGGCTTTTGTGACGGATGCATCAAGAGGGAGACTTACCGTCACAACATCAGTGCTTGTTGCATCACGATCCGTGTCCTTTTTCTGTTCCTCGGTGGAACTTTGGATATATTTGTTCATAGGTGGTGTGACCCCTTCCTCAACCTGGCTAACATCATAGGTCGGATTGATAACCCACGTACGATCGGGATCGTCGTCTTTGGTAGGCAACAAGTAATTACCCGAGGCTACTGGGCGCAATTTGCTTACCATGCCAGCTGACGAGGATGGCGCCGTCGAGCTCACCACACCGCTGGAAGTGCTTGCTTCTTTCTTTGGAACTTGTCGAAACAAGTTAGCCCCCATTTCCTACGGATGTGAGGCTTCCGGACGCAGTAGAGTAGAAAGATGAAAAATCCTTGGAAGGAGTTAAGGACGACGAAGATTGGCTGAGCCACCTGTTAAACGCAAATGTTTCAGAAATTAAAATTAAAATCTAAAGAGGTATGGCTGGTGTATTTAATTATCATAACTGAGCTCTCAAGATATTTCTTAGAAGAGATAAATACCACAGAGGAGTTATTCTTGAAGCTAGTTGGCTTTACCTGACTGAATAACGGGATCAAGAGGAGATATCCGGTGACCCAGGTCAGACCGAGCAGGAGCAAGATGCAGATCGCGTTCTGGACGCGTTCGACAGTCTCTCGACGTTCTACCTTAGCCTCTCTTTTCACCCGACCAGTGATGTTGGCTGACAGGAGCAATTGTCGAACCACTAGAATGAAGATGACAATGTTGATGAGGAGGATGATGGACATGGGAATCAGGAGACCACCGATTTGAGCCCAGAATTGTAGGAAGCATCTGTTGATAGTAAATTTGCATTTTGTAAACTGACTGAATTAAATAAATCAGTACTGACTATCATAGCGATAGTTATACGAAATGTTCATGGTCCTTAAAACATTTTAACTGAAGAATTTTCATTGTTCATTATTTCCCATTATTTATTTTGGCAAGCTCAAGCTTTGTTGTCCCATCCGTTACCAACAACATCTGAGATTTTAATATGTGTGGTGACTGTATTAAGTTGATGGTCTTTCTAGAGCTTGGATCCCACCACATACCCGCGAAAGTGATACTTACACTGTAGATACAAATTCTAGATCGTAATTGCATACTTGCTAACTCATGAGATACCAAAATGCCAAATGCATCTAAAGTAGATTAAATTACAGAAACGTGATTTTGGCTGAATCCGAAATTTGAAGATCATTAGGTATACCCTATGCTATGCAATCCAATATTCCAGCTCAACTTTCAAGTATTACCACTTACAGATCATCATGAGCATAAGAGCCTCTAGCAATAGCTCCGGTAAGAACCACGATGAAAGCAGGAATCCCTGAAATGACATATGTGTATGAGAAAATAATATTTGTTTTAAGTCATTCATAATACGCCTACATTGGACATGGGCCTAATTTATTACTTTCCCCGTTTCTTCAATATGTCTACTCATGATATCGTTGTGCTGTCCAGCTCACAAGTTTTCCACGGTTATGGTGACACTATTATTTTTTTTTTAGATGAATTAGATATCGCGATTATTATACTCTCTGGGGTTTAGAGTCTTCTTTGTACCAATCACATGCCATGCCGAGAGCCGTTTAATAATGATAATGAAGAAATTACACATAAATGGTAAAATTGACTAATTCATGTGCATTATTAGTTGATGCCTGTTGGACTAAAGTCCGTCCTAATGTGATCTTTCCATAATTAATGACCATTCAATTAGCATGGCTTAATGAATGTAATATCCTGCTAGAGTTTTTGATTTATTTTGTTCATTGAAAAACAGAGAAAAATAAACATTTCCTTTGTTATATTATTGGTATAAAAAGAATTTCCTTTGATCGCCCGTTCATCATTATTTTGATTGCAGAAGGTTGATCGCAGCAGAGCAGGTTGTCACACCTTGCCAAACTCATTTTCTATGGATACTTTCAGTACCTACATGTATAAGTTCAAACAAGTCGGTCGAAGGTTTCTGATCTAGAGACATCTATATGTATGAAGAAAAAACAGGCATTTCATGTCAAAAGCACGCACTATTCCTAGAAAAAATATTTAAGGAAACAAATATCCTACCCCATGCAGCTAAGAAAGCCTTGATCATGAAATTCTGGATGTAGGTGTTAAAGATCTTCACAATGATGAGGTAGGTATTGTACCCTTCCACACCCATCCATGCAATGGAGGACAAAACGAAGTAGTGAACTAGGGCCGTCAGGAACCCACAGGGTCCAGCTTGGACCTCGCGATAATCTCTGATAGAATCCAGAGAGATCATGATGACAAATGTCGTGTAGAGACACAGCAAGGTCAGGCACAGACAAATGAAGATCTGGTTAGTCTGTTTGGTCCTCAACTCCCTATCAAGATTGTAATATTAACATTAGGTTAAGAAAGCGTCGAAGCAATACTGTACCATGCATGTACAAGCTTACCATCACTTCATCAGCAACACAGAATTGAATTGAATTGAAATTAGGTTTTATTCAATCTCGTCAAAAAGTCCAGAGACTAAGAATGCGAGTTTACATCATACATTCAATTATATTTAAAAAAAAGCATTCAAAAATATGTATATATATATATATATATATAAAAAACATAGAAAATGGGAGAAAATATATCAAAATAAATAAATGTTTACATCAAAACATCAAAAGGCCGTGTACAGAAAATAAAGTAATTCAAAAAATATTGAAGCTTTATGAGTAAAAGAATAAATTAAGGCCTTCTGTCTGGTACTTAGAGAATAATTGTCATAGACAAATAAAATGTATACAGATACGTGAACTCAATTAATTGTAACATAGGAAAAGCTACGATAAAAAGCAATACAAAATCTATTCAGATGATATAATAAGTATTAAAAAGTATTAAAAAGGATTAAAATTGGAATCTTGGTAGTGAGCTAATCACAAGTGTGACATGAGTACAAAACATGTATACACATATTGCACATGAAGAAAATTTGAATTCTTTATTATTGGTTACAGTAAGAATAGAAAGGTCACACATCAAGAACAACAAAGAAAAAAAAAGGTGGAAAATTTGTGTGAAATGAAGCAGATTACGTGATTGTGCTCTACTTATATATCTCTTCTATTACTGGGCACAAACCCTCAGAATGGCGACGCGTGTTGAATAAAATCAATCTGGGAGTAACTATTCACGATGATGTAAAATAAATTAAAAAAAATGTACGCCAAAGCTTATCGAAATGAATATGTTTCCTATTCCATACAAACTGCACACCATGACGCAGAGGATTTGATCTACGAAGTTGATAGAATATCAATATATCATATTGATATGGTATTAACAAATGAATATTGTAACCTATTTATTACCCTCGTCACACAACCCTTAAATCACCAAGCAAGTAATCATAATATGGCTGTTTCTCTCCTTCTTCTTCTTCTTCTTCTTCTTCTCCCCCTCCTCTTCCACTTTCTATCACGAACTGTACATTGTTAATAGTAGTTCGCAACAGCCCTGCTGGTTCAAACAGAAGTGATACCAAACAGAACTGTGCTGCAAATTTACACGTATTTCACAAATTATTTGATTACCAGATAATTTGTATACAAAGGGGGCATATTTAAATTTGCATTATTATTTAATAAATTCAAAAATGCGT